>JANSVD010000009.1:0-600000 GCA_025209345.1 Picochlorum sp. BPE23
CCCTATACCCTATACCCTATACCCTACGTCGTTGTTTGGCGTAGAGGGTAATGAGGGTATATAACAACATATCCACACCACTTCCACCGCAGTCGCACAAAAATAAACACAATTTTCAAATAATACAATATACAAACTACCCAAAAATAATAATCAATCCAAAAAAGACAAAATATAGCACAAAAAAACACCCACCAAAAAGACCAAAATACCCTAACCAAAAAATACACACCAACCAAAACACCACCAAAACAACAAGAATATAGACAACAACAACACAATATCAAGAAGAAGAATAACTACAATAACTACTATATATAATAAACACCCTTACTATATATATAGACAACGACAACGACAAAAGACACGGCACACCACAAGCACTGCTGCTGCTCCTCCTCCTACTACTACTACTACTACAGCAAGAGACAACAAAATCCAAGGAAAAAATCAACAAAAGAAAAAATCTAGTAGGGAAAGAATCATTATGACATGCACAACAACAATATATACGACGATGCTATGCTATACTATAATTGGAGCAGGGTAGAGCTACGACGTCCCTGTGGGAGAGGAGGAGATCTCTCGTCAACATCCCTAGGAGAGAGAGAGAGAGACATGCTGTTACAATCATGGTCCATTTGAGTAATGTAATTCATATACTCAGAAAACATGTATTCTCATATGTAACTACAACTTCCTTCACAATTCAAACTACTATCTTGTTGTGAAGGAAGAGAGAACCCTCTGTACATTGGTTGGGATTCTACTCCATCCTCTTGTATCGAACCTCCACTGCGTGTCAAGGTTGAACGCTCTGTGTTGTTTGGCAACGACGCGAGAGTCACAAGGCAGTATGGACGCTGACACAATAATAGCAATCGACCAATCAACATATAAGACAGAACTGAGCAGGCATAGAGTCTCACACACAACAACAACACCCAGTAGCTAGACCCACAAACAACATATCTGTCAACATATGAGATATGATAATATGAGGTATAATGATAACACTGTATACATATGGAAAGAATAAATAAAGAGCAGAGAATGAAAAAGAATCTCTGTCTTCTTCTTCTTCTTCTTCTTCTTCACAACAACAGCAGCAGAAGGACACAATATTAAGTATTAAGAAGAAGAAGAAGAAGAATAAAAATAATGATAATAATAAACGGCTATCATAAAAAAAAACCGTCGCACACTGTAGCAGAGAGCTACGTCCCTGTGGGAAGAGATCTCTGGGGAGATCTGTCATCATCAGCATCTTCATATACTGAGAATCATTTTTTCTCATGTAACTTCTATTTCAAGTACTTTTAGTGAATATGAGAGATACCCACTGTATGATTAATTGCTATATGCAATCCACACTGTAGTCGAACCTCACTGCGTGTGAAGGTTGAACGCTCCCTGTCGGCAACGGCTGGCGAGCGCATGTTGGCAGCATGCCGTGTCACTCTGGAAGGAAGTCCAGAACCACACTGGCGACATACTGTTACATTGGTTTCAGCTCTGAATAAATACTTTTAAGTATTGTGTGCTTGTTTTGGCTGGTTTAGAATGTTTCTGCGCAACCGTTTGAGAAACTGGGAACGTCTCGACTCGGCGTCGGACACGTGCCAGGCGCGCCTCAAAAACGCGTTTGGGGCACGTGCATTAGATTGGCACGTGTTGGGCCACGTGCATGATCTAGGACCATGCAAACGCGTGGGGACACGCGCTCCGCCGCCATCTGATGCAGAAGAGTGAGTCTCGTTCTTGTGGTAGGTCATTCGGAAAACTTTCTATTTCGTCAAAACGGCTAATCATACATACACTAGTTCGAATAATACGGACAGTGGTTGTGGGTGAGATACATTTCACGTGCCAGAAGAGCAGTGAAATATATAGATATCGTTCTCTCTATTCACAGGTACATTGATTAGTTGTTCGGCAAGTCAACCTTGATAAGCATGTCTGAATCGTTGTCCTTATCTACAGAACAATGTCGAGTAATCCGGGCAATGAGAGCCCAGGGGCTGGACATGGGAGTCCACCGGACATCGAGATACGCCTGCGGGAGAATGATGCATTCGACTCTGATGACCTGGGCGCGGTGAGCCAGGGGACCACGGAGGTCGCCAATTTGTATGAGGAGATCGCACAATTGAAAGCCATGGTGAAACAGTTGTCGATGCAATCCCAGACAGGCCCCAGGCAGATGTCGGACGAGGAAGCGATGAGTGCGTCGCTTGGGTACAAGTTGCCCAAACTGGAGGCTCCTGTCTTCTATGGTGAGAAGCATAATGACCTGGACGGCGTGATCCGATGGACCACCAGCGCCAAGATATATATGTCGGATCGTTTTCAAGATGATGAGGCTCGCTGGTTGAAGGAGGTCAAGCTGTTGTTTCGGGATAGCGCCCGTCTTTGGTATGAATCGGCTGTACGAGAGAACGGCTCGTTCGAATCGTGGAATGCTCTCACCCAGGAGGTCTTTCGTAAATACGCTGGAGTCAGGACAGTGGAGGCCTTGTATGACAAGTTCAATTCGCTGACCATGAAGTCGGCGGATGATTTCGATCGTCATCTCGGGGCATTCCGTCAATTGCTGGACCAGCTGGAAATGATGGGTAGTAAAGACTCTGAAATTCACGTGTTCAAGACCTTTATCAACTCGTTGACGCCAGCATTCAAAGCCAAGGCGTTGGAATATGAACGAGAGCAGCTGGCCAAAGAGGTGGAGACCACTCCACAGGTGCAGTCTAGAAGTAGATTGGACAGACTGATTGCTTACTTGTCGCATTGGATTTCTCATTTGTCGCCGTCGTCGTCGTCCACGGAAGTGGTCATTCATCATGTGAGTGGCCAGGAGACGCAGACGAAGAACGGGAAGAAGCCAAAGAAGTATGGCAAGGGACGGTGCAAATGTTGTGGTGCAGCATGGGATCCCACTCATTTCTGTGTCAAGGCTGCTGACAGATATGGGAAGTTATGCTCGCGATGTGGAAAGGATCAATTGGCCTTGGGCCGTCGCTGCCCTTGTTTTGCACCGAAGGGTGGCCAGTCCACATCGCTGCAACACTGTGAGGTCGCTGTCCCAGGCGAGGAGGAATTCACAACAAAAGGATCTGGAGATCGATCAGGAACAGGGGATTGTATTCAAGAAACGCCTGGACCACCCCTGGAGTCCAATAGTAACAAAAATGAGATTGTTGAGGAATCGCACAGTACGGCCGCTTTGACCAAAGCTGGTGTTCATGATGGGGACTGTGTTTCCAAAGATCGAGATTTATACCATCTCCAGGAGTCGAAGAAAGGTGATAAAGGGTTGATATTCTCTTTCGACGGCTACATCAAAGGATATAGAGTGCGGATTTTAATGGATTCGGGCGCTGAGGAAAACTTCGTGGCTGAGAATTTCCTCGCCAGGACTAGTGGATTGAATGTGACGACAGGTCGATCGCTAGTGCTTAAGCTTCCAGACGGGTCATCTGGAAGAAGTATTGATCAAGTCCTAAATTGTTCTTTGAGGATTGTGCAGCATGGTGCTCAGGAGTGTGTGACCCATGTGGCCCTCCGAGTGGCACCCTTGAACAGCAAGTATGATGTGTATTTAGGCCGTGGTTGAAGGCACAAGGAGCCAGTTTGTGCTATCAATCCATGTCTGTATTGTTGAGAAAGCCGACCCAAAGAGTTCTGCATGCCCAGGAAGATGACATGTTGCTGACTGCTTCTGCTATGAAAAAGACATGCCAATCTGCCTCGGGCGTGGAGAAAATGTACATGATTCACGTGAGCACTCGACGTGAACAGCCACTAGGTCGTGCGACAGATGAAAAGGGTCTTCATGCTCTGGAAATGGGAGCAGAGCAGGAAGACCAGAAGGAGTTTCTACAGGAATTGAAAGATTCGTATGGTGACATTATGCTGGAGGGACAATTGCCTCCAGATGCTTCGGAAGGTAGACCGTATGCTGTGGAGCATCACATTGACTTGGTACCTGGAACAAAAGCCAAGGTGCAACCGTTGAGGAGGATGTCTCCTACGTTGCTGGGAGAGCTTCGTAAGCAGTTGCAGCAGTTCCTGGACAAGAGGATTATTGAACCATCCACGTCGCCTTTTGGTTCCAATGTGTTGTTCGTCAAGAAGAAGAATGGTGATCTGCGCATGTGTGTGGATTACAGGATGCTCAATCAGCAGACAGTCAAGGACAGTTATCCCTTGCCCAACATTGACGAGTTGTTGGATCAACTGTCTGGAGCCAAGTACTTCACAGCACTGGATCTCAATTCGGGGTATCACCAAATTCCTGTAGCAAAGAAAGACAAACACAAAACAGCTTTCAGAACGAGGTATGGCTCATATCAGTTTCGAGTGATGCCATTTGGGTTGACCAATGCTCCGGCAACGTTTCAAGCTTGGATGAATGAGATGCTCCAGCCCCACATGGATGCCTTTGTGGTGGTGTTTCTGGATGATATTCTCATTTTCAGCAAGACCAAGGAGGAGCATAAGGAGCATGTTCGGACTGTTTTGCAGTGTTTCAAAGAAAACAAAGTATATTTGAATATGAAGAAGTGCGAGTTCTTTCGCCAGAGCACCAAGTTTTTAGGATTTGTGGTGACTCGTGAGGGCATCAAGCCTGACCAGAGACTCGTGGAAAAGATAGCTACGTTTCCAAGACCTGCCAACAAGAGGCAGATCAGGTCCTTTTTGGGAGCTGTGGGATTTTACAGAAGGTTCATTAAAGATTTTGCCAAGATTGCCCTGCCTTTGACAGCATTGACAAAGCAGGAGGTGCCTTTTGTATGGACCCAGGAGGCTCAGCAAGCGTACGAAATTCTCAGAAACGCTTTGACGACGTATCCAGTCTTGAGATTGGTGGATATGTCCAAGCCATTTCATGTGTTCACAGATGCTTCGGAGTATGCCGTGGGAGGAGTTCTCACACAGCTGGTGGATGGCATGTATCATCCTCTTGGATATTATTCGAAGAAGCTGGAAGGTGCCGAGCTCAGATATTCTGTGTATGACAAGGAATTTCTTGCTATGAAGCTCACAGTGTGGCGTTTCAGGTGTTACTTGCTGGGGCAGACAAAGAATGTGGTTTTTACTGATCACAGGCCCTTGACTCATTTGCCCACTCAAAAGGACCTGAATGGTGTGCAAATTAGATGGCTGAACAAGCTGGCTGATTTTAATCTGGATATTCAGTACATCGAGGGAAAGAGGAATTGTATTGCTGATTTGCTCAGCAGACCTCCAGAAGTGGTATTGAATTCTGTGGCCGTGGGCTTGCAGCTAGATGAGGCTCTGCTCAACAGATTGAGGCAGTTGTACAAGACAGACAAGTTTATTGGGTCGATTCAAAAGTGCTATAAGCAACGAGTCCCAGTACCCTCCATTCTGAATCACGTCAACATGGATGCTGTGACTGAACACAATGGATTGCTGTATTATGGCCCATCACCTCAGCACCCAAAACGGTTGATCATTCCAGACAATGCTTCGTTCAAGACTGAGTTGTTGATGCTGCACCATGACAGCATGTTCAGCGGTCATCCTGGAAGGGACAAGATGTGCAAGGATCTGGCCAGGTACTACTTTTGGCCTCGAATGCAAGATGATGTGGCCAAGTATGTCAAAGAGTGTCCTGTCTGCCAGAGCGTCAAGAGCCTGAATCAGCCTGCTGCTGGATTGTTACAGCCACTGCCTGTTCCTGCCAAGCCTTGGGACCAGGTTACAATTGATTTCATCACAGATTTGCCATTGACTGCCAGAAAGAATTCTCAGATTGTGGTGATGGTGGACAAGTTCACCAAGTGTCTCACCGTTGCACCAGCACCTGCGTCGTTGGATGCCAAAGGTACTGCTTCCATCTTTTTGCAGTATGTGTATCGTTTGCATGGCATGCCGTCGAGCATTGTGTCAGACAGAGATCCAAAGTTTACGAGTCAGTTCTGGATCGAGCTCATGAGCCAGCTGGGTTGCCAGAAGTTGCAATCCACTGCCTATCATCCACAAACGGATGGGCAGACTGAAAGAGTGAATCGAGTGCTGGAAGATATGATTCGGTGCTACTGTGATGAATACACGAATACGTGGGATGAATTATTATGGCCGCTGGAGTTTGCTTACAATGATTCGTATCAGCAATCTACCAAGTTCACTCCATTTTATTTGAATTATGGTCGTCATCCCAGAAAGCCCCATACCATTGCTTTAGGTCTGGAAGACACTGAGAAGACTACAGCGAGCTCTGAATATTTGGATGTGTTATTTCGTTGTCATCAGGCTGCAACCCACAACATGAGGGTGGCACAACAGAGACAAGCCCAGTATGCCAACAAATCCAGAAGAGTGGCTGTCTACAAGGAAGGAGATCGAGTGCTGCTGTCCACTCACAAATTGAAATGGGCAGGAAAGCAATTCAAAAAGCTGCAACCTCGCTGGATTGGCCCATTCACGGTTGTGAGGGTGATTCCCAACAATGCCGTTGAATTGAATTCCAAGCAGCAGGGCTATGCTTTCCACCCAGTCGTCAATGTGGATCGAGTGAAGCATTATCATTCCAGAATGAATATTGATGCGATGAACCATCAATTAGAAAGAGAATGGGATGATTCTGCATCAGAAAACACACAGGAATTTCCTCAAAAGGACAAGGTTCATGCTTCTGACGACACCACTATGAATTCAGATGATGATGATTTGATCATTCCTTTGGATGATGAATAACCTGCTCTTGGCAGGGAGGAGACCATGCCCTGTTCCAAATGAGGACATTTGGTTTGTTCTTGGCAGGGAGGAATTGTAGCAGAGAGCTACGTCCCTGTGGGAAGAGATCTCTGGGGAGATCTGTCATCATCAGCATCTTCATATACTGAGAATCATTTTTTCTCATGTAACTTCTATTTCAAGTACTTTTAGTGAATATGAGAGATACCCACTGTATGATTAATTGCTATATGCAATCCACACTGTAGTCGAACCTCACTGCGTGTGAAGGTTGAACGCTCCCTGTCGGCAACGGCTGGCGAGCGCATGTTGGCAGCATGCCGTGTCACTCTGGAAGGAAGTCCAGAACCACACTGGCGACATGCTGTTACACACACCCAGTGCAAAACAAACAGTGGTCTGCTGCCACATGTCTGAAGAAGAAGAGGGAGCATCTCCCAACAAGAAGAAGAATGGCGATCTTCCCATCACCACCACCACCACCACTTGACTTGACTGAGACCTCCACCAAAAATATACCAACCAAACCAATACACAAAATAAAAAGGGTGTTGTATAATTAAAAAGCAGCAGTACTCATCAAAGCGTGGCGCACACCACGAGAAACAACTCCTCCTCCTCGGACACCACACACCACAAGATCTGCTACTATTGCTGCTGCTACAACACGAGACAACGCACCAACAAAGAAGCAAAGCAATCAACAGGAGAAGAAAGTAAATATCTCATAATAATAATATGCACAACAATACATGAGCAACGATAACAACCAATAATAACAGAACAGGACAAAGCACACAAGTCTCATGCACACAAGTAGAACCAGGATCTACCCTACACAGACAACATATGAGATAGAAAAGAGAGGTATAATAGTAGTAGCAGTATATAAAAAGAATAAATAGAAGACATGAAACAAGAAAATGAATGAAAAAGATCGTCTCCTTCACAACAACAACAAGCAGGCTGTGGCAAGCTCATTAGAGTGGCATTGCACCATTGCTGGAACAAGTATCTCATCACTATGCATGGCATGCTTCCTTCAGTTGATTTCATGTGTTGCTGTAATTAGGGTAGCATATAAATGCGACGCTTCGTTGAAAAAATGGGAAGATCTCGTCGTGTTTTTTCCCCAGCAAAGAAAGACTGCTCCACAGCTCTATCCTCCTCCACCTGTGTGTGCTCCGTATCCAGACTCCCATCAGAAGAGGTCTTCGATTGGGGAGAGAACTACAAAAACCTATGACTACACTGCCGGTCAAACGTCCCTTGTGATGGGAGATGAAAAAAGCACGCTGAGTGTGGCCGGGCGGTGAAAGCGTGTGGGCTCTCTGGCCCATGGTCGTCCTTTTTTATTGTCTTCATTTACGGACGGACCCGCCTGAAAAAGAAAAAAAGCCCGACCTCACCGATCGGTCCAATACCACGTCGGACCGATGCCTTCAGTCCATCTACCCTCCCTGTGGAGAAGGATAAAAAAGACCTTTGAAGAAGAGAGACACACCTTTTGTTCTTCTTCTTTTCTACAAGAAGTATTACTGTTGGTTTACTACTACGAAAAACAAACAACAATAATTACTGCTGTAGCTGCTCGAGAGGTAGAAACAACAAAGAGAGGAGTAGTAGCAATAGCACACAATGTGTGCTCACCCACCCATCCACAGGCTCAACCAACAAAACGGCAAAACAGCTCCATACACACACACTGATTCGTGGATTCAGAAAACAAAACAGTAACACGAATAAGCAAAAAATATGTTCTAATCCATCTACTCTATCGTATGCTAAGGAGTAGGACGACGTGTGAATATAGGATGGAGGTGGACACTCACACTCACATGCACAGAGATCTGTTGGGAATCATGCAACACACCCTGCTGTCCTGACACGCGGCTGCTTTGATAGAACAAATCCTAGTAGTATGTCGTATCCTTGTACAACAAAATGAACAAAACAAAAGATATATAGCAGAATCAATCTGGTTTTGATTGAAATGATAGGTGTTGTCTGTCCAGCAGACACGAGGGAATGTGGCCACCACAGGAGCTGCTCTGACCTGGATGAATGAATGTAGGAGCTACAACTACAGAAGAAAAAAGAAAGGCTTCTCTGCTATACAACAACAAACAAAACGAAAACAAAGAACAAACAGAATGTATTCCTATGCGTTTGTTTACCAGTCATCAACATTGATTGGAACAACAATACAAAAAGAGCCTGTGACAAGAAAGGAACTGAGGTCACCCTCACCAATAGGTTGGTTGTTGAATGGGGCTCCACTAGTATTTGACACCGTGTCGAATAGTCGAGGTACAAAAGGCTGCCAAGCAAGAAGAAAATGAGAAGATGATTGCAACAGCAGGCACAGCCCCAAACCGAGGCAAGAGAAGAAAAAAGAAGAAGCCACGCGCCAGGCTCGCAGGACAAATCGATCCATCTTTAAGAGAAAGGAAAACAAAAAAAAAGAGAGGAAAGCACAGAGCCAAAGAGCAACGTTCGACGACAAACAAAGGGGGAGGTTCACCACAAGAGGCCCAGAGGTTGCACTCCACAACCACAGGCCTACAACATGCACTGTCCATACTAGGGGCAGACTATCGCCTGATAAGATCTATGTACCGTCATAGAAGGAATGAATATAATTCAATGCCCCTCAATATTGCCGTCACTGCCCCCAACTGGGAGGAGGCACAGCATACCTCACAGGATGCGTCATCATACCTCGTGATGCGAAATCAGTCAGTGAATTTGGAACAAGCATGCGTCACCCATGCGTTATTGCCACCACTGTATCTGGGACCTCATCACGCAAGGTACCGCAACATTCGACGCATCAAACATCTGGCATGGTTACATGAGCTAATATTCTACTATAGACATGTCGTCGTCAATTCCACTCGCATCGCAGCATTTGGGAGTCGCTCCCCAGGGTGGTAAGAAGAAGAGCAGCCATGAATACGATTCATGCATTCATAATAATAATAAATCAATTTTGATAGTATAACACCAGCGCATGGCTACAGAGGGAGAAAACTGTCCCCCCCAACCGTTCACGACAAAGCCATGGCAACACGCCACGACGTCGAGGAACCTCTTCTCCTGGTGGATTTCAGTATTTATCGTTGATTGTTACTCCACCATCTAAAAACAGTAGTATCGAATCAAGTCAAAGAGACGACAGAAGAAAGAAAACCAAGCAGGCGGGTGGCACAGTGGGGTGGTGTTGTGTCAAGAGCACGCTAGCTTGTTCAACCTGTGGCTCTCTCTGGAACTGTGTCCGCTCCTGTCATCCATTCGACCGGAGCACAATTGCAACAACGCTCGTCGTGATATTTAGTCTCTGTAAAAAGACACAATAAAAAAAGACGACCACGCAACATAGGAACATTGGGACATGGGGGTATTGGTCACGATTTTTTATTGTGTTCAATTACAGCAGAAAAACACTTGGGTACTTGGGGAGTGTGTATCGATCGCTGTAGTGTTCCAACAACAATTGCATTGAACATGGGATTATTATACTTGCAAAAACGTCCTGTTGACACCGCGAGGAATGAAAGAATGGATGGATGTCCATATGCTACACAGTGGTCCACCTGCTCTCGGATGGACCCACGTGGACCGCCATGTGGACCGTGCATCCATGGCCTTAGAGTGTATACATACATTGCCAAACCGCCATGATGACACACGATGATTGCATACATAGCATACAATAGCATTTCAGCAAGGGAGGTAGAAAAGACCTTGGCCATACCAACCCGACCTACAGCCATGGGCCATGACACTTCTGCGACCGAGGTAGTGCAACGAGTAGAAAAAAGTCAGAGCACCATATTTGGCATTAAATATGACCCTCATGATGTATATAGTGAAATGATACAGGGGTATTCCCGTTTGTCAATGCGCTGAATGTCCTGTCAACATGAATTCCGTTCGCGTCACGGCTGTTGAGACAAGGAGGCCTGCAGGTGCCACGAAGGGCCACGATTGGTTTTTGGATATATTCAGAATGAGCCAAATCTATCACCACCGTAATATGACCACCACGTCCAGAGAGAGAGAGAGAGAGAGAGAGAGAGAGAGAGAGAGAGAGAGAGAGAGAGAGAGAGAGAGAGAGAGAGAGAGAGAGAGAGAGAGAGAGAGAGAGAGAAAGGGGTCCCCAACAGGTTCACGGGAATGCCATCGACAGTTCTGAAGAGCCAAGACGTCGTTCTCCTCCGGGTGGGTTTCTGTACGATTCGATCGTTGATTGTTATTTCACAATATCGCTGAATCAAATTAAGGAGACGACACATTACTCCAAAGCTCAAAGGAAAGCGAATGGTTGTGTGTCTGTGTTGCCACGAATGCCAACAACTAAAGCCACGATTGCGTGTTGAGAGGAGGAGAGGAAAATCTGTGGTTGGCTTGCAAAATTGTGGAGACATAAACCATGTAACAGGTTAATGGTGGTGTTTATTACTCTTCAAGAGGAGGAGGAGTACTTGATGGGAGCGGAGTAGAGGAGAGTCTGTGTGTTGGTCTCACTGACAGTGTCCGCTCCTGGCATCCGTTCGACCGGAGATACATTTTCAACAACGCTCGTCGTGACGTTTGTCTGTAAAAAGACACAATAAAAAAAGGCGACCACGCGACAAAAGTGGACAGTTCTGACACCAGCGGTGGAGATTTTTGGCACCATCACGGATAGCACAATGGTCCGGTCCGTCGACCCGTTGGATAGTAGTAGAATAAGTCACTCACTCACTTTGACTCAACTCTATTCTTTTCTCTCCGTAAATGGGAACAATAAAAAAGAGCGACGGTGGTCCTGGGTTCGAGCCCCTACTCAATTTTTTGGTCACAATTTTTTATTGTATTCAATTACAGCACGAAAAACACTGGGGGGTACTGGGTATGTGTCTTGATCAGTTTGGTGTACAATTGTTGAATATGGGATTATTATACTTGCAAAAACGTCCTGCCGACACCGCGAGGAACGAAAGTATCCATTAAAAACATAGATGGTCGTCGTCAATTCCGTTCGCGTCACATTGGCTGGGAGGAGGAGGAGGGGCCTCCAGAGCTGTCACCCATGGGCAAAAGGGGCCATTCATATGATCCATAGACCCCTAATAAGTCCATCATACGACCCATGTATGGCTACATTCACAGAGAGGGGCTCCTAACCGTTTCACGGCAATGCCTTGGCAGTCACAGTGGACAGAGCCACGACGTCCAGGACCTCTCTTTCTCCTGATGGGTTTCTGCATCGTTGATTAACATTGCAATGATTTTGAATCAAATCAATGAGACGGCAGAAAGAAAGACAACCAAGCTCAGGCGGGCGGGTGGCAGTGAGTGTGTTGCGCCAAGAGCACCAATGCCACGCTTGCTTGTTGAGAGTATCTGTACTCGGCTCGACTTGTGGAAGTACACCATGTTATAGATTCATAGTAATACGGGTAGAAGGAAGCGTGTTTTTGCCCAGCATAATAGGGAAAGGAGACTTGATTGGGTATTGAGAGCGGAGGGAAGCCACAGGGTCTCTTTTCTTTGACAGATGTCCGCTCCTGGCATCGATTCGACCGGAGACACAATTTCAAAAGCAAAACGCTCGTCGTGTTTCCGTCTGTAAAAAGACACAATAAAAAAAGACGACCACGGGCCAAAACTGGACAGTTTTTGGACACGAGCGTCGAAAAGGCACCCTTCTGACCCCAACCAGAAGAGACGCACGATGCTTCGATCCATTGATCCTCTGGACCGAGGGCGAAGAGGTTGATTTCTCTCTTTGTTTGTGAAAAGAGAGAATGACATCTGCATCCAGCTCAAGACCGTTGTACATGAAGCTTACATGAACAAGTTTACATACACACGAATTCAACAAACTCAAGCAGGACAGGTTGCTATTTCAACACACTTTCTTGGCACACTTGTCCACACAGTGCCCTCAACCAAAATGCCAAGCATCTCCGCAGTCAGTTCCAGCCATCCGAAGAGGACGCAAGGCTGCACCAGCAATGAAATCTGTTCTATCCTCGGCTTCCCACCACAGCATTTGCTAAGCCAAACGTGCGCAAACTCAGAGCTCTTGCCTTTTCTAAGAGTTGTTCATATGCACTCAGGGATTGATTCTGGATCACCACGGTCTCTGCCTCTGAATCAATCCTTGCATTCAGCCTGGCATTTCGAATCAAGTTCACTATCCATTTCTCTGTGACATCCTTCTCCATGCCAAGCTGCTTGGACAGGGACGCTAAATCTATAGACTGGTGAATTCTACAGTACGTTTCGAACAAAAATTGTCTTCCTGCCTCGATGAAGGATTCTTTTGTCGCCACTAAGAAAAAATCATTGTCCAGCACTGCTTCACATTGCTCCAGTTTCTCATGGGCTCCTTCAAAATCAAATTCCACGAACAAACATCGTAAAAACTCTGTGATAGGATCAGAATACTCATACTTTTCTTGTTGGATCACCCTGATCAGATCTTTCAGGACGTTCCTCCTGCGTTTGTTTACGACAACTGCAACACTCAAATACCTAAGCAAATGCTGGGCAGTCAACTGAATTGCTGTGATGTATCGATCTTGCATAAACAAATCTATGAGGGCGTTCATTCCATTCTCATGATTGAAAAATACAAAGAGAGACCAATGCATCAACCATGCCTTTTGCTGCAGCTGTCGAGGCACTGGGGCAAATGTGTCATTCTCCAGCAACTCCTTCAGCTTGAGGACATCATCCATGCCACTCTGGTAGTCCTGCAACAGTATATCAGTTGCCACCTTGCCCCATAATGCGTTTGTGTTCCTCTCTGGATGCGTCGAGAGGGTTCGAAAGTGGTACAAATATTCGCTTGCTGCTGCATAGTTCCCACACTCAAAGTTCCACTTTGCAAATGCATACAAAGCATCCACTTGCGCAGGGCCTATGGCGAATTCACTCTGCAAAAAGTTCATGTTTTGGGTGCGGTCTTGCTTGAGCAGCTTCACGTGCTCGTCGTTGCTCAAAAACTCGACGATTGGCTGCACCTGCTCCTTCAACGCAGCGAGCTTCGAGAGCACTTCTTCCCTCCTCAACCTGAGAGATTCCGGAAACTGCATTTACATTCCACACAATTATCCCTTAATGCGTTGGTAACCATGCACAAAGCTCTCGCGAACATTGAAAAAGACACCGCCGACTCTCTTTGAGCGAATCGCACCTCGTCCGTCTGGTTGAGCTGTTGGTATATGTCCACAGCATAATCAACCATATTCGTCTTTTCGACGAGATCTAATTTGCTAGTTTCTATTTGTTTGACATCATACAGGTGTTTCTGCGCGAGAAACTCCAGGAGTGGAAACACAAGGTGTTTGTCGAGGAATCCACTAATAACCCCACTGAGGTCGTACTCCGTTGCCGACTTCATGATTCAAATGTTATAGCGTTTTTACAACAAGGCTGAAACATAGAGTCCTTCCACATGGTGAGACACCAAAGTTGCCTGAGGAGTAGAGTGCAATGCTTTTCTCCCATCAAACACGGCGTCTGATCGGGCCGAATCGCTCGACTTGCGATTCATTAAGAGTCTTCAAGAGACCAACTGGATTTTGGCCATTTGACTGCGGCGTCTCCAAGCAACCCTGTCTAAAAAAATAGCGGCAAAGATGCAGCAACATTGACGTTCCCTGCGCGACATTTCCCATCTTTTTGGCGAGGGTTTCATCGCTTGCCGCAACGTGGAAGGTCCTCCTAGGAGGAGGGTGGATTCGTTTTCCTGCCATTTGCAAGACAGACAGCAAATCCATCTCAAGTCTTGTTTTCGACTAGGATTGGAGCATCAATTGACATGGGTGACAAGACGGGCAACCAGGGTCTCGAAGGGCTCCTGTTCAAAGCCCGAGAGGCCTTGGAGGAGGAGCGATATGACGCCGTATTAGAAATATGTGAAAAATGTGTCAAAGAAAACCCGAACGAGGAAATGGGCTTTCTGCTGCTCGCCGGCCATGCGGCTCGTGGGAAGGGAGACCCCGCGCAGTCTGAAAAGGCCTATAAAAAGGTGTTGAAAAGCGTGCACGGTGCAACAGAGGGCACTGTCGCTGTTCATGGATACCATGTAGATCTGAGTGTCGTGGAGTACGAGGCATGGGGGGGCTTGCTCCAGCTGTATCAAGAGAGTGGAGACGTCCAAGGACAAGTTGAATGTTTGGAGAACATGGTAAGATGGCTTTTTCCCCTTGCATATCATGGTACCCGTGTAGATATTGTCGATTTCTTACTTTTGATACAACTATGCAGCTCAAGTTGACACCCGAAGGAGATCCTAGGGATGATGGTCAACGGATTGAACTGGCAGAGCGATATGCAGAGATGGGGGCATACGAAAAGTCGCAAATGCAGTTTTGGCATGTTCTCGGGTCCATGCCTGTCGGCTCGGACGAGAGACTTGATCTGTTGGGCAAGATGGCGGATACAATGTTGAAACAGAAGAACACTCACGTGGATAAGGAGGTAGAGCAAAAGCTTTTGGATTCGAAGAAGATGAGTGATGACGCAGACGTGGAGGAGAGGACAGTCTCCTGCATCAAGTTGGATGTGATGGCTGCCGTTGCCGCACAAGATGATGAATCGGACGACACCGGAGTCTCGCTGAATCATGTTCTTCTGGAAATTGTCGAAACGGCACCAGCGTCTCTGAAGTACCTCCCCTATCGTGAGGAATACCTCAAACGGTGCTTGTTGCGGATTTTTCATCATCCCCCGAGGTCCACTGAACGACAACAGCTCAGGCTGGCTGCCCTGAGGGAATGTGTAGGAATTATTTGCAGAGGCGGTCCGTGCTCCAGTTTTGCGTTCGAAGCGGCTGTGTGGCTTCTGGAGGAGGAAGAAGAAATCACGGGGGGGCAAGTGTCAGTGGGGGGCCAGGAGGTGGGTGGCATGCAAGGCCTTGCTGGAGGAGTTCAGGCAGGAGCAGAGGGTCATATCGGTCAGGGAAGACACGCTACTGTTGCTTTTGCGGTGGAGAATTTCTCGAGGAGGATGTACCACCAATTTCCCACCAATCCGAGTGCTCAGGTGCTTTTGACTCTAATGCTTCGACGGCACGCTTTGTTGGACAAGCAGCCTGTCCCACAGTCAGAAAGGCGTAGATGGGAAATGCTGCTGGAACGTGCTATGCAAGATGACAGTGATATTGATTGCGGGTCTGGTTTCAAAGCACTCGCAGAGCTGCACTATGAGAATCGCCATTACCAAAAATCACATGACATTTCATTGCGAGGCTTGAGATGGCTCCAGGAGCGAAGAGATAGAGGCCACGAATCGCTGACACAGATTGGTCTGGGACTTCGTCTGGTGTTAGCGAAGTCTCTTAGACGCCTGAAGAAACTTGACGAGGCAGAGGCCCAGTTCAAGGCCTTGGCTGGTTGGGTAAGTGAAGGAGAGATTGCGTTTTCGGAGATGTGTGGGTCTGCTCCAACATCGATTCACCAACAAGCCCTGCGAGGGATCGCACTTGTTGAAGTTGAGAAAGGAAATTTGGACGCAGCATTGTCTCAATATGAACGGATTTTAGGAAAGGCCGCGTTAGGAAGGGGACCCGCAGAGCACTGGGCTCACGCTGATTATGGCTGGTTGCTGTTTAAGCAGGGGGACAAGGAGCATGCGAGATTTCACCTTGAACAATCCATACATGTTTCAGAAGAGGAGGGATGTTCGGCCACAGACAGCCAAGTCGGTGAACATAGGTATAGATTGGGAGAGGTGTACTGGTCTCTGGGGGGCAAATTCAAGATGGATAAGGCGTATGCATATCACATGGTGCGTCACCAGATGTTCTCAATCGCTGCAAGATGATTGTCTGAAGATTTGTTTTTTTTTTCTGTTGCAGTTCTATAATTCCGCAAAAGTAGAAGGACACGCACAAGCCCCTGCACTTGCTGCCTTGGGGAGATACTATGATGAGGTGGAGCATGACAAGATCATGGCACAAAGGTGCTATAAGAAAGCCCTGAGTTTAGATCCGACACTTGAATTAGCAGGTACATAGTAGTTTATTTTCGATTGTATATGTATATATAACAGGAGGGGGCGATGCGCTTGATTAAAAGGAAATCCTCATCCCAACAATGTCTCTCATCACTCATCGTAAACTCACCATCTGACTACAACCACTTTACAGGCACATTAATCTGCCGATCCCTCCTTGGCCGAGGCCAATCAGAGAAAGATATCATAAAATTTTGTTCGTTATTCCATTCGACACATGCTGGAGCGGCATGGACCTTTAGGGAAATTGGTGCCGCAGAACTCAGATCTGGAGAATGGGAAAGGGCCATCTGGCCACTTTTGAAAGCTGTCAAGCTCAATAGCCAGGACGCCACGAGTTGGGAGGGACTTGGTATGGCATACTTTAACTTGGAGAAATTTTCGTCGTCGCGAAAAGCATTGAGGAGGGCCTTGCAGGCTTGTGGAGGCTGCAGATATGCACATGTCATCCTGTGTTGGATTGACCTCTTCTTGGGCAAGGACAGTAAATGCCTCCCAAGGGACACGAGAAGAGTCAAAGCGACTGAAAACCAATCGCCGGCATTCCTTGCCTTGGCTCTATCTTCGTACAAAGACGCGCTCGCTCATCTCAGCAGAGGTGCTACAGTGACTGCAGGAGAGCTCCTTGATGAGGCACAGACTCAAACAAAAGAGGCTCTTTCGAATGATTCTAGAAGCTCTGTGGGCTTTAAACTTCTGGGAGATATCCATCTGCTTAGGGTCAAGTCAAACATGGTTGAAATAGCAGGGTGTCATGCCCAGTGTGGGTCGCTGGTGGAGGACCTTACGAGGCAATGGGGCGACCAGAAGGTATCAATTAGGAGAGCATACGCCAAATGCATTCATCTGAGGCCTTGTGAGCCGTGCTATTGGGCTAACATGTGCCCAAAACTCTCAGAAATGGGAAAGGGCTTGAGATACAAGGATAGAGGGGCGGAGATGCTTCTACTTGGATCCACAGAAGAAGTCAGTCGTTGCCTAATGGCCTCCCTGCGGCTCGACCCTCTCTCTCCCGAATATTGGAGTCGATTGGGAGGTTTTCTATGCGAGAGTAACAATCAGCTGTCCCTGTATGCTTTAGTGAGAGCGCTTATGTTGAATAAGAACTATTTTATCAGCTGGCAGATGTTGTCGCATGCTGTCCCAAGAGATTCACTCCTGAGGGGATTCTCCAAGACGCAGGCGCAACAGATGAAGAGAGACTCCTTAGATATTTGGGGCGCTTTTCTTAGATCAAAGGTGAATCCAGCTTGGAACCTCTATTCCCAAATAACTGTCTCGGAGATATTTGGAGAAGATCTTCTTGAGCTATACTTACAAACTTGCATGGGCGATGACTCTATGGATGTCTGTGCAAGTTACACTGCACTGCTCTCAGCTTGCTGGATTAATCCGGTTGATTTCGGGACGATGATTGCTCGTCTTTTCTCCGCGGTCAGATGCAGCAAGTTTGGTGTAGCGAGGAAACTAGTGGGGGTATGCCAGGAATGGTTAACAGATACATCCTCTGGGGTTGTTGGTCCAGAGATTGTCACATTGGAAGTTGTTTCCTTCTATCTGAAAATTTTTGACGGAGAAAATGCAGCAGATTGCACAGTACCGTGTTTATTAGATGAGAAGATATACCTGAGTGACCCACGCGTGTTAAATCTGCTCGTGGGGCACCTGTCCTCAGCCAAACCTGGCAGCGTACAGGCCAATGTGCTCTTCTGTTTCCTGGATGTGATCATGTTGTGGTTCCAATTGCATTCGAATCTCTTGGACGATGCGATCGAGGCATTTGTATTGGTGTTGTCAATATTCGATTCTCAGTCTGATGCCCCAGTTGGACAGATCTTGGTGCCAGCATTCGAAAAGCTGATCCAGGAAAAACTCTGCAATTTTTGCTGGATCATCGACGGCACGTGTGATAGGCAGACATTAATCGCACACCTGCGGGATCGTATTTTGCCTATGCTAGGAGAGCACAAACACTTGACATCTGTGCAGGAATATGCAGAGGGCAAGATTCTGACGAAATTGGAGATTGTCCAGAAGGAAAGCAGACAAAAGCCACCGGCAACAGAGGGTTTGACACAAATTGAAGTGACCAAGGCCATTCACGCCTTTCCGTGGTTGATGTTTCAGGAGAGAAAATAAATTTATTTAGAACGGTTGATCGCCCATTCCGTTAGTAATTGCGCACCAAACCCTGTCGCTCCACCTTCCTTCTCATTCCATACCGGACCAGCAATGTCAAGATGTGACCACTTGACTTTGTCTGTATCGACGAATTCCTTCAAGAATAGAGCAGCAGTGATGGAACCACCCATTCTTCCACCAGTGTTTTTCAAGTCTGCAATTGGGCTCTTCAGCTGCTCCAAATAGCCCGGCTCGAGAGGCATCTGCCATACCTTCTCTCCTGTCTCAGCAGATGCCTTCTTCAATTGCTCAGCCACAGAATCGGTGGATGCATACATCCCACCAATGTCCCCCCCGAGGGCAATCATGCAGGCACCTGTCAGTGTGGCAATATCAACTATATACTCAGCCTGACAGTTCTTTTGGGCATAGAGAATTGCATCTGCGAGGGTCAGACGGCCTTCGGCATCTGTGTTGTTCACTTCGACTGTCTTGCCGTTGGAAGCAACCAAAATATCCCCCGGGCGCAACCCTCGTCCATCAATCATGTTCTCACAGGATGCAATAATGAAGTGAATTTCGACATCTGCGGGCTTTAAGTCCGCAATGGCCCTCGCCGCTCCCAGCGTGGCCCCAGAACCGCCCATGTCAAACTTCATCATTTCAATCATACTTCCAGCACCAGCCTTTAAATTGTAACCTCCAGCATCAAACGTCAATCCCTTACCAACGATGGCGATTTTTCTCTTCACCTCGCCTTCCGGTGTGTAAGTTAGATGAATGAACTTGGGAGCCTCCTTTGATGCCTCTGCTACACCCAGGTATAGTCCCATTCCCAACTCCTCACAGTCTTCCTTTTCCAGTACCTTCAGGCTCATCCTCGCTGGGCATAGAGATGCGATATGGCTTGCTGCCGATGCCAGATAACTTGGTGTGCATACATTTGGAGGAGCTTCCACCAAATATCGAGTAAACAATGAGCCCTTTGCTAGGGCAACTCCCTTTGCGATGCTCTCAGACATGCTGCCAGAGGAGAAGAATAGATCAATTTTCCTCGCAGAAGGCTTGGTAGATTTTGATTTGAATCTTGTTGCCTCATATGCACCATTCACAATGCCATTTGCCACGTGCTCCCCCGCCCTGCTGTCGATGGATTGATCGACTGTCAACACCACCCCAACCGTCTCTGCCTTCTGTGACTTGGCAGCAGACGCGATGGACTTCCCCAATCCTTTCCAGACACTACCAGGATCTTTACATTCTTTTGATCCCAAGCCCACGAGGCACAAAGACATGGCGTTCTTTCCCAACCAGCAACATTGGGAAGCCCCTTGCGAACCTTTGAAGCCAAATTTTGTCACCAGCTGAGAGACCGCGTTGTCATATGACGAGTCCATCCTCTTTAGCAGATCGCTCTTGATGGAAACCTTCTCATCATCACCATCACCACATTCGAAATCCTCTTCGTAGCAACCGACCACTAACAGGTCTCCGTTCCAAGTCTCGTATCCTCCAGAGTTTTCGCCGATGGTGGGGAAACTTTCTGGCTCAAACGGAATCTGCAATCACCAATTATAACGTAGTTATAGACTTTGATTGAATCCAAAGGAATCCACCCCTGTAAAACGGCCTCGCCTCCCGACCAACCCCGGACAGCGGAACAAAATAACCAGTCGAAACAGCCATGGACACGCAACTGGAATGCGGTGATCAATCTTCATATTTGCATAAAATAGAATGCTTTTTTCTTTGTTTTTGGCTGTCAGAGTGGTAGTGTGACAAGTGCCGCCCATAATTTTGATGTCCGCGTCTTTTGGAGCCTGGACGCTCCACGTGGACAAACGATGCCTCCACTCATGATCATGAATGACCACTGATCAGTGGTCGGCACGGGACAATTCATCGTCTCAAAGTTTCATAACCACCGTACCTCGAGCGGCTCGTATGGATACGTTCTGGACGTGGCAGAAGTGGACACCGAAGGTCGAGAAATACCAACAAAGGTCAGTCTGCTGCTGAAGTTGTAGCCACTGCTCAGGCCTGGGGATATAGATCCCCTTGACTCCGCCAATAGAGCGCCCCGATGAAGACATAACACTTTCCTACATAGGATATATGCACACTTGAATGCAGGAAAAATATCCAATCGACGACCAGCGCTGCGAGAACACAAAAATGTCGCACCCAGAACTTCTCAGGTTGAAAGGCTTCGGAACAAGCCTAGGCATCATCGAGTGCCAAGCTGAGAGACAGCTGTAATCATAAATAGAAAAACATTGTTGATAAAGGATGCAAATCAAAATGCTCATCTCCATATCGGCGCACCTTGACAAAGACCGTGTGGTTGACATTACAAGGTTTGGTAAGGGAACGAGAAAACGGAAATTCCAATGTTCTTTATCGAAAAGTTTGCTTATCTTTCATAAATACATCCCGATTGAGGTTCAGCTCTACTACATTGTCCAGCATCCGACCATCTGATGTCGTCGGTTTTGTTCCGAACGGTGAAAGCCGGATCATCGATTCTATAATTCTATAAAAATCGTTCTGACACGAAATTTATCATAACCCGCTCTCTTTGCGTTTATTATATCGTTCCGATACCAGCATTATCGAGAATGTCGACCCAAGCAATTCCACCTGCGTTTCGCCGTGAGGTAAGGTTCAACCTCCGCCTGGAGATTCACAATCCCCAGAAGTTTTGGTTCCTTCATCATGATGCGAACTCATATGTGGAAGAACGGATGTCTCTCTTCAGGGACGCGTGCCTTGATTTCCTTGAGAAACATCTTCCGGAAGATACGTTCTTCACCATCCCACGTGACACCAAATGGTTTTACGTGAGGGGCCCAATCGGCGGCAAAACAGCCAATTATTGTGCCATATTGCAATGCGGTTTTCAGACCTTTGAGGACATGCTCGAAACAGTTGACGCTCTTGCTCCCGAGGATACGATTCCAATGGTTGTTGACGAAAGCGAACAGCTCGTTGAAATCGTGTGGCCAAATCGCACACGTCAACAGGATTTCTCCATGGATCTTTGGGATGAGCAGGCTGATGTGGCTATCGTGGATCCCTCCATGGCCAAAGCAGCCCTGGAAGCTACGGGACTGCATCCCACCAAAGTCGCTCACAAGAAGGAACAATGGGGAGGTGACAAACAGGTGACGCAAGCCTCATGGATTGCCACTATGGAAGTTGATAACCTGGCCAAAATTGAACCGATCCAGTTCATGTTCGGAGACAGACCCTTGAAGCTCACTCTCCACAGGATAACGGCAGTACACAGACGGATGCCCTTCCGCTCAGGCCGACAGGCACTGGCAGAAGCCAGGGCAGACTATGCAGAGTCCAAGAACCCGACAAACTATCGGGAAGCTCTAATGACCAACCAGGCGATGTACCCGAGTACTCCTACGAAGCGTTCTCGCACTGTGTTGTTCTCGAACGCCTCACAACGAGGTATGGACAGACGGAGACCAAGACCAGAGATACAAAGAAAATCTTCGCCGCAGACAGAACCCATCCCTATACAGCCACCAGAACCGTCGCTGCTTCAGGAGGATGCTGTCCATGCACAGGAGCTCCAAGAAATTGCAGACTGTCTGGAGCAAAATCCTGAGATCATGGATGATCTTTGATCCATGCCCCAGGCATACATCAACATATATATCACATCAAGATGACGCCACAGACACTCAGAATCTATAGCCTCAACGTTAATGGTCTCAACGTTGACAAAGCATTAGCTTTACACGTGGAGCTGGAAAGATTACATATTGATATCGTACTATTGCAGGAGACCCATCTGCTCACAGATGATCATCGCATACGTCAGATTGAACGATCCCTCCACCCTTGGCAATGTTACTGGGGCAGTGCATTAAGCCAGACAACCAATAAGGGAAGACCTCGACAAGGAGTGGCCATTTTAGTCAGGAGACGACTACTAGAGCAGTCTTATACATTTAGCCCCATCATGCACGATCTCCCAAGCAGGATACTGACAGGCCGTTTCAAAGGACCTGGATTAGACGTGCGTATTAGCTCGGTATATTTTCCTAATACAGGCTCAGCACGAGATTCGGATATACAGCCATGCATTCGCATCCTGAAACAACAACTGGAGAACAGCCAACCGGTTCTCTGGGGAGGTGACTATAACTTTGTCTCACATCAGCGTGATACAACGACCACCCTCCACAGAGCACATCCATACAGACGCACAGCCAAATTATGGGCCACTGCGTTTGACAGCACAGATATATGCGAGTTTGGCAGCAATACCCTCAGGGACCGAGCTGCCTACACACACGAGCACGTGACACAGCAAGACCCACGTTGCGTCACCAAGAGCAGATTAGACAGATTCTATGGTTCAAAGCAATTGGAACCACTTCTGAAATCCATCACAGTGCAGTCAATTGAATCTTCGGTGGTCCACACAGATCACGCGGCGGTTATCCTGTCGCTCAGGCGCCAGACTCCGATAACCACCCCGACGAAGAAGGCCTACAGAAGACGCATCCCAACTCAATTCAGAAACGATGCCAGCATCTTGCAAAATTTCCGTGATGAATGCTCTCAGCGCTTTAGTACCCTTGCCAGACAAGATACGATCAATTATAAGACATGGCTTGACATCAAACGCACCATTGCACGCCTGTCGTACAATGCACAACGGAAATTTCGAGGTAAAGAACTGGACGCTGTCAGACAACTTCGAGAGCAAGACGCAGCCATGAGCGCTTTCACCAGTCATCAGCTCCAACATCGCTACGCTCATGTAGATCACCAGCCTAATGCTGAACAACAATGGGATGCAGACACAGAAAGTCATGCCATGCCGTTGACCCCATACAGATATTCCACCACGGATTACAGACTTCTAGATAGCCACCAGCAGTTACAAGGGGACTCGACGGCCTGTGCAAATATTCTTATTGACCACTATGCAGACATTTCACAACAGGAAATATTATCAGAAGAGATTCAGGAGGAAATCCTACACTCCCTCACGCCAGCAGATCGAACAGTTTTTCCAGCACAAGCTTTCCCTGGCATGATCACAGAACAAGATGTCAGGAATGCCATCAAACGAATGAAGCCCACGGCAGCAGGCCTAGATGGCATTAAGATTGTCACGTATCGGCTCTTGAAGGATTCCTTGGCCCCGATATTGGCCAAAGTCTTCACTGGTCTCTTGCACGACATGCCTCAGTCCTTTCTCGAGGGTCTCATTATCCCTATTTACAAAAAAGGACCGCGGTATCAGGCCATCAATTACAGACCCATCACCCTACTCAACACAGATTATCGAATTTTTACTCAGATACTTCTTGCGAAATTGAAAGGACCGTTGCAGCAGTTGATCAGCCCCACACAGACAGCCTTTCTGCCAGGACGGAGCCCTATGGATAAAGTGTGGCCTCTCCAACTCATTCCACAGCACTTGCAACTTGAGCAGAAATCAGCTTTCCTAGCGGTTTGCGACTTTTCCAAAGCATATGATAAGGTTGATCGACGATTTCTCATGAAAATTTGCCAATGCTTGCAGATGCCTCCCTTCCTCCAACACTGGCTTGCAGTCTTGCTGGAGAATACGTATAGTCAGGTCTACTATAATGGAGCATTTTCCAAACGCAGAAAATTTGAAGCAGGCGTACGCCAGGGCGATCCTGTCTCTCCATATTTGTTCCTTTTGATCGGCCATATCCTCGCCAGATGGCTAGAAAAACACAGAATTGGCATCAGACTGCCACTGACACACAAGATGCAACACTATCTTCATGGAGGACTACAGCACTGCCCTCACGAGCTCTATATTCCTACATTACAATATGCAGATGACAACACGGTACCATTAAGTAGTTACGCGGATGTCTCGCGATTCATCAACATCATGCATCGATTTGGAAGAGGCACTGGACAGGTCCTGAATATGACCAAAACATTGCTCCTCCCCATTGGACAGCCGGCAGAGCACCCCCGGACGATCGCAGGGCTTCAGGTGGTGAGTGAAGCAACAATCCTAGGTTTCCAGGTCCAGGCACATACAGGCGCCTTTGCCATAGACTGGGACACTCGAGTCGCCAAACTGAAAACAGCCATTCGCAAAGTTAAAGCAAGACATTTATCACCATTTAGCAAATTTAGAATTGTCTCGACATACCTGCTTCCTAAAGATTTATACTATGCAGAAGTTGTGAAGCCCACTCAAGCACAAGTAAAGGAAGTCTGGACAGCCATACGCCAACTCCTCCAGAGCAACTTTTGGAGAAGCACAGCTTTTGCAGCCAATCCAAAAGAAGGAGGCCTTGGCTGTTTACCCCTTCAGGCCCACCTATCTGCGCGTGATTTGAAGTGGTATATTCTTTTATTCACCGCTGGCGCCGAGAAAGCATGGGTTCAATTAGCGTGGAATATCTTTTTGAAGATGCAGGATGGTCAGCATACAGGGATACCTGCCTGTTTGCCCATCCACCTTCTACAGAGAGGCATCCAGGCTGTTCCCAATTTTGAGCTACCGCCCACAGTTTACCATCACGAGCCTGCTTATTTACGGTACGAGCCCCCTACCCTATTATTTACATCTAGCATATATGCATACCACCTCGCAGATCTCCAGAGGGCCATTCTCCAGAATCAGGAGACAGGAACATATGTCATGAATGGCCTTCAAGGCGAACTAGGATGGCAGATACACCCCAAACGCCACATGACATTAGATACATATACAGTGAAGCAAGGAACTAGCTTGTTCACACGAGTAGATAGCCAGCACCGACGCAGACGCCTCCGGAGCTGGCTTGCGATCATAGAGAGTGTGCCTAGACCACTCCACAGAATCTTCAAGCCTTTGCAACAGCTTCAGCTCCCATCTATCTACAAACTCCCTTTCTGGGAGATCCTCATGGATACTCAGGTGAATGCTCAGAAGACGCAGAAAGAAAAAGCATGTGTTTGTGGCCACTCAAATGCCACACCAGGTAGAAACCATTATTATACCACAGAATGCAGCATTGCTTGTAGCCTATATCAGCACCTTGCCACAGGTCTTGGCATTCCAGTCAACCAGGTATTGCACTCCATTTGGACCAACCAGCCTCCATCACCTCTTCCATACCCCTCGGACACTTGGGGTCTCATCGTGGTGGCGTGCAGTTATAGCTTGGATGATATTCGACGACAGATCTTCAAGGCCTCGGCAGACACTACATCTGCCCAGTTTATTGACACCCTCATCAGCACATTCAATGAGGTATTAGCTGCTTATAAAGATAGCCTTTCTCCCGGGTCGGCAGCTCAGACATGTCTCCCCATCATTCGTTGGCGAGATGCTGAGCACCGCTGGGAACTTGCCAGGTAGTTTGTGCCTCCTATAGTTCTTCTCACCTCTTGCACTAGTTTTTTTTTTTTTTTTTTTTTTTTCCCTCTTTCGGTTGAGGTCGTTTATGACAGTTTTACCTGCTAGAGTTCCTCTGACACTGGTCTCCTCCCTGTATTAGTGGGTTGATAACAGGTGGAGTCGTATCTCGAGTTGAATCAATAGCGTAGATTTATTTGCCACGGCATTTGTTTTCTCTATTTTCTTATTTTTTTTCCTTCTTCGCCAATGATGTCTGGAGTGGGGCCTCCGACGGACGAATTCCTCCGTCGACCGGGAACTCCCAGGCTGGTGCTGTAACCCACACTAATTAATTCGATTCCAGGGGCCGCGACGTACAATGTAGCTCAGTCTTGGTCTCCTCCTCTGTCAATTTTTCGAAAGGAAAAAAAAAGTTAATTTTTTAGGAGGGGATCTTGGGCAATAGTGTCGCGATGGAATGCTTGGGTGCCATCGACCAAGGGACACAGAGTTCTCGGTTCATTCTGTATGATACTGGTATGAACACCATATCAAGTAGTTCAGTTCCTTTAGAACAAATGTATCCCCGCCCTGGCTGGGTAGAGCAGGTGCCGGCTGCCATCTGGGCGACTGTCGAGGAGTGTGTGAACCAAGCAGTGACACAGGCAATTGAGAAGTTTGGCGACCTTAACGTGAGGGCAATAGGTATTGCAAATCAGCGAGAGACTACAGTGGTATGGGATAGAGAGAGTGGGGAGGCTCTCTGTCACGCAATCGTGTGGAATGATGACAGGACAAGTGGCCTGTGCTCTCAAGTAGCTTCGGAACGGGGTATTGATGCATTTCGAGAAGCGACTGGTCTGCCGATATCTACATATTTTAGCATGTTCAAGTTGATATGGATGTTGGAAAATATTCCAGAAGTGTCTAGGGCAGCTAAAGAGGGTAGATGTATGTTTGGGACCATTGACAGTTGGTTGATGTTCAAGTTGACGAATGGGACAAAGCACTGCATTGATGTCACGAATGCCTCGAGAACAGGGTTAATGAACCTTAAAAGTTTGACCTGGGATAAATCTATCGTGTCCGATATGGGGCTCGATTGTGTAATATTGCCCGAAATTATCAGTAGTGCGGAGGTGGTTGGCCAGGTATCTGCCATCCCAGCACTGGCAGGCACACCGATTGCAGGCTGCCTCGGCGATCAGCAGGCATCCATGCTTGGACACCGACTCAAAAAAAACCAATTGAAGAACACTTATGGAACAGGCTGTTTTGTTCTTTTGAACACTGGTGAGGATATTGTGCAATCAACACATGGGCTGCTAACCACTGTGGCATTCAAACTCGGCAAGGATGAAAAACCAATGTTCGCGCTGGAGGGGAGCATTGGCAGCGCAGGTCAAGGGATCAGCTGGATGAGGGACTCTTTAGAGATTTTAACGTCCAGTTCTGAAAGCGAAAGGGTGGCATCCGATGCATTAGATTGTGGTGAAGTCATATTTGTCCCAGCATTTTCTGGACTGTTGGCACCCTGGTGGTCATCTGCAGCAAAGGCATCCATCCTGGGAATGACGTATGCAACAAAGAAAAGCCATATTGTTCGCGCAATGCTCGCTGCCATTTGTTTCCAAACAAGAGATGTTTTGGAAGTCATGAAGCTGGACTCTGGCATTGAAGACATTGACCATATTGCGGTCGATGGAGGCGCCAGTAACAACGATGTATTGATGCAAATGCAGGCTGATGTGCTTGGGATACCCATCCAGAGGGCAGAATCAAGCGAAGCGACAGCCCTTGGGGCAGCTCTTGCTGCTGGAATTGGTGTAAAATTGTGGACAGTATCGGAGGCTCTTGGAAGTGATGGTTCAAATGAGGCTACAATCAAAGCGAAACAGTTGTTTACTCCATTGATATCGCAGGAAGATGTGAACGGTCACTACGAGGCGTGGAAGAAGGCTGTCGCTGCGACCATTTCCGTTTCGGAAAGTCTCAACACTCACCGCTCTGCTGTCTGATGGCGATGGGCGCCGTGACGGTAATGATATCATGACGGATCGATGCGAGCATTGAACCTAGAATTATTGTACATTTGTAATATCAGTAAACGATGCGTGATCCACATAGAGCTCCAGTGAGTTCCAGGCTTGCAACCTTGTCAGTGAACATCGATAGCGATGTCGACGCTCCTTTGGGTTCACCCTTCCTTTCTTCTCCAACAGGAACGCCAAAAGCTTTGACCCAAAATTCAGACGTGTCATATGCACAGGCAAGTCGATTGAGTCATATAAAGACCGCGTTGGTACACAATCGAAACGAACTGGTCCTTCTCTTTTCCAGGTGAGTTGTAGGGCAAGGTTTTTGTGTCGAATACCCTGGAGGCTTTGTCAGTACTATTTCTGATTGGGGTTTATATTCTTCATGCAGATTATTGGCACATGGGGAGAAGACACCGGTTTTGCTTCCCCATACCCTTCACGACGAGCTCAAACGTGTGTGCGAGGGCTCTGAACATAGGCAAGCCCTTGAATCATCCGACTTCATGTGTATCATGAAAACAATGCAGGAAGTACGTGCTTCCGAATCTTTTCAAACATCTTATCTCATGACTGAGAGGCGTGATCGGATTTCATGCAGGGGGTTATCATTCATCCTCGAATTGCGTTTGCCCTGAGAACGGGTGTTGGTGACTGGCATTACATGAGAATCAATGTCGAGGAGATGATTGTTGAAGAGATGTCTGCCACACATTATTTAGCGTACAAGGAAAAACTTGTATCGAGGTTTTCACCAGGTATGCTGTGTATGCTGTGTAGTTTGAATGAGGTTAGATGGCTGCTAACCGCAACCGTGGTAGTGACATGGCCGGAATGTGTGCTGAGTTGGGTTTCATGCCCATGTGTGCAGAGAGAGATTTGTATGAGCCATTTGTGTTTGAATGGGATATGGAACCCTTTACATCGCACCAGCCTAAAATCACCCTTCAGTCCTCAATCGGAAATGGTGTCTCTTTTCTGAACAAGACACTGAGTATGAAAGTCTTTGGCAGTAATGGGAACAGCATGCCAGGGTTGTTCTCTCTTTTGGAGTTCCTCAGGAATTTCAAGCACAACGATCAGAGCTTGCTGCTCAGTCCCAAGATTGACAACATCAACAAACTCAAACACTCACTCCTTTTGGCAGATAGAATTCTGGATTCATTCTCTGAAGACACTCCAATCCAGGAGGTTGAGGGTCTCGAGGATTATGGCTTCCTTGATGGTTGGGGGAACGACGTGTGCCGGGTGAGGGAGTCTTTCAATCTCCTTCTGGACTTGATTCAGGCCCCAGATCACAGTACCTTGGAGCGCTTCCTCTCTAGGCTCCCATTGGTTTTCAGGGTGGTAATACTCAGTCCGCATGGGTTCTTTGGGCAAAATAACGTACTGGGTCTTCCTGATACCGGTGGCCAAGTTGTGTATATATTGGATCAAGTCAGAGCCCTGGAGCACGAATTGCAGGAAAGGCTGAGAATGGCAGGCCTCCAGAAATATGCGCCCGATATTGTTGTGATCACGCGGCTGATCCCTGAATCCTTGGGCACGTCCTGCAATCAGAGGTTGGAGCATATCAGTGGCACGAAGAACGCCAGAATACTTCGGGTGCCTTTCAGAGGCGATGATGGGCGGGTATTGGAAAAGTGGATGTCACGCTTCGAAGTGTGGCCCTATTTAGAGCGATTCACGATTGATGCCACCAGAGAAATGCTTGTGGAGCTTGGTGGGCGGCCAGATTTCGTCATTGGAAATTACTCAGATGGAAATATGGCAGCAACGTTGATGTGTCACAAACTGAAAGTCACTCAGTGTACGATTGCACATGCTCTGGAGAAGACCAAATACGATGATGCGGACATTTACTGGGAAAGGTATGAGGACCAGTATCACTTCAGCCTGCAATTCACAGCCGACTTGCTAGCAATGAATAGGGCTGACTTTATTGTTACTTCAACATATCAGGAGATCGCTGGTCACGAGGAGAGCGTGGGCCAGTACGAAAGTTATCAGCACTTCAGCATGCCAAATTTGTACAGGGTGGTCGAAGGGATTAGCGTCTACGATCCCAAGTTCAACATCGTATCACCTGGTGCTGACCCAACCATTTACTATCCATTTGATGATGAGAGTAGAAGGCTGACGTCGTTGCACGACAACATCAAAGAGTTGTTATTTGGGGATCCCAGTCCTTCAGCCATTGGCAAATTGGACGATCCCTCGAAACCCATCCTCTTCTCCATGGCAAGGCTGGACAAGGTAAAGAATTTGACATCTCTTGCCGAATGGTTCGGAAGAAATGAGCGACTGTCATCAATGGTGAATCTGGTCATAGTGGGAGGGGTTACAAATCCTGGTGATACAACGGACAAGGAGGAGCAGGCTGAATGCCGAAAAATGCATGAAATCGCCGAGAAATTTCCTATGAAGGGCAAATTTCGATGGATTGTTGCCCAAAAGAATAGAGTACAGAATGGAGAGATATACAGGTTCATTTGTGACACAAAGGGTGCATTTGTGCAACCTGCTCTGTACGAAGCGTTTGGCTTGACAGTCATTGAAGCCATGACATGCGGTCTGCCCACATTCGCGACAAAGAATGGAGGTCCTGCCGAAATTATCAGGGATGGAAAGAGCGGGTTTCACATTGACCCCCACCATGGGGAGGAGTCGGCTGAGAAAATGGTCAAGTTCTTTGAAGCATGCATCAAGGATCCTTCCTATTGGGAATCTGTCTCTCGAGCATCACGCGAGAGAATCTTCAGTCGGTATACCTGGGATATTTATGCTTCTCGTTTAGTCACACTGTGTGATGTCTATACCTTCTGGAATCACGTCACATCGTTGGAGCGACGCGAAGCAAAGCGATATTTGGAAAGCATCTACATCTTGTTGTTCAGGTCACTCGTCGAGAAGATGAAGGACAGGCTCAGACAGCTTGGCATCCAGCATACATGAACCAATTGGTTGCAGACATGTCTGTACAGGCGAGCGAAGCGATGCATCGCATGTGCCTGAAAAAAAAAAAAAAGGATGGAGTTTGGCATTCGCCAAACGGATCAACTTGTACATGCATGAATAAAAAATTGTTTGTATAATAATTGCACTCGCATTTCGATTTGATGCACAAGTAATCAAGGGCACAGGATAATGCCTTTCGTTTGTCAAGCAACATGATCGAGGTAAACCTTGTAGACGGCGAGGATGATGCCAGCATCAGGCAACAATGCATTGATTTACTGAGGTCATCGGTTCCGGGTGTAAGCCACGAGAGAGCAGACCAACTTCTCCGTTCGGTTTCGCCACAGGACGATCTCACCTTGTGGTGCGAGGCTGCAATTGTGCAGATGGCTGTGGACAATGAAGTAGAAGACGAAGCAGAGGAGCTGTCGAAGGCCATGCAGGAGTCACTGGAAGAGGCGCAGTTTAGGAAGGACAGTGAAATTCCTTTGGAGGAGAGCAGTTGGGCTGAGATACAGGGCAATTTCTCTTCTTCAGAGTTCTGTCAGTGGGTTTCCACAATTTTCTCAGAAAATCCGTCTATTAGAAAGTGCTTTGAGGAAGACGAGCAGCTGAAAAAGTCGCTTGTCCGTTTTTTGAAGATGGAAAAGAAATGTCAACGGTGGTATCCTCAATCTTTACCCTATTTTACCAGACTTTTGGGGCGCATCAACATGATACCTGACCAAGATTTCCTCGGCAAGTTATATCAAAATCTGGAGGATGAAATGCAAGTACTGGAGGATGCTGTGTTTGCATTTCCAGCCTCAGGAAATCCCATCCCAACCATCTTTTGTGACAATGCCAAGCCAGAGGTGATTGATCTGCTGTAATGATCGTCAATGCGAATCTATTTATTTATGTATGAATGAATTAAACAATTGTAGAACGATTTTGGACCGGGGTATCGAGATACGAGGCGTTGGCACTTGGATGCATGCGTCTTGGACCTGTGTCCGATATTGTATTTGTCACACGAGCAATTGAGGCCAAAGAGAGATCATAATATAATTAATTTTTTTTCTATATATCGTTTGTCAATTTGAGGCTGACTTCCGCCCGCATCGACGAGAAAGTTCACGTTTAGTACGAAGATGAGTGCCCAGACCTCCAGCATAGTCCCCAGAAGTCTAGAGGATTTGGCTCAACCTCACATAGAGTCATTTGATTACTTTATTCAAGATGGAATGAGAAATTTGGTGGAGAATATGAGGCCAGTTGAGGTTCGTGAAACGCCCCACACGAGTATGTTGCTGGCAGGGAACTTGGTTGACCATCTTCTCTTGTTTCTGCATGATGCAGGTAGCGGATCCGAAGAGTGGAGACATCACACAATTCTGGATCAATGATATTGCTGTCCTGAGACCGGTGAAAGACGAGGCATCGTCATCGGTGTTGGACCCAAGACTTCTGCCACGAGAGTGCCGAGAGGGGGTAAGTTGGCATAGTTTCTCATGTTGGATGTGGCCTGTGGGTTGGGTGCAACTTCTCAACATATAATGCTTGGCTTGTAGGGAACAACGTACCGGGCGCCTTTGATGGTGGATATCAGTTGGTCCTCCAATGTTGATGGACAGCTGGTGTCACATCACATCACAAAAAGGCTTGGCCAGCTTCCGATCATGCTGAAATCACAAGCTTGCTACCTGAAGCACATGAATGTTGAAGATCTTAGGCGTGTGGGAGAGGAAGGAACCGAATTTGGTGGATACTTTATTTGTAATGGCATTGAGAAGATAATTCGAATGCTCATTGTCACAAGGCGGCATTATATTCTGGCATTAAGAAGAGGGGCTTACAGAAAGCGAGGTCCTTTGTTTAGTGACTTTGGTACATCAATTCGCTGTGTGCGGAGCGACGAGTCCTCTATCACCAATCGATGTCACTATCTGATGGATGGTGGTGTAGTCTTTTCCATACTTTTGAACAAAGCGGAATACTTTGTGCCTGCTGGGATACTTCTCAAGTGCTTTTGCGACGTGTCTGATAAAGAAATCTATGAATCTTTGTTGGCTGGAGGAAAGTCGGATGATGCGCATGCGATCTTTGTGGCTGAGAGGGCTGAAGTATTGCTGAGTCAGTGCAACAGGCTAGGGTTAATATCAAAACGGCAATGTTTGGAGTATCTAGGTAACCTATTTCGAGGCGTTTTGGATGCTCCGGAATCAAAGTCAAATTATGCCGTGGGTGTTGACCTGATAAGTGAGAATTTATTCATCCATCTCACACAAGGCAAAGATAAACTGGCATTGGCATTTCAGATGATCATCAAATTATATGCATTGGTATGTGTATTCTTTTTACTTGGAAAAGAGATAATGTAGTTATGGTGTTGGAGTTGTTCGCAGGTGAATGGGCAATGCATTGAGGACAACCCTGATGCTTTAACACACCAGGAGGTTTTGTTACCCGGGCATTTACTTCTGAAGTTCATGAGGGAGCAACTGGAGACATGCTTGGAGACTTTGAAGAATCAAATTCGCAGGGATTATGAAACAGAGTCTCATCTTGTGAATCTACACGATGATATCTATATCAGGAGAATCACGGATCGATGGCCTGATGTGGTAGGTTCATATTGTGTTTTCGGTTGGTCAGTGTAAGGGTATTTATGCATATATTTTATCGTCACAGGGACAAAAGTTTGAATATTTGTTGAACACCGGGAATATGATTTCTCGATCAGGTCTAGATCTGTCCCAGTCAACAGGATTTACTGTGGTGGCAGAGAAATTAAACTTTTACAGGTACGACACACAAATTTGTGCATAGTGAGGGCGGGGCTTAGGATGAACTCGGAATGTTTAGGACTTGACTGAGATGGCAGATGCCTTCATGATTCGTCCAATCCAATTGATCCTTCTGAAGCCGCTGCCATGCATAAGGTCAAGGCAGTATTTGTGGGCGCTTTCATTATCTGTTCTTATTCTTCTTTGTGCTGCACCTGACTTGATTTCGGATATATTGTAGGTATCTCAGTCACTTCAGGTCGATTCATAGAGGCGCTTATTTCGCAGAACTGCGAACAACAGCAGTAAGAAAGCTTTTGCCCGAGTCGTGGGGCTTTTTGTGTCCGGTTCACACGCCTGATGGGGCACCCTGTGGCTTGCTCAATCACTTGACGACATCGTGTGTTGTTGTACCGGGGGAGGCGTCGCAAGAGGACAATGTTGAGGAATCTCTGCTTCAGGGGCTGAGCATGATGGGCCTTGTGAGGAAGGATGCAAGCGATATTGTTGCCTCAAGTGATGTCACTGTCCAGTTGGATGGCAAAGTTATTGGATGCATAGATAGAAGAGATGTTGATACAGCTATTTGTCATTTAAGATCGCTTAAAGTTAGGAAATTTGCCATAGAAAGTGGTTGTACTTCAGTGCCCAAATCTGATGCAAAGTTTCTTCAAGAGGTTCCTGCACATTTGGAGATTGTGTATCTTCCATACAAGAGAGGTGGAACCTTTCCAGGAATTTACTTGTTCACTCAAGGTGCGAGGATGATGCGCCCCGTCCGGCAGATTGCAAGCAAATCTACAGAACTGATTGGCACTCTGGAGCAAAGCGTGTTGGACATTTACTGCCCAGATGGTTCCCAGGGAGGGTCTAGAGGCTTGAAGTTTACTCATGAGGAATTTGGACCCCAGCAAATGCTAAGTGTCGTTGCGTCTCTTACTCCTTACTCGGATTTCAACCAATCACCCAGAAACATGTATCAGTGCCAGATGGCCAAGCAAACCATGGGAACTGCTGCTCAGGCCCTTCCACACAGGACTGACAACAAGCTATATAGGCTTCAGACGCCTCAGACTCCTATTGTTCGCACACAGAGATATCCTACGTATGCGATGGACGAATTTCCAAATGGGACAAATGCGATTGTTGCAGTTCTTGCCTACACAGGATATGACATGGAGGATGCCATGATTCTGAATAAATCATCTGTAGAGCGTGGTTTTGCGCATGCTTCACTATATAAGACTGAGTCGATTAATTTGTCGAAAGAAAAGGGCTCTGATTTAAAATTTGCTGCAGGCAATAGGCGGGAAAAGCTCCGAGGACCATTCAAGGGTGCCTTTGGTGCACAATACCCCCAAGTACCCATTGATGAAACAAAGGACTTTGTGCAACCTCACATCCTCGATATGGATGGATTACCGAGGGTTGGGGCACCCGTTTGGTCTGGGGAGACTTATTACAGCGCGTTGGATAGCCTCACTGGCAAAGCAAAGACTGGGAAACTGAAGGGTGAGGAAACAGCAGTTGTGGACCAGGTTTCTATAGTGGGTCACGGGAAGGACAAGAATATAAGGCACGCTAATATAAAACTGCGATTTAATAGGAATCCAGTAATAGGAGATAAGTTTTCTTCCAGACATGGTCAGAAGGGTGTATTGTCGAGGCTCTTTGATGACATTGACATGCCATTTTCTGAAACTTCAGGCATGCGACCAGATCTTCTCATCAATCCCCATGCTTTCCCATCACGTATGACCATAGGAATGCTCATAGAAAGTTTGACAGGTAAAGCAGGGGCATTGGAAGGATCCTTTGTTGATTCTTCGCCTTTCCAGAAGTCCCAAGATGACAAGCGAGACAATGATAGCCTGGCGATCTGTAGAGAATTTTGCGATTCATTGGAAAATGCAGGTTTTACTAAAAACGGGGGAGAGACGATGATCTGTGGAGTATCTGGTGAAATTTTCCAAGTGGACACATATATTGGTGTTGTCTATTATCAGAGACTGCGGCATATGGTGTCGGATAAATTCCAGGTGAGATCCACTGGTCCCATCAACCCAATGACTCGCCAGCCTATCAAAGGAAGGAAATTTGGTGGAGGTATCCGTTTTGGGGAAATGGAGCGAGATTCGTTGCTCGCCCATGGGGCTGCATACCTTCTTCATGACAGATTACACTCATGCTCAGACTACCATGTTTCTGATGTTTGCTCCAAATGCGGTCTACTAATATCTACTCAAAATGTCCCACATACGGCTTCTACAGCGCACGGAGTTCATGCAACTAGGGCAGATACAACGAATCGGGGAAGGGTCATCTGTAGACTTTGTGACACAAGCAAGTATGTCGAGAGGGTGGCTGTGCCTTTTGTTTTTAAATATCTTGTGAGCGAACTTGGGGCAATGAACATCCGTTGTTCGCTTGACTTAAAATTGTGAGATATAGAGGATACAGGACAATTAAATTAAAATAATCCAACTTTCTTTTTAAGCATTTGTCTCCTCCAGAGAGGAAGTCTCAGATATGCTTGCATATCCAAACCAAAAACTTTCGTGAACTCTTCGGGCGCAAGATAATACTCCTTTTTGGTCATATTCAGTCCATCCTCTGCGCGCATATCTTTCAATTTATTGTAGGGTATAAATGTTTCAACAGTCTTAAAAGTTTCATCCTCAGTCAAAGTGACAGGGATTCCACCCCACGCCTTGGCAGCATCAGACAGATACGACGAGGGCACCTCCCTGATTTTGATACCCCCCTTGTCTTGCAGGGGCTTTTCCTGCTCACACGCATCAGCCACCTTGTTTGCCACTTCCACGTCCTGCACTTCTTCCTGCTCCCCTTCCTCTTCTCCTTTCCTGTGAGGGTCTGATGTCAACTGTAATTCCTGCTCACACGCATCAGCCACCTCGTTTGCCACTTCCACGTCCTGCACTTCTTCCTGCTCCCCTTCCTCTTCTCCTTTCCTGTGAGGGTCTGATGTCAACTGTAATTCCTGCTCACACGCATCAGCCACCTCGTTTGCCACTTCCACGTCCTGCACTTCTTCCTGCTCCCCTTCCTCTTCTCCTTCCCTGTGAGGGTCTGATGTCAACTGTATTTCCTGCTCACACGCATCAGCCACCTCGTTTGCCACTTCCACGTCCTGCACTTCTTCCTGCTCCCCTTCCTCTTCTCCTTTCCTGTGAGGGTCTGATGTCAACTGTATTTCCTGCTCACACGCATCAGCCACCTCGTTTGCCACTTCCACGTCCTGTTCAGGAGGCTGCTCCACGGCCTGCACTTCTTCCTGCTCCCCTTCCTCTTCTCCTTTCCTGTCAGTCTCATCCACTCGCCCGGCGTCGCCCTGAGACGCGGCAATTTTCTTGTTCTTGTTCTTGTTCTTCTTCTTCTTTTTCTTCTTGGTCGAGGGATCGAGCGCGTCAAAAGCAGAGTTGCTGCTTTCAACCAACGGTACCTCCCTAACTGCCTCTTCCTGATCCTTCTTTTCCTCCATTCTGCTTGACATAAGTTTTCATTTCAATCCATGCCGTGTGCGTCGAGCCCTGCTGCATACAAGAGAAGTACTCACCGCGTTTGAGGCACCCCAAATTGCAAAGCCCGGCCTATGGCCATGGCAGGTATGCGCATGTATAGATCGAAGCGAGGGATTCCCTGAAGCGCTCGTATATTATTGTAACATTAGTATTTCATACTCATTGTTCAGACAAAAGGAATCGCTCTGTTACTCGTATCGTGGTTTGCTCGACTAAACTAACCACATGGTTTTGACAAGGAGCCAAAGAGTTCGCTTGAACAACGGGGGATCTGAGCATCAACCGTGCGATATACCTGAGGAGCCTTGTGCTGTGCTGACGCCGAAACCACTGAATCAGAGACTGGAGAGTGGGAACCCGGACATGAAGGGATCAGCTCGAAGAGGGGTACTGTCGCACCCTCTTGGGGGCGAGAAACTCTCCTGTAGAGAACCTAGTACCATAGAAGAAGAGCAAGAGAATCATAATTGTATGCACAAGCTTCCGGACGGAGGCGAACCGAAGGTCGTGGAGGTCACATATCCCTCAGTCTCAGAGTTGGCACCCATTGCTGAAGGCGCCCTAGATGAATTCGTCTTGGATGTAGAAGCGCAGCTAAAATCGACAGAATGGGTTAGAGTCTGTTCGGGAATGAACGGTCTTAGGAGCCTTGCCGTTCATCAACCCGTCAGATGTGACAGTGTTGTCTCGAGTTTGCTTCCTTTCGTGGTGAAGGCCATCCGCAGTCCTCGAAGTGCTCTTTCCAAAAGTGCGATAATCACGTCGAGAGATTTATTTCGATATATACCGATCTCAATGGCCGACCTGATTGATGGCGGTAGCACGAGTACCAGCTTGCTGTCACAGTTGTTACTGAAAGCAGCATCGAATGATAAACGTTTCGTAGTGGAGGAGGCTGTTGCTTCTCTGGAGGAAATGGCACAGTCTTTGTCCTCTTTAAGCGTCATGAATGCTTTGCTGCCATATGCTGAGCACAAGAATCCAAAAGTGCGTGGGAGAATCATGAGCCTGCTCTTGATGGTTATTGGGGGCAGCCAGTGTACTGCTGCCACGATACTGGAGGTTGGATTGGATAGGATCATTGTCTATCTTGCAAAAGGTCTGAATGATAACACTGCTGAAGCGAGAGAGAGCTCCAGGAAGATAACAGAGAAGATATTGTCGATGATGAGAGAAGAACAAGCCCTTGGGGTGATTGTTGGAAAGGATGAAGAGACTGATGACACGTCCTCCATCATGGGGTACTTCAGCAAGGTTCTAGGCACTTCCAAGGCAACAATATTTCTGAAATCATTCGACTATTAGATTTGTGTAAGAGTAGGTTTGTTCATCCGGAGAGAAGCGCTACGATCGTAACCGAAATGTCTTGCAAACTGCGGTGCGTGTTCCACGAGACTCGCTTCTTTTGATCGTATTTCAAAACACTGTCATTCTAAAATGCTGACTTTGTATCCTCAGGGATCTCATTCGGAGCGTTCGCCAAAGTAAAACTGCCCAGGACGAGCGGAATATCATCGCTAAGGAAGCAGCGGCACTCAGGAAAGCATTCAAAGAACAAAATAGTAGATACAGACACAGGTAATGTCATAAGTACTAGCTTGGTCGGCTATAACAGGGTGACCACTGGTTACGGTTGTATCACTGCAGGAATGTTGCAAAACTCATGTTTATGCACATGCTTGGTTATCCAACGCACTTTGGGCAGATGGAAACATTGAAATTAGTTGCTTCAAATGGATTTGCTGATAAGGTGTGACATATGCGCATTGTTTGGTCCATGTGTCACTGTCTGAGCTGGTGCTATTCTTCCATGTGCAGAGGGTGGGGTATCTTGGGTTGATGCTTTTACTTGATGAGCGCCAAGAGGTTTTGATGCTTGTCACTAATTCTTTGAAAAATGATTTGAACAGTCAGGATCAGTATGTCATCGGTCTTGCCTTGACAGCACTTGGCAATATATGCTCCTCGGAGATGGCTAGGGACCTCTCGCCGGAAGTCGATCGATTGCTGGCAAGTCCAAATCCATATATACGGAAAAAAGCCGCCTTGTGTGCTAGGAGAATAGTTCATAAAATGCCCGATATGATGGAAGCTTTTGTTGATCGGGCGATGGAGCAGCTCCATGAGAGGAACCATGCAGTTGTCCTGACAGGGGTAACATTGATGATTGATATCGCTACAGCGGAGAAATTGTTTAGGGCTGTAATAGCACAATCTGCTCCACTTTTGTGTCGCATACTGAAAGTTCTCGTGTCAGGAGGCTTTGCTGCAGAGTATGATGTAAATGGAGTGTCAGACCCGTATCTCCAAGTGAAAATTCTGCATTTGCTCCGTTTGCTCAGTGAAAATGATGAGAGTCTCGGGGATTCTATCAGTGATATTTTAGCTCAGGTAGCTACCAATGTAGATAATAACAAGCCAGCCGGTAATGCTGTTTTGTACGAATGTGTGAAAACGATAATGGCAGTCAAAGGTATTGGAGGCCTTCGAGTTCTTGCAGTGAATACATTGGGGCGATTTCTCGGATATAGAGACAATAATATGCGTTATATATCTCTATCATTGCTTCTCAATACAATATCCGAGGATCCACAGGCGATGCAGCGGCACAAGAGTGTGGTTTTAGAATGTGTGCGAGATGATGACGATTCAATCCGGAGGAAAGCGTTGGATCTTGTGTTTGCTCTTGTCAATCCAGGAAATGCAAAGGAAATAGTGCAAGAGTTGATAGAATATCTGAAGATATGTGATAAATCTTTTAGAGAGGAACTTGCCGATAAAACCTGTATTCTGATCCAGAAACTGTCCATGGATCCTTCCTGGTACATCGACTCCATGTTGAATATTCTAGTGGAGTGTGGAGAATATGTTAGCGAGGACGCCTGTCGCTCATTGATCATAACAATTTTGAATGCTAAAGATCTGCATCAGTATGCCGCTGATAAGTATATCACGGCTTGGCAAGATTGCAAAGAAGACAGCAATGCAGCTCTCACCCAAGTTTCTCTGTGGCTCTGCGGTGAGTACATCCAGGCTGACAAGGTTCCGGTTTTTATTGAGTTGGCGGAAAAAGTCACCAATGATTCTAATCTTCCCCAGTCTTGCCACTCATATGCATTGATAGCACTGGGAAAGGTTTGTGCCAGAACCAAATCTAGTGATGACAGGGAGAAGATATATTCCATTGTCAGTAAAATGAATAAGAGCATCTCCATTGAGAGTCAGAACAGAAGCATGGAGATCACTTGTTTGTACCCTCACAAGACTATATATGATAGTGTTTTCGGCCCCATACCCGCACTGGAAGGTATGGACGAAGTAGCAGATCCAGCGTCATCTGTAGATCTGCAGGACCAAGAATCTTCAGTGGATTTGACCAAACTCCTCGGTATTGATGAGGCAACTCAAGCTTGCACATCTATCTTTGAAGCGTATAGAGATGAGACCATAAAAATAGATGTGCAATTCTTTGATTCCAATTGTTATGACAACAGCACTATACACTTCTCAGCAAAATATTACAATCAGACCGATGCGACTATGGAGGAGTTTCGAGTACAGGCAGCTGTTCCCAAACACATGAAACTCCGTTTAGAGGCAGCCTCAGCTGGAAAGATTGCGCCGCACAGCAGTCCTGTTACTCAAAAAATGTGGATAGTTACCCATGGGAGTGATAAGGTTGTCATGAAGATTCGATTAATGTATGTATCAAAGGGGCAGAAGGTTGTGAAAGTTGTCGAGGTAGCTTTTCCAAAATAATACATGTAATTCATAATCGAGTTGGTATCTTGTTGACTAACATGTTTTGCTTCACCTGATCAATAGAAACCTCCTGTCTGTGAAAAATGCCAGCTGCCAGACCAGCTGAAGCTGCAGTGTTTTGGAATACATCAGTAAAGTGGGCAGGGTTCCCAGCCCCACTGCTTGCAATGACAGGAATTGAAACAGAGTTCGAAACTAGGTCTACCAATTCAATATCGAAACCCTGTCCTACCCCATCATTGTCAATACAATTCAGCAATATTTCTCCTGCCCCCAATTTTTCAGATATCATGGCCAATTGCACGACATCAATATCTCTGCCCTCTCTCCCTCCTTTGATAGTACATTGCCACCAGCAGTACTCTTCTCCCTTTGGGCCTATCTTATTCGTTCGTATCGTATGATGTTGAGTCTCGTCTGGCTCGCTGACATATACACGTCTGGGATCAATAGAGATCACCACAGCTTGTGCTCCATAGACCTTTGAGATCTGCTCAATGCAACTTTGTCCATCCATCCGACCGTCATTCCTAATATACTCCTCTGCTGCGATCACTGCATCCCCTCCGATTGACACTTTGTCTGCACCACTCCTGAAATACTCTGCTGCCACTTCCAGAGCAGAATATTTTTTCCCATTCGCATCGGTAAAACCCCTGATCCCGCCTCCAACAGTGAGAGGAACGAATACGTTCTCAGATGTCTGTTTCAGAACCTCAAGCATCGGTAAGTCTCCTAGAGGAAAATCTCTGAAACCTGTGATGTTTAGGAACGTCACCTCATCAGCGCCCTCTTCAAAGTACCGCTGGGCAAGTTCTACCGGCTTCCCCAAGTTTCTCACATTTCCTGAAGAAGGGCCTGCACTCTCCCGAACATCATATTGGTCTCCTTTAGTGACAACTAAGTCTCCCTGGTCATTTGCACGAACATCCAAGCAAGCAATGACCCTCTTTGCCAGACCTGGAGGTCCCAGTGATGCGTTCTTGTCTTGAGCCTCTGACGACCCTCCACCACCTAGGTACGAATCAATTATCTTAAGTCCCAAAGCTCCAGACTTCTCTGGGTGAAATTGAGTAGCATATAAATTATTCTTGTTGACTGCTGCGATGAATTCACAGCCATAATCACAAGTTGCTAGCACCCATGGATCATTCTTTTCGTTTGGAGTGGCTCGATAGGAATGCACAAAGTAAACCCTCTTATCTCCAACTGAAGATAGTAAATCCGAAGGGCGCCTTTGATGCATGGTATTCCAGCCGATATGGGGCACTTGTAAACCGTTTGCTGAATCAAAACGGCCCACTACACCTGGTATTATTCCCAAACCTTCGCTGCCTCCATCCTCTTCTGATCCCTCAAAAAGCACCTGCATTCCTATACAAATGCCGAAAAATGGCTTGTCTGCCAAAATATAATCCTTCAGAGGATTAAGAAAATCCCTCTTTTTCAAAATCTCCATGGCTTGCCCAAACGCTCCGACGCCGGGAAATATGAGCTTCTCCGCGCTGCTAATATCTTTTGGGTGTTCAACTTCCTTGATGGAGTATCCAAGTTTCCTGATCGCATTCTTGATGCTACGTATGTTACCAGCACCTGCTCACACATGCAACCCTCGAGCGTAAGTCCCAGGTTTTGTCAAAATGAACACGCATTCATGACGTACCGTAATCTAGAAGGGTTACTTGATCATTTCGCTTTGGCGCTGTCGCAGACGCTGCAATTAAACGGCTGCGCCTTTCCTGCCCTTGTGCACGGTTTCCAACGAGCACACTCTGTCCGCACAGAGCGCGATGATGCAATGTGGCCAGGTGCATGTTCTTTTTCCTGTTCTTAGAATTTATTTGGGCAGCAGCAGATAGCTCAGGAATTGTCCTTGCAGCCGGATCGTGGGGATGGAAACTGAAGGCGCATTATCCTTTCAAAGAGCTCTGTTGACCGCGTGCTGCGCAGCATGCGGTGCGACGCATGCACAGTGATGATGATACGGCGCAAGGGCGGAGACAGGTCAGCAATCATTTATTTTAAAGAAGCAATCTGTATCCGTCACAAGCACATTGATCGTGGGGCATTAGAGTCAGTCGCCGAGAAGACTACACAAACATGTCAGACTCTTGGGAAGAACACGCGGAGGGTTCGAAAACGGCGAATTTGAATCCTTCAGCGGCATCATTCTCTTTTAATCCAACAGTTGCTACGTTTGTGCCATCAGGCAAAACAAGCGAAACTGGAAAAACGGATCAGGACTCAGGGGAGAAAGAAAGCAAAGAGGTTCCATCGGCAGTGGGCGTACAAGACAAAATGGCCAGCGCTTCTCTGAAGGATGATGATGACGTACTTGAAGATGAGGCACATAGAAAGGAAAAGATTGAGCGAGTGCTGACAGAACTCGACGAGGAGGATGGCAGGTGCGTCAGAGTTTGTATTTCCCCTGTACAAGGACCCCATGTTCATGACGGAAATGCGATATTCGTGCAGAGAGCATATGAATGTGGTTTTTATCGGCCACGTTGATGCAGGAAAGAGTACCACTGCCGGACAAATTCTATTTCTGACAGGCGGTGTGGATGACAGAACAATAGAGAAGTACGAAAGAGAAGCGAAAGAAAAGAATAGAGAGAGTTGGTACATGGCATACATCATGGACACCAACGAAGAGGAAAGGGCCAAGGTACGTTGCTGACGAATCCAATGCTTGTGCTTCTCCCAATTGACAGGTTGTATTGCTCTATTGGCAGGGTAAGACTGTCGAAGTTGGGCGAGCTCATTTTGAAACAACCAGAAAAAGGTATACCATTTTGGATGCACCGGGGCACAAGTCTTTTGTACCAAATATGATATCAGGCGCTTCGCAAGCTGATATCGGAGTGCTCGTGATTTCTGCGAGAAAGGGAGAGTTTGAGACAGGCTTTGAGCGAGGTGGCCAAACCAGAGAACATGCACAGTTGGCCAAGACACTAGGGGTCTCAAAACTCATTGTTGCTATCAATAAAATGGACGATCCTTCGATCGTTGAGGATAAAGATGCTTGGTCACAACAGCGTTATGATGAGATTGTTGGAAAATTATCTCCCTTTCTTAGAGGGTGCGGGTACAATCCAAAAAAGGACTTGATTTATATTCCCATCTCAGGACTTATGGGGCACAATATGAAGGAACTTGTTAGCAAGGATGTCTGCCCTTGGTACAACGGAAAGCCATTTTTCGACATTCTTGATGATGTCGAAGCAATCAGTAGGGATCCTTTTGCTCCGTTCCGCATGCCAGTTATGGACAAATACAAGGACATGGGCACAGTAGTGATGGGCAAATGCGAATCAGGTGTTGTTGCTAAAGGAGACAAGCTAATGATGATGCCCAATAAGGTCAAGGTGAAAGTCACAACTGTATGGAGAGATGAGAACGAGGTCAACGCAGCTCGACCTGGGGAGAATTTGAGGCTTCGTCTGGCTGGCATAGAAGAGGATGAAGTTTCCTCTGGCTTTGTGCTTTCAGACTGTAACAAGCTCGTTCCAGTCGTACACCAGTTTGAAGCACAGATTGTAGTATTGGACCTCTTGGAACACAAACCCATCCTGACAGGAGGATACACGGCAATTTTGCATTTACACTCTATAGTGGAAGAGTGCGAAGTAACGAAGATCGTCGCAGCCATCGATCCGAAAACCAAGGAGAAGAAGAAAACGAAATTTGTCAAGAGTGGATCCATATGCATCGCCCGCATTGCTGTTGAGAAGCCCATCTGTGTGGAATCTTTCCAATCAAACCCCCAGCTTGGAAGATTCACCTTGCGCGATGAAGGTCGCACTATTGCTATTGGGAAAGTCACAAAAATTCCCAAGAAATAATTGTAAGAAGAAGAAAGCATGTAAGCATGTAAGAATTTCTATTGTCGACACTAAAATGAGCACCAGGCAGCCCCTATTCCGTCTCAGTCAGAGTTTTTCTCACTCATCTGTTGTCAGGTAGCCTCGGCCATTTCATTTCAGATTTCATAAAATATGTTTCGACTCAGAAATACAAAGCAATGACTTCATGTTCAAGTGTAAATTGGTGGAATGAACACAGTGAATACGCAGAAGGTCCGCAGTTCAATTCTGCGCTTGAGCACGTACACATCAGTCCCGATTCTGTCCTCGCTGAGGTCTGCTCGAGTGGTCTAGTGGTATGACGTCTGCCTCACAGCTATCTTTTTCTTTTGCAGAACAGAAAGGAAGGATCTTGGAGGGGACGATTGATCATTTGCAGTGAGAAGCATCGAACTTGTGCATGTCGACAATTCTTCCCTTCAGGTCGTTCATGAACTTGATCAAGTTGTTCATCATTCATATTGAAGCTTGTCAGTACAACCAAACGGTGCTCCATGCCATTAGGATCTAAAACTCTAAAAGTAAAAATTGCAATATTGATGCTGATATGTTAGACAGGAATCATAACCACTAGACCATTCGAACTGACGAGAGCAACGCACTCATACTTCTTGTTCGAACCCAGAATTGAACTGGGGACCTCCTGTGAACCATTGTATGTGCGAGAAGCAGAATTTTCTCTAACATATCTACCTGACAAATGGCGCGGCGAAAGATATTTTTGCTTTGTTGGACTCATTCGATCGTCTGAACTTCGTCAACCGAACTGAAACACAGTCTCAGGATAGATAGTAGTACTTTGCGTTGGATATCACAAGGTGTTGAGCAACAAGGAGTCATCAAATTTCCGACAAAGAAAACAGGACATCTCGAGACAGGTGTTGCATTCATGTCTATCCATGCGTACGTGGAATGGTACATATTCAAATGAAATACTTAAAATGAAAGATTCGTCCAAGAAACACACAAAGAAGGGGAACAAGAGGCACAAGAACACTCTACACTCTGTTAGGTCGCATGCAGGGAAGAAGAAGAGGAGTGTTCTGCAGTCGTTCAAAGAAAAACTACAAGGTAGTAAATTCAGATGGTTGAATGAAGTCCTATATACCAGGAGTGGTGATGAGGCGATGGTCTTGCTACGGGAGAATCCTGAACTGTATCGTGAATATCACCAGGGATTCAGAGAACAGACGAAGCAATGGCCGGAGAGACCGGTGGACAAAGCTATTGAATGGTTATCCAAACGCCCTGAAGAGTGGAAGGTATTGGATCTCGGTTGCGGCGATGCTGAAATTTCAAGGCGAGCCAGGCAGGAAAATATTCAGAACTTTGACCTGTCCTCCTCGGCTCCAAACGTCACTGTCTGCAACATAGCATCATTACCATTAGAAGACGAGTCTGTGGACGCCGCTATATTCTGTTTGTCGCTGATGGGAACAGATTATGGGTCTTTTATCGAAGAAGCCATGAGGGTGCTGAAGGAGAAGGGCTGGCTCTGGATTGCAGAGGTCCAAAGTAGGTGTATGGATGACCAGGGCAATAATCTGGTCCATGAACTGATTCGTGCCATCGAATCTTTAGGATTCGATCTAAGATCAAAAACAGTCGATCAAAACAGCCACTTTTTTACGATTGTCCTGCAAAAGAAGAAGAACAAGAAGAGCAAGAAGAAGAATTTGGTTGTCGAATGGCCGGTTCTCAAGGCTTGCACATACAAGAAACGGTAATCCTGTAATTATTTTAAATATAGCTATGAGATTGCTTCTGTTTGTAGTAGTATTCTTGGCCGACCGCGTGTTCGGTGCAAGTGTGCATACGGCTTTTCCTGCGGAATGTGGTCAGTATTTCGTGTGGCAAAGTTTAGGTACGTCGAGTCCGCACTGAAAGAGATGAAGGATTATTCTTTAGATGATAAGTTGCCACACGTGCAGGCATGGTCTACAGCCACAGGAAGGCCGGGCAACCTGGCCCATTGACTCGGATCGTGAGTTGCACGGAGGAGCAATGGGATCAGATGCCAGAGGAAGATAAGAGCTTGGTGAATTCACACGTGGCTCCATCGTACACGCATCATCCCAGGACTGGCGATATATACCCCGCGTACAACAAGCCGGTTGCTGTGATTGATTTCCTCGCACGGACAGACGTGAAGGAGGACTATGTTCTGATCATCGATGCAGACATGATAATAAGGCGTCCATTTGTACCGGAGGAGTTGGGGGCATCGAAAGGTTGGGCCATCTCTGCTCATTTCGGGTATATGAAGGGGGTTGCGAATGAACTTGCTGATACACATATTCCAGAGGTTCATCCTAGGGAAGACTCTCTTGCAGGACCCATTGGGCGGAAGAGTGACGATGCAGGGGGATTTACGTTGATGAGTACGCAAGACTTGAGGCGTGTGGCGCCAATGTGGTTGAAATTCACAGAAGATGTCAGGGCAGACCCTGAAGCATGGCACTTAACAGGAGATGCATACAGTAAGAAGCCCGGTGATAAGCCGTGGATAAGTGAGATGTACGGATACAGTTTTGCGTGTGCGAAAGCCAATGTTTGGCACAAGACACCCCAGTCTCTAATGTTATATCCTGGATATGCCACTTCTGAGCCCCCACATGTGCTCCACTATGGTTTGTTGTGGCAAGTTCATAGCCCAGAGAAGGAATATTCATTTGATAAGCATTGGCACTTTGGATTTGACCCATTTATGTGTCCTCCTTGGAATCTTGAGGAAGAAAAGCCAAAGGGCGGAATTTTCCCTCATCCTCCCAGACCATCTAGCTTTAAAACCAAAGGAGCTGCACTGCTTAGCGACCTCTTGTCTGTTGAAGTGCCCATCACGCTAAATGCAGCACTCTGTGAGCGACATAGGTCGCGTTGTATGCGAACCCCTCAGTTGGAGAAGGAATGCTCCAAAGTAGACGAATATGAAGAAGAATTGGAATCAATGTTGTCAGAAGTGCTGGACGTTTTGCCAGATTCTTGCACCGACTCACATACGAATTGTCAGCAATGGGCCAAACAAGGAGAGTGCGACAGTAATTCAGCATATATGCTCAAAAATTGCAGGAAGTCTTGCAAGCTCTGTATCACAAGAAGGTCTGGCCTTGAATCGCAGGATAGTTCAGTCATAAGAGCCTTTGAATTGAATGAACAGGACAGAGCTGTTGAAGAAAGCGATCAAACCTTCACACACACCCCTAAGAGGCATACTATCAAAATAAAACCGATACTCGATGCCTTTGATTCAAAGGAGCTGCATGAGCAAGAGCAGCACCAACAAGTGCAGCACCAACAAGAGCAGCAACAACAAGAGCAGCAACAACAAGAGCAGCAACAACAAGAGCAGCAACAGCAAGTGCAGCAACAACAAGTGCAGCAACAACAAGTGCAGCAGCAGCAGCAAGATGGCGAGGCACAAGATGCTGAGAAGGATGCATCTTCTTCCACGAACAATATGCAAATGTTGCTGGAGACCAAAATAATTCCAGAGTTAAAAGCACGTTGCAAGAAGTTTCCGTCATGGACTTCATCTCAGGTGGAAAGATGTATTTCGTTTGCAGAGGATGGTATTGAATATGATCCACAGATATTTGATATTGACGATGATGATGACTTTTTCTCATCGTCATCGGGCAGTAATTATTTCAATCTTGGGACCAGAGAATCAAATGCATTCCTTCCAAGTGGACGTACTCTGCTCATGGTCCTCGTCTTAGGAGGAATGGTATACAGTGGAAGTAAAATCATAAACAAGAACAAGAATGTTCAGTCGATGTTGTTGAAATTCAAATTGAAAAGAAAGAATCACCACATAGGTTAATACATGTAAATGATATCATTCATGATTCTGAAGATCTGGGTCGCAGTACTAGATATAGAGCAGGACCAAGCACTGGGAAACAGGCCAGGATGGGAAGAAGTGTATCCTTACCCTCCCATCTCCGCAATTTGGCATCGTTCTCCATCCAAAATGGTGCCAAGAGGCAGAGGGTAGTAAAATCTATGCTCGTCACATGCACAAACCTACTCACTGAGAATAGTTGCAAATAATCGTTCCATTGGCCGCTTCCAGCCACTGCTGCACTCCAAAGACAGTACAAAGTTCCCCCCAAGATCCCCCATGCTGTAATGGGACTTTCCATTCCTCTCGTGATTGAGTTTTTAAATCCCTCCACATCTTGGCCACCTGGAGGCATGTTTGGAGGTCCTCCGTCATCACTGGTAGAGGGGCCCCACAGCGCCATCCAGGGCAGCAACCCGAATGCGCCTATAGCATAGGACAGGGCCACGAATGGAAAGACTGGCAAACCTTTCCTCATTCCAGCAGGTATCAACAGGGATGTGTAAATCAAAGGCCATAAACCCATCACATAAAAGAGAGATGTAAACACTGTATTAATTGAAACTCCATCGTCCTCCAGATTCAGAAACTTTCTCAAAAAGTATTGATCCAAGGCGGGAGTCTGGTTCGGCGACAGGAAAACTGCATATCCCAACAAGGCCCCCCAGAGGCCGAATAAACCAACACTACCAATCACATTCCCGTTGTCCTCGATCAATTCAACTACATTATTCTTTTTCTGTGAAAATGTACGTGCGACGCGTGAATACTGATGAGGCCGTTTGAGTACTTTGTGGTAGACCGCCAGGCGTGGTGCAGCAGAATTCAACCTTGCAAACATGTTTTCTGTCACATTGATATGAGTCCTACGAAGATAGTCGTGAGTGTTATCTCTTACTCAAATACTGTCGAGGACATTACCGATGAGTGGGCATTCTATAGCAATTTGCTAGATCCAGGGCGGGGTCAAGCCTGATGGCAGTGGCCATGGCCACTCAAGTGTGCCCAAGGCCTGGTCGTGGGGTGGCCAATGGTACTTGGCTGTACTCGTACGATGGGGCATATGTAAATTCCCGTAGACAGAGGTATGATTGCTTCCAAAATACTGGATCCAGAATGGTCATCCGTATGAATTCCGACACGGAAACGACCTTGAGTGCGGTCACCAAAATGCACGTCCTGGACGTGATGCTTGGGAGCGTTAAGGAGGATGGGGAATGGGCTGTACTGCTCCTGGATAAATTTACAACACGGATAATGTCTAATATCTGCGGGATATCTGATCTGCTGGATTACGGTGTATCACGTGCGTCTGTTGCGGTCAGAACGTAGGTTCACTCGGAAGTAACTTTTTCTATTTGTGCTTGCAGTGGTTGAGAATCTCATGCAAGGAAACAGCCAAGGACGATATTCAGGTCAGGGGATTGGAGTGTACTTTGTGACCCCAACGGACGAGAATGTGAACGCTATTGTATCTATGAACTCAAAACGCTCTTGCTTTCAGAAGGTGCATATTTTCTTCTCGACCGCTCCCTCCCCACAGCACATTGAGCGGATCAAGAGATCTAGTCAATTGCTAAGTCGACTTTGTACGCTGAAGGAGGCGAATGTTGAGTATGTGTTGTATCCTGATAGTAGAGGATTTCTCACAGGCCCTGAGGATGCACTCGTAACACTTTTGGGGGCTGGGGCGGAGATGGTGCAGCCAAGGTATGATGATGCTCTATCGATTATCTCTCAGAGGCTTGCATCGCTCTTTGTGACGATGAAGGAGATGCCTTCCATTAGATACAGAGCAGCAGTTCCTCAGGGGGACGAGTTTCCCCATGGTTTAGACTCCAGGTTATTGGCGACCCAGCGAGTTGCCATAGAACTGTCAAACCATTTGAATCATTTTCAGCAATTGAATCACGTTCCTGAGTGTGAAACCTGTGAGTTGATCATACTTGACCGAGGATTTGATGCAGTAGCTCCAGTCATCCACGAGTGGACTTATGAATCCATGATACAGGATGTGCTGGAGAGCAATGGGACTCTCACTCAAGGAAGAGTTTTCCGATGTGAAGTTGTATCAGAAGCTGGAGTGTCAGAGGAAAAAGAGCATGTGCTTGATGAACGGGATAGTTTGTACATGGAGTTGCGCCACAAGCATTTTGCTGATGCATCGACACGAATCACCAACTATCTAGATGAGTTGATGAGGGGTGGCAAAATGTCGTCAATGTCCGTGAGGAATATGGATCTGAGGAGCATGGCAAAATTGGTGCAAAAACTGCCAAAGTATCAGGATGATTTACGTACTCTGAATACGCATGTTGAGATTGCAAGTCGCTTGAATAAAGATATAGATGCTGGAAGACTTGCAGAATTTGGCACATTGGAACAAGAAATAGTTTGCGGCGATGCAACATCAAAGGAGCTCATTTCATTTCTCTCTTCAAATCAATTGCTGGATAGATTTGACAAGCTCCGATTACTTTTGTGTTACTCAGCAACCCATTTGGAAAAGTTAGATGAGGTCAGAGAAGCTCAATGGAGAAAATTGGCTAGATTACAAGAAAAAGACATGAAATGTATCACAAATTTGGAATACCTGGGCCTTCCTGTCTGCAAAAGGAACAAGGGGGCATTGTCTGGGATATCATTTGGCAGGAAGAAAAAGAAGGTAACACGTCGAGACAGAAATGTGTTTGGAATTAACAATCAGGACTATACATTGGCAAGATTCGTCCCTCTTCTGGCTGAAAAATTGGAGGAATTGATTTCTGGAAGGATGTCTGAGGAGCAGTATCCTTTTGTACAGGCTCCCAGAAGTCCTTCAGTATCCAACATATCCTTCAGCGATACAACGAGTTCTCGTGATGGCAGTCAAGTCAAAGAGTGTAAAGGAGCTGTGACGTCTTTTAGGACATTGCGATCGAATAGCACCTGGGTTGGCAAGGCCACAAATAACTCAAGCAATAATAACCAGAATACAAGGTCCGATCACTCAGATGAAAAAGGTAGACAGAACTCAGGAAGGAATGTCGCATCAGGGCAGGGAAGGTTATTTATCTATATCCTCGGAGGGTTTACCTATAGTGAGCTTAGAGTAGTACATCATTTGAGTTCAAAGTTGGACAAGGACATTTTCATTGGAGGAACATCAATGCTAAATCCTCGGTCATTTATTGATGATTTGTCTAATCTGTCATGATTTACGGTTTACATTGCATTTTGTCTCTTCCACTCTGCTTCCATATTTTTAACAATACTCGCCATGTGTGATATATCTTGAACGTGGAGGCTCTTGAGGGGCACTTCGTAGACTGATCTAGTCATTTCCATTTCACTATGCTCCCCTTCAACTAATGCTAGATGACTGGGTTTTTCTCGTAGCTGGTCGAACACTGGCTTGAGTTCTTGGCATTGTTGAAATAAGTTTAGTCTACCAAAAACATAAAGCCCTAATCGAGCTCTTGAGAGAGCAACCACCAGCCTCCTGACATCCCTCAAATGGCCAACATGCCTTGTTCGGACTAACGACAAAAGAACAAAGTCGTTTTGCTGGCCCTGGTATTTGTCAACGGTAGAAACACTGCCCGGCATCCCAAATAATGGATGTCCAGCGCATTTCTGATGGAGGATATCACTCAGTAGTTGACACTGCCCGTTATATGTCGTCAAAATGGATATCTTCTTTGCTTCGTAACCTAACAGCCTCATGTACTGGTATAGAAGAACTATGTATTCAGCTTCCCCTAAATTTTGATAAAAATATGGCATTGGTTGACTTTCACCCTTCCCAAGGAAATCCTCAACGTTCACAAACTGGCAAACAAATGCAAACCCTGGATTTGCATTGGCAAATTTCCCCATTGATGTTTGAGGCAGATTATCCAGTTCTCTGTACCTCCAATTAAATAGACTGGCCAAACTGGGTCGACATCTACCTTGCATATTAAGTTGGATATAAGGAGTGTTCAGTCGAATCAATCTTGTAAAAAGAGACTGCTCAAACCTGCAGTAATTCTTCAGCAAAGGGTTTTTTACCACTGGAGGAAGCTGGTAGTGGTCACCAATCAAGATAAGCCGCTTTAGCCGACAATTATCTTCTCGGTTTTGCTGCATTGTTAGTGGAAGAATTGATTCAATGTCAAGAATTTGTGCAGCCTCTTCCATCAAAATATTGTCAAAGGAAAATCCCAAGTCCAGAAATTCTTGCCTTTTGATTGCTGCATGTGTACAAGTCATGGCAATTACCTTGGCCTGCTTTGTCAACATATAATTAATTCTATTCTTCTGTGAAGTTAAAACCTCGAAGGGTCTCAAACCTTCCAACTCGTCAAAGATACTTGAAATGACTCCGAATGCAGCCATAACAGAGTTCATGGAATCCTCATGATCGATCACGACATTCTTCCGGGTTGTGTACTTCAGAAAGGGGAATTCAGAAACTATAGTCTCGGCGTCTGTAGATGATTTGACGCGAGAAAGATATTTTTCCCATCTAGGTAACACATGCATTTTCCAGAAACTCGCACTAGTTTCGCATGTGAATTCCCCGATGCTCTGGACTTCAAGAGACTCTGCCAAGGCATGGATATCCATCAACAGCTCTACTCGTCTCCTCAGCATTGCATTCACCCTGCCCGACTTGTCAAACTCTTCCTCAGTTTCCAATAAGTTCTCTCCGTATCCAAGCCGGAGCATTTCACCAATGCTAATATCTTTTAGTGACAGTTTCTGGAAAATATCATTCAGGGCCTGATTCGAATGTGTAATAATCAGGGTTCTTTCTTTACTGTTATTGTGATATAACCCGTGCAGTATCTGTACGGCGACATCGGTTTTCCCAGACCCAGGTGGGCCAACTATCAAACTCAAACCGGGCTGCAATGCCCTCGATATTGCTTGGACCTGGGTGGGCGTGAAACGCACAGCATTTCCTGCCCCTCCCATTGCATAGCTTTCCTTTTGCTTTGAAAAGGTTGATTCCACGATCATTTTGTGCTGCTCTGTTTTTTCCTTCATCCCACATGCCAACCTGAGGCTTTCTCCTGTGCAGAATGTCACTTTGAAAGGAGGTTGTTCGCCTCTGAATTCGATGGAATGGTCTGGAAATGACTCGATGACATGCTCTTTGCTCAAAAATGTATCTTGATAATCGATTGTGTGAATGCATCGATCACTCATTGATAGAAATGTGGAGTCCTCTGGGTTACCGTAACCCAGTAAAGTGTCGGACAACCAGGGAGGCAAAGTGTCCCCTGCAATACTTTCACTTACTAGAGCATCACGAATGCTGTTCAAAACCGATTTGAAATTGTTCTCTCTCGCATCTCTTCGTATCACGATGTCAAAAAAAGGATAAATCGCAAGATTTCCATTAATCGCATCGTTGTGATACTGGACAGGATCAAATTCAACTGTGAAAGTCCGCTTGAAGCCCTTTCCTTCTCCAACCCATTCTCCTTCTTCTGTGAAGCAGTTCATTAAGTTGCCCTCTGCAAAATATTCCGATATTAGATTTCAGTTGTCAATTGTGTTCTATTCTGATGCGAAACTCACCTTCATCTCTAACTTCATGAATCTCACATCCACGAATTGCCCTCACACAAGACTGGAGATATCTCATGTCATCTACTGATTCTTCAACACTCGGTAGATTATGCTTCAAGCTCACTAAGAACAGAATATCGTGCTGCTTCAATTGGTCCCATTCCCTCTTTAATCTCTCAGGCATTGCCCTTGTTGTGATGGAGAATTCTGCCCTAACAAGGGCAGGGAAATCCCAGCCAACATTAGATGGCCTAACCTCAGCCATGCTGAATCCCTCTACTTCTTGACTCATTTTGGACCATCCAGAAAAACTGGGCTTTCCGGCATCGTTGGTATAAGGTGACAGCCTCTTGATAACATCAATCAAATTCTGACATACATCATAGCCGGTTTCAGTTAAATACAGTGTGAAATTTCGCTCGAGATAATCTGGCAAAGAAAGAAACTGTAAGTTAATTTTGGGCAATGGATATACAGAGTGTGTTGCTTCATTAACGTTAGGGATCAACGATTGATCGATGATAAGTTTCTCGTCCGGGTAGATGGGTAAGTTTTCCACTGCCCGCCTCCCTGCGGAAGGCAACTTCAGTTCCTCCTCGAATATGGTCTCCAACAAGTTTCTGCCGAATGATTCATAGTCTTGAGTCCTGGCGAGTTTCAATTGGTCACAAACCAGCTTCTTAATATCATCATCACTCATCTTTGCCAGATACTTCTTCATTTTATCTGTAGAACAGAGATCCTTGGCGGAAGAAAATGAGGTCTCTTTCAAGTCCTCCCAAAAGGTGAAAAACAATCTTTCAATCTTTTGTGTGTACCCGTAGAAAGACCTCATTGCTTGCTCATACGATATTACCTCTCCAGTCAAATTGTCTACAGCAGCATCCAGGGAATCAAACAGAGATGATATGTATGCATGCAAGCATTCAGTCTCATTAGTTCTGAGCATATCTTTGCAACACTGCAACTTGGCCCTAAAATTGCAGCGAACTAAATAGGTGGCAAAAAATCTTCTAGTGGGCAGTTGAGATATGATATCCTTTAAGAATACTAACGCTGCTTTCATGTAGCTCAAAGAGTGGGTACATGCCTCACCTTCAGACTTGTTGAATGACTCAATCACATCATCTACAAGCCATGGCAGGAATTTGGCTTCTATTGAATCAAAGATAGATGCTCCTGAATGTTGTTTCTTTATTTTGCTTTCTTTTTTCAGTAGATGTCTCCACTTTTTTGCCAATTCTGGTCTGGTCTGAAGTTCAAGTTGCCTCCTTTCTTCTGGGAGTTGAGACCACATCGCCAAACTGCATATTTTCATCACGCAGGGCCGCACAATTGTATTCTCCAAAGATTGAATGGCATTGGAAAGAAATTTCATCGCAAATGTTGCTTCAATAATACTGAAGCGCCCTTCGTACAGAAAGCACAAAACTTGTTTGAAGAATTGCTCAAACATTCCTTCTGCATAGCTTGTCACCGGCTCCCATGCAGTGGGAAGGGCCTGATCAAACTTCTCGTTTAACATTAGCATCATCAACATCAGAAAAGATGACTTTTCTAACCCTTGATCAAAATAGGGGAGTAGAACGTCCTCAAGCAGTCCATGGAACTCCAAATTCTGAACAGTCTTCGCAGACGGATAGACTTTGCCATCCCCCAGCATCTCTTTGTATATGTTGTCTACGCTTTGCAGGCGAGACCATGGCTTCTCGTCCTTCCTCCCTACATCTTCGCTCCCTGGACTGACCTTGCTCCTCTTCCGTGTCTCTTTTCCAACTGCAGGCTCTGTTATATCATCAGCTACTCGCTTCTTTTTCAAACCATTCTGCATGATAATTTTCTGCGTAAGTCATGATCAATATAAACGATGCATCTTTTCAGACTCGGACATACCACTTCAACCTCCGACTGCAACGCTTCGGCCAGTCTGGCTACGAGTATTTCCTTTTTCCCTTTGCTAGGCAATCCTAATTTTTGTAATCTATCTCGGAGCTCTGCAACCTTGAGAGTTCTGATATCTTCCTTTGCATCCATCGTACCATAAACTAATCAACACCGCATGAGCGACCAGCCGTTTTCTCAGGCTTGTCAGAATGACAAGATCAGGAAATGTTACAGTAAGAATATATCATTTTAACATAATTTGGTTCAGTTGATGATCTTCTCATATTCATGAACTCCAAATGGATATCTAATTAAAGAAAAAGAACCATCCAACACACACGATGTGTAATATACCAATCCATCATTCTTCATTCATTCATTATCATTATTTCCATGTAGTTCTTCTGTGGCAGAAGCGCTGGAGCTGCACCATTCATCCCGCTGACTGATCAATGGACCTGACAGACGAGTTCAAAAAGGAACGATGAAGGTTTTATTAGTCATAGCTCATCCCGATGATGAGTGTATGTTTTTCTGTCCTAGCCTATCAAGGTTACAAAAGCGGGGTGGAGAAGTACACGTTCTGTGTTTAAGTTCAGGTAAGCAACAGGGCCGTTTACATTCCGTACGCAAGTATACTTGCGTAGGAATGAAGAAGGAAGCTGACATGACTTGCTCCATTCATGCAGGAGATTGTCATGGTCTAGGGCAGCGTAGAAAATGCGAGTTGTACATGAGTTGCAGTGTCTTGGGGATACCTAGGAGGCGTGTTCAGATCATAGAGGATGATGGTCTACGTGACGGAATGGGGAATGTATGGGAGCAGGAGCGAGTAAAACAATATGTAGTCCAATGTATGCGGGATATAAGACCAGATATTGTGCTATCGTTCGACAAATATGGAGTTTCGGGGCATCTGAATCATAGTGGGACTGCAGCAGGAGTGTTATTAGCGTTTAGGACATGCTGTCAGCTGAAAGATTTGCAAGGAATGTCGTTATATATCTTGAAAAGTTCGAATATCGTCACGAAGTACTCCGGTATATTATCTTATGCTTTCATCAAAATGCTGTATAGGGCAAATGGATCATGCTTATTCCATAGCTTTGATCTCAGGAGAGCATGGCAGGCCATGTCTTGCCACCAGACTCAGTGGACTTGGTACCGACGATTCTTCATCCTATTTTCACAATACACATTTTTCAATCTTCTCTGCGACGTCCGATATATTTAATACATATTGTTTTACTACATTGACCTGTTCATGAGGGGACAGAGTCGTTGTATCCACAGAGAGAAACTCCAAACCTTCCTCTTGCAGATGCCACTGTTCCTTGCCCTGGTACTTGTGCACCAGCTCCTCGATGTCTTCCATACTTGCTGGTTTGTGACAAGTTTCTTTTGTGGCCTCTTGGCTCCGAACACGCAGTCTTTCAGCCCATAAGTCAATATTTGATGACTTACACTCCACAAGTACAAGGAAACCATTGCTTTCCTCTGCGATGGCCTTCATTCGACAGTACAATGATTGTTTTGAAAGAGGACTGTCGACAATGACGTTCATGCCCAAAGATGCTAATCTTTTGACACAGTTGACCATGATGTCGTAGCTGATATCGTTCAGTATCGAACCTGATACAATGTCTGACAGGGGCTGGAGCGCATTCCTTGCATCATCCTTGTCAACAACGGCGCTTCTCAGCTCTTTCGCGAGTGCATTGGCAAGATGACTCTTTCCAGATCCAGGATAACCTTTCATTAACACTATAAGAACCATATTTATCTCTTAATATGTGTATACGGTATCCTATTGCGCACAATGGTGAGCAGGAGTGCGAGAAGGAAGACGGTCAAACGGGCGAAGAGACGTGCGGGAGACGCGGTATGCGATGCTTGTCCTTCAACGCCGAGGCCTCGCCCTAGGGCGAAACTACAGATCCAAGGAAAGATAGAAAAAGTCTCGCTCACCAGAGCGATGAAAATATTGAAGGAGAAACGTAGGCAGCCCCCACCGTTTTTCCTCGAAAAACTTTCAAAAATTAGAATTCAAATGGATGAACGATTCGGAAAATTCAGAAATATTACTCGTATATTTTAAAATTATTGCCGTCTAGTGCTATTTTCTCCCGGAGTAACAGCACGTTCATAAACTTACTCAAGTCCTCCAGGGACCTGTCATATGGTGGATCGGTGACAAACATCTTGAGCATATTGTGGATCCTTTCGAGAGGTAATGTATCGAAATTAGTGAGCATTCCCAGTATAAATGGCTCCAGGTAGTTCATGCTGGAGTCATTCTCGTCCGCTCCTTCTTTATTTTCAATGTCAATGGTTGTAGCAGGTCTGGTTATTGTTTCATTCCTTGTCAGAAGTTTCTTCTCATCCATGGACAACACTCCCTCGTTCACCCAAAATATAACATTTGGCATCACAGAAGACTCTTCGACCTTCAGGTGATTGCATACCTGGTCGACAGACAATGAATCAGTTGATGCAAATTGGAGAATAATGCTAGCTTGAATGGGCGTAACATGGTACTGCACTTCCTCTTCCCCTACTCTCAATCTCAATGACACTTCTCCCAGACTCTTTTTCCACTTTAATTTTCTTGGAGCTTTTTGATGATGGTATCGTTCACCGAAAACCTTCAAGGTGTCTTGAACTGATCTGGGCAATTCAAAATCAAGATCGCTTTCGCTGCAAGAAGGCCAGTACTGATCCGAAGTGACCAGCACTTTTAGTGCTTTCATTGGTATACCGCACGCATTGTCTTCAAATCCCTGCTGTACGGTAGTATGCAGCCTCTTTGAATCATGCACATCTCTCATCATGATTTCTGCACTGTGTAAAGCTGAGTCGCCAAATCTCACCTTGAGCAACTCAAGAGTCTTCAACTCTCTGGAACAGTCAAAATCAATCCTTCGAATTAGCCGCTCACCCAACATGGAGCGGTAGGCTGACAAGAACAATTCCTTTGTTCCATAAATATTTGTGAGCAATGATATTGTATCTTGAATGGATTGGTGCTGTGGTGCATTTTTAGGGGCAATCTCAAGCGGAGCCGCATTCCAGTTACTAATTCCTTTGATTGCGGATTCGTCATCTTTATAAAAAGGACTTGATCCCACCTCTGCTGCTGATAGCAGAAAGGAATCATCACCATTTCCATCTGTCAGCAGGATGACAATATTCCTGATTGTGTCCTTCCTAGAGCGGAGATAATGCTGAATGGGCTTGCTTATGACATCCAAAATATATCCGGATGGCTCTATATACTTCAAAACTTTGATCGTCGAAATATAATGCTTAATAATGTCCAAAGTACAAGCACCTGGGTGTAACAATCTGGACTGGATAGCATCACTGAACTTCTTAATCAAGACCCCATATTCCCTGGTGCGTGTAATGCACTGCTTCAAATCGCCTAACGCTGGCAAACTCTCGGGATATTCGGTCACAAGATCGAACAGGCAGTCAATCATCTGCTCTTGTACCACCTCAAACACAGGGCTTCCAAGCTGTCCCACCCAATCATCCCTGCCTAATCCCTGTTTTCATCCGTTGGAGATTAACACGTCAGAATTTTAGAACAGTCATGATTTTTCACTGCATACGCACCGTTGTCTCAAAATATTTCTCCAGGGTATTGTTCATGTACGCATGAACGTCTTGCAGGATGGATTGACCAGGCTCCTGGATAATCTCCTTGCTTTTCAAAAACAGATGCTTCCTCAATGCAGTATATGATACCATGTTGAGCAAACTATTCAGCCCAAGAGCTCGAATTCGTGACGAAATATCAACTACCCTTGATAAAGAGCTGAGGGAGCCCTGCCCAACCTCTTCTAAAGTAAGCTCGTGCAACCTCGAAAGGCTTTCTGCATGTGTAGTGTTGCGTGTGAGATATTAGCAAATAGTGATGGAGATTCCCACCAACTTGGACAGGAATGTTCCAGTACCCTCGAAGAAGCTTCAACGACCCACTCAGACAAACAGCCACGAGGCATAGAATGCTCAAGAGGACCTAAGTGTGATCTTACCTAGAAAGCATCTATTTGTAGATAATTCTGCTGCTATCATGGCCCTTGACATCGACATTACATGACTAGATGCCGGACCAAGGGACGGTTTGGCATCCTGAAGTCTACAGGCCAAGAGGCTTGACCACTGATCCATAGCCAACATCACGCTGTCCAATGGATCTCTATCAGAATTCTTCGTTACGTCCACTGCATCGAATACGTCACGCTTTGCAGTCCTCAGGCTCTCAACGACTCGAGCACTGCTCTCGCGAGCAAAACCCTCGTGGATAAACATAGTGCTACAGTCTTCTCATGGATGAGTCAAAGAATCGCTATAGAAAAACTCATAGAGTACTCTGTTCTTTTAATCTGGCTGTATACGTTAACCATTGTCCAGTAGTACTGGACTATTCTCGACCCTCAGATCTCAAAGATTTTGATTTCGAATCTTTGATGAGAGCTTATTAATAGCATTGAGACTTCTATTACTTACTCCAACTAAACAAGTGAGAAATTAACCATACATATACTTACTTATATTGCTTATTAGACAACTCTAGAATATACATTAATTGTGCTCGCTTTCATCATCCAGAACAGCTAAAAAGTATGCAACCCGCATGTGCATGGGTTCGGAGTTCATGACTGATTTTTCACTCGAGTTTGAGCGTTGGACTGATGGGGAAAGAGAGCTTAAACACTTGACTCATCTGGATAGGTGGGAGGTGCACTCGGCAGAGTCGATCGTTGTTCGGCTATACGATTTGCAACTGACCGTGGAGCAAAAGCCCAGGGATTTGTCACACGATAAGCTCGGAGTTGGAGCATGTGTTTGGGATGGAGCAATCATACTCTCCGCCTACTTGGCATCTCAGCCTCGACATCGATACATTGGATGCAAGGCAATCGAACTGGGCGCAGGAGTCGGACTTGTTTCTTTGGTTTTGGGCAAGATGGGTGGACACGTGCATGCAACGGAGCTTGAGAAACTTGTTCCCCTGTTACGTACGAATGTTGAGAAAAACGGCTTGGATAGAGTAGTGCCGGAAAAGGGTCATGTAGACGTGTCGCCATTAGAATGGGGCTCTGCAGATGGAATGAAACGTGCACTGGACCTGTGTGATGACGGATACCCTGATTTAGTTTTAGCTGCTGATTGCTGTTACATTGATAACGAGGGTCCCTCGCCAAATACCGTCGAGTTTGTTAGACTATGCAGAGCATTATGTTCTGAAAAGACAAGACTCTTGATCAGTTTAGAAAGGCGCTCCTCAGAAGTGAGAGATATTTTCATCGAGCAAGTTTTAAAACAATTCAAGACAGTTAAGCGCATTAACCTGTCAAAGCTACCAAAGAGTCTCAATATCGATCACTGTGATCTGTGGGATATTTCGGTCTCTTGAAGGCATCTCGATGCGAGATATATCATGCTGCCCTTAGCATTGCTTATTGCATGCCAAATGCAGCAAGGATATCATGCTTTCTAAATTTGCCCCCATAGACTCTCTTGCCATCATCAGAAATCTGAGGGATTCGGCCAGTTTCCTTTCCCCGCTCGAATCTAATCAAGGTTGGCAATTGATCTGATATGCCGGTCAAATGTATTTTGTAACGCTTTCCTACTGAGGGCCATCTAGAAACATCGATTTTTCCAAAGTGAACCCTGTCAGACGAATATTGGTTGCTGATATCTGCGATGACGGGCTCAAGGATGAGGCACTGAGGAGACCACGGCGCGAAAAATTCGATGATCCAAGTGATGGACTCGTCGGTTTGGTTCTCGACTACATCTGTAAGGGTCTCAGGTGTAAACTCTGTCATCTTTGACTTCCCTGTGAAGAATGGCTGTGGAAAAGTCATTGCTATACCTAGGTAGCCAAAAATATAAATGAGAGACCACCTATAGTCCATATACCATGTTAATAAGGCAATCACGCTTTTACAAAAGAAAAAGACGTCCGCAAAATACCCATCCAAACTCTGTCTTCTGAAAAACTTGAGAGACAAAGCGATGCCCAAGAGCGACAGAGATTGTCTTTCCTGCGTGAACACATGTTTGTTCAATAAATGTATCGTGATGTTAAGCGTAAAACCAATTCAGAATGGCAAAGTACCATTTTAAACAGCTCAAGTTCGCCACCAAGCTTTGAGCGAGAGAAATCATTTTGCGCGAGGAAATACTTTCTAATGAACTGATAAGACAATATAATGATGATATTTGAGATATAGTATCCCTGAAGGAAGCGATTATATGCAGCCATGTCAACGAGTACACAAGAACATGACCCTTCCTCGGTATGGGCAGGACAGAAGCGGCGGTGTATATTATCGACCTATCAATTTAATTTCCAGCATTACACCCTTATTTGATGATACAAAAGCGAACCAAGGCCATGCTCGATTGCTATCGAATCCCAATATCACGATTCCTTCGAGTTCAGACCAATTCATTGCAATTGCAATGACCAATTTTGATCACCATGCATGCATGGCCATGATCATCGAACGAAAACAATCAGGCTTTTCTCGGTTTCTTAGTCGTTTTGGAGGATCCCTTCTTTCCAGGCTTCTTCTTTTCCTTGATTGACAATGAGACTGCGACGTTCTTGTTCTGGATGTTGCTGAACTTCTGCTGCACGTCTCCTGGTTGCAATTCCTCTGCTTCTTCTTCCTCGCCAACATCATTTACTCCTTCGTCACCAAAAGCATCTTCGATATCTCTCTTTTTTGATTCTTTCTTCAAGTTCTTTACAACATTTCCAGTTTTGCTTTTAAGCTTTTGCTGGTTGAAGGCCTTGGTAAATGCTGTCTTCACAGCCGTGGCAACTTCTTTGTACTCATCTCTTCCCCAAGGACCCTTCGTCTTAAACTTCCCAATTTCAAGCAAGGTATCTACATCTTCACGATGAAGTGCATAATCGTTCATCAGTCCCAATGCAATTGGGATCCCTTCCTTTCCATTCAGGCGCAGAGGCTGAACAATAGCTTTCTTCAAAGGGGACCAATATTCCAGACGGAGAGATGTTCTATTCGCGCAAAAGTGAGCTGATGATATTATAGCAGTATGAATTTCTCCTAAGAGCCGTTTGTGTTTGGAATGGCTCGAGTTTTGGCCAAGCCATGACGTGAAGCGTGGGAAGTTTGGCTCATTGGGATACAATCCGAAAATCTGCCGCGGCCCTCTAGCATAGGAGGCTGGGTTGACTGTACCAAGAGCAGATGCAAAAGGCATAAGAGACCAGTTTTGATATTGTCGGACTGATCTAGACACAAGATCACCTGCAGAAAATTCCTCTGCAGCCTTGGCAAGGACCGCCATAACATTTAATTCAGATGCAGCAATCTTAGGCCTATGGTTGAGATAATTCTCCTGGACAAGTAACGGAACAAGATCTGAATCTTGAAATACAAGCTCTATTTGGTCAGAGAACGACAAAGAGCTGGATGCATCCATATCAAGGAGACGTCTGGCAGCCTCAAACGGACTCATCTCAACATCTTTCGAGGCATCATTTGATAAGTCAGTGTAAGACAAATGATCGGTGCGCCTTCGAATCATCTGAAGTCTACCCAAAATTGCTCGAATATCACCTCCATTTGCATTTTGTATCACAGCATGCATGGTAGCCTCATTCATGTGCAAGCCTTCCTTCTGACAAATCATGGAGATCCTCTTTTGTATCTGCTGAAGAGTTGGCTTTCGAAAATCTAGCTCCATACAGTGATTTCTTAACGATTTTAGTTTCATGGAATATTTATCATTGCATACAGCAATTATAGGGACCTTTGACTTTGCAATCGTTCTGATCAAGTCCGAAACTCCACCTCTATCACCAGCAGACATTCCATCCACCTCATCCATGATGAGGCATAACTACGTTCGGCAAGGCATGATTATGTCAGACATAATTTATAAATATCAGCATATAGCAGTTACGTACTTTTTTTCCTTGACTCGCTTGAAGATTTAGCGACGAATTTGTTGACATTTCTCGAACAATATTTGATAGTTTCCCACCTATGCCTTTCAGGACTGAGGAATCCGATTTCGATCTTGTATCACTAGCATTAACTTCGATCGGCTCATATCCACACTCCTTTGCAATTATCAAGGCAGCAGAAGTCTTTCCGATGCCTGGGGAGCCTGAAAGTAGTACACATTTCTTGTGCTCCATAACCTTTCCTTTCCTCATGGAATTGGCCTTTCGCCCATGTAAATGCACATCTTCCCACTGTTTCAGCCAGCTCTTCAAGTCTGATATAAGAGCATTGTTACCAACAAGTTCGGAGGAACTCTTGGGCTTCCACTTATCAACCCAAAGCAGTTCTGAGCCATCTGATTTGACCCTAGATGAATTTTCCACAACAGAGCCAGCAGCCTTTCCCTTGTCGTAAATTTCACCAATACCATCTTTTTTACCTGTTTCAGCAGACTGCTTGGCAGGGATAGAAGCGATTACAAGTGAAATGAGGCCATCCTCATCAATTAGCTTCACACCCTTTGCCTTTGCTGTTTCAACTTTAGACTTTCCACTGTGCTCACCGACAATCAGGAAAGAAGTTTTCCCACTCACAGAAGATAATACTCGACCTCCATGTGTGCGAATATATTCTTCCATCTCAGGACGAAGCATCGAGTCCAGCACTCCAGTGATGACAAAGGACTTGCCTGATAGAGCATCAGGGTGGCCAATAGGTGCTTTATCCTTGGTCCCACGCATTTTCGGCTCATCTGGAGCCCTCCCTATGTAGCTAGCCTCGGATAGAAGAGTCATCTTTAGGTCTTTCGCATTTTCTGGGAGCAACTTTACAGCCTCATCGACAGCTGCAACTGCCTCCTTGGCATGAGGCCACCCTTCTCCGAAATTCTGCTTCAAAACAGGACCCTTCTGTTCCTTAGTTTTATCAAGTGACATTTGATCATCTGTTTTCGATGCTCTACTCTTCTGAGCAATGGCAGCGTCCACGTCCTCTTTAGGTACACCAGTATCGTCACCAGCGCCTGTGAGATCAAAAATTTCTGGAGCATCAGAGGAATTGGCGTTGTTATCTGTATAACAGAGAATAATTTTTAAATAGAATCCCATCAAACAAATCCATACAGTGATGATGCACCCATCGCGTTGGCAGTGTGTTCGTGACATCATTTCAAAATCATCCCACGTACCACTATTGCTCCTGGTCCCTCCAGTCCCTGGCTTACCCGCTAAGAATTTTCTAATGTCCATTTTGCGCAATTTTTATATAATGGGCGATGCAGTGCTCTAGAAGCCTTGCTAGCGGAAATAATAATAATACCGGAAACGTGCCCTATCGCGATGGGATCCGATTGATCGGAGTACCCAATGGGAGATCGACCTCTAGAAGTTTGTTTTGCGTAGGATGTCTTGGATGCCATGCAGTCGCCCCTCGAAAACATATTATATACAGGATGTAAAAGAATCATGGGAATGAAACTGAATCAGGCGGGTCCGCATTCGGGCTCAGGAACTCTAGTGTTTCACGACAGCTCTTGGAATTGTACAGACGGACCCATAGAAGTTCTCCGAGATATCGACACCGCAACAGTCACAGTATCGGATACGTCAGATCAACACGTAATTTTGGGTCTTAGGAGTGAGCAAGAGGATTCGATATTCATGGCTCATCTTGGAATAGTCGCAAGTCGTCGTTGGGTTTGTAGTGCAAAGAACAAGTTGTGGTGGATGACTCCATCTTGGGGAAGCGACATCTCATATCTTCCAATAGAAACGCAGGTATGGAATTTACTGATGGATATATCCCTTTTTCCACCTGACGTTGGATGAGGTTTTTGTTGGTATCTGTAGTTTCTTCTGTTTGAACTGGAGCAATCTGGATACTATGGAATGATATTGCCTTTAATATGTGACAGTTTGTTCACATGTACATTGCGGGGGGGAGCAAACAGCGGGTGCGTCTACTTGGTATAATATTAGTATTTTCCTAGTGCCTGCAGTGAGGGATGAATGGTGGGATTTCCTTACACGTTACACACAATGTTGGATCAAGATTGCCTCTGGAAGTTTTCCAAGGTCATATTTGCAATGAATCCTGGGATGGAGTTGAATTTCTTAATGAATGTCTCGATCTCCTTGGGAAATTTCTTCGTAAAATCGTTTTCGACCAGCTCCATTTCTCCGTCTCTGAGAAGTTTGAAGACTATTTTAGAGTCAGTGCTGTGGGGGCTAAGAGTGAAAATAGCTTTGCAATCTCGTTTATCTGGATCTGATACCATTTCTAATTGATAGCCGAATATCTTTGGAACTGACTCCCGAAGTAAAGTTATTTGGCGCATAAAAACTTGTTTCAGCCTCTCAGAAGCTTTCTGAACTTCTGAGAGTTTCTTCCTGAGCATGTTGATCTCTCCGTCCATTTGAGCAAGTTTCAGCTCACTCTGAGCAGGTATGCCGCTTTGAGAACCACCCAAATTTTCCAGTCTACTTTTCAAGGTAGCATTCTCTGCTTCGATACGAGTAATTTGGGCTTCAAACCTCTCCACTTTTTGGTCATGGTAAGGATTCCTCTTCATATGCAAAACCTTTGTGGTTTCATCATTGAAATATCCTGAGCCCAATTGCTCTTTCAGGGTCAAGACCTGCTGATTGAGAGAATGTATTTGGCTGGTGAATCGACTTTCATTGCTTAATTCAAGTTGTTTGATGTGCTTGCGTAATTTCAGGTTTTCCTTTTCCAGGACAGCGACATTCTTGTTCAGCAGATCTAATCTAGATGCTACATCCAGACTCTGAACATCCTGCACGAAAAGGCTTGCTCCTTAAACCGACCTAATTATTCACACAATGATATCCAATCTAGAAGAAGACGGCAAAGGACGTACTTTTATTTCAGAGCATTGGGCTTGTTGCTGATATTCACAAAGGGAATTTTCAAGGCTTTGCATGTGGGAGAGAAGCTTTTGTGGTGTTATGTCTTTGGCAACATGGGAGAACAAGTTTTTCCACCTCATCAATTCGTCTTTAACATTGAGAAAAGAGGTGTGTGAATCGTCTTGCTCTTTTACTATCTTTTCAAGGCACCTCACTCTCAACTCTGTTGCTTCCAGTTTTTGGGATACGATTTCAAATGCTTTGAGCTTTCCCTCAAGCTCCTGGACTCGAGCGGCTTCAGCTTCAGCTTTGTGTAGCCTTTCAGCGAAAATATTGGCTTCGAGTGTATCTCTGCTGACATCCTGTGGATTTTTCCTGAAGCCATCACTTTCAAGTTGAACAACTTGCTCTCTGAGTGAGTTGCGCTCTGCCTGCAAAGTCCCCAATATGTTTTGCAATCTATCAATCTCTGCTGAGAGATTTGCATTTGCAGTGACCAAACTATGCTTTTCGTCCTGAATAACATTGATATCCAATTTCAGCTTGGATAGCCGATCCTTGTAAAATACTTCAAGGGTGTGGGCTGCTTCCTGCTTTTCAGCAATCAGGGCTTTCAGGGAACTTGGAGATACTTCGTCAGAATACTGAGCCTGATGCTTTGTGGGTATCTTGGTGGCTTTATATTCAAGCTCTTGTCTAGAGATAGTTGAGGCAGGCGAGGTTGATTTCTGTGCAACAATCTGTTCTTGCAGAGAGAGTATGTTGCGTTCAAGCACCTTTTGCAAAGACTTTGCATTATCGACCTCGAAGCGAAGTCTCGAATTTTCTCGGGTTAAACTTTCAAATGATGTTGGCATTTTTGCGCGTTTGCCTCTGTCTTCTGTGCTCTGAGGTTGAATCCAGCCATGCTCGAGTGGAACTGGACTTTCTGAAGATTCCAGTTCTCTTTCTATCTCTGTTCTCTCTGAATGCTTAGAAGCGCTTCCCAGCCGTCGCTTCTTGGGATTATCTTCCCATTGTTCACGAGAAATCTGAAGAGTTGAATATCTTTAGCTGATAGCGTGCTGAGAAAGTTTGGATACTCTAGTGAAGACGCACCTGTTGCGGACAGTCGCCTGAAGTGACTATCTGGAACTCGTCCTCTAGCGTTTTGGGGACAAGATCCATCAGAATATGATCCTAATTTCGGAATCGCAATGATCAAGATATAGAAGATATGTACCCTGCCTAGGAGTTCAAAAGCAAAAAATCGAAAGGCCGAGGCAGTTTTCCAAGAAGAACGCGTTTACTGGGTATATGATAAGTAATTTAGATATAGAACGGTCCTTATAGGCTGTTTTTACTTTCATATACGTACGAGGTGTCATTTAGAGAGTTGCGAGATTTGTCCAGGCCTGGCCCCCTCAGGGAGAGAGAATCAACATGGAGGACATAGGTCTCCTGGAGAGGTTCAGGGGAGAGAAACATATATCCTTGTCTTGACATCCCATTCATCCCACCTGATTCTATAATCGAGTTCGAAAGAAAAGTTTGTTCGTGTTCATATCATATTGATTACAGTCCTATGAATTGATGCAGGATGAACAAGGGCAAGAATAGCCTAGTGATCAAAACCGAGAGTGGAGACAAGGCATTGAGTGAAAATGCTTGGCCTGAAGCCGTATTGGTTGCAGTTGACACGGATCCGTATAATCTGGTGAGAAAATCTGTTGTGATTGCTGCAGAACGCAGCGGAGGTGGCAAGAGTCTTTCTCAAAAGATTGTACCAAGATCTCTGGATTATTTTGGATGGTGCAGCTGGGATGCGTTCTACTCTTCCGTATCTGCCCCAAATATTTTTCAGGGTATTGAGAGTTTGCAGCGAGGACACACTCCACCAAGATTTGTCATAATCGACGATGGTTGGCAGCAAACAGATTTGGACTCATATCCTGATGTTTCCACAGGATTTGTGGTAGATGACTTGAACAGTGAGATACAATACTTTTCAAATCGTCACAGGCACAACGAAGCATTCATTACTGCGGAGAGTAGAGCCCTTGGACCTGCAATGAGAAATATCACAGAGGGGAGCTCATCTGGAGCTGCTCTTCAGGAGCTAATTGAGGCTACTGGACAGAAGGGTGACTTACAGTACCACAACCTTGCTGTGGAGCATGAAAAGAAGAAGGCTGTATTTGAGAAAGTGCCAAGCACTTGGATAGCTTTTCTGCATAGGAAACTGAGTAATGTCTTGGATTCTGCTGCTGCTGGATATTTGATGGGACTTCTGCAGGTTGTATTCGTGTCGCTGTACGAAATTTTTGTTGATCCAGCTGCAAATGGGAGTTGGTACGTATTAAAGGTCACTAATAACTGCCAACCTCATATCAAGTGAAATGAATTTTTCTTTGTCATGCAGGGCATTTAAATTATTTTCGAAACTATCCCATGGGCCTCTGCGTGGTCCACTGTTGGACTTCATAGCTGATCAGACAAATTTTAGTAGGAGGCTCACGAATATTCAAGCTAATGCAAAATTCAAATTATCGCATGGATCGGAGTTTTCAGATTCTCCTGACCTGAAATCAGTGATTCAGCATCTCAAAACAGCCCTTCATGTCGACTTTGTGATTTGTTGGCACGGTATATCGGCTTATTGGAGTGGTATATCTCTTGAATCAGCTGACATGATGCGATATGCTCCGCACAATGTACATCCTGACCCCCAAAACAGCCTTTTGGATGTCGAGCCCAGCATGAAATGGAATCCAACAGTGTTGATGGGTATGGGCGCACTCTATGATCCATTCCATTTATTCAATGACATGCACAAGTATCTCTGCAAATGTGGTGTTTCTGGAGTCAAGGTCGATTGCCAAGCTGGCATTGGGCTGGTAGGATCAGTTGCAGGTGGGGGAGCATCAGTTGCTCTGAGATACCACGATGCTCTTGAGGCAAGTACTTCAAAGCATTTTGAGGAAAATCTTGTCATCAATTGCATGTGCCATACGATTGAAAACATATATCATTGGAAAAAGACTGCAGTTGCAAGAGCATCAGATGATTTTTACCCATCAGACAGAGCCTCCCACCTGGCCCACATTGTGGCCTGTGCATATAATGGCCTTTTCCTGTCCCCTCTTGTCGTACCTGATTTTGATATGTTTCAGTCTAATCACGAGGCGAGTGAGGCTCATGCTGTGGCAAGGGCGGTGAGTGGTGGCCCAGTGTATGTGTCAGATGCACCTGGCAAGCATGACTTCTCAGTGCTAAAGAGACTGGTGCTTGTGAATGGGACAGTTTTGCGGACAAAACAGCCATGTAGGCCAACAGTCGACTGCTTGTTCAATAACGTAACCTCAGATGGGCGAAGTGCTCTAAAATTATGGAGCTTGAACTATTCATCGGCTCTCGTAGGGGTTTTTAATCTGCAGGGATCCTCATGGGATAGGGACAAAAGAAAGTTTCATACACACGCTAGCAGCCCCTGCAAAGTACAAGCTTCGATCAGACCATCTGACATACCCATGTTTAACAGCATGAGAGACACTCAGGAATTTCTGATCACTTGCACAAGTGGCGATCGATGTATGTGGAATGTAGTGTCACCTGGAGATGCGACTGAGATCAGCCTTACAACAGGACAAGCTGCTGCAGTAGCCATCGTGCCGATTCATAAATTCAAAGTTCAATTCTGTCCAGTTGGCCTGGAAGGCATGATTAACGGTGCTGGGTCAACGTTACTGATGCACATTTTCGATAAGGAATGGATCATGATTGATTTCATGTCACTCAAGACTGGGATCAATACTACTGGTTCAGCACAGGAGAGCATTAACTGGGATGAGGTATGTGAGATTCGGCTTGATATTAGGGGCTGTGGAGTTTTTTTGGTATATTGTGATGCCTTGCCTGTCAAGTGTACCATTGATGGGATTGAGGCCGAATGGCACTGGTCAGAATACCTTGGCAAACTTGCAATACGAATACCTGAGCCAGACGGGGATCCAAAGAAAAGTTCTTTGCAGCACGAAATCTTCTTAGCATTCTGACGGGCCAGTCCTGCTAAGTAACTTTGCGTTACCTGGTGAACGTTTCGTAATTTTAATCCATTGACGGGATATATATACACACATGTATGTTATTCACTGGGCGCTCAGAAAATGGAAACAAAACTCTCGTTCGACAGCAGACAGAAAACATTGCTTTTGTCGGGCAAGACACATTTTCTGCATTCGAGCAATATTGAGCTGAAATTAAACCATATACTTAACACAAAATTGGCCAATATTGAGGTATTTGGGTCTTTATCCAAGGTATGCTTGCGAAGAGCCTGTTGACCCTCACTGGTGAGGAAGCGTATATCTAGTTTCGCCCACTCAGTCAATTTGGATTACATTCGCAGCATATTGGTATTGGCGATATTTCCACGGTGCGAAAGGGCTTTGATAGCAGGCTGAGATTGTCCGCTGGCGTTGACTTTGCTTCCTCGACAGCAGACACTGCTCTCGTTCTGAAGGCGAAAAAACAATATAGAATCGCCGAGAAGAGGAGGATCAGTCGTGGCAAAGATTTTCTGGACAGTGCTACCGATATTCGTTTGAAAGCTAGGTATGATTACAATTTTCAGGCTGATTCCTGGTCAGGGGACGCAGTTGCAGAATTGTCACATGCATCATTTAAAGTCAATGATAACATGGATCTTAGAGTGTCTCTTGGAATGAAAGGTTCGATAAACCGAGGACGGGTAAGCCAGATGCAGCCAGTCCTGAGAATAGAGGAGAACTGTTGGAGTTTTACAACAGATTGCAAGGGAATATGGCATGTTGATTACCTCCTATGAATATGGCAATAACTCACTCCTTAGATACCACAGTCCATATGTTCCTTTCAAAAGATGGGACTGGAAGGTCCTGATGACGCTGCCCTATGCACAACTTTGTGGAAACTGGATGTCTGGTCATGCCTGACCAATCGCCTCGCTTCCTGGTATAATGCCTTATATGTTGCCATCGTGCCTTCGTTGAGGTTTCTGTACATCTCCAGACGTGCTTTGTTTCGTTACCGTAGCACTGTGCGGGTTCTGTGTGTGAGCTTTCTGATGGGCTTTTCCTGGTGGCATGTGGTTTGGAAGCATTCTTGCTGGTCAAGAATCCTGTGTAATGTTGATTACCCGTTACAAGTAAAATTTACGTTGAAGGCAAATCAGTGCACGAATGCACTGTGATGGCACGACATATTTGTTTCTTTGTTTCTTCTCAGTTCTTGAGAATGTTCTAGGAAGATCCTCATACAATGTTTTCCAGGGTAGGAAATTGAACATGTTGATTGCAGCATTCGTGTCCCTGTTCCAGGTTGTTCTAATACATGAGTTGTTTCTGCAACACTTCAATCTGAAAACACATCCCGCCTTCATCCTTTCCATGCAGCACGAGCAATCCATTGGTGAAAAAAATGCTTCCTTCAAACCTCCACCTGATTCAGCATCTGTGCCATTCTCCCACTAATTCTTCATGAATCGATAAGACTCCATTATAGTTTCAGTGTTAGTTGTCTTTGTGGTTGGACGTCTATCCAGATTTGGTACGAAGTTTTTTAATCCCTTTCTTCATCAAAGGCGGGTATGCCATCTGACCACTATAGTGCCTCCATGCCTTATTAGTCTTGCTGAGCGTTTTGAAACGATCATCCTTGTTTGTTTTCACATTGGACATGTGAACTCTTTGCAAACATGTATGGCGATATGCTGCTGTCAATACATTGGATTTACTCATGTCTATGCCAATGACTTTGCAAACAATTGGTTTCATTGTGAACATGCATATCTAGTTGGCTGAACCAATGATTTTGCTCAAAAAGGGCATCCCACATACTTTATATGTTGCAAAAACTGGCAAAGGAACATTTAATTGACTGGGTGTTCCAAATGTGGTTCCCATGGAGGTTTTCTTCCCCAGAACTGGTGGTTGGTTTAGCAGCTCTCTGCCTTTTCTTTGATTCCGACATGGTATTCCTAGTATTCTACATCCTGCACAAATTCGACATACGTGTCAACTCCATTGAAACTCCAACATTCAAGAAAAAAATCAGCCATGTCGATGTCGAGAGATGTTCGTTTCACCGTATACTTTGAGCAGAACACATGTGTTAAATTTGCATAAGAGCCACGTGTACCATGCTACATGTCCACAGCCACATCCGCCTGCGCCTATCTACAGTTCAAACGTATGTCATAGTTAGTGTCTGTCGTGGCAGAATCAGAGTATGAGATGCCGTGGACAGTCTCCACCACGGGGCAAACTCGGGAGCAACACGGGAGTCTTTGACGTGACGACAGATGACGTTGCCATTGCTTCCAATGATATATTTGTGATATAAATATATGATAAATATCATTTCAGGTACGAACGGTGTGTATTTTTAGTTGTGGCGAGTTCACTCCCTCACGGACGTTCAAACCTCACGTGCACGTGTGTTTTCTCTAATTCTACATAAACCTGTTATAATAACACAATATATAATATTTAAACTGTGTATGAAATTATTTCATATTTAGAATGCTTTAAAACCGACAACGACGTGTTCTATACGTTTGTCTCATCAGATGACAACTTTGCATGAACGCATGCATGGTCACCACATCATCATGTGGAAGTTTTTCTACAGTTCCCGTGATTTACGTTAAATGTGTGTACCATTTCATCTATTAAATACATTTGCTTCACCTCGAGATGTGTTGTTGCGTTAAATCTGTGTGAATAGTTGACCGACATGGGCGGTGTGTCTCAAGCAGTTCAAGCAGCACGCTAAAAAGCTTTCTTGCGCAGGGATGTCAGTATTGCTCACCCCAACTGTGCGATTTTGAAAGTGATATTTGAGGACACCATACATGTCATCAATGTGGAAAGTACCATTGCTGTCACTGAATAAATGAAACAAAATGTCCAGCGAGCTTTGGGAGATTTGGCCTGTATCCTTCTTTATTTGACACACGAGTTTTCCGAACACTCCTCTATCTATAGGCCCAAATATTTTGACGTGAAATAGTGCTGCAGACGCCAGATCTTTAATATTGGAGATTACTTTCGAGACTGTTTTGTAGTCTTCAAAGTCAAAAGCAACATTTTTCAGTTTTTCTGGCAAGCCGTCTACTCTGTCTAAATATTGGTCTATTACTTGGATATCTGCACAGCTTACTAAGCTTATTGCAAGATTTTCACCACTTATATTTTCTGCACCTTGACTATAATAATGGAATTCTAGACTTAAAAGATCATCGCGGAGCCTCTGGCAGAAATCTTCCAAAGCTTCAATTGTGATTCCCTTTGTATTTATCTTGTCACGTTTATGATCTTTGATGAGTCCCTTAACCAGGCTACTGTTCCGGAGTGCTGATTCCAGGAGTCCTCGATGTGAACCCTGTAACTCTGTATGATCAAGCGATGAGCGCCTTTGTACTGCGAGAAATAACTTGAGTAATTCTTCAACATCGATGACTCCATTCCCGTCAGTATCGACCAAACGAAACAAAATATGAATGTCATGGATAGGAAAAGATATAAGAGCATCGATCAGAAGCCATTCGTGTAGCGAGATTCCGTCTTGTCCATCTAATTTCATCATTTCTCCTAGAGCAGAAGATGACCTCCTCACAGGATCAAAAACATGTCCATTGCCATTAATCCCGCCCATACCCTCCCCTGGAAGACTTCCTGAGCGTATTATTTTGCTTCCAGAGGGAGGATAGACCGGACAAAAGCTCCGCATCACGTCTTCTTGACTCATAAGAGGCTCGCCTTTCTCTCCTCTAGCATTTGCAAAGTATTCGAATATCTTTTCTGCTGAACTGTTCTCGCGTAAACGGCGTTCATACTTGAAAAATTGCCTCTGTCTTGTTCTCTTTGGTAGAATGTAGAAGGTATCCGCCCCAACCTTGGACCCTTCATCGCAGGAGATAACTGTCTTGACCTGACCAAGTGCCAAGCAGGTAGCAACAAGCCCCCCAATCCAAGCTCTCCACACGGCCTTTAGTCTCCACTTTTCGTTTATATCCCAATCATTGATATAATAATGACGATCAATGCGAGATTCAGCCACGTCAGGCCCTGATCGTAGCGTCCTTGAGGGATACAAGGACTTGGCACCAGACAACCGAAACCCTGGACCTCCTCCCGCGGATCTGATTCTTTTTGCCAATGTCAACCAAACGACGCTCATATTCCAATTTAAATTTGGTTTGCCAGATGAGTATGTGACTTTGGAGGTTTAGCATGTTTCCATCTCCATGGTGCTTGAGATGCCGACGTTTGACAGGTCACACTGTGGCCTGGATCCACAGGCCGGCCATGATCAAGTTTCACGTGCACGTGCATCAAACCATCACAACAGGCGTTTGATGGGCCATGGGGATGCCATGCGGATTCCTCGCCAGGGTTCAACATAACACTCCGGAAGCTCTTGGTGGGATTGAAAAAGTTTTTAAGACGCCAAAATATACTTTACAGTGCTGCTAAATCAGTAGAAAACCTGACATATTTTGCTTCCAGTGAAAAGTCAACGGTGACCATGGCTTCTTATGTTGGTAACTCTTTTGGAGATCAAGATGTGGACAAATTGGTATGTATATTAGTGTATAATCATTGATTGGAATATTTTTTGCAAATGAAATAAGCATGAGAGGAAAGGAGGTGGGGAGAGTCTTCTAGTCGAATGGGCCTAACGTTGACGTAGCGGTATCTTTTCCTTTTTCTCGTTTCCTGCCCTCATTGGGTACTCTTTGAACATATTGCAGAAAGAATTCGAAAAACGTGTGGATCCAAACGATAAAACAGCCCAAACTTTGTTGGACGAGATGAGGCAGCATATCAAAAAGGTATCTTAAAGAGGTCTTTGTCCATTCAGTGTCGCTGCTGCACGGCAAATACTAACATTGTGCGCATTTTCGATTGCAGTTGGAAGATATGAGGAAGAATGAGGATCCTAGACTATCCTTTTCGACTCCGGAGTTCAAGGAGGCCCAACGGACATTTACTGATGCTTTCAAGAAGAATTTCGGCAAGCCAGTTGAATGGGCACTGGTCAAGGACTATGCTTGGTCGACACCACAGCTGAGAAAATTGGATCATCCTGTGGATGTTAATGGAAACCCGTGGCCACTTGACTCTCAAGGCAACCCGAAGTAGTCTAGAGTGCAAGTGAACACTGCGCTGTGGTCTGATATGCAATTTGTGTGCTCTTCTCATCCTGTAACTGGAGATGTAAATACATGTACATGCCTTTGATGGCACCAATCCGATCAACAAGCACACTATCCAGATCGAGATGTTTCCTCGATTCCAATTACCCAAGTACTTGAGCACCAGTGCGTGTCACTCGAGTGGCATGGCACACTGCCATTCTGATGCTGTTCAATAATACGGACACATTTGTCTTGGCCACGACCATGTGTGCACATATTTGATTAGTGTAGTTTTTACCCCGTCTTGCGAATAGAGAGGTACTCGAGTTTGGCTGTGAGAGAAATGTCACTGCTCCTTGGGTCAGCGTGGCACGCGACGGGTCCACGTGTGAGTGGTCGGATGCGACTTGCTCCCCATGCCCATGTATCCTCTAGAAGAGTACTGTCTGTCAAAGTTGAGAGTCATGCGAAGGAGCAAAGAATCAGGTCTGTTTGGAGAGTTGCTGTTTGGGTTTACACTCTTGCAACCTTTGACTCCCGTCGTGTGAGATCTATGCCTTTAATTCATTTATTCTAAATCTAAATCTAAATGTTGCAGAAGAATAGTGCTAATGAGGCACGCTCCGAGTGCTGAGTTAGCGGGGGTGAAGGACCACGAGCTGCCAATTACTCAAGAAGGACAAGAACTCGCCAAACGCGTGGCTGAAGAAATGAAATCTCTGGGTTGGATCCCCAACATTGTTATGAGCTCGAATTCAGTGCGATCGAGGCAAACCTTTGAAGTAATGAAGTCTGTGATTGAGGAATTGAGCCATGCAGATTTGCATTTTCTTGGCAGCTTGTACACAGAGTCTCAGTTGGACGGCCATACACTCCCCTTTTTAGCTCGGATATTAGCGGTAGAGGCATCAGAAGAGGATGAATGCGTGCTATGTCTGGGACATAATAAAGGCTGGGAGGAGGCGGCTAGTATACTAGCTGTAAGTTGTTCTTGTTGTTTTGAAATGTGTTACAATGCATCATCTAGAGTTGATTTCTATATTCTCTTTGCGCAGATGGAATCGATACAGTTGGACCATTGTGATGCTGCCCTGTTTGAAGCCGCAGGTGATAGCTGGGCCGAACTACTCAATGCTGAAAACTTTGAACAGTGGTCATGTGAGCAATTGATTCGTGCAGACAGCAAGGCTTTATGAGGGCATTACATTTAGAAAAAATGACATTATGGGACAAGACCCAGACTATGTATAAATATTCACGTGTTACTTTTCAATCTAGAAGTTCTGTTTCCATGTCGATTTCGCCATCCATGTACTCCTCTTCATTGAAAGCACCAGAATCTCCTTGATTAGGTTTCATACGTGCTTCTGCTACAAGCCTTTTGATATCCTCTACTGGCTGCATCGTTGATGATCTAGATTCTAATATTGCTCCTATTTCTTTTTCGCTTAGTTCAGGAGGTAAATTTTTCATAAACCAGGGATGTTGTTTGATTTGAGCCAGGCTAATCCTCTTCAGTGGATTTGCAACAAATATCTTCCCCATGAGATCGTGACATTCCCTGCTTAACGGTAAATTTGCTGGAAAAGAATACTTTACGCCCATTATCCTCTGAATAGTCTTTCTGAAGTTTCTAGGGTCGTTTGCATCTTCAAATGGATAGGCTCCTACGAGCATAACGTACAATGTCACACCACATGACCACACATCTGCTATCTCACCAGCATACTGCTTTCTAGAGAGTACTTCCGGGGCAATATATGCTGGGGTACCAACCGTAGATTTTGGCTGCGAATCAAATATAGCAGATTTAGAATATCCAAAATCGCAAATCTTGAGTCGAGGTGCTGGACGACCATCCAACAGTGTATTTTCAAGCTTCAAGTCCCGGTGACATACACCTTCCCTGTGGCACCATTCTACACCAGATATTAACTGCTGAAAAAAATATCGGGCTTCATCTTCAGAAAATCTCCCTGCCTTGACTATTCTATCAAACAACTCTCCTCCTGAGGCATATTCCATGGAAATTCCCAAGTGGGTTGTCGTCAGGAAGACCTCTTTGAACCTGATAATATTTGGATGACCGGACAGTTGCCGATGGTTTATTATCTCTCTTTCCACATTTTTATCAATCTGCATATACTACCATTCAATCAAGAGCGATGTCGAAGCACGCAGACAGACACGTCAACCTACCTTTTCACCTCGCTCGATGAACTTCACCGCGACTTCTTCTCCGGTCGCTGTGCATCGCATTAGCTTGGCGACCCCAAAGTTACCGCTTCCAATATCTCGTATCTACAACATAAATGACACAGCATCAGTCTGTTCCAACAAAGCAACTGCCAAGGCTGTGACACGCGTACCAACTCATATCTTTCTGGTAACATATCCATACTTGCTATATCTTTCTCAAAATATAACTATCTTTGATTAGAATGCTATGCATACGGTCATGTCAATCATAAGACATGGCATCTGCCCTGTTCAACGTGGAACCGTTCCTTCCAGGATTCCCAAACAAGGAAGACCCTCCAAAGATGCTCCATAGATGAACCAATCTCCGAAACTTTTCAATGTGTCTTTCAATTTTGTTCATACAGAATGGGTCGGCACAAGAATCCGTTTGATGAGGTCCTTGCGAAGGCAGAGTACGTTGGTTGGTTGGCTGGTTGGTTGGTCGGTGCTTTGTGCCCTTCTTTCGATTGATTAAAACCAATATATCACTATCATGTAGAGTTTACTATAAAGACTTTATTCAACCTATCGTGCCATTTCTCGTGCAATCAAGTGCAAGCATGGGAGCGTATACTGTTGGATTGGCACTGTCACAAGGCATTGGGTCCGCGTTGAGAATATCTTGCGCCTCACCCGTGGTCAATACATTAGGCGGGGTAGCAGGAGTTGGTTTTGCTTCAGCAGTTGCCGGTCAAGCTTCTTTGATATGCGCAGCTGCGTACAGGAAGAAACCTAAACATCTTCAGGGCTTCCTAGATAATATGACCTCGCCAGAAGCGAAAGATGTGGGTTTGGATATGTTATTAGGAATAGTAGCCTTTAAAGTTGTGGGAGGGAGTTTCAGAACCATAATGCCCAGCGACCTGACAAAGGTGGGAGCCATTGCTAGGGAATCTATTCCAGCAGCTGGCATGCAGTATGCAGGTGAGGAGAAGAGGAAAGAATTGATTCGCATGTTCCGCAGGGATGGTTGCCATCACTGCGGTACAACCAAAGGACCGGTAATAGGTGACCATATGCCTCCTAATAAGCACGTGGTTCAGAAGACGGAAGCTCTTGCTGTACGGGTAGTTGACCAAATGTATAGGAATACTTCATTTAGAAATGCCATGCAGACTTTGGGTATCAGGCCTCTCTCTGATATAAAGCAAAGATACTACCCTCAGTGTGTACGGTGCTCACAAAAGCAGGCAGCAGCGGTTAGAAATGATAGATCTCATCGAGTGTTTCATAGGGTATTGCATGGTGGTGGCAAGGGGACTGGCTGGCATTATGTTGGAGTATGGGTTGGAGCTAGCCACGGCCCTCTGATTGACCAAAAACAGAAATCAAGAAAATGATCAACTGTATGTGGATAGAACACTATTAACACCATGCAAAACCAAAAGGTTTCTCAGGCAGTGTGCAGCCACTGCGTTGAACAATCACTCCGCCAGCATAGTTGCCTGCTCTGATACATTCATCGATTCCTTTTCCTGTAGCTAATTGCGAAAGAAAACCTCCCACAAAAGCATCGCCAGCACCGTTGGTGTCAACCAGTTTATCGGCAGGCACAAGGGTGACAGGGAAGGTTGCAACCTTGCCATTAGTAGCCACGATTGTTGGGTCTTTTCCCTGCGTGAAAACGACAACACGAGCTCGAGATCCGTTTTCCTTAGGATACTTGCTCACCTTCAAAGCGATTTCAGCAACATCCTGTGTCTCCCACCCCTCTGATTTGGCGAAAGCCCTTGCTTCATTCTCATTACCAAACAGAAAGTCAACATATGGCATTAAATCCATGATCGTCTTCTTGAATGGTGGCACCTCACAAATAAAAGGCGCAGAAAGATTCAAACAGTAATATTTATCATTGGCCGATGCATGTTGGGCAACGGCCATCATGGAATCTGGGGACACTGTGATGAAGAATCCTGCAGAATATATCACCTTTGCAGCCTCTACGACAGACCAGTTCTCGGGTTTCTTCAAATGATCGATTTTGTAATTATTAGCTGCAGCAAGATTAGCCACCAGTGACCTCTCACCCCCCAAGATGCACGCAGCACAAGTCCCAGTTGGTGTTTCTGGATCGACATGGTACCGAGCATCGACCCCATCTTTACAGGCCACTTCACTGAGTAGATCAGCATGGTGGTCTTTTCCCACACTTCCCATATATGTTGTCGCTCCTGGAGCTTGAATCATCCACTGAGCGACTCGAATCGTGTTTTGAGTAGCTCCACCGGCAATATACTCCACTTTGTATCTCTCCTCCAGTTCCTTGTACAATGGCTGATGAGATTCCTCGGCAAGAATCTGATCACCAAGTTTGAGCTGCAAAAAAGTTGTTGGTATAAGTTAGCGGATTGCAATCTGCCCCGACGAGCAAAATATCGCACCTTGTACTTGTCAAGCAACGCTTGATCCACGACGGCAGAGATGTCGAGAAGTGGATTTCCTGAGACATACATGGACAGTAATGATTAGATACCCACACAAATAGATGTAATTGCATGAATAATATACATCGATTGTCTTACCCATGCCAAGAATGACTTTCTCGAGACCGGCCATGATGCAACTTGGATTTCCCCACGTGTCTATTGAATCAACAAATGATGAGATTTTTCTTCTGTAAATATTGTTTATAAAATATTGAATGCGTGATCCAAGTCTCATCTTTGCCAAAAGTATTCGAGGTTCCTATCATCAACGACAGCCCAGCTGAGCGGACGTCCGCCTGGAGTTTAAAGGAGAACGCGCCATGGCCTTGTGAGTGTTTGCAGACATGAAAGCCAGGGGGATTGGCATCATTTCTTTCATATAAAATTCATACAAAATTGGCAGATAACGATGACAGTCGTGTCCCAAATAGATACTGTGTCACTTCCGAAATATCACTGCCACGTGGCAGACGCTGCATCGGCTGCTGATCAGATTGGGGTGCATGCACATCATGATGATGTGTGACCCAAATTCATGAATGATCATTCGACTCGATCTCTCGGTGGATGTAACAGCGAGTGTCGTTGTGGAAGAAATTTGTGACGAGAGATTTTGCATCGACCTAAACTATTTGGATGCTGACAGACTAATTCTGTGGAACTTACAAGGAAATTTGTGGGTTGCTGATCAGTGAATGAGAGAAGCTTTGCCATCTCCCTGCATTGCTGCCATTCATTGCCGTGTGCTCCATCCTCAAATAAAGCAATCTTTCAGTACTCAGTATGAGAGAATTCTTGTGGCTGTGAGAAAGATCAAAAAGTTCAAGGAGAAAAGATTGCAGTGATTAGCTCAAGTTCGAAAGCCATTGTCCATCCAAACTACAGAAAAACGTTCTGAAAGTCATTCATGAGATTTCTGACGTGTTTTAGGGAATTAGAGCCGCTGCTGCTCTGAGTATCCAAGGAATCTGAGGTTTCAGTCCGAGGGAAGTCTTCTTCTCTCAAAAAATCTGGTCTGGCATAAGTCCTCTCCCTGTTCATGTCCTGAACAAAAAGATCTTTGACCATATCCATTTGCTTGATCCTCTGATTTCTCTTCGCAGAACACTGCGCCATATGCAGCAAGTCGGATTCCTCAGAGTGAGAGAACGAGGTCACCTTTCTTGGCAGTGAGAGTGCATCGGACAGTTCGCATTTTCTTTCAAGCAGACCTGGAGTAATGGGAGACCACGTTTCTTTTAACGGATGTGGTACCTTTCTGGGTGTGAAACATTTACGACTCCCACAGCTGCTGTTGCTGTCAACGCTGGAAGTGACATTCTCAGAGCCCAGGGAGGATCTCTCAGCTTTCATTGAAACCAAGCCTGGGGACAAAGTAACCACAGAAGCCGCGTGCGGCATCTTGGATTTAGGTGGAGGACAATAGTCGAAAGCAATACCGCATATTATCAAGGACGATTGAATGCATGCGCCTTTGAACTCTCCCTCGGTCAGTCTCTTGTAGGTACATACAGCCTCCTTGATGGTTTGAATACACTTCATCAAATTTGCACGTTCGCCAGAGCACTTAAACTCTCGATATTCGCCTCCTAGAACAGTCTTGGATTGAATGTGGACATCAAACTTTTCAGAGATTGATTTGATGCTGGATCCCTTGGGACCAATTACAAATCCAGCAGCCAAAATTGTTATCCTTAGCAAGACAGTCCTGAAAATACGCGAAATAAATCCGACATCAAGTCATAATGAGAAAAGCGAATTCGGAGTTTACGTGACCTGTGAAATATAAGTCATTAACTTACCTGTCATCCAAACAAATTGCAGAGGTAATTTCCTGGCTGTCAGATGTGCATCCTTCTCCTGCCATTCTTGGTCCTGCAGACGGCAGAAAATGGTCGATATCACGAAACGATTGCGACAATTCGATTAAATTAAATCAATCATAGATCTTACCGCTGACGAATCGTGTACGAAGGGTTGGACTCCCGTTTGACATGTGCTGCTGCTGAGATGCCCCAAATGAGTCCAGGAAATGCCTCACATTGATCTCTTCATTGTTCACAGCCCTGCGGCAAGATGGACCTCTTCAATGAGAATATCGGTATAGGAGATTGAAGTTCATAGTTTATGGTGTTTTTGCGACGAACCTGTGTATTTCTCTCGGCGGGACTGTCGGCAAGCTCTCTCTGTTTTTGGAGTTGCCTTTTCTGGAAGATTTGTTCTGGGCAAACGTGAGTCTGAAATCTCCCTGCAAGAAGATATTCCGTCGAAAATAGAACACATTTGAATTTATATATAATATGAGTATATTCATATAGAGTGATAGCAAAATTCCGGTCACTCTGTTGCGCATGCAATCTCATGGAGTGATGAGAGTTTGCTTTAACCCAGTCACAAGGGTATAACAAGTTAGGTTTTTTGCGGACAAGGGAGTCGAATCTGTTCAAGGTAAACAGCCACCTCCAAACCAGGGCCATACCTTGGCATCACGAAGGAAAAATTCGTTTCTGTTACTTGGCATTGTAAAAATTATGCGCTTAGTGCACTGTTTCCTACTTCCTGCGTCCGTTACTGTCCAAAGCGGCCACTCTTGAAGCCGTCACCGAGGAAAAAGTCAAATGATGAACCTTCCAACGTCGCTGGAAAGTTATATTTGCAACCTAGAAATCGGTATAACAAAATCACAAAATATATGTGCGAACTTGGCTAGTGGAGTTGCCAGAAATCCTTATCCATTTTGCTCCCGGGATCGAACTGGAAATGACTTTCTTTTCTATACCCTACGACGGCCAAGATCTTGGCGCCGTAATTGTTCGTAATACGTGGACGTACTGTGTCATGCCTGGAGACGTATCCATTACAACAGAAATGAATATTATTACGCTTCATTCTAGAATCCTGCATGTGGCATGATATAGAGCATCATTCAATGCAATCCTGGAACAGGTTTTCTGGTGGAACAGTAGTGTTAATCACATGCATGCGAGTTGAGCCTTCAGTGAACTAGCAGAATGTATGATCCGCACAAATTGCATTCAGTAAGTGGCGGTAAGCAATGCAATCACATTGATTTTTTTCTAGTCAGCATAATACATTTTTACTCGAAAGGATCTGCATGCCCTGGTGACTTGTGAAACTGATGGTGTCTCTTGCAGGTTTCAGAGAGCTGGAATCCAGAAAATGAAAAAAGGCCCATATTTCTTGTATCCCACCCCTGCTGGTATCCACTAAATATATGCAGACTTTGATTGTTGACGAATGCTGCAAAGAGGGTACTAGCACTGACCATATGGAAGATGCATCTTCAGTTGTGGCTTGATCAATCAGTATGTATATATACTTGATGATGTCAAGGGACGGCAACTATCCAGGCGATTCACGCAAACAACGACGAGCCCCGAACATTCCGTCTGTCATTGGAACATTTATTTAGCTTGCGCATAGACGCATATGATCATGTCTCATGAGATGGCCATTGCAACCTGAAGGCCTTTATCTAGAAACTTCTTGAATGAACGAAAATCTTCATTCCAGGTAACTTTCCATTTCAGCAAAAAAACACTAGAAGGGATATTATCGCCTTCGATTGCTAAAAGATGAAGAAAAACTCGAGTACGCGCTTTGAATAAACCGACAGACAACGGTCGGGCAACCTGCACGTCGACGCTATGAGCCAGAATTGCCTGTATTTTGCCTACGGGGCAAATATGGCTACAAAAGTCCTCGAAAAAAGGAAGGTGAGCAAGCCACTCGCATGGTATCCAGCCATCGTGGTCGACAAGAATATAGAACTAGCCTTCGCTCACAGAGGAGCATACGCCACTCTTCTCAGAAGGGACTCGGGAAAGGAATGTCACAGCACCTTGAGATTTTCGAGACCATATGGGGTTGTGTATGAGCTGTCAATCGAAGATTTTGAGAAAATCGCCGAGAAAGAAATTGGGTATGAAACTCGTGATATTCAGGTGCGCTTGTGTTTTTCGATGGATTCGCTCCCTAGTATAGATTTGCTGACAAAATCAATGGATTATTTCAGGTTTATCCTTTGTTTCATTCTGGAAATGGTAGTGAGGAAACTTGTGGTTTGAATTCCGAGGCTCCTGTCTTAACCAAGGCCTTTTTCTCATCTTTCTGGACGACCTTGCCCGACCCAATGCCACCCACACATCGATATATGAGTGTATTAGTGGAAGGAGCCTTGGAGCACGGTTTGAATGAAGAATACATAGAATGGCTGAAGCAAGTACCCTCAGTGGAAACAAAGTGTTTGGGAGATCCTCGGTACTCCAGAACCAATGCAGAAACATTAGCAAGGACATTCGTACTGCTGGTCCTGGTTTGTTTCATTAAGTTTTTCTTCTAGTCTTGATAAATGAATGACATGCATACTTATTTGATTGTGAACTATCAAATAATAATTGCACAAGATCTATGAATTCTCCAAAAGGAAATTTGCAGCTGCCTCTTCATTCTTATCACAGATCAGGAATGCTTCTATACAAGCTTCCTTATCGAATCCCATTGCTGCTAAACGATCAACAGCTGCAGCTTCCTCCTCGGTCAGCTCTATTTCTACCCTTTGCTCACCTCCTCCTCCAACCATGTGTTGCATAGCTTCTGCCAGATTCCGTTCCCCTGGCCCAAGTGGCTCGTTGATCATGGACAAGAATTCTTCCTGATTTTCATTAATTCTTGTCAAAAGACTTGGATTATTCTTACCGAGCTCTTGGAGCATTGGCTGCAACAGTTGCGGGCTTTGCTGCACAAGTGCTCGAAGTGTCTGAAACTGGGGATTGTTCCTCAAAGCAGCCAGAGGGGTTGCACCACTTGCAGCAGATGAGTTATCTCCCCCCTGAGAAGCAAACATATTGAATGGCTGCTGCTCCCCTGCTCGGGCCTCTGCACCCTCTGATTCTTCTCCCTGTCCTACATCTGCATCTTGACCTGCGTCTCCCATCGTCTCCTCTGGAATTCCATTCATCAAGTATTCAACAGCCCTGTCAGGATTATTAAATGCTGCTCGAAGGGCCTTTACCACGTCGTCCCGGGGGAATCCCATCTCCATGATCTGTTCGATTTTGGAATTAAGCATTTCTCCAGTCGCCAACTCCGATGCTGCTGACTTGTATGGATCCTCAGTATTTATCTCTGTGCCCTGACCACTTTCCTTCACCGGTGCATTCGGTGTAGCTGTGCCTTCCGTTGCCGCAGCAGGTGTTGCCTCACCCTTCTCTTCCGCAGCAGCAGCAGCAGTTGTCTTCTTTGGTTGGGCCTTGCTCTTCATTGACATCACGACACAGAACCCTTGCTCCGTCACACCATTCTCTTTTAAAGTTGATCCGTCTTTCAAAATCTTTCCCTGAAAGATGATATTCGTGCTAGCCATTGGGAAAATCTTCCCCGTAGACCCATCATCTCCTCTATTCGCCTCAATCGTAGCCTTCACAGACTCAATCTGCGGAAACCAGTTATGTTTACCATGAGAATAAGATTCGGCAGGATGAGAAATGCAACGCCCATGCCTATACGGGAGAAAGAACACCGAGAGTTCTCAGAGTTGGAACAGGCACGCGTTGGTCCGTCACAACCTATACCTTCTCCTTCAATATCACTGGTATATATATGCTTAATAATACACATACCGTTGCATCTTCCTCGAGTTCCAGTTGGAAACTGTCTCCCTTGACTGTTCGGAACGTCACCAGCATGGTCTCCTTTCTCAGTACAGGCCGCTTGTAGCCTCCTTCCTAATTACTAATTGTAGTTTTCTTCTTTTTTGAATTATCTGCGCGGTGGCTGATATGCGCGTATCCGTCACCTGGCCATGAATGCTGAATGAGCTTGATGACCCAGACTGAACACAAGCAGATGTTAAAGTTACTAAAGTTATTTTCTATTTCATTGCACGGACCAATTCATTGGCTATGTTAATCATTTTAAGTCTATTCATGTTTATAATGGATTGAATAGTGGTAGAAGTATGAGAAAGAAGAGTATTCTCTCGCTCCTCAAGAGGCATGAGTTTGACTCTCTGATCGGTGAAAGGGCTCGATTTTCGACACAACAGATCAAAGATAAAATCAACAATCAATTACCTTCTCCTGGGGATCCCTTGAGAAGAGCTACAGTGAAGGATACCATGCTATTGTACCAGAATCACCCGGAGGTGGGTGTGAAGAGCAGCAAGCCTCCCTGGAATGACGAGGTGTCCGCTACAAATCTGTCGAAAGCTCTTGAGATGTATAAATTAGATCTTCGTCATGGGAAAAATAGTTCAGGTCCACGGCATGGAAGCGATGCGTTGCCATTTTTGGAGGACACGATTACTCATTTGGTTGGGCGGGAGCAGAGTGCATTATCAAGGCATGCAAGGGTGCCTCCGAGCAGAGTGAGGGCAGCCGCGATGCGGCAAGCTTTGATGGGACATGAATTTAATAATAGAGAGTCTCATGTTGGTAGTCGCGCGATTGAGAAGGCCGAGGACCTGAACGAACAGAGAGCATATGGGGACAGATTGCAATCCTCCTTGATCCACCAAGCAAATCGAATAATATCCGTCATTGCGGTGATTGAGCATCTCATCCCCTTAACTATCGATCAAAAGCTTGCAATTAGCAATGCAGTGGTGTATGGACCGGATGTCCATCCTGCCAAAGAATCTTGTGATTCCGGTATTATCAACCAGAACAGTGCATGGAAAGCTGTTAATTCCCTACTGGGTGACTGCTACCTGAACAGCAAGGATGCAGCAGAAATATTGGCAAGATATCCTTGGATAGCGACAGCAGAGATGGTCAATTCGAATTCCATCCGAGGGGTGGTGGACTGCTTGCAGCTGTTGGAGTTGAGCAACGAGTCTGTATCCAATATTGTTTCAGGATACCCAGAAATTCTGTTTCTGGACGTTGACAAACATATGCTGCCTATCTTGGCATACTTATCAGATTTGGGACTGGACGATTCTGACATAGTTGACATAATAGTCAGCCACCCTAGTATTTTCAAGCCTGGGAATGCTTCAAACCTGCAAGCAGGGGTGGCATTCTGGACAGGGAAGTCTCTACCAAGGAATGAAATAGTTAATTTGATAAAAGCTGATCCAACAATATTTGAAACGAATAAATGGGTCATGCAGATGAAGGTTGATTGGTTAACTGAGCAAACAAAACTGCCGATTGAGTACTTCTCCTCGGAGGCGCGGGCCCTATCCTGCAATCTGGGATCATTGGTGGGCCCTAGAATAGCCTATGCTCTCCATTTCGGGATACAATTTCCATCTGATGACAGAGAAAAACTTTCACATCTGCTTAAGATGATAATGAGTCCAGATGTGCAGGAATACCTTCAGTTTCTTGGTTCATCACAGGAATCCTTTCAACTCTTTTCAGATGTGTGGTACTCTGAGGAATTTCTTCCTTGGCTTGAGAGGAAGAGCAGAGCATCCGAAATTATTTTACAACAAGAAAATGAATCTGAGAATGGCATGGGTTCTGAACAAGTAGATCAGAACTTTGCTGCAAGTAAAGAGTTTGCCTGGGAGCAGCAGATAGAGAGAGAGAGAGAGTGGCATATGGCTTGGCATGCATGGAAACGCGAGCAGCAATCCGTTGCTGTTGCCGATCGAAGTGCAAAAAGGACTGAGAAGAGAAAAAAGATGGAAGACATGAGATTGAATTTCCAATATGCCAATCAAATTCATGCATCTGAGACGCGTCGCGAACAGAAGAGCACTTCCTCAAGTGCAACAGGAAAATCCTTTGCAGGTACGGATGGACCTCCAAAATTTCTGATGAACTCTACACCATACGTTCAGAGTAATTTGTCGAAATCAATTGGAACTGACCTCTGTGATAGAAACCAGAGAAGTATCATTTTCCTTTCCAGAAAATGGATTTGTGACAGCACTATTGACGAAGCACTGGCCCAAGCCATGCTGGATTCCAACCAAGAACCCGAATTGAAAAATGATTTTGAAGTCAATGACATTTCGTCATTGACTAAAGAAAGAGTGCAAAGTTGTGCTGTCAATTTGCTTCTTCTGCTCCGAGCGTCAGAATTTTGTGTGCTTGAGCCAAAAGTTTTCAGTGCCTGGGCTGCAAGGTCTGGTGTAACACCAGCAGAACTTACTGTTGCAAAGGCTATGATATCTTCCAGTAATGCTGCTGTCGTTCGAAGTGAGCCATCTTGGAAATATCATGGTGTCCCTCTCAAAGTGTGGAGATTGAAAGACTCCCCATTTTACGCACCTGGCCTCCTTCCCCTGAGGGATACTAGAGGATCTAGAAACGTTTCAGACTTAGCTGAGGTCATATACAGGTCTCTGAAAGAGAATCCAAGTACGCCAATGACGCGCATGGAAATCTCGAGGTTGTGTGACGATAGAATAGAATGTCAAAGTAAACGAATGCGTTTTGCCGTGGGCTTATTGCTTGAGCAGGGACTTGTGATACAAAGGAGAAGAAAAGGCATTGCGAGTGGCCCTATGGAACTCATTCTTACTGAAAGTCTATTTGATGTGAGAGGAGATCGATCCTGGAAAAAACATGCAAATGAACTGTTTACATGACAATATTAACTTCAAATTTGTACAGGAAATAACAACATATTGCAATGACAAATAGACTCAAATGTAGTTATATCGTGGCCAATTTCTCTGAGATAATGGCAGCCTGTCTTTTACCACTCAAAAATGCACCAAGAACAGTTCCTGGATAGTCGCTTGCAGCTTCACCAGCAAAGTGTGCACGACCAAACGGCTCAGCTATGACGCTAGTGATGTTCTTTTCGTTTCCAACAGCATAATATGAATAACTTCCTCGAGACCATGGGTCCTCGAACCATCGAGTTGCATAGAATTCCTTGGGTTCTGGCAAATTGGGATAAATTTCTCTCAATGCTGCCATAGCACTCTCATAGATTTCTTCATCAGCCATTCTTTCAATTTTCTGGGCTGTATTCGCAACATTTAGGGCTACCAAAACTGGCTTTTGAAGGACGCCATTATAATCCAAAAACACTTTCCATTCTCCAGTCAAATCTTCCATGGCCTTCATTATGAAATCAGTTTCATCCCAGTGCTGCTCATCAAACACCAAAATAGCTTTATCGAAAGTTCCCATGCCCATTGTATTGATTGCTTCCTTTTTGACGTCTGGCAATGCAGGAGAATAGTCGATTGAGTCATCCTTTAAGCATCCCAGGCTCTGAGTAGACAAAACATACTTGCCTTTGTACCGAGTACCATCACTTGCTATTACTGTCACTTCATTCTCAGATTGCTCGACGGCTTTTACTGGAGCTCTGAGACGTACATCAAGACCCTGAGCCTGAATTTTAGCAAGAATATCGAATCCATTGTACAAGAATACATCCAGAGCAGGCAATGTTTTGGCGTCTCCATATCTCAAAGTGCTCAAGTCAGTCAGGTTTGCATTCAGCAAAACTTGATAATTTGCGTGAGTCATGAGGTTCAGCGAAGGAATGATAGCCTTCGGTGGATCAGTTGTCTCCAAGAAATTTTCATACATTGCGTATAAAGACACGTCAGGAATGGAAGGATCTTTGGTGTAAGCTTCTTTGAGTGCATCAATGTTTCTGCGGAATTCTCCCTGGTTGGCATATGCCCTGATCCAATCCACTGTAGGAAGTTTCGTATTTTCTGTAGAATAGATTGTTCCGCTATTGTAGTTCTGTAGTCTGGATATCTTTTCCCCTTTTTCTTTTGCAAAGTCATAGAGTTCATTTCCTTCCTGAGCATCGTGGATCCTGCAGGTAATTAGGTGAACAATCGTTTGAGTCGTAAAATAAGCTTCATGCATTTCAAACTATAACATACCACATAGCCCCAGCATCCACAGGTCCCTCAGATGTATTGAGACTGTATGTCCTGCCTCCCACCCTGTCTCTTGCCTCGAGGATGATGACTGATATACCTGCATCAGACAGCTCTCTGGCTGCGGTCACGCCTGCCATTCCAGCACCGATAACAATGACATCGGCATCGTTTCCGTTAAGGGCACGAACTGTGCCCATAAACAGCAGAATACCAGGGATGCAGCATATTGCAAGTTGCAATACTGTTAGCTTCATATCACTTGTCCCTCTAGTTTGATACCAGAAGAGAGTTGCAATTGCTTTGAGTCTATGGTGATTCGATATTATTTTCAAAATAACTGAATACATTGCATGGATCCAATAAGTATTCGAAGCATTTGATCTCACATGGTTTGTCCACGTAGGACGAGTGGCCCCCATGAGGAACCCATGCCTGGGAGAGCATTGATCATTCCTAGACAACATTGTGAATTCTCCCTTCTCAAGTTTCCAACCGCCAACAATAAACAGCCTTTTCGAGCATTCGAACTGGTCTAAAGTTATAAAGTTATAGAGGATCTGCCGCTCCGTGAAATATCTATGCAAGGTTTTGATTAACCATTCAGAACTTGATTGTCATGCTGGAAAAGCAGTTGCTCTGCTGGGTTCACCGTAGTCGATCTCTCGTGGAGGATGCGATGGCGTGAAGCGGGCGAGGATTAAGCGACGGTATTGTGTCATAAGTACCCTCTCGTTCATCTCATGATCTAGCCAGAGTGTCGGCAGTCCATGTGCTGTCGTACTGCTTCAGGTCTCCAGCCAAATGGCTTGCACATAGTTGCCCTGGAAAACGACATGTGGACATTGCAATGGAATCTCACAGTATTGTCGTTACGATGCCTATCATCTGTGGCTATCGTAGGCCAACCCAGATCAAGATTCACGCTTGCGTGATACTTGCCGGGTATCTAATTTGACAAGCCTCGTTCGAGGACAGTCCTGGGGACTCCCGGTGGGAGAGCCCCGTGACGCTCCATCACATCCATGTGTGTTTATCGTTATCGTGACTCTCGCGACCAGCTGTATACATGTTCCATAATTTACTTTCAGCAGTTTCATACACTGAGCCTAGTGTGAATGCGTCGGTGAACCTGACCAAGCGGGGTTAGTTTGACGTTTTGAAAGTTTGGCTGCGGGTGCCACTTTCTCTACACCTCGCGCAGTGGGTTGATATACTTGAGTGTTTCGGATCTTTTGAGAGGGTAGAACAGTTGATTTCATATCAAAGATGGCTAAACTGGGTGGCCTTGTTCAAAAAGAGCAACCCGTAGTGCAGGATACGGGAAACGGCCCAGCGAGCCCGAAAAGTACATTGGATCCACACCATAGCAATAATATATCGTCTGGAGTGGGAAAAAAGAGGCATCGAGTCCAGAAAGAATGTTCTCATGACGTTTCTGAGTCGAGAAAGCTGCGGTCGCTTCAAACGGGTTTCAAAATTCAGGATAGGATGTGTCTGACGTTGAGACCGACTCGTGAGGAATTCAGTCAACCATTTTCTAAGTATGTGGGAGATGTTTTCAGGGAGAACCCTGACTGCCCTTGTTTCAAGGTCGTTGCCCCAGTTGGGTGGAAGCCCAGGCAAGAGGACTATGATTTTTCAATGGTGAATATCGGGGCTCCTATCAAGCAACATGTTTTTGGAAGAAGTGGAGCGTACATGTGTATACTCGAAGAGCAAAGATCTATGAATGGGTCCACGTATGCTGGAATGGCAAGCAATGCCTCAAGGGCTCCACCTGAGAAAAAGCATGGAGATGCAATGATGGAGCGTTCATTCTGGAGCAGTATCACAATGAACCCACCTGTTTATGGTGCAGATACTCCTATGAGCTTATTTGACGAAGAGTTGCCATGGGGATGGAATTTGAGGGATCTGCGGTGCATGTTTAGTGAATATGATGTTCCTGAGATAGCTGGGGTAACCTCCCCTATGACATATTTCGGGATGTGGAAGGCTTTCTTTGCCTGGCACAAAGAGGACCTAGACCTTTATTCAATAAATTATCTCCACATGGGAGAACCAAAAGTGTGGTACTGCGTCCCTCCAAGTGAGAGTGACAAATTTGATGCCATGGCAAGGCAGCTTTTCCCGGAGGGTGCATCAGCTTGTTCTGAATTTGTGAGGCATAAAAATATGATGATTTCTCCATCTTTATTGAGAAGTCACAATATAAATTATGTGCAGGCATTGCAGCAGCCGGGTGAATTTATAGTGCTGAATGCCTCATCTTATCATGCTGGATACAACCTTGGGTTTAATTGTGCAGAAGCTGTCAACTTTGCCCTTCCTGAGTGGATCGACATTGGTAAGAATTGCTCGCAATGTGAATGCGGAGCATTGGCGGATGGAGTGAGTTTAGATATGTCCATATTCATTCCTGGGCTGTATGATTCGTCATCAGGATCCGAAGAACTTTCTGAACAAACAGCAGATTGTGGCCAAGACACCTCTGATAGCGATTCTGAATTCGAAGTACAAAATGAGACAGAGAATCGTTCTGAAATGAAGACACCAAGCATGGAGCAAAAGGTCAGAAAACGTGGCAGGCCGCTTGGATCAAGAAACAAAGCAAAGCAATCCAGGCGAAGAAGTGCTCATTCTTCAATAAAATCGTACCGACCGAACGATGTTCAAAGACTTCCTAGAGAAGCTGTGCACATTACATGGGGACCTGTTGTCGATGCAAAGCCGATAGCCCTCGTGATGAAAACAGATAGCAACGAGAAAACTTTCACCTTGGTACATCGCTTGTATCGGCCTGCTTCCAGGCCAGATTCTGCATGGTTTGGTGTTTTAGAAAAAGGTACTGACAACTTATACTGGCCCAAAGGAGAGACAGTCCTTATTCAATTTGGAGTTGCAAACCTACCCAAAACAGTCAATGTTCGCACCGAATGGGTATGTCCGGAGAATCGGAGGAGAGGAGCCTGGAAACTTTTATCGAAAGAGTCCAGGATCCTCATGTAACGCATGTAACAAAATGACATTTTTGTTGTAATTATTAAGTTTCTTGACTGAAGCACACAAGTAAACATACCATTTATGATAATATACGTATACTTGAAGGAGCATGGCCCACAGACTTCTCCAGGATCCTGAAAGGGATGGATGGGAACGCAGTGATTTTCCTATAGTCTGTGAAACATGTTTAGGACCCAACCCCTATGTCAGAATGCAACGAGTACGTTATTTACAACCGGCATGACTTCGAACTCTGAGCGCCACGGCAGTTCTCCTGTTATTGGCATAATGCGTCTTTGTTTATTCCTGCAGATGGAATATGGAGGAACTTGTAATATTTCAGGCCGACCTTACACCGTTTTCCGTTGGCGCCCAGGTAATGACGCCCGATATAAGAAAACCATCATCTGTCAGGAAGTGGCCAAAGCGAAAAATGTCTGTCAAGTTTGCCTCCTCGATTTGGATTACAATTTGCCTGTACAAGTACGCGACAAAGCTCTAGGATTAGAAGAGGACTTGCCCGATAGTGTGGCAGGAAAAGAATTTGCCTTGAACAGACTGGAGGAGGAAGGAGAATTGAACAGAGGCAAATTTACCACGGCGGGCTCTAATGATCTTCTGAACAAGTTGCAGCGGGATGAGCCTTATTATAAGAGAAACAAAGCAAAGATTTGTTCGTTTTTTGTTAAGGGTGAGTGCAAACGAGGAGCAGAATGCCCCTACAGGCATGAACTCCCTGAATCTGGCCCCTTGGCTGAGCAAAATATCAGAGACAGATACTATGGAGTAAATGATCCTGTCGCTCAGAAAATGCTATCAAAGGTTCCTCACAAGAAGAACATGCCGCCAGATGATAGAAGCATTACCACTTTATTCGTCGGCAATGTAGGTGATTCTGTCTCAGAAGATGATCTAAAGAGTGTCTTTTACTCGTACGGGGAAATAAAAGCCATAAAAAAGGTTCCTGCCAAAACTTGCGCTTTTGTGACGTTCAGAAAGAGATTAGATGCGGAAAAAGCAATAGAGAAGCTCGGGAATAACCTGGTTGTGAATGATGCCAAATTGACCCTGCTGTGGGGTCGTCCAAAGGCGAGCAGTGTAAATCAGACCACTGTTGGGACTCTGCCAAAGAGCAGAGACCAATCTTCCCATGTTTATCCATCCATGGATCCTGAAAGAGATGGTTCCTTGGTTAAAGGAGCGAAGAGGGACCCTGATGATGCCACTGCAGAGAGACAGAAAAGGCCCAGAGAGCAGTGAAAATCCCAAGTCCTACCTTGGTGGCACCAGTGGAACTCTTGCCCCAGTTATTTAATATTCTAATTTATAGTGCAATATACAAGATTTGTTGATGTTCTCGCTTTTGGAGTACGTTTTTGACTCCTTGACACCTCGAAGAATAGCAGAAAAAGTATTATTTTTAGGACTAGACGGTGCTGGTAAAACGACGTTGATAGAGGCCTTAAAAGTATCCAACTCAGAGCGTTCTAGTCCAAAATTGAGTGCGAATCAGCCTACGGTAGGTCTAAACGTGTCCCATACAGAAATTCGGGGCAAAAGTGTCATCCTTCTCGAGGTCGGTGGAGGAGAATCTATTCGCTCAATATGGCATCACTACTACAATGAAGCGACAAAGATCATTTTTGTTGTGGATGGAAGCGATGCCGCCAGATTCGGCGATTCTCAACGGGCATTCACAAGAGTGCTAGGTACGTCTGCAGAAATGGTACGGAGATTTTCAAAAACGTTTGTGAGATTCTTTCTTGATACCGCAGAAACCATTAAGCATCTAGATATTCAAATTCTTCTCGTATCGAATAAAATTGATGTTCTGACACCTGAGGAGGCCGTTATTGTCGAGCAGAGTGTTGCAGGATTTGTCCCTCAGGACGAAGGAAGAACAGATTTTTGTCCATGTTCAGGAATGGATGCTAACAACTTGTCGAATCTTATAGAATGGATTATTCGATGAAGACATTGTTCCTTCATGCGTACATATTTATTTGCCACCAGTATTTGATGAACCACATAAATTCAAGTTCTCCTGTATGAAAAGGAAGCTGACGCATCTTGACTCGTTGCCTTGGGATCTATCTTGCTCCTACAAACCTCTTTATATTTTATACATGAATCCATGCATCCAGGGACAGATGTGCCAATACGAATTGACATATATGATCTCGGGGCTCAGCAGTTTCGCAGCAAGCCCTGCATGTGGTTTTCGCATATATATATATAATATGTGACATGCAGCCTTGATCAAGGAAGATTCCGATCATACGAGACATCTGCCGAATCACGCCAATAACAAACAGATGCCTGTAGGTCGTTAACATTGAATAGAAATCGTATTTAGATCCCTTTATGATACATATTAACGACAGTTTCCCTGCGCCTGAGTCTCCTTCGCAGCAGTTTTGAACATTGCCAACAATGTATCGGCAGTCTTTTGGGACAGGTAATTTCCAAGCCCCCAACCATGGAAACGTCAATTTTAGTCAAAGATATGGAACAGACAAGAATTTCGAAGACGATACGGAGAGAAAATCGCCTTCTGACCCTCTGTTGACTGTGATCAGGTGCGTTTCTTTGAGATAAATGGCATATTTTTGCATCAGTTTTACAGCTAGATGAGCACATTGAGAAATTTACTCACAAGTGGAGCCTTGTCTCTTTGCATCTGTAGATGGTTCAAGGCGAGGAGCCATGCAGAGCGAATGGTTGCGGCAATTGCTTCCGCTATTATTGTACGTGATTGGCCCACCTGGTCCAGTGTATACGTGTTTAGGGTCTTTGAGACCATTGCGCGATCCATGTGAACGAAATCAGACTTACGTGCCGACAATGGGAATGCAGGTCTTGGTTCTATTCTATTTGGTCATTGAGGATCACGATACTCTCTTTATTCTCTCAGAAATCGTGCATGCACTAGGAATCATAGTGCTGGGATACAAGCTAATAAGAAAGAAAAACAGTGGAGGTGCGTTGGATATGCTTCTGGCCCAGCCTGGGCCAATGGCTGGACATTGTAGCATCGTCACTATAAGGGTATCTTGACTGCAGGTTTATCCCTTGCATCTCAGGAACTCACCGCCCTCTTTCTTGGAGTGCGATTATTCTGCAGCCTTGTCATGGAGTATGACGTTCACACATTTTTAGATCTCCTGTCTCTTGGGGCTACTGCTGGGGTGATTTATTGTCTCAGGGGCCCACTCAAATCCACCTATCAGAAATCCTTTGACACTATGCATCATGCCATTGTTCTGATTCCGTGTTTGGTTCTCGCTTTGTTGATTCATCCATCTACAAAGCACAACTTTATTTTGAGGACCCTATGGGCTTTCTGTGTTTACCTCGAAGCAGTGTCAGTGCTTCCTCAGCTACGAATGATGCAGAAATCAGGCTCCGTGGAACAGTTCACAGCCCACTATGTCTTTGCTCTTGGCCTCTCGCGCTTCATTGCATGCTCGCATTGGATTTTGCAGATAATAGAAGGTGATAAGTTTATCTTCAAGGCTTTAGGGAGTGGCTTTTGGCCAGTCATGGTGCTTGTTTCAGAAATCGTCCAAACGTTCATCTTGGCTGACTTTTGTTACATCTACGTCAAATCGTTTGCTCAAGGAACGGGGGTCATTCAACTGCCTGCTGGGATAGTCTAATGCTCTTTATTTTCATATGTGTAAGAAATTGATATAGCTGCTTTGTCCTGAGCATGACCGTGTAGACGTAAAGGAACCTTCGCGTCTCCTTAGTCGTCGGCATGTTTGGCCTTTCCATCCAGACAAAGCGCCCAGCATGCATTTTATCACTGAAAGTTGCAATACAGAATGATAGGTAAATTATTTATCCCGAAACAACGCTAAAGATATCGTTTACGGTGCGATGCTGGTTCAGTTGCAGTGAGTCAAAGTTAGAGTTTCCTTTAAGAGTGCACTTGGAGGGTCTTAGGTCTGCCCTGGATCTTTCGGATGCCATTAGAGACTCTTTAAAGCTCGTACCTATTCCTGAGAAGTGGAAAAAGCGATTGATTGATGATTCGAAGAGAAGGTGTGACGAGGTATTGGGCGACGCTCTTATCCAGGAGCTTGAGCTGGAATCAGAAGTGAGAGGGGCACTGCCCGACTTCCTCGTGGATTCTTTGTGGGATGAGATACAATGCTACCAAATCCAGTCCTTAAAATTAAATGACGCTGTGGAAACATTGTTGCACCGGAGCGATTTATCTTTGTTCAAATCTCTTCGTAGGTTGAACTTGTCTGAGAGTGGAATTTCCACACTGCCAGGACAGATTTCTTCGGTCCCACTCGAATTCATCGATATAAGTAAAAATAGGCTATCGATTCTTCCAAAGGGGATTGGAAACATCAAATGCCTGAAGTATTTGTGTGCTCAGGAAAATATTCTTACTATTTTACCAGGAGAGTTGAGCCAGTGCATTGAGCTGGAGCACCTTGACCTGAGTTCCAACAGATTATCCAGTATCTTGATATCCTTTTCTGAATTTCGAAAACTTAGATATCTGAACCTTGATGAAAACCCATTGGAGTCCTTTCCGGATATTTCTCGCTGCATTGAGCTAAGTAATGTCTCTTTTTCAAATGTCAACATGTGGTACATGGAAAATGATCTCGGAAGTAGGACAATCGAAGTAACTTGCTCGTTTGAACGAAAGGCTACGTCAAATTCTTTTGTGGTAACCTTGTTTGGGCCTAGGCAGTCTGATCCACTGCAGGAGTTTTTCAACCTTGCCTTATGTGGTACTACTCACCACCCCCTTGTTATTGGAGCAATCAGTAAGTACGGAGGATCATGTCAGACCTTAAACTTCTTTCTAACGTGCTAGTTTACTTGTAGGGACTATGGTTGAGTCGATCTCTTTTAAGCAGGCATTGATTAAGAATGAGCAAGCTTTGAAGAAACTGAATCTCATGGTAGGTCCATGTCCAGAATGCCACCACGATAAGAATCTAGATGTACTTCATATTTATCTTTCATAATATTGCAGATTCTAAGTGAAGATACCGAAATAGTGACCCAAGCTTGCTCAATTTTAGGTGTGTTTTGCTTATGCCAACTCAACTTGCAGCTTTGCACCAATGCATCCGTGTTGCTGCATCAGTTTCAGTAACGCTTTCACTGGTTTTCAGGAACTCTCGCGGAATTTGACGGAGAGACTGCGAATACTATTATTGACTCTCATGGAGGGTTGATGCTCTCGCTTTTGGAAAAGGATAAAGAGAGACAGATGGCAGCCTTGCATGCTCTGGAAACATTGACCAGATTCTCGTCATCCCCAAGCAGACGTTTCTCATCACTAATTTCTTGGTCAGAGAGTATACTGAGTTCTAATAGCTCGATCGATCTAGTTGTAGCTGTTCTGCGTGTGCTAGGAAATATTGGGCAGCAAGATGAAGGCAAAACACTTTTGATGTCTAGCTCAACCATCATGGATAAGATCCACAATAATGTATGCAGTCAGAATCGTAGTGCTACTGATTGTAAAAACGAGGATATTCTGTACGCCTCCATACGCCTTCTGTCTGGTCTAGGTTTGCATGACAGGATTCCTGTGCATGGAGGACTCCCATCAGTTCAATCGAGAGGAGTTAGAATTTTGTCATTGGACGGGGGAGGTATGAAAGGACTGGCAACGATTCGCCTGTTGAGAGATATTGAAAAGCGTTCAAACCGTCCATTACACGAACTTTTCGATCTCGTGGTCGGAACTTCTACTGGTGCCCTTTTGGCAGTTGCACTCATGATCAAAGGGATGACTTTGCCTGAATGTGAGGAAGTTTATAAAGAGCTGGGAACTAGGGTATTTAAGAATCCTGTCCACAACTCAGAAAACGATGAATCTTGGATGAATGTTTTCTACAGAAGTTTACACACTAAGACAGAGCACGTGAGGGCTGTTGTTGTGGGCTGCAAGCATGACACAGGTAATAGTATAGACCTCATTCAAATTTGAAGAATGTATCCGGTAATCCGATGATTTCGCTTTTATTTGTAGGCATTTATGAAGATTTGTTGAAGGAAAAATGCAAAATACCGACCTTAGGCCCCTACTGCTTTGATTCCCTGTTAGACACTTGTGCATTGAATATCCCAAAGGTGGCATTAATTTCGACGCTGACTAGTGTTTCGCCCGCTCAGCCATATATATTTAGGAACTATGAATATTCTTCGAGATCAGGAGATATTAACAGATTGGGTAGCAGCAGTCATGAAATTTGGCAAGCCGTTAGGGCATCCTCAGGTGAATCACTTGTTCCATTGCTGCTCGTAATGCAATAAATTTATATAGATACGCATCTGACCTCACTTATCTTTTGTAGCGGCTATATATTACCTTGATGAGTTTGAATTTTCGGGAAACAAATTTCAGGATGGAGCACTCGTGGCAAATAATCCTGGTCTGATAGCGTTGCAAGAAGCTCATCACATTTGGCCTGATGCCCAAATCTCTCTCTTGGTCAGCGTGGGGACGGGATCAGGCCCTGTGTCAGAAAGACAAAAAGGAGTCTCATCTTATATTGACACAGGATCTGCACTTCTTGAGAGTGCTACGAACGTTGAAGAGGTGCACAAATCACTGATGGTGATTAGCAGTATTTTACCTGGTCTCCAGTATTTCCGCCTGAACCCTGTAGATGTCCGCTGTGAAATGGAACTTGACTGCGTGGATCCTCAGAAATGGAGGGAACTTGAATTGGCCTCAGATGAATATGTGGAGAAGTCTCAGGAAACATATGAGAAAATTGCCAAAGCAATGGGAATATGATGGTACGTATTGGTGCTAGATACCTCAATGATAGTCACAAGCGAGTGTTACATTTGTTTCCAACACCAGCCTATCAATGTTTAAAATGTCTCACCCCTGTTGTCATCAGTACAACTCCGTATTGATTGCAACAATCTATTGCATCTTGATCCCTCATGCTGCCACCTGGATGGACAATGGCCTTCACTCCTTTCTGGCATGCAATTTCCACGGAATCATTCCAGCTAAATGGGAAGAACGCATCTGATGCCATGACAGAACCTTCAATTTCGTCACCTGATTTTTCAATCGCAATCTCTACGGATTTTACCCTATTTGGTTGCCCACTTCCCATGCCTAGCAACTTTCTGTCCTTGGCAATAGTTATTGCATTACTTTTCACATGCTTGACGCCGAGCCAAGCGAATTTGAGATCTTGAAGTTGCTTCTCGGATGGCTGCTTCTCTGACACACAAACAAAATCAATCTTCTCAGGTGTCAGGCTGTCAGCACCTTGTGACAACCAACCTCCTGCAATCTGTCTGTATTGTGCCCCTTGTGGTGCCCGAGCTTTCGCCTCTAAAATCCTCAACTGCAGAGAAAAGCAAAGTTGTAAGACTAAAAAACACTGTATACTGACAGCAAGGATACCTATTCAAACGTACTGTTTTTGATTTCCCTTTGAGAACCTCCAAACCCTTTTCTGTGTAACCAGGCGCTATTACTATTTCGTAGAACATCCGGGTTTCTCCATCAGTAGGGCTGCGGAATTCCCTTATTTCCCTTGCTAAATCCTCGTCAACGACTCTATTGAAAGCGACTATTCCACCAAACGCACTGATTGGATCTGCAATCACGGACAACCTGTACGCTTCAAGTGGGTCATCTCTAGAGGCAATCCCACATGGATTTGTATGCTTTACAATGACACAGCTCGGTTCGGAGAAGTCACATACGGCACTGAATGCTGCGTCTGCATCCAGGTAGTTGTTATACGACATCTCTTTCCCATGATGCTGAATAGAAGAGGCAACGCCTCCAATGAGATTTTCACGGAGAGACTGGTCAGTATAGAAAGCAGCACTTTGATGGGGGTTCTCACCATATCTAAGATTTTGCTGCAGCTTCATAGGTATGCAAAGTTCTGGGGCTGGGCTGCCTCCGTCATACTCCCGCCAGAGCCATTCAGCCACCAAGGAATCATATGAAGCTGTGTGTTGGAATGCCTTCCATGACAAATACCTCTGATGCCTGTCCAGGCTGTCCCTATCATCGCTAGCGAGTAGACGAAGAAAACTAGGATAGTCTTCTGGATCAACAAGGACTGAAACGTGAGAATGGTTTTTCGCCGCTGCACGAATCATGGCGGGGCCACCAATATCAATGTTCTCAACCCCTTGGTCAAAAGTGACGCCTTCCATCGTAACAGTTTCCCTAAATGGGTACAAATTGACCACAAGAACATCAATCAGAGATATTCCATGAGTTTCAACGGCCTCCATATGGCTCTCATCATCCCGCTTCGCAAGCAACCCGCCATGAACAGCAGGGTGAAGCGTCTTCACCCTGCCATTCAACATTTCTGGAAATCCAGTGATTTCGTCAACACCTCGAACTGGCAAACCAAAGTCTTTGATCGCTTTTGCGCTCCCACCAGTAGATATGATCTCATATCCTAGATCATGAAGTCCTCGAGCAATTTCCTGCAAGTTGGTTTTGTCTGATACTGAGATGAGCGCTCTCTTCTTCTCGCTCCCTCCAGCTGCAGCCATGCATAATATGGATTTGCCTCTTGTAGCCTGTGATTGCATCATTTTAGGCGATTTTGACATCTTGCGACTGAATCCTTGGGCACTCTTGGTCCGCCAAAGTGAGTGCATGCGGCTGTCCGTCTTTGGACTGAAACAACTGGAAAGGCTTTTTAGATGCGATCTACTATGGAACACCTTCATCCTGATGAAAATAAGCTATATATCTCTGCTTAAATATTTATGCGGCTCCTGTGATCACGCAATCCAGTGAAATGGTGCGGCTTGTGACTCCATTTCCAAGTCCCATCAATGAATATCCTAGCAGGCCTGTCGGCTGTCCATTGCAATGGTGCCAATTGGCAGAGTCTCGAGGCCGAGCTCGGCCTGCAGGCTACAGCTGTGACACAACAGATTGGCGAAAGTCACGATAACGGTTCAAATCACGTCTGACCCGTTATCTAACAATCTACCGCAGGAGTGTTTATTATATAAATTACAACTTCGCTGTATGCATTTATAAGGTGAGATTAACCCATGGTCTCAAGGATATCGATATCGAGGTGCCCTTTCAATCCAAGAACACCCTCCTAGACTCTCGTCTGCATCACTGATGGGGAACAATATGGCCCATCACACCAAATATTAGCATCTCGAATATAGTTGCATGTATCTTGCATTAAGTCACTCGACACGTACGTCGAGGTTTTAGGAAATACAGTGAAAATGGCCAAGGCAGAAGAAATAGTTCAGGACCACGTCGCAGCACAGCTGCGGAAGCTCTCTGATATTCATCAAAGTAAAATGGTTGCTCAAATAGCTGATCTTTGGGGGCTCTCGGAATGGGAACAGTGCTTATGCAGTATTCCGTTTGAAAGTGGTGACATCAACTGGGCTATGTACTCTCCATCGCATGGGAATAAGAAGAGTCTCGAAGATCTGATACATGTGGAATTCGTTTTAGACGATAAATGTCATGTTCCGATGCTAGACATTCTGGATGGATTTGTGATTCGGCAGGATGTTGCTCATAGGCGCATGAGGAGATGCATAGAGAACCCAAGGATTCTCATATTTTTAGGGGCCCTTGCCCAAACAGGCGATGATGGGATCGCAACCTTTGATGGGATGAAGAACTCAAAAGGTACAGAATTTGTCGACCTCATAGAAGAAACGTCCCCAGACGTGATTTTGGCAAGCGATAGAGCAAGCCATAGCCTTGTAGAGACTTTGTTCCAGGGTGGCATCACTCTGTTGTCGGGCATCGATTCAGATACCTTGCTTCTAATGAAATCTATGTTTGAAGCTGAGTATCATACTGACCTGGGGCATCAGGAGACGAAGTCAGGCCCTGATTTTGCATTTGGGGTCTGCAGTCAATTTCTTGCAGACAAAGTGCTTTCGACTAATGATGATGATGATGATGACAGAAAGTACAGCGGAGATGAAGCTTCAACGCTAAATCGAATATATGAAGAACCCTTTTGCAAGATAATCACAACATCTGCCTGTTCTAAGACGGCTCTGGTGCATTATAGTTGCAGTGAACAGTTTGCAAAATTGGCCCCACTCATTAAATGGTTGTTGTTGAGTACTTGTTGGAAATATCTTGAAGTGTCTTTCTTGATAGACTTTTTTACATATCAAGGAAGTAGACCTAAATTTGAAGCATTTTTGAGGAGGGCGAACTGTCTAATGCTGGAGAGAGAGAGAGAAATTGGTTCATTGTCGACATCAATGTTCTCGGGATACAAATCTTTTGGAAAGGCTTCTAGTGTCGATGATATTGATTCGGATCATCATCCGAACAAGTTTTGTACTGCGACATTTTGTTTCAATCCTGATAAGGAATTTCTTTGTGAAGCTGCTCACCAGCATTGTGTGGATACTTATGGTTTAGAAGGTATGATATACTACTGGAGACATTTCTCAACTTTTTAGCAAGATCCGTTTCACATTCGCTCTTTGTCTGGTATAGATCTTTCAATAGTGGAATACTTCATGGCTGCCTCGCCGAGGAATATTAAATGCACTCATCCAGACTGTGGCTTTGATGTGTGTGCACATAAAAGAGCGTTTGTGTCAAATAAGAGTTCCGTCACAATCTCGAGTTTGTATATGGATGGTGAAACTACTTCAGTGAAGAATGATCGTATATTTATTTGGGTGGAAAATACAACGGATTCTTGTAGATATCCTTTGAAGATGTCTCGCACGTCCACGAATCTGTCTATTAGTCATCTTCTGAGTCTCATAGTTTGTGGAGGTTTATTTTCCCTGGAAGACGACAAAGCGCAATTATGTGTTATGAAAGAAACTCTTATCGTAAAATTTGCTTTCCAGGTTCTGAGTCCGTATTCTTTTGTCTTGCCAGAGAAGTCTCAGAGCATTAATGAGCACAGGTGGATACAAGATGACCTGGAAATTTTGCAGGTGAGGTGTGAATATTTAAGCAATAAACAGATATGTGTCTGATGATTTATTTCACTACTCCAAAGTGGCAAATTTCGAATATGCAGGCGCTTTTGGAGGATATATCAAACTCTGTCAGGGAAACAGAGTTAAGTTTAGAACAAGTAATAGATGTATTGTCTAATCTTCAGAGCGAGGTGTGTATATTGACAGCGAACTTGTCCATGTTTGCAATTACTAGTGTAGTGATGAATCCGATGATGATAACTACAGGTCTGCTCTCTGTCTGAGCTTTTTCGAGATGGAGCAAGGATGAAGAACTACTCTACGCATCTCCTAACTTTGGACTCTGTGCACTATCTGATTAGTATTTTTTTGTCGTTATTGACTGCTGACTGCAAAAAACTGAGAGCTTTGGGGATAGATGAGGAAACATCGGCTCACTTTTTGGAGATCGATGCACCAGAACAGAAGAAGGACTGTGATGAGGAAAGAAAAGTCAATGCAGATCCTTCAGCCTGGTTGCAATCTCAATTCAGCGAAGAGCAAAAACAAATCCTTGCAAAGATGATAAAGATTTCACGTTCAAAGTTAGATGGACCAGCAACTTCCCTCGTTGGGCTTCATGATATTACATCAATTGACAGCATGAAGGGGTCATTCTTTTGGGATGGTGATAATTGGCGGTTTCACCACGGAGACAAGAGTTGCTCTATGATATCGTGCTTTCTCTCGAGCAGGTAAGATGCCTGTGTTTCAATTCGACAACTGAATCTGCATAGTATACTAATATACTCAGATTATCTCTACCAACGCAGAATGTATTACAATTTTGTGGACAGTGCTCTGACCAACTTACACCACCTGCATGGAAAATGCAATGATTGGCTTGAGATATTGTCACTGACTTGCGACATGCCTGAAACTTGTCAGATTATCTTAGGCGACTCAAAATTAGAGTCTTACTGTGCAATGCAGTTCCACGCTCTTAGGGAGATTGGCATCCAAGGTGGCAACGAGACATTTCTGATGTCAATGAGAAATTGCCACCCATGGTCGGCAACAGGCGGCAAATCAAATGCCTTCTTTGCGAAAACATCAGATGACAAGTTTATAGTTAAACAAATCAGCAAATCCGAAAGACAATCATTTATCGATTTCAGCGAGGAATATTTTCACCACGTAGGCTTGGTGTTGGAGGATTGCCAGCAGCGTTCGGGTTTCGCAAAAATCTTCGGAATGTTTCGAGTACGTCGATCTTCATCCATCAAACAAATTTTGTCTCATTCTATATCGGTCCTTGCAGGTTTCCTCCGGCGAAGGCCTGAAATCGCGAAATGACCCGATTGATTTCATTGTCATGGAAAACGTCTTTCACTCCAGACACCTTGACCAAGCGTACGACCTCAAAGGCTTCTCTCGAGAACTTCACGAGCGCGGGGACGCCCAACAAGCAGTTCTCGTCGACGGCAATCTCAGATCCAAAATACAGAAGTATCCCATCTTTGTATCCTTGGAATCTAAAAACACCTTGATGAGGTCGATGAAGTTCGACACAGGTGCGTTGTTCGCTAGACGCATAGACAAAGAAGAAGATCGCACTAACGGGACCATCGAACTGTGAATGCAGATTTTCTAGGGAAAGTTAATGTGATGGATTATAGCTTACTCGTCGGTATAGATACAAGTACAAATGAAATCATCGTGGGCATTGTTGATTACCTTAGACGGTACACCCTGGATAAGCACATCGAAAGTTGGGTCAAATTGTTAGGAGCAGCAGGTGAGAAGCCCACCGTAATCTCGCCTCCACAATACGCCAGTAGATTCCGAGAAGGAATTGAATCCTATTTTACAACGGTGCCATATAATTTTTAACCCTGTTTATAGTTAGACGGGAACGTGCTCAAGAGAATACACTGCACACACAGCATCTTCACCTCCCGACGAGAGTTTGAGCGAAAATGGAGAGAACGCTAAGCACTTGGTTGGCCCAATAGGCTGTCCTAAAATCGATGTATGAGCTCTAACTACTCCAAGTTGCTCCCCTTTTGCTGACCACACTTTCACAACCTGTGAAGAAGTGGCAGTTGCAAAGATTGGCGCATGGGAGTGCTCTTGAATCACTGTCATTGTGCCTTTTGAATGTCCATCGATGTTCTTGTCCAGCGTAATGGAACCATTTGGAGCGGCCATGCGATTATCGAAAAAGTTGATGCGGCCACTTCTATGACCCGCTATAATGGTTCGCTCATTCTCTGTCAATTCTGGTATCACCCCTATGACATCCTTCCCAAGAGATTGTTTGGATATCGACTTGTTTGATCGCATGTCAAACATTTCCAGTATTCCGCCATCGTCCAGCGTGTACAAGCGAGAGCCCAAATTCGAAGCCTTGATTTGTCGATATTTGCGCGATGGATCTTCAGTTGTGGACACAAGTTCGTTCACGCAATATTCCCTGTGTAGATCCCATACGTTAACGGCGTTCCTGCCAATCTTGGTTTTGAACGCTCCTGCGAACAGAGAGCCGCCCAAATAGTCTTTGGACAGTGCGTAAATTGGCTGCTGGTGACGGTTTCCCTGCAATAGAACATCGACATTATACATCATACCATTCAGCTTAGACGAGACAAATGCTGTTTTCTTACCTCAGTTCCAATTGACTGCCAGGATGCTGCAGGCATTTCACATCCAGACTTTGCAAAATATCTCCAGACTGTGACGTTTCCGTTGCGACAGCAAGCCAACAGTAATTCATTATACAGATCATTCAAGCGAAACATGCTCCTTACTGCTGATATGTTCGTGGAATCTCTAGTTGCGTCGAACTGATTTAATAGCTTTGCTTGCAAATAATCGAAAACTCTTATCCTGCCTGCGTTGTCCGCAGTCACGATTTGAGGCTTGAAAGGTTCTAAGAAGATCGCTTCTATCGCAGATCCGTTGGTATTGATGGCATGAACTTGCTCCCGCAGTCGAACTTTCTTGGAACTACGACATCTTGATATTCCGCTTGATTTCTGCATATATGGATTGGAAATTATTGGTGTTTTGGGAAATCGGATACAGTGACTTTCTGGAACGCACCAGTTGCTTTCTGATTTGGAGCTTTGTTGGAGTGCAGCTTCTCAACCAAGAAATGCCTGGTTCCTCTTCCGCCAGTGGGGAAAGAAGTGGCCATTTATAGTACTGTTGCCCCATGAAATTGATTGATGACATTAGGTTTCCTCGGGTTCTAATATGACTTCCCATCTGAAATTGCTGCAGTTAGAGATTGGAAAGTAAGACTCATTAGAAATTTCAATAGGTAACAATTGAACGTACATTGTCTACTCTCGTGCTATCATCCCTAGGCATCACTGTCAATCTCTCGTTTTGGAGTGATTTTCCCGAAGAATGAGAAAATGAACGCCAGCTTTTCGCCTGCCATGATTTGGGCAAGAAGGACATTCCCGGAGAAGCCATACCTTTGGAGTCCTCTGCTTTCTTTGCTGCTGACGAGAGATCTGGGGCAATTGACTTTGCCAAAGGTATGTTGCATTTTGGAATTTCTTCCATACCTAGATCCATCAAAGCTTGCAAAGCTTGTGCACGTACATCCCATGCTGGATCAACAGCTAGAATAGTGAGGCCGTTTACAAGCAGACCTGCTACAGGATCGTGCCCAATGTCTGGGTGGTCAGCTGCAAAAGAGGAAAAAAGCACAATCATTCTGGTTTCGTCAACTTCAGCAGACAACATATATATACATTACAATAATTTGGACTGTTGCAACTTTACCTGTGTTGGAGAAAGTATTGCCGTCATCCACTGAATGTGCTTTTTTGTGCACCTGTGATTTGTCTGGTGCTGACAATTTACAATGCAGATCCTGTGCGCTGCTTGAATTCATTTGGCGCAAAATAGGCGCTGACTTGCACACCCCGCCTTCAATTTGATCATTGATAATTTGTTGCCTTACTTGAGTAGACATTTCCCTACTAATCCACGCAGAGTTCGATGCTGCAGCTCGATAGAGAGTGCGGACTGTCTCACACCTAACTAGTTGACTACCATCGTAGATGCCTTCCAGTAATCTGCATATGACCGATTTTTCGATCTCACTGGGGTTTTCAGGCCCATGCGAACTTTCAGACCGAATCTGGCAATTGCAAAGAAAAAATAAAGCAAATTAGTGGACGCATCACCAGCAATTCCAGGGCAAACGTCATCTCCCTACCTGAAATACACTTCCTAAGGCAAACACTACAGATGCCCTGATATTTGGAGAATCAGCCCTAGATAAATCAATCAGCAAATCAAATACCTACAAGAACACAAATAAATGAGGTTTGAGTGGAAAAACAAGGTCAAGCATGCAAAACTCACCTGACTCTCCACTGCAAGGCTCCATATTTCCTGCACATCTTCACAGAGATGCCCCACACATATGATCAGCCATTTGAGAAGTAGCTCCAACTGTTGACTACCATCAGATCCCATGCGTTGTGTGCTTGAAAAAGCTGCTGCAGTTGCAGGGATCTGCGCTGAACATGTTTGCAAGAGTCCTGCCTGCGCACATAGGAGTTTTCCCTTCTTATTGTTTCTGCAGATGGCTGCCAGAACAAAGGCTGCTTGAGCTCTCGACTCGGGAACTATTTCAGCGTCATCAGATTCCAAATGCTTTATGAAATATAAATATCCACCGTCCTTTGTGAGATCATTTTGAACCTGCAACAAGAAGCGCATTTGCTGATGAAAAATGACACAAAGGACAACTGGTATAGAGACTCCAGGCATTCAAAAAAGAACCCCTTACCTGTGCATTCATGTCCCAAGACACGATTTTCGCCCAAATAAATACCAATGTCTGTCTCAAGTCTGTGGCTGAAGTTTGCAGGAGTTTCAAAATGTAAGGGAAAATGCCAACTGCAACAGGAGAAGATTTTGTCAGCATCCAGGCATATCACATATTCACATTTCACGCTCTCCACATACCAGAAAGTGCCAAATCCACAGCCCAAGAACCCATATCAATAAATCTACCGAGTAAAACCAGAGCACGAAGCCTGTGCACCTGGCTCAAAAGCACCTGAAGAACAATAGGGAGCTGCTCCGGAGGAGACTTTTCAACACTTCCATGATCAAGCCAAAGCTCAAAAGCAGTCAACTGTTCACTAAAAAACGGAGATGGCTGATATTCTTTTTCTGCACAATTTCCTTCCAATATACCAGGAAGCTGCAATAAGCAGGTTTCCGCCGCCATGTCCCACGCAAGCCACATTGGGTGCTGGTCCATCAGAGGAAGTCTTGGATGACTTACTGGTGAACAACCCATACTTCGCAGGATTCTCTGAGCTAGAAGAAAATTTCTGAATAATGACGCCACCAATAGATCCTGCAACATACGACGATTAAATACCATGTCTGTCTACCAATCGACAGTGATAAAGACTCACCTGGCGAAATAATCTTTGGAAAAGTGATCTTGGAAGTACGTTCCATGCAATAGTGTCAGTGATGGCTGTGAATATCCAATTCAATTCTCCCAAAGGGGTTTTTCTATCAGTTTGCTTTCCCGGAATTCTGTCGATGATCTCCTTTGTAATGCCTTCGCTGTGTAGGAGACATTTTGAACAAAACCAATGCAGGGCAATCTTGATTGGAGTTGTTAGACAAGATGTAAACAGGTCGGCGGGGAAAGCTGGATCCTGTGGTAGTAATTCGTTTTCAGAACATGCACACATCAAAATGGTATCCTTTAGGGGATCTCCAGCAGCACTATTTGTCTCTGACTTTTTCCTGTCCCATTGATCCCTGCCAGTACTGGAGAAAAATTGCTTGAAACTACTAAGTATTTGACCGGCAATCGAGCAATCAAAAATATAGATAGCAGGACTTCCAACCCAGCTTTGCAGGTCGTAGATCGAAAGTGGAATATACTGAGTATAGCTCTTGTTAAATACCCATATCTCTCCATTGGCTGTAGGCCGTGGAACACCATGGCCATTATAGTGAAACAAAACCCTCTCACCTTTTGCAGAGCGACGACAACTACTCACTAGCTTTTTCACATCATCAGTTGTAGGATCCAAATGCATCTTATATTTCGCTCTAGGTTGCCATCGCTCATACTGCGCTTGCAAGTTCTTCCCAATGGTGTCCAGAGCTTTAGGAGCTTGCATCGAGAGAGGATCTACCCAGCATTCAACTCTGGCACAAGGAGATATTTTGATCACATCTGGAGGGTCTACACCGATGTTCAAGCATACTACCAGAGCAACTGCAGTCGTCTTGAGCCTGTCTTTTTGTCTCCATTTCGAGACGAGACCAGCCTCGGGTGGATCGATTTCCACCACGGGCAATCGCAGGCCATGTCTGATATCTGAGAACAAAAGCTTCGAATTCCCCGCAGTATTGTACAACGCGGTTAGCGCAGTAACCCGCGCCTCCTGCAAACCCAGCACGTTCGTCACGAGATTCGAAGACCGCAGACCCCTGACAGGATGCCACAAAGAATCACACTGTGCAGAATTATAAGGATAATCATACCTCTTCAGGAAAAGTTAATCGCTCTGACAAACTCTCTAGAGGCGTGCTCTGGGTTGCCCGAATATCCTCTGTCTCCTCTGAACTCATTATTATTGGAGCACACAAAGTTCATACAGGTATTCCGATACTATACGCTAAACACTCTTCTATATATGCACTAATCCACCTCTATTACAAATCAGAAGCACAAAACATTGAGAACGAGGAAGCGTTGCTGGTAGCCCTATGTACATGGCCATGATGGGCGATGTCCAGTGAACTAACCAGTAAATTACCTGGTCATGGCCATGGCAGCAACGCTCAGATTCCTGACACATTCTAGGTGGAGCAGACATGCAATTTTATACGTATGTGATGAGATACTGGAGTCAAACAGTGTGTGAATGCACTCCTGTGGACGCGTGTCATGGGTGACTTGCTACGAGGACTCGACAGTGATAGCTTGCAAGAGGTACTGTCAAGATGCGAGTCGGATGATTTACTTCGATTAATGCAAACCTGTAAATCTCTGTACGAGATACTGTATTCGAGTACACTGGTTTGGAGTAATCGACTGTGGGTTGACTTTGGCTGGGAAACGTTCCCTGGCGAACGATCTGATTTTATGTTGTACCGCTCGATATATCAGCGAGAATCGGCCGAAAGCATACGATTCCGTGGCTTATTCACGGATGGTGGGATTGATGACGCCAACACCTCGTATTGGGTTGACAATGTGTTCATAGATGATATCAGTCCATACTGCTCACATGCCTCTGCAAATATTGACTTGGTTGGCGTACTCTTGAAGCATAGTGAGCTCACACGCTCCAAGGAAAGGAGCATCAGACAATATTTGATCTCCAGATGTCGATACGCTGCGGCCTTACTGGAGCATATACATGCTAGAGATAGGACGGAGAGTTTCAGAGAGCGGTTGAGGACAATCGAGTCTTATAGCGACCTACAGCTAAAGCTCTTCTTCTTTTCTTTGCATGATTCTTTTCACCAGGTGAGTATCTATGTATGTTTTGGTGAAAGACAAAGGTACTTTGGCGAGTATTGGGTGCTGCAGGACTCTCAATTGGGCCAATTGCTGTTTTACAATGTGACACCTGACAATTTAGAAGAGGAGCAAAGAAGGATGACAGCAATAAGGCAACATCTTCTTTCAATTGAGACATTTCAAGACCAGAATATTATTGGAAAAGACTCGGATGTAGTATACGATGGAGATATATTACAGAAGATTGAACAAAGTGAAATGAGCATGTGTATATTAGAGAGGATGGTAATATCAAGAGAAGGCCAACTCACATGCCCTGTATCTTGTGGTGCGATATTTGGCTGTGCAGTATCGAGACATGGAGCAATGCGTAGTGAGGCTGATTTACTGGAATTGATGAGAAAGAGCCTACATGGTATGTTGGTGCCTCTGCATTGGTCGACTAAAACTACCCTGAGTATGAACCAACTTTTTCTTTCTTTCTAGATATTTCGGACTTTAACTCGCTGGACTCGTTTCGCATGCTCTGTGACAAATCAGAGAAGGGTCTTGTTCCTGCTTTTAACAGAGTTTGTTTTCAGGAGAAGAATGTTTTTGTAGAATTCAAGAGGGTAAGGTTAGTGTCAACCAGTGGTGGGTCCTGTGATAAGCTGTTCCAATGGTTTCCTATAGGATGGTTTCAATTTGCCTTGTATGACGCCGATTTTGACAGCCTGGTGAGAAACAGAGAAGGATACGAGGCTTGCGATGTTTTGTTCCCTTGTGATTTTGAAAATGAGGAAACTGTGGCGGAGTCTAGAATCTTTGTCCCTTTAAAGACGAAGCATGCCATTAATTTCGTTGCAGTCAAACTCATTTCACAGGAAAACAGAATGGATGCAATGATGGATGGTCACGACTGGCCAAATATTGACCTATCATCCCTGACATTACAAGGAAGAATAATTGATGTATAGTACTACTATTGTCTCTTGTTAAGGGTATATTAAGTTAAATGCACCTTATCGGTCCCAAGGAAGTGCAGAAATCGAATCAGACTCTGTAACACTTCCATATGTTATTCGCCAAAAATCTAGCAGGAGAGTCACCAACATACATCCACCCAAGGAGTCGATCACAGTTCTCCAGATGGAGTAATGAGTCGAAGGCCTGGTACTCTCGTCCATTCTGTAAAAAAGAGGAAATGATACGAAGAAATAGATCGCGTAGAAGAGAGATCCAATGCTGTACATCTTTGTTCGATCCAAGAATTGATAATAAGGAAAGTGGCTAATTGTGACTGTTTCCCCAATTGCAGTAAGGTACGATAATACAAACACTGTCAACACCTCCGAAAGGACCTGAAAAAGCCGATTGGAGTTTTCTGTAGCAGCATGCACCCTGCGGATAACCATATTCGACAAGGAATGATAGAAACAAAAGTAGGCATGGGTCATGAAGTACAACGTTATTGGTACATCATTCAGCCTATGAGCAGGGAAAGTATACGAAGCACCGAGTACACTATAGAAATAATGAGTCCAGAAATAATTTCCTATAAAGCTCAGAATAGCTATCCAGACATTCGCCTTAACCCAATATTTCTTATGCAGGGGCCTTTTGGAATCAGTCCTACTCTCGTAGAAAATAGGCAGCAGTATGCAAGGGAGTGCAGCTACTAAACCGATTCCCAAATATCCCCATTCATCAAGCCGATCATACAATTTGAAGGGAACCAATATACATAAACACCATAGAATCCACGAGAAACTATAGAAAAAGAAAAAGACTTCAGTCCATCTCTTAGCCTTGTTCTTTGCGAGCCATAAGCTGGCATCGAACCAATGTTGTACTAGCTTCATATCCCTTATAAAATATCCTGAAAAAAGCCGACTATTTCGTGCACTGATGTCCTGAAGCAAATGACCGCAGCCAGATCTCTCTACTTCCCGAATTAATTCGAATTTTCGAAAGATCTCTAAAGATCGGAGATCCCTGAGACGCCGCAAGAGCCGCAAGTCACACTTTTGATGCACCAGCAAAGCACTAAAGCAGACGGGCTACCAGGCTGCTGGCAATCGTAAAATTAGATATAATTAGGTCGTTGTACGTGGTATACTGGTTATTTACGATGATGACTGCGAAGTTCTCTATGTCGTCTTTTTCTTGAGCCGTCGTCTTATTGTTGTATTCTTGTGTCTGCAGATGGTTTTAAAGTAAGATTTTCGCACCATATTGTATTTGTATACTTGATATCGACGTTTTAGCTGTTTATGGATGTCATGCTGGTCGAACGGCTTGATCGCCCCAGCAGCCATTTCGTATCGCGTGTCGTTTCGTCACTGTTGCTCATGGATTTTTCTTTACATTTGCAGGACTCAAACTTGCCGCTTTAGTGGCTTGAAAATATACCCAGGGAGGGGTATGTTGTACATCAGGGTTGATGGACAACAGTTCTTGTTTTTGAAGCAGAAGTGCAAGGCTCTTTTCAATCAGAGAAAAAGACCAGCCAAGCTTGCATGGACAACAACCTATCGCAAACAGCACCGTAAAGATCAGGAACAACAGGTTTCCAGGAGAAAGAAGAGATCTACAGGGCGTGTTGCTGTCCGCTCAGTGGCAGGTGCATCCTTGGAGGTGATCGCAAAGAAAAAGGCAGAGAAGCCAGAGCAGCGCAAGGCTTCCCGCGAGGCAGCTCTTCGTGAGATAAAAGAGCGTACGAAGAAGGCTAAGGCCGAGAAATCTGCACAGAAGGCTGCTGCAAGGGCTCAAGGCCAAGCTGCTCGTGTGCCAAAAGCTGGAAAGCGATAAGCTTCTTGCCTTATATGACAGCATAATTGAAATATGTAAGAATACAACGCTATATTCACATGTTCAACAATCTCTCCACTGCAGCATCAACATCCCCACCGCTACTTTTGAGAGCATCCCTGTTGGCTTCTTCATCACAAAATCCCATGTCATTGAGAACCTGGATCTTCTTAAGCATTTCTTCTTCACTTATTTGAGGCTCCTCGCCCTCCTCATCCGGAAGGACTTCAGAGCTTGGGTCATCCTGCGATAATATGTTTTCTAGCATGCTATCCAACATATCATCAGTGATACCGGTCGACTCACTTCCTTGCAATACTTGACGGACGAGCATCGACCGAAACTGAGGATTGGTCAACGCTCTCGAGAGAACCCTCATATTATCCGCAGTCAACGTGGATTCCAAAATGACTCTTTCGCTATCTTCTGAGGTTGATTCTAAAGCCCTTAACCTCCTGTTTGGATCCTCCATGGCACTTATAAGGTCCCCCACTCTTTCCTCGCTAAACAATCTCTCTACCACACTTATTATTTCTTCTTCTGAGCGAATGGAAGGTCGGGCGGATACAGTTGGAGCCGAGGGGCTTCGCCATGGATTTGGGATTGGGTTCTCATTAACCGAGCCAGTCTGTTTGAATAACCGTAAAAACGGATTTTTACTGTTTTGTCGCTCGTTGGAGATACCTTCGCTGGACTCGGGAGCCTCAGATACGTCAGACATCATCATACTTGCAAGGGCGTTGTATCCTCCTGGAATGGCTTCGATATTACTGAGCGCCCTGTCCATATTCCTCATGTACTCCAGCCTGAGTTCCTACAAACACTCAAGATACATTTTCATTTTCTTCAGATACTTTAATGAGCATTATAGCTACAAGACACGCACTGGGTTGATTGCAATGTTCATCATCTCCTGCATTTGCTCCGGATTCTTCAGTAAGGCTATGATTTCAGGGTTCGCATCCATCATTCTCTCCACCCTATTACCAGGACCAAGTCTTTCCATAAGATTATCGATGACAGGAATATTTGTAGTCACCTTCCTCTGGCTGCCCCCACCCTGCCGCAGCTGCTCCTCAGTTTGCTGACTGCCGGCATTCTCGGGAGAGTCGTCGGCAGTATGCGGCAAAACTTGGCCTTTTGACTTCATCATATGCACAACTGATCCATCTGAGAGACCTGCAATGAGATTTGTCATGCAAATTACGAAACAGAACCCTAAACCCCCTTCTTCACCACCCTCGGAAGCAAGTTTCGAAGATGCCAAGGCGTGCTATCCTGCTCAAATCTGCCCCAAACTACATTTAAATGTACACATACGTACCATAATTCTCAACATCCATCCCATCCTTCAAAAAGTGTCCTACACAAGAATAGCACTCATGATGATGATACTCTTACGAGACCTGTCCAAGGTGGGAACGCATGAGAAAAATACCGAGCGAATAACCTACCTTTGTGAATTAATTTAATACAATCCTCACTGATAGCGAGTTTCTCGGCAATTTGCTTTCTCAGGCTGCCGATATTCTCGGAGGGTTCCAGCCTGAACTGCAAACGGTCTGCGTTCTTTGAACCCATCTGCTTCACGAATATCTCCATCTTGTACCAGAATAATAAAGTTGTTTGAATTTCAATGACTATGAATCTCAGCGGTGAGAATACCTGTATGTACGTGGGTTTTGTTCCCCCCCAAGAATGTCCGACATTCCTGACGGTACTGTCTGGCCGGTCAGCTGATCAGCTCGAAGGGATCATGATCACGACCCTTCGCGAGGGGTTCTTCGATCGAAGGGAATCCTCCGGGCTCCAATCCACAAGATGGATGGCCATGGTGTCATATGTGAAAACTGACTGTGAGGAAAACATTTGGCGTGCGTAATTTACCTTTATATATATATATATATAGTCTGCGCCATAGATGTTTCGAATTCATGTGGCCATCTCGCCCTTACAATAGGGATACTCTTCTTGGGCTTGCAAAGGGAACTTTGATTGTCGTATACAGGAAAAAGGTTTTGTTCTATTCGCACATACTGGGTATCAAGCTCTACGACTTCATCGTCAATCAGCTTATCTGGTTCGAAACAGCTAAGCCCGCTGGCATTAAATTGCATGTTGGGCTGAGCCAGGCTCTGAGCCAGGTAGGACTTGGGTATACACAAGCGGTGCGCAAGATCGTGATTTACTTTGGTGAGCGCGGCCTTTTTGACGCGTATTTGTTATCTTTGGGAGCACTATTCTTTGCTGTTGGGTCGAGGAGAGGGCATGCTTGTCTCCTCGAGACGCTCCAGGTAGTTCTGGCACCAGTCTCAGTATCAGCAATGTTTGCACAGTGGCTAGTTAGAACGCATGTGGTGTTATCAGGGATACTATGGCGTGCTATGAGAGGTATTTCATATCCTTGTATCCTTGAATATTTCGACATTGGCCTTGGTAAGGAAAGAGAGGATGTGAGAGAATCATCTGGATTCAGTCTGACCCTTGCTTGCCTCCTTTTTGTGCCCCTGATTTTGACATTGCCCACAATTGGATGGTACTCAATATTTGTGTGCATTTTAAATGGAGTGATTCAAAAATCAATCTATGGGTGTCTAGAATTAATATCATTTTGACGGTATTTACCACGAAATGATGCATGCAGATTAAGGAGTTTGCAGTCCAAAATTATTATTGTTCTAGTGCGTCCAAGTAGAAATCTCTTTGACGTGTGGCAATATAGTGCATTTTTACACATACGAATGCGGGAATTTTTCTGGTTTGATTGATTGGTGATTAATTGCACCGACTAGGATCAACTGTTTACAGCCTACACAGGCCACGAAACTTTAGTCAACAAAGGTCAGAACCAGTTCTGTTTAAGAAATACTATATTCTACACTCAAATTCTGGGTGATGTATTAAAATGTGACTGAAAATTTTCTCTCTAATCTCGCGAATGCTGCGCATGTCTAAGGAGTTCCTTTTGGTGTAGCAATTGTTTTGATGCAAGGGTTCATCCAAAGTCACATGCAAACTGCTGAAGTACGGATGCTGTAATGCTTCCTCTGCCGTCAATCTTTTTTTGGCATCAAAAGCTAGCATTCTGTTTAGCAAATCGATTGCTTCAGCATCTGCATTCGGAAAAAGTTTTTCGAAAGGTATGGGCTCTTGTTGAGGCACAGAGTATAAATACTGTCTCAAAGAATCAGATAAATCCATGGCATTGACTGTTGATTCTGAAGGATTGCCTAGGACTCTGTAGATTAAGGAAAGGGTATGGATCCAATCGGTACCTGGAAACAAAGGTCTTCTACCCAAACATTCCGCAAAGATACATCCTGCTGACCAGATATCAACTTTGTAATCGTATCCCGTGCAGGAGAGTAATATTTCAGGAGCTCGATACCACCTTGTCACCACATACTCTGGCACAGCATCTTGTTGCCCAAACCATGCAGACAGGCCAAAATCACAAATCTTCAGATCGCAAGTTGAGTTCAAAAGCAAGTTTGAAGGTTTCAAATCTCGATGAATGATACCTGCCGAATGGATGAATTTCAATCCTCGTAAAAGCTGATACATAAAAAACTTGATTTGATCTGCAAGCAATTGCTGCGGGGACTTGAGAACCTGATGCAAATCTGTCTCCATAATATCATACACTACATATAAGTCATCAAAATCTGGTAAATTTGGAGATGGAAATATATCTCTAACAGCAACAATGTTTTCATGCCCTGAAAGGTGAGCCAGTGTCTCAATTTCTGTCAAAGTCCGACGAGCATCCTGAGAATTGCGGAATGTTGACGAGATTTTCTTTATCGCCACGATATCTCCATTCTCTTTATCTTCAGCACTGCAAACTTTGCCGTAAGCACCTTTCCCAATAAGTTTCTTGACGTTGTATCGTTCAAGGCACTCAAAGGTATCATCAGTCACCTGGAACTGAAGGTATCGGACTGTGATCTGTTTCATCGGTAATTATTATGCGACACGAATTTTTCAATTTAAAGAAGTTTGTTCTTGAGCCCCGGAATATGTCAAGGTGCTCAACCCGTGGCGAAAAGGCCTAACGAAACCCCAACGCCCTGGCTTTAAAGTTAGTGAGTAAAGAGCGATGACGGCACTAATTTCAAATTATCTCGATTTTCAATACTATATTGATATTTTTTCTATATCTACTAATATCCAGGAACTTGTATACCGCAATTGGCTACACGTTCGATACGTCCTCGGGCGATCATCCCATGATCATGAGCAAGTGTTGACATGCACACGTGTGCACCCATCCAGGAGGAGCATGCAGCTGCATGGCCCATCATCAGACAAAAAGTGACTACGATTCACGTTCACATCCAGTGGTGGATATATATATATGTTGTCGTATATAATCCACGGTTGAATGATAAAACAGGGCTTCTTCTTGTGTATAATGCAAATGTGAGGTGTGGGCACACCTGGGTTGCTAGATGCACAAGACCAGGAGAAAGGCGCATATAAGAGTTTGGAGCATTCGATCACATACTTGCTTCCTTGTACATAATTGTTACACATTGCTATAGTGATCATAACATATCAAGTCAATGATTTACTCCACACTGTCCATGGCAGCAACCTCCTCCTCTGTGAACTTGCCCTTCTCGCCCTTTCCAGCACGCTTACGCTCAATCAAAGACTTTCTGTCTGAATCCATTTTCAATTTGGTGACCATCACCTTGGAAGGATCCAGTCCAACTGGTACACTAGCGCCATTTGCCTTCTCTCTTACAAGACGGTCAATGTGGATGACCCATTTCTTTCTGTAAACCTCCACGACCTTTCCTTCACGTCCCTTATATGTTCCACGGACAACAGTTACTTCATCATCCTTTCTAATTGGCATGGAACGGACTCCAAGCTTCTTTCTGAGCTCCCCAGAGAGAGGAGCGCTCATAAGCTTTCGGCGCACGTTGGATGGCGCGGTGAAATGTGCCTGCATCAACAAGACAAAAAAAATGATACGATCTCAATATATCATGTACTCTGGGAGTTGCATGGAATGAATGAATGAAAATGCTGGAAGAAGGCGTGTCGAGTTCAGCCGTCCTTGCTCAAAGATGATGCCAAAACCTGATATCCAAAGCAAATAGGCTACCTCAGGATAAAAGAGACTATATCTTATCTGTTTATGATTCGCAGAAACAGAGCTAAGCACCAACACATCTTTCAGGGACCACGAAAGCCCGCCGACGGCGGTCGAGATGCTAGCACCTTTTGCCCCACCGCTGGCATGATTGTGAGATTTTTTGTATTTTAGAGTATCATATTTGCTAATGTTTCCAAAAACAATGCATCATTGCTCTGTTTTCTGGGTTAAAACTAGTGAGGCTTAGCAGCCGACTCGCACTCCCCCAACCTGTCTTGTCACCTACCTTGCGGCATTTACGCCTGCTGGACGTAACAGTAGAACTGAACTTCATTTTATCCTAATATTTGTGTATAAATATGTGACGCATCGTCGCCTGAGCCTTGTATTGAGCCAACATCAGTGGATGTATCAACATCTCTAAATTCTGCTCCCGGTCAATCGTATATTTTGACCGACTAGATATGCAACTTGACCTGAGAGAAGCCTCCGAACGGATATCAAAACGATTGTACCCGGATAGCATTTCTCTCCAAGAGGAATGCCAAATAAGTTTTAAAGATGGATGTAAAAGGGGTATCGATCCATCGCAGTGGCAAACACGCTAGTTCCGGTTCAAACTCTGCCCAGACAGTGACTGGAGGAGAGTTGACGCCCCTAAAGAAAGTCCAACGCACGTCAGAATTCTGGATTCGAGCAACCTCAGTTTATGCTGGATATAAAGCCACTCAAATCAGGTCTTCATTGCTGAGAAATGTCCTGGGTTGGTCAGACGAGCGGGTGGAAGAGGAAGTCTGGGCAAAGCAGCATGAAAAAGCTGCAGAACAAATGTACTCAATTTGCGTGGATTTGCGCGGGTTCTATTTGAAAGGAGGACAATTTTTAGGGGCTAGGAGTGATTTTATCCCAATACAAATTTGCAAGAAGCTCTCTCTGCTACAAGACAAGGTTCCACCAATGCCTAAAGAGCAAGCACAAGCAGCAATCGAGGCTGAACTAGGGACACCTTTGGAGAACGTATTCGAATGGATAGATTTGGATGAACCACTAGGGTCAGCATCAATATCTCAGGTTCATAAAGCTAAATTAAGGTTATCACAGAGCATCAAATCAAAACCACGACTGTGGCAAAGAATCTGGTCGTGGCTGAGGCAAAAGGACTTTGATGAAATACAGCGTGCTCAGGAATATAGAAAAGACGGAGCAGGAGAAATATCTGAAATGCTGTATTATAATTCTAGTGAAGTTGATACCTGTTTTGGACCCCACCGATCTTTTGACCCCAGCGAAATTGCCCAGTATGCCCCTCCTGATGGCACAGTTGCAGTGAAAATTCAATATCCAAACTCATTGCCAACCATGACGATGGACTTGCAGAGTCTTCGAATCTGGGCCGTATTTTTATCGAAGACCGAAATCAAATTTGATATGTTAAGTGCTGTAGATGAGCTTGCGAAGCAGATCAAGTTGGAATTCGACTTCAGCAGGGAAGCCAGAATCATGAATGCAGTTGCAAAGCAATTTGACGGTCTTGGGCACAGAATCCTGGTTCCAAGAAGTATACCGCCTCTTGTAACTCCAAGACTCCTTGTCATGGATTTTATCGATGGAATACCTATCACGAAGATGAAGGATCAGGTCGAATTTCAGAACCTTCCTGCAGCAACTAAGAGAATGGCAGCTCGTCAAATTCTCGGCAAAGTTTCGGAGGCATACGGTCGAATGATACTTCTGGATGGCTTGTTTCAAGCAGATGGACATCCTGGGAATATTTTAGTGATGAAAGGAGGAAGGATTGGTCTAATAGACTATGGACAATCTAAAAAGCTTCCAGACAGGTATCGGTTGCCATTTGCCAAAATGATTCTGGCCCTAGAGCAGAAAGACAACTCTAAAATATGCAGAGCCATGCAAGAATTAAATATAGAAACGTCAGAAGGCGACGAAGCGGTCAAAGCTCGGATTGCCTGGGGAATGTTTGATACAGAGGGCACCATCAACCCCTTTGACCCAAATTCGCCAATCAAGCAAGTTTCTGTTGAGAACTTCCCTTCTGACTTATTTTTTGTACTAAGAGTATCTCAGTTACTGAGAGGATTATCAAATGGGATGAACATACATGATTTCAGTGCAGCAAAGCAATGGAGTGGTTTTGCCCGAACAGCAATCAGAGATCTTGAAGGCTATGCTGGCAATGACAGTCATGATAAGGATACCTCAATAGAAGAGTACATATGTATGCTGCCGATCGATGGGTATTTTGAAATACCAGAGCTTCCCAGCTAAATGTCTCAGCCTGCCTCAGAATTGCCCTTTTGACCTTTCTTTTGCATTCTCTGTCGCTTACCGGGCCTGGACTTGCGCTTTTTGCCTCTTGGTTTCTCACCTCCTTTTCTCTTCTCCATTGTATCAACCAAGGACTGGATTCTCTGTAACCGTTCACCGTGGGTCTCTACTTCGTCTTCTGCTTCATCATGCTTTGAGCTTGTGTCAGCAAATACAAAGCATTCCACATGATTCTCTACATCATCGATCCCTTCCACACCACAGCGCTTCTGGTGGACTTTAGAATGGATGTGTTGAAGCAATGCGGTACTGTTGAGCAAAAGCCTCCTCTTTCCTGTACACATCGTGCATCTCAGAGCCTTCCCTCGAACCATCCTGTGTGCCATGCCTGCCTCATACCACTCCCTGTACGCAAACTTCCAGATATTTCCCACATCTCATTATAATGTTCCACAATACAATATAAAACGCACCGTACTTGTGCTCTTACATCAGCGCCATCACTATCTAAGCTGTCACTCTCCTCTCCAGAAAGAGAACCCAACCTACTACTTCGCTCAAGCCTCACATGCTGTCCTTCTTCCTCCCTTTCACTACTTCCAGTAGATACATCCAAACTCTCGGAGGAAGATGACACAGCATCAGATTCCTGACTCTGGTCGCTACTGCTGGTTGTGGAGTTTGCATCTCCTTCAACTCCCTGTCCTCGACGCAAAAGGACCCAATCTTTACGTTTAAACATGGATTTTAATCTTTTATATCTACTATCATTGCAATCATACAGATTTTCACTGGTTCAAGAGAATCTGCACACGACCATGCATGTACCCCGCGCAATAGACCTTGCCACCCAGTGACATTGATTTACAATACATTCGCAATACGTGGGACAGTGTGATATTGTTTCATCTATTTCTCCCCTGCTACCAAATTTTAATTAACGAGTCTGGGTATTAGCATCCATGTCGATGGTCATGCCATCCAGTCAGACAAGAAGAAGGCCTGTGCTATGAACACTGCCACGTGCTTTGAGGATGAAATGCACATATCGGATCTCCTCATGACACAGATATCTTCCCATCTCTGCAGATGGATATCTGCTGGGGTGTGCACGTAGTTTGTGAGTAACGATACGGCCACTGCTAGCTCGAGCTCTGTATTTAGATGCGGAGTCATGAGGGGAATCGGACAGTCGTACGGTCGAAACCATCGCATCAAAGCCTCACTCACATCATGGACCCCTTACACACAAGGGAACGCAATATTTATTTATACATGATCCAATATCTCTTTGCTTGGAACCTGTCTCAAAGGAGGATCGCCGCGCACGAATAATTTGACTTTCAATCACTGGACAATTCGGATCAGAGCCGTGTTCTGTGTCGTGTGTGCAGTGTTGGCATTGCGAGGTATGTTTGCATTATAATGAACAATATATTGTTCTTGGCGTGTGTATGGTGGGTAGCATGAAGGATGGCGTTCGCTCTGTAACCCTGTGCGACTGGCTCGTGTCAGGACAGAATGTCAAACGTATGCCCCTATTAGAGGATTGAGTGCATATAGTGATTGGTACTGGTTGTGTTTTCTCAGTCGCTGATGGGGCGGAGCGTCTTTTGTCGGCGACCATGAACTGACACCTGGGCCACTTCTTTCATCTGCTCAATAGAACAAACTTCTGGTATTCAAGTCATGGGATGGACTCTGATGACATAGAACGTGTTTTTGAATGTTCAGGTGATTTCCAACTATTGTGTTCCATCGAATTCTGACAAAGGAACCATGACTGGTCATCTGGAAAATGCCAGTGAAACTCCAACACCAGCACAGACAGTGGGGAATCAATTTGTCTCTCAGTACTATACAGTGCTTCACTCGTCTCCGAAACATTTGTATCGATTTTATTCAGAGAATTCGAGCATGACACATGTGGATATAGTTTTGGAGGGTGGAAGTGTGATGCAAAGGATGAAACATGCATCTGGGCAGAAAATGATTGATGATACCTTGACAAGTCTTCACGAGAAGGATATCACGACTGACATTTTCTCTGTGGATTCCCAGTATTCTCTTGATGGAGGAGTCATGGTGCAAGTGACCGGAGCCCTTCAAGAGTCTGGAGGAATCAAGCGCTCGTTTGTCCAGACATTTTTCCTAGCTGTCCAAGAGAAAGGATTTTATGTCCTGAATGATATTTTCCGCTACCTGCTTCCAAGTGATGAATTGTCAGAGACAAAACAATTCTCAGACACGTACGCATCAGAGCATGCTGTCAAATCTAAGAGTGACTCTAGTAGTCCTCCAGGTATCACAACACCCCCAGATCAAGTTTCTCCTGGGAGAGATTCTGAATCAGGGGTAGACAATGCTGTGTCGTTTCAGGTAGGTTCTGGAGAAAATGGAGCTCTTGTTAAAGAGGCTCAGAAGCCCACAGAGACTGTTCTATTTAGAGAGAAGATTGCAGAGAAGCAGGAGGGAGACCAAGTTTCTGCTGTTGAGGAGACGCTTTCGAAATTGGATGTGTCAAACTCCCAGAAACCATCCTCATATTTATCTACTACAACAAAAGGAATCTTTTTGAGAGACATACCTGCTGGAGTTAGTGCAGATGAGTTACAGAGAGCCTTGGAGGCTTTTGGACCTCTGAAGCCCAACTCACTGTCTGTGAAGTCAGCCAAGGGTAAAGGGTCATATGCTTTCGTAGATTTTCTTTCAGTCGAAAGTGCCCAGGCATGTCTCAACAGTGGACTAGTTTTCCAAGGAGCGAGGATATCTCTGGAGCCGAAGCGTCCAACAATCATCAGGCATGCGTCTGGAAATGGAAGGCGGCAAAAGGGAAACAATCAAAGTACACCAAGGCAAGGGGTCAGGCAAGTACCTCCTTATCCCATGACTGTTCAGCAGTACGCAGGAATGCAGTTTCCTCATTCCCACATGGTACTGTATCCCCCAGGAACTATAGGTGTTCCGGTCACAATGGGAATGCAGATGGCACAGGGAATGATGCCTCAGATGCAACAGCCACCGCCTCCTCCTCCTCCACCCCCTCAAGGAATCAACGCATATATTAATCCTTATGATAAACCAAGATCTAAGCAAAAGAAGAAGTCGACAGAACAGAGGGCAGAGCAGAATTCCGAGTAGGTATGAGTGTCAATTTCTATTACATATTTTTCGACCTGTAAGATATTCATTTGTACCACAATAGCAATTAAAAAAGTAGCTTTCATTGCATGTTGTACACGAGGCTGTCACTTAATGCCTGGTTAAATATGCCAGATAACTTGTGAGCATATTTGTAGTACATCGATTCCTGGCCATTGAAGATCTTTGCATTTTTGAATATCCGCGCGACATCTGCAGCAAAAATATCCATTGTGATGTATTTATTCCCAGCCTCCACGGTTTTTCGAATCGTGCTGATATCTATAGGATCTTTGACCAGGTCCAGGTAGTTGGGCACCTCTGCCACATTGACTGGCTCAAGAAATGGCCAAGATATTTGCTCTTTTGCGATAATATCTAGAAGTCTGAGTTGAAGTGCTTTCATATTCTCAATAGTGGATTCCATTATCTTTCCATCCATTCTAATTTGAAAAGTTGGATGTGATGCAGCATGTGATTCTGGTGTCCATCCAGCCTCAATCACCCCTGGAATATCCTTCAGCTCCACTCGAACATTGCCATTATCGGAATTCCAATAGTTTAAGCCTGGATATACAACACTAGCTTTGCTCATTTCCTGAACGTCCTCCTCCAAGTACGACTTTTGAGTCTCAATCATGTCAGGAATATTATTGTATGGTAGAGTGGGATGAATATAACATTCCATCAAAGTCCCACCATCATAGTCCTTAATGTAGCCATACCATCTTTCTTTTGGCATACTTTGGAATTTGGTGAAACCTTGCTTGGCAAAATATCCAACAGCAGCATTGTCTGCGTATGTTAGGAAGTATTCCATGGCATCATTTTCCCTTGCATAATACTTTGTCCAATTCATCAACCGGGTTCCAAAACCGGAAACTTGAAGAGTCTGAGCAACAGCACAAAATGCAATCTCTGCAAACTTCTTCTCATGGAAAGGTCGGTACGTAATACCTGCTAAAACCTTGCCATTCTTCCTCTGAATCACAACGGACCTATGCCTCCTATCAAACACCAGTCTGGAAATATACGTTTTTGGCATATTTGGCAAACACTTTGAGAAGATATTCTTCAACCCTATCAAAGTTTTGCTACTCTGTGGCTGCCCGTCATTGGTCACATAAGATGCAGTGACTTCACCCGTTCGCTCTCTTTCAAGGTGCATCCTCTCTCGACTACAGTACGTCGTCAGCATATTCTCTTCCCCATTCATATGCCTCCGACACTCTTGATCTGCTTGAATCGCATCATCCTGGTTCACGTTGAACGTGCCAGGCTCCGAAGCAACTGTTACTGAGTTTGGAGCTCCCGCTTCTTCGATGACGACCCCTGCGAGAGGTGGCCCTGATTCCATCGATCTTCCATTCACACTCATATATTTAAATATATTTCAAAATCTAATCAAATCTATCCCTCTCACCATACGTTGCCTTGCTCTTGTCGACAAGGACGTCCTTGAAAACAGAAAAGTCACCAGTTTGCCTTCGCACTGGGACTTACAATTCTACAGCTAGTTAAATAAACTGATATTACATGTGTTCTACTTGTTGGTAGACAAAAACATAAGAAAACCTCGATTATTTTTTGCATTTCAACGCCTCCCCTGTCAGAGACCTTTCGTGCCTATCACGCGATGGTGTTGATGGGCGACGGGTGCCTACGTGGATGTCTATACACGCCCGTCGGCAGGTGACCAATGCCGACCGATCGGTCCTCATGTTGATCAACATCTCTTGCAGAGGCAAAGATTCGAATCTTTATGGGACAGGCTTGTGGGAGAATGCAAATATCTGCAACTTTAACACGTGAACTCTGTCAAATAAAATGTAATAGCAACCAGGAAACAACAGGATGGGCTGGTTTTTATCGCTCTTGGCAAGAGGCGCTTGGCAAGCGGGGTATGTCCTGGTAACGGTTGAAAAAATTCAACGGAGAAGCAATGGAAGCTATTCGGATTACTAACAGAACTCTGAGGGTTTGATGAGATGTATCCACGCTCCATGAATATGAGCGGGTTTGATTTGAAACCTTGTGAGCATCAGGTAGCTGGGCACCTTTTTGAAGAAGGGAAAGCTGGGTGCCTCGTCGACAATCGAGGACATTTTTATAAACCTATACAGCCAGGTCCCAGGGGTGATAGAGAAAAAGAGTTTTATGAACGCTTACATCTGAGCAAAGAGGAAGGCCTGAAAGAGTATCGAAATGGATCATGGAACAGGGGATATATTGAAGCATTTACATCAATCTTGCACGGCGGCTCATATTCTGAAGCGATCAAATCATTACTTGTCGTAACGCAGGAACAAACTATAAGTGATCGGCGATTTTCTAGCCTTATGAGTCACAGGTGTCCTACTTTCTCCAGGCAAGAATCCATATTGTACAAAGGAGAACCGAAGAAGATAAATGTGCTGCAGAAGGATGAATCAGGTATGGTAGAATGGACGAAAATAGGAGACGAAGAGATTATATGGGGAGATAACGAAAATGACGATGCTACTGAAGTCTCTCAGGAGTGTGGTGAGCCACCTGTTGACTTCGCTGATCGAACAGACTTAGACAGCATCCCTGAGAAAATAAAGTCCCTGCCTTTCCTGATCAGGCATGCTCCTTTGTTGAAGGCAATACCGAAATTTTATAAAGTTTGCTCAGTAGAAAATCGTACATTATTGGAACTTGAAGACCTGGCACGCATGTACAGTCATCCTTGTATCATTGACATAAAGATTGGGCATCGCACGTGGTATCCAGATGCAGACGAATCATATATAGAACGATGCAAGAAGAAAGATGCAAACACAACGCAACTTGACTTGGGATTCAAAATCTGTGGAATGCAGGTGTATCGTCATAGTGTAGGAGGATATTGGAGGGCAAGTAAACGATGGTGCAAGACGTTATCAAAATCAACAATAGATCGTGCTTTGGAATCTTTTGTGCACAATGAAAATGGTTTAAAGCCTATGGATGTATATGGAGGCCCTGGCGGTGTAATACACCAACTGTCACTGTTGGAGGAGTGGTTTGCTTATCAAACAGAGTTTCGCTTTTATTCTTCATCTATCCTCATCTTATACGAAGGAGATGCAAAATCATCATCAGAAGCTAATATTTCGCTTCGGATGGTAGATTTTGCCCATGCATTCAGCACCAAGAATGAAGAACAAATGGGAAGGGATGAAAATTACTTGGAAGGTCTCAAATCGTTCAAGGCTCATTTAGTTAGATTGCTCAGCAAATATTTTTGAAGTTTTACCTTGTTCTTTCATTATTATTAAATCTTTTTGAGTGATATTATGGATACAAAGCTTGTTGTAAAATTCCAGTTGACTCTGGCACTCCAAATAACAAATTCATGTTTTGAATGGCTTGCCCTGATGCTCCCTTTACCAAATTATCAATCACAGATAGCACAATAGCACGACCAGATATTCTATCTTCAAAAACATTGATATGACAAAAGTTTGTTCCCCTAACATGATGCGTATACGGAGCGACACCTGGCTTCAGCACGTGAACAAATGGTTCCGATCTATATCGTTCCTCCAAAGCAGTGCGGAGCTCTTCCACGCCTGTTCCTTCAGACATTCTCACATAGGAGGCAGTTTCCATGCCTCTACTCATAGGCATCAAGTGTGGTGTGAAACTGATCTTGACATCTTTTCCTGAAGCCATTGAAAGTCCCTGCTCAATCTCTGGCATGTGTCGGTGCTTTCCGACGCCATATGCATTCACTCCCTCAGCTGCTTCACAATATAGCAAATTCTGCTTAGCACTTCTCCCAGCGCCACTAATTCCAGACTTTGCGTCAATTATAATATCTTCGGTCGCAATGAGCCCCTTTTCCACCAAAGGAACCAGCCCCAACTGTACACACGTTGGATAGCACCCTGGGTTTGCCACAACCCTTGCCTTCTTTACCTCCTCACGCGCAAGTTCTGTCAGGCCATAAACAACCTCCTTCTGAAGTTCTGGCGCTTTGTGCTCCCCTCCATACCATTCAGCATAGGTGTTCACATCTTTCAACCTGAAGTCTGCTGAGAGATCAACCACTTTAACATTCATGGGCAATGATGCCAGAACTTCCTGCGTTGTCGCATGAGGCAAGCAACAAAATGCTGCATCGATAGAACTCCAATCGACATCAGCAATTTTTACCAGGGTTTGATCATCCGTTGCAGAGGCTAGGTGTGGGAATACACTAGAGAACTTCTGCCCAGCCTTGCTCTCTCCTGTCAGTGCTGTTACTTTGAAGTCTGGGTGCAACGATAGGAGCCTCATAACCTCAGCCCCAGTATATCCTGAGGCACCCAAGACAGCAATGTTTTGTTTTTCATCTGCTGCATGTACTGCAATCTGCCGTCTGTCCATCTGCAAGGGCAAGGTGTAGGGCTTCAAATATACATCATCGAACGACAAAGCATCGCGCTGTGATGTATTCCATCGTAATCACAAACATACCCTATGTGATTTAGATCGACTCGATGCCATCATCCCTTTCGAACGTCCATAGGGCGCTGGTGCTCGCCTCAAGCTCGTGGCGGAGAAAACCATGATACGTTAACCTTTCAAAGATATGTTTGCAGATAAAAAAGTTATTTGTGACCACTCTTGCGACCTTTGGCTGAAATCTATAGGCTTGCACATGCAAACTCGCCGCAACATGGCATCACTCTGAGGCAGGGAGAAATTTCAGACGATGGGGAGACTGATGACATCCTTTTTACAACATCAAATCTCGGTCTTCAGAACACGTTATAGCATTTCACCATACATATAGATTCAAAATTTTGCCCTCTTCATGCTCCCATGCTTTGTTGACAGCCGCTTCTTGACAGGCCTCCCAAATTTATCCTTCACCGTTCTGTCCTCTGTCGCTGCTTTCTTTACCTGACATGGTCTATTGCCTATGTATTGGCCTTGCATCTCCCTGAGAGCCTGTGCGCCTTCTTTTATACTACCTAACGAAACAAAGCCGAACCCTTTGCTTTTATTTGTATGAGTCTGTCGCATTACTTTGGCCATATTGAATGATTCATACCTATTAAAGGCACTCGTCAGCATAGAATCAGTCACTTCTGGACCTAAATTCCCTACAAATATTCGAAAATCATTCTCAGGCCACTCTAGAAGCTTCGGATCGACCCAGCGCCGTCCAGCTGCTTGCCTTATAACTCCAACGTTGGCCTGGCCTGGTGTTGCTGTTGGTGATGCCTTGGCTCGATTTGGCTGACTGATACTCCTTACGTCTTCATTATACACTTCTTCTGGGATTCTTGATACTGATGGTGCATTCGAAATGACCGCAGACCGCTTCACAGACGCTTGGACACTTGCTTTTCCAGAACTCAGTCTTTGCGAACTTTCTCGAGCAGCAACATCAGCATCATCACTACCACCATCTCTATGTGACTGCATTGGTTTAATAACGAAAATGTCATGCACCATGGAGCAAACGCCGCGTCACGTGTCTGCATACCTGTGAAACTTCTTTTTCTACAGTGGCTATTTCGGCATAGAAGTCTGCCAATTCGTCTCCCATGATGGTTCTCAAAGATTATATAGTGATTAATTTGCCAAGTGAAGAAATTTCCAAATACATTATCACCAAAAGCTTAATTAATTAGTGTGGGTTACAGCACCAGCCTGGGAGTTCCCGGTCGACGGAGGAATTCGTCCGTCGGAGGCCCCACTCCAGACATCATTGGCGAAGAAGGAAAAAAAATAAGAAAATAGAGAAAACAAATGCCGTGGCAAATAAATCTACGCTATTGATTCAACTCGAGATACGACTCCACCTGTTATCAACCCACTAATACAGGGAGGAGACCAGTGTCAGAGGAACTCTAGCAGGTAAAACTGTCATAAACGACCTTGATCCAGAGTACCATAAAAACACAAGTTTCCAGCGAGAAGTAGCTATCCAATAAGAAAAACTGAGGTCTGAGGCAACCGAAAGAGGGAAAAAAAAAACTAGTGCAAGAGGTGAGAAGAACTATAGGAGGCACAAACTACCTGGCAAGTTCCCAGCGGTGCTCAGCATCTCGCCAACGAATGATGGGGAGACATGTCTGAGCTGCCGACCCGGGAGAAAGGCTATCTTTATAAGCAGCTAATACCTCATTGAATGTGCTGATGAGGGTGTCAATAAACTGGGCAGATGTAGTGTCTGCCGAGGCCTTGAAGATCTGTCGTCGAATATCATCCAAGCTATAACTGCACGCCACCACGATGAGACCCCAAGTGTCCGAGGGGTATGGAAGAGGTGATGGAGGCTGGTTGGTCCAAATGGAGTGCAATACCTGGTTGACTGGAATGCCAAGACCTGTGGCAAGGTGCTGATATAGGCTACAAGCAATGCTGCATTCTGTGGTATAATAATGGTTTCTACCTGGTGTGGCATTTGAGTGGCCACAAACACATGCTTTTTCTTTCTGCGTCTTCTGAGCATTCACCTGAGTATCCATGAGGATCTCCCAGAAAGGGAGTTTGTAGATAGATGGGAGCTGAAGCTGTTGCAAAGGCTTGAAGATTCTGTGGAGTGGTCTAGGCACACTCTCTATGATCGCAAGCCAGCTCCGGAGGCGTCTGCGTCGGTGCTGGCTATCTACTCGTGTGAACAAGCTAGTTCCTTGCTTCACTGTATATGTATCTAATGTCATGTGGCGTTTGGGGTGTATCTGCCATCCTAGTTCGCCTTGAAGGCCATTCATGACATATGTTCCTGTCTCCTGATTCTGGAGAATGGCCCTCTGGAGATCTGCGAGGTGGTATGCATATATGCTAGATGTAAATAATAGGGTAGGGGGCTCGTACCGTAAATAAGCAGGCTCGTGATGGTAAACTGTGGGCGGTAGCTCAAAATTGGGAACAGCCTGGATGCCTCTCTGTAGAAGGTGGATGGGCAAACAGGCAGGTATCCCTGTATGCTGACCATCCTGCATCTTCAAAAAGATATTCCACGCTAATTGAACCCATGCTTTCTCGGCGCCAGCGGTGAATAAAAGAATATACCACTTCAAATCACGCGCAGATAGGTGGGCCTGAAGGGGTAAACAGCCAAGGCCTCCTTCTTTTGGATTGGCTGCAAAAGCTGTGCTTCTCCAAAAGTTGCTCTGGAGGAGTTGGCGTATGGCTGTCCAGACTTCCTTTACTTGTGCTTGAGTGGGCTTCACAACTTCTGCATAGTATAAATCTTTAGGAAGCAGGTATGTCGAGACAATTCTAAATTTGCTAAATGGTGATAAATGTCTTGCTTTAACTTTGCGAATGGCTGTTTTCAGTTTGGCGACTCGAGTGTCCCAGTCTATGGCAAAGGCGCCTGTATGTGCCTGGACCTGGAAACCTAGGATTGTTGCTTCACTCACCACCTGAAGCCCTGCGATCGTCCGGGGGTGCTCTGCCGGCTGTCCAATGGGGAGGAGCAATGTTTTGGTCATATTCAGGACCTGTCCAGTGCCTCTTCCAAATCGATGCATGATGTTGATGAATCGCGAGACATCCGCGTAACTACTTAATGGTACCGTGTTGTCATCTGCATATTGTAATGTAGGAATATAGAGCTCGTGAGGGCAGTGCTGTAGTCCTCCATGAAGATAGTGTTGCATCTTGTGTGTCAGTGGCAGTCTGATGCCAATTCTGTGTTTTTCTAGCCATCTGGCGAGGATATGGCCGATCAAAAGGAACAAATATGGAGAGACAGGATCGCCCTGGCGTACGCCTGCTTCAAATTTTCTGCGTTTGGAAAATGCTCCATTATAGTAGACCTGACTATACGTATTCTCCAGCAAGACTGCAAGCCAGTGTTGGAGGAAGGGAGGCATCTGCAAGCATTGGCAAATTTTCATGAGAAATCGTCGATCAACCTTATCATATGCTTTGGAAAAGTCGCAAACCGCTAGGAAAGCTGATTTCTGCTCAAGTTGCAAGTGCTGTGGAATGAGTTGGAGAGGCCACACTTTATCCATAGGGCTCCGTCCTGGCAGAAAGGCTGTCTGTGTGGGGCTGATCAACTGCTGCAACGGTCCTTTCAATTTCGCAAGAAGTATCTGAGTAAAAATTCGATAATCTGTGTTGAGTAGGGTGATGGGTCTGTAATTGATGGCCTGATACCGCGGTCCTTTTTTGTAAATAGGGATAATGAGACCCTCGAGAAAGGACTGAGGCATGTCGTGCAAGAGACCAGTGAAGACTTTGGCCAATATCGGGGCCAAGGAATCCTTCAAGAGCCGATACGTGACAATCTTAATGCCATCTAGGCCTGCTGCCGTGGGCTTCATTCGTTTGATGGCATTCCTGACATCTTGTTCTGTGATCATGCCAGGGAAAGCTTGTGCTGGAAAAACTGTTCGATCTGCTGGCGTGAGGGAGTGTAGGATTTCCTCCTGAATCTCTTCTGATAATATTTCCTGTTGTGAAATGTCTGCATAGTGGTCAATAAGAATATTTGCACAGGCCGTCGAGTCCCCTTGTAACTGCTGGTGGCTATCTAGAAGTCTGTAATCCGTGGTGGAATATCTGTATGGGGTCAACGGCATGGCATGACTTTCTGTGTCTGCATCCCATTGTTGTTCAGCATTAGGCTGGTGATCTACATGAGCGTAGCGATGTTGGAGCTGATGACTGGTGAAAGCGCTCATGGCTGCGTCTTGCTCTCGAAGTTGTCTGACAGCGTCCAGTTCTTTACCTCGAAATTTCCGTTGTGCATTGTACGACAGGCGTGCAATGGTGCGTTTGATGTCAAGCCATGTCTTATAATTGATCGTATCTTGTCTGGCAAGGGTACTAAAGCGCTGAGAGCATTCATCACGGAAATTTTGCAAGATGCTGGCATCGTTTCTGAATTGAGTTGGGATGCGTCTTCTGTAGGCCTTCTTCGTCGGGGTGGTTATCGGAGTCTGGCGCCTGAGCGACAGGATAACCGCCGCGTGATCTGTGTGGACCACCGAAGATTCAATTGACTGCACTGTGATGGATTTCAGAAGTGGTTCCAATTGCTTTGAACCATAGAATCTGTCTAATCTGCTCTTGGTGACGCAACGTGGGTCTTGCTGTGTCACGTGCTCGTGTGTGTAGGCAGCTCGGTCCCTGAGGGTATTGCTGCCAAACTCGCATATATCTGTGCTGTCAAACGCAGTGGCCCATAATTTGGCTGTGCGTCTGTATGGATGTGCTCTGTGGAGGGTGGTCGTTGTATCACGCTGATGTGAGACAAAGTTATAGTCACCTCCCCAGAGAACCGGTTGGCTGTTCTCCAGTTGTTGTTTCAGGATGCGAATGCATGGCTGTATATCCGAATCTCGTGCTGAGCCTGTATTAGGAAAATATACCGAGCTAATACGCACGTCTAATCCAGGTCCTTTGAAACGGCCTGTCAGTATCCTGCTTGGGAGATCGTGCATGATGGGGCTAAATGTATAAGACTGCTCTAGTAGTCGTCTCCTGACTAAAATGGCCACTCCTTGTCGAGGTCTTCCCTTATTGGTTGTCTGGCTTAATGCACTGCCCCAGTAACATTGCCAAGGGTGGAGGGATCGTTCAATCTGACGTATGCGATGATCATCTGTGAGCAGATGGGTCTCCTGCAATAGTACGATATCAATATGTAATCTTTCCAGCTCCACGTGTAAAGCTAATGCTTTGTCAACGTTGAGACCATTAACGTTGAGGCTATAGATTCTGAGTGTCTGTGGCGTCATCTTGATGTGATATATATGTTGATGTATGCCTGGGGCATGGATCAAAGATCATCCATGATCTCAGGATTTTGCTCCAGACAGTCTGCAATTTCTTGGAGCTCCTGTGCATGGACAGCATCCTCCTGAAGCAGCGACGGTTCTGGTGGCTGTATAGGGATGGGTTCTGTCTGCGGCGAAGATTTTCTTTGTATCTCTGGTCTTGGTCTCCGTCTGTCCATACCTCGTTGTGAGGCGTTCGAGAACAACACAGTGCGAGAACGCTTCGTAGGAGTACTCGGGTACATCGCCTGGTTGGTCATTAGAGCTTCCCGATAGTTTGTCGGGTTCTTGGACTCTGCATAGTCTGCCCTGGCTTCTGCCAGTGCCTGTCGGCCTGAGCGGAAGGGCATCCGTCTGTGTACTGCCGTTATCCTGTGGAGAGTGAGCTTCAAGGGTCTGTCTCCGAACATGAACTGGATCGGTTCAATTTTGGCCAGGTTATCAACTTCCATAGTGGCAATCCATGAGGCTTGCGTCACCTGTTTGTCACCTCCCCATTGTTCCTTCTTGTGAGCGACTTTGGTGGGATGCAGTCCCGTAGCTTCCAGGGCTGCTTTGGCCATGGAGGGATCCACGATAGCCACATCAGCCTGCTCATCCCAAAGATCCATGGAGAAATCCTGTTGACGTGTGCGATTTGGCCACACGATTTCAACGAGCTGTTCGCTTTCGTCAACAACCATTGGAATCGTATCCTCGGGAGCAAGAGCGTCAACTGTTTCGAGCATGTCCTCAAAGGTCTGAAAACCGCATTGCAATATGGCACAATAATTGGCTGTTTTGCCGCCGATTGGGCCCCTCACGTAAAACCATTTGGTGTCACGTGGGATGGTGAAGAACGTATCTTCCGGAAGATGTTTCTCAAGGAAATCAAGGCACGCGTCCCTGAAGAGAGACATCCGTTCTTCCACATATGAGTTCGCATCATGATGAAGGAACCAAAACTTCTGGGGATTGTGAATCTCCAGGCGGAGGTTGAACCTTACCTCACGGCGAAACGCAGGTGGAATTGCTTGGGTCGACATTCTCGATAATGCTGGTATCGGAACGATATAATAAACGCAAAGAGAGCGGGTTATGATAAATTTCGTGTCAGAACGATTTTTATAGAATTATAGAATAGCTTTGCTTCGGAAGCAATCTTGATCATGATCAAGATCTTCATGAAGATCTAGCAGATCTAGATCTGAGACCTTGCACGCTTTCATGCAACATACTATCAAGAATATCCTGTATTAACATCAGTTGAAAAAGAATCATCAAAATCGATAGGATGGGTCGAAAAGGAGGAGGCAGATCGGCCTTCATGAAAGCAGCCATGCGAGCCTCTGCTAGCGGCACCCAAGACGAGCAGGAGAGCGATGTACTCGAGAAGGAAAAGATGTCAACGGAAGACAAAATCATGGATGAAGGAGACGAAGTTCGGAAAACTAATGCACAGGAATCCCTCCACGGCGCCGAGGAAGTCCCTAAGCAGGAAACGAAAGGGCAGATGACTCAGCGTCATAAGAGGGAAGCGAAAGCGCTGAAAGATAAAGTCAAGAGAATGGGAAAGAAAGGGAAGGAGGAAGGAGCAAAGTTGGTATCAGAAATGGAGGATAGGCATGCTGCAGAGTTGAAGAATCTCGAGATTCGTGAAACAGAGCCAACAGTGGAAGAGGTTACCATATCCCTGTACTCCAGTAAAGTGGGTGAACCCCGTAAAACGAAGGCGCAGAAGCGTAGAGAAAAACTTATGAAAGAGGAACAGGAAAGAGAGGAGCGGATAGCAGCAGAAAACGAAGCTAGAGGAGAGTCAGAGAAAGAGAAGGAGGAGGCTGCGTTGACAGAGTTGTTGCATTCATCTGGCCTTGTGATTCATGATATTATTCCTGACGGGCATTGTCTTTACAAATCTCTAGGTATGTATTCACTTGTTTTTGACCCCGACACTTTTCGTACGCCGAGAGGGCTCAGTAGATCAGTTTTTGTGCAGAGGATCAAATACATTGCCTACCAGACGGAGGGGCTACAATTGCAGCAACTTTTGGTCAAGATGCATCCGACTTGAGCTACTTGAAGCTTAGATCAATATGTGCAGATTCACTTCGTTCGCATAAGGATAATTTCATTCACTTTTTGGCTGAAGATGATGTCAGCTCTAGCGAGGGTGACAGGTTCGAGGCTTACTGCAATGAAGTTGAGAAAACCGCAGCATGGGGGGGACATCTTGAAATACAAGCAATATCGATAGCTCTTAAAGTTCACATTAAGGTTTACACTGTGGGGATTTCAGCAATAGATATCGGCGAGGAGTATCATGGGGAAAACACATTCCTTCAGATTTGCTATTTGAAGCATGCATTCGGACTAGGAGAGCATTACAATTCTACAAGAACCATATAAATCTACTATTTCTGAAAATTTGAATTGTAAAATTGATGATGGATTGATTCGGCTAGTTCTAATGCTTTGAATCAGTCGGCTGGACGCAATAAAGGAGCGTTTGTAATTTGCTTCCGGAACTGAGCGGACATGTGTCTTCTATGCTGTGCCTACTTGGGTTACAAAGGCAACAAAGCTATGGATACTATATCGAAAACCAACACTCAACCTGTCGATAGCTATTGGAAGACAGAGATTCAAACATCTTTGAGGGTGCGCAGCTCAATCCAATTGGTTCAAAACGTCGCATGTGATCTTCTCATGCACATTTATATCTTTTAAATGCACATTCATACCTTTTAAATATCTGATGATTGTAGATCAGGAGAATTGAGTCGGGGAAGGCTCCAAAAGTCGAAGAACCTCCGACGCGAAGAAAAGTGTCGCAAAAGGAGAAGGAGAGCAAGGATAGGCTGCAACGACTCGTGGAAGCTCATGCTCCACGCGGAAATAGAAGCAAGAAATAGTCGCTCGACTATGTGGTACTTTGAAGAAAATACTTTTCATGGATGTGGATTAACTCTCCAACCAGCAGCTCCTCGATAGCCCGGACGTCTTCTGGTCGTTGAATATGGACGGGCTCATTCCCCTGATGTTTATTGAAGAGTAGGACGGACTCTTTTCTCGAATGAAGCAGATTGGCTACAACACAATCGACTTTGTACATTTCTATGGATTTCTTCGCTTTCGTTTCTAATATCGATTGATCAGTCTCGAGTTTAAAGCTCACAATCATTGCATCTGGGATCCAATCACGACGCATCACGCCCAAGGCCTTGGGAACCTTTGACAGATGGATTGACAAATCAGCCTCTCTCGACTGTATTTTATGCTCGGCCTGTGTATTAGTACATCAAAAAATTAGTGAGAAGCAAATATTTCATTGAGAGAAGAATTAGCTCCACTGCACAACGTACCAAGCTTCCCCAGGGGATGTAGAAATCAGAGACTGCAGCTGCGCAATACATCATAGCTCTTTCATGGCATACAGCAAGCGCTGTACAGATTACTTCTAATGTCTACAGCGATATCGTCATAAGATTAGTTCTTTTAGGAATGTCGAAGGTACCACTTAGCCATGTACATCAAATCTGCAAGACGCAGTACCTTTAGATATTCAAATAGTGTTGTAAATTTGATCCGCAGCATTCTCCCTTTGCGGACATACGTGAATGATGTCATCAGTCCTTGCGCAAGGTTTTCCCGGAGTTCCAACTTATATTTCCCTGTCACAGAACTGATGTGGTGCTCCACCACATCAGACATGCAGTCTCCCGACAAATGCTCTTCAAATTCCGAGATGAACGGCTGAGCCGATCCGTGTCGTGTTAGGAAGATGACATGATACCCATGCTTGAGGAACTCCTCACAGGAAAGAGCGCCCCTCGTCCCTTTGCTGAAATTGTCGATGAATCTCACACAATTCTTCTCCAATGGAACAGTAGTACCCCCTGACGTGACACAAACAATACGGTTCTGACCATTTGCTTTCGTATTGACCTGAAGAATAAACTCTCTTACTTTCTCCGCGACATTCTCCATCCCGCTAGAAGGAGCATCCCTGAGAAATTGATTCAACATATGTGTCTCATTTTGACTCGAAGACTCCATCCCATAAAAGCTATAGAATCTCCAGCACAGTGGCGTTTGTAAGAGACTCAGACCATACTAAGAACCATTAATGCAGAATACATGGGTTTGATTGTGCAACGAGACCTTATTTCAGGATGATATTAGATGATAATATGAATCAGGCATTCACATCGGCCAACATCGATAATGGAGGCAAAACTTTTTGGAGAGCAGGTGTGTCTATGCAGACGCACCATTAAAGCTGCCGTCGATGGGACTCTGCATGTATGCACAATGCATCCTGGAGTGATGACAGGATGACCTCCATCAGACGCGTAAAAGTCTATCCTCCGAATTTTTGAGAGACTTAATAAGATTCAGTTCCAGTGATTCAGACGGGACAAAGCAGTGGCGTGCACAGGATATCCTGGTCTTTGCAGTGTGAGACTGCATGATAAATGCATTCTAGTGCAAAGCTCCACATTGCCTTTGTGCAGCACACATTGGTCACACCTGGTCTGCGAGACGCATGTGTTCAGGAAAAGTGTATGAACTGCTGCTTGAAAGGGGAAACCTGTCTCTTAGAATTACAGGCATCCATGCATTTGCACTCATTTGGGCACTTCGCTCGAGTCCAGAAACAAGATGTGACCATTTTCTGAGGGGTTATATCCTTGCCAAGGTAGCCGACAAGTCTCCATTTCAAAAATTTATGGGTAGGATATGTTTGGTGTAAGCGGCATGGCAGATATGTATGTGCCACTGTATCATGAGAGCATCAATGTCGATTGTTGCATGATTGAACATGGTTGAATTACACAAGAAGTGCTGAAATAGTTGGGTGATTCTGGATCTAGGATCGAAGGTTGCTGCAAATAAGCCGGACAGCTGAACAGAAAGCGGAAGAGGACTTGATATGATACTGACGCACCGGCCAGAATTCTCTAAATGTCTAGAAAGCTTCCAAGAAGGAGCAAATTGCCTCGGATTCACGGATTGTCCGTAAAAAGTACAGGGTGGTTTTGGAATGATTGATTTCCCTAAATAGATGAATACGAATATCCCTATGAGTGATAATAGTAGCCGCTCGTAGATTATGCTCTTAGATTATAATCAATTTCATAGGATACTGCACGGTACTGCTGTTGGCAATGTATTTCAAACGTGTCATTGGTCCTTGTCAGGGGGACCTTGTGATTGTCAGTGTTCAGTCGACTCAAAAATGTTCGCTTCATCGCTCTTATTGTTATGACGGAGTATTCTCTCGGCCAGGTGGGTGGACAAGGTGTCGTGCACGTGACGACAAAGGAGACCACATAATTGTAAGTGGCCGAGAGATGATTGGGAATGATGTCCTGCGACAAGTTGTTGCTCAAAAGAATGCAATAGATGTCAAGAATGTATTGATAGATCAGTATCCAGATGCGGGCGTGTTGGGGGAAGATGACTGTTTGAAAATTTTGGCATCTTGTGTCTCTGCTGAGAACTACGAGTTGGTTCTGTCAATTTTTGCATCTCTTTTCAGTCCTAGTGAGGCAGCAGGTTCATTTGATTCAGAAAACACGTTTGAATGGCCTAGAAGACGCGAGTCTTTGAGTGCAGAGGTTGTCAAGCTCTTGTGTCGGAACTTGGAGACAAAGACCGCTCTCGAGATACTGGACATCATACGGCATCGCGGTGTACAGTCCTCAGAGGATATACATTTTGGTTTTGTTGTCGATTGTCCCGATGGGCGTGGGAGACCTCTCGCGTTAATGCAGCCCCATGAAGGCTCCAAAGTTGTGCCAGATTCCTACTCCAAGTATGAATATGAAATCTTTTCAGGGCGAGTTGTGAGGTCGGACTCGGAGTCTCTTGTTTCCACTTTATCCTGGTTGAAACAAATTGGTTTTCAACTGGGTCGGATGCCAACTGCTGCACTGCATACAATGACAATTGAAGCACCCTCAGGCCAGCAGAGAACTTTCAAGTTTGGAACACCACTTTCGAGTGCTCCTGCAAAAGTTGGGGATCGAGTATCACTGGTTTGTTCTCCAGAGCAAGGGAAATCATCGAGACAAAGCATGCGGTACAGTGGTATCTTAACCCCATCACCACCTGGCACACGGCCAGGAGAACCTCTCTCAATTACCAATCATACTGTGGGCGGCAGCACAGATTTGAACAGACCTGTTGACACGAATGATACTCTCCCGGGTTTGAAATGGCTAGTGCCCGCACTGGTATTTTTTGTAGGAGTGGATGCGGCTTCTAGTATTATAAATCCACTTTATCCAATGCTTTTTGCAGGCATGGTTGGCTCATCTGCTTTGGCTCTGTCACTTGGATCAAATGTTGTGCTGCCAAATTTGAAGAAACTACCAGATAGCTCACTAGGACTTCAAGAGACACGACAGGGGCTACTCCAAGAACATGTGCGGCTGACGTCCAATATGCAGCAATTAATGGTGGAAACAGTTGCTGATGTTAGAATGCTGGCAAGGTTATGGCAGCTTTTAGGCAAAATGAACTCGATGGAGCACCATAAAGCGTACACGTCACGAATTGAGAGAGTAGTAGAAGCTAAAGATGCAATGGAAAATAGATTAGAAGCGCGCATCTCGATGATACACGAGTATGCAAAAGTACTTAGCATGATTGAAATTGAAGTAGAAATGGAGACAGATATCCCGTTGGCTGAATATCAAGGTACGATCTGCATCATTTCAAGGGCCTATATTTGCTTTCTGATTCAAATACATCACGGAAACCTGCAGATATCCAGAGAGAATTATCCAGATTGAGTGAAATTGAAAATCTCCAGGAGGAATGGCAGGCCAAGGTAGAAGCACAGGACGAGGTTGAAAAGTTGCTGAGATCTTACTCTTCAGATGACCTATAAGATGCTTTTGTAGTGCTCCATGAGGGCTTGGGTGATAGTGTAACCGCCTCTGAAATGTCTCCCTCTCATACGAATCCAGGCATTCGGTCATATTGAGGTTGCCATCCCCTGCAGTACTTGGTGAAAGCATGTCAAGGCGACAGTCTCCCATGCAAAGATTCACGAGGTCTGCACTTGTTGCCTCTGTTTTGTGCTGTAATCAAAGAGTTAGTGAAGCTCTGCTCGAATGATGCACATATCTTGATCCAGATCTGCGCAGATCTAGATCTGCAATCCAGATTGCATGCAAAATCCAACTGGATAATGTCAACATGAATTTTGATCCGATGCCCCTCTGTAAGACAAACGAGATTTGTTATCACCTCTGGTTTGCTAGAATTTGGTACATTTGAAAAGAAGTCGGTGTTGTGCCGGACGAGTTTGCTGAACCAGAGATACCGAGACTCGTGTATCGAGTAACCAAGAGTGTGGCCAGCGACCAATCGATTGCCTCTTTTGGGGAAGAATTATATCCTTAGAAGAAGATAACAGGAGGTTACTGCGATAGCATCTGACAATACAGGGCAAAATGGCGTTCCGATTGCATTCTTCTTGCGGAACTGGCTGCCGTCACTCGAGGCGACAGCATACCGCCCTTTCCAATTCGATGGGAGGCGGAATACTTAAACAAGTTAATCAAAATCAATCAAAGTCATCAATTACCAGATCGAGGCTGAGAAAGACACCAATATCGACCGGTACGTGCTTGGGCCAAGTCCAACGAAACAGAGCATTCTCTGGATTCATGCTTATTTTCCGTTCAATTTTCCTGCAGCAGTGCCTCGAGGTGTCAATAGTCGGCATATTGTATCTGCTGCTGCTTCGCAGATAAATGCAAATCCAACAGAAGGCAAAAAGTTTGACTATATTATTGTAGGTGGTGGACTTGCTGGCTGTGTTTTGGCAAATAGATTATCTGCAGATCCAAACGTCAATATACTCTTGGTCGAGGCTGGACCTGATAATACTTCTAGAAACACGAAGATTCCTGCTGCGTTTACCAGGATATTCAGGTCAGATCTTGATTGGAATTTATTTACAGAGCGGCAGCAGGCTTTAGCTGATCGTCAAGTATATCTCCCTCGGGGCAAAGTTTTGGGAGGATCTTCATCAACCAATGCTACATTGTATATGCGGGGTAGTTCCGATGATTATGATTCCTGGGGCGTGGATGGCTGGTCTTCGAAGGATGTCTTGGAATGGTTCAAATTGGCGGAGACAAATGCTGATATCAAAGACCCTGCAGTACACGGAACTGATGGACCAATGCATGTAGAGAATCCAAGATACAACAATTTTCTCCATCAATCCTTTTTTGAGGCAGCTAAGGAAATTGGAATTCCTGCAAACTCAGATTTCAATGACTGGAGGCATAAGCAGGAAGGATATGGCACATTCCAAGTCACTCAAGATAGAGGGGTCCGTGCAGATGGGTATCGTGAGTATTTGCGTCCAATTATTAATAGGAATAATCTTCAAATTTTGACCGGTACTAGCGTGACTAAAGTCTTATTTGATCAGAAGAAGGCAATTGGTGTACAGTTCACGACAGAAGAAGTGTCTACCATGAGGGAAAGAATGACAGCGGAATTGAAAGCAGATGGTGAGGTGATAATGTCGAGTGGATCTATCCACACTCCTCATATACTACAATTGAGCGGTGTGGGCGATGATGCTGCATTGCAAGAGCTAGGAATTAGACCTACTGCAAATATTCCAGGCGTTGGGAAAAATTTGCAAGATCAACCAGCAGTTCTTGTAGCAAGTCCTTTGAAACGCGAACTCGATGGGAAGTCCCTCTCAGATCATATTTATAATGCATCTGGAGGCCTTAGGAAACGAGCAATTCTTGCATATCTTCTCTTTGGTAAAGGTCCATTAACATCGACAGGCTGTGACAGAGGAGCCATGCTAGCAACAGATGCAGCGGAAGGTGGTGCCCCCGACTTACAAATACGCTTTGTTCCAGGAATGGCTCTGGATCCAGATGGGGTGTCGACGTATACAAGATTTGGAAAGTTCCAGAAAGAGGGCAAGAAATGGCCCAGTGGAGTAACATTTCAACTAGTTGCAGCCAGGGCACATGGACAAGGGTCTGTGTGCATCAAAAGCGATGACCCATTCGAGAGCCCTTTGATCAACAGTGGGTATCTAAATGATCAGGGAGGGAAGGACTTGGCAACATTGAGAAATGGCATACATATAGCAAGGAAAATTGCATCTAGCAAGGCCATGTCCTCTGTATTGGATGGGGAGCTCTTTCCTGGAGAAGACATTTCTACAGATAATGCGATTGAAGAGTATATCAGGAAAAGCATTCATTCTAGTAACGCGCTTGTGGGAACTTGCCGCATGGGAGCGAATCCAGAAAGTGGTGATGTCGTTGACAAGGACTTGAGAATTTTTGGCTTAACTGGAATCAGAGTTGTAGATGCTTCAGTGATTCCCAAAATTCCAGGGGGTCAAACTGGAGCAGCGACTGTGATGATAGCAGAAAAAGCAGCTGCAATGTTAGTAGGCAAGAGGGAATCATGATACTGAAGTTTGAATGTAACATTGACAAGAATAATGCATCAATCATATGAAAAAATCTTGATTATGTATCATTGTATGCAATTATATGCAGTGTACACCTGCTTTCTGATCATCAGTGAAATGATGGCTCCCAACTCACAACAGTTCCATCAAAGGATATAGAGACTAGCATGGGAAGGTATGGATGCCAACTGCAATCTCGCACGACATCCACATGGTGTTCCAATTCTCTGACCTTCTCGCCTGTAACTACATCGAAGATATGAATGCTACCAGTCCCACACCCTGTGTAAATGTACCGCTGTCCTGTTGTGTGTGCTGGGGACCAGTAGGATCGAATAAGTGTGCTAATGACTTGGTGTCCCCTGTATGTGGCGATAGACTTATCTCTAGGGTGACGAATTCTTTTTCCTGTGCCTGGATACGTCATCCATCGGTAATCCCACCTAAATGTGGGCACATCTGTCTTTTTCTGCTCTTCCTTGGCCTCATTCCAACTGGCCATATTTCTCATGTCCCAGCACTTAATTGTCTGATCTTTTGCATTGGATATAAGATGACATGAGTTATTTTTGCTGTTTAAATGTGCCAAGCCCTCTGTATGACCAATGAAGGATCCAACTGGCTTACCCGACCGTCCAAGCAACCTTCTATCCCAAACGTGAATGAAAGAGTCATCAGAGCCTGAGTAGAATATTCGATTCGTCTCGTCCGCATATTCCACAGCATTTACATCCCTCTGGTGATGATGTAGTTTCGAAACAATTTGTTGGGATTCAATGTCATAAATATATACAAACGGCTCAGAAGAACCAGCAACAATTTCTTTACCATCCCCAGACCATTTGATCGACCACAAACCTTCTGAAAAAGACCTGTTCGAAAATGTCAGCGTCTCGTGTATATCTGTGACATTGGCGATCGATTCGATGCCAGGATCATCCGTATTCATGGTGACTAGATGAACCAAAGGGGTGATTGAAGAGTACAAAATGAACCTCCCATCGGGGGACATGGCAGTATCCGTAATTGTCCACCGCAAATTTCGTGCTTGAATAGATTTCACGACCTTGAAATTTCTCAAGGGATCATAAATTTTAATTATACGCTCGTTTTGAAAGGCACCTACAAGGTGAACCACAGATCATGAGCACAGAATATGCAAGGAAGCAATCATTTCGAACAAGGAAAACATACCAATAAACCGTTCTCCATCTGCTGTAAATTGTCCAATATATCCACGACTTTCCATCCGATCCAAGACATTCGAAGCAGTATCCGGAATGATATCAAACGTGGCAATTTTACGACTGAGACTGTATGGACTACCACCAATGCCCAAGGACCTGTACCCCAAGAGTGCAGCCGTTGAAACATCCGAATCACTGTCCCTCGGGGACATTGCATTTCTCTGATTTAACTGTCTATTCTCCACTACGTGTGCCAATTCTTTGCCGGTATTGAGTTGGGTACCTTCACAAGGAAGTCTGTCGCCTTCCATGGTTTCGTGGATTCGAAACTGCTCCTCGTCCTCAGATAATTCGTCATCGTCACTCTCATCTTCTTCTACAAAATTATCCGAGTCTTCATAGATCAAATCTCCATTGTGATGCTCAGAGAGACCCAATCCCCCCACAGGGGTCCCGAAAGGGATATATCCCTCCGAGTCACTGCTCGTCTCCTCCATTTGAGAAGCATTGGTAAAGTACATCTGTTACATGAATCTGATTCAAAACCAATTGGCTGTAAGGACAACTACCCTGTACAGAGTGACAGCGTAGTTACTTTCGTACAGATTCATCCAACGCAGTCGTCATCCTTTCGTAGATGCGGCATCTCGATCAGATCGATCCCCTGACTGGGCATATTCAACCTCGTGCCTGGAAGCTGCCTTGGACTGGCAGCTTGGAGGATTTCTGACATATTTCTTCTATCCCAGTTGTTCTATGAGATATCGATATGCCTCAGTTGATTTTGTAAACATATGCTGCCTGCGTGCAATGTCCTGCTCACGGAAATGCCGACCCTTCTGCTTGTCTGGGTGATACCTTTTGGCTAAAGCTCTGTAGGCGCTTTTGATTTCATCCACAGAGCACCCCCGTTGAATTCCAAGGGTTGCATATGCTTCTTGCATCTTTGAAAAGCCTTCTGAATTCCGTGCTCTCATTCTTGCTGCCCGTATTCGGGCTCGTTGCTCCTCCATCTCTGCCTTCTCTTGACGAGCCTTTTCATATGCTTGATCAATTTCATGGTCTTCCGATCTACAGCCGCATTCACTGCAGTAAAACATCACCTCTGGATCATGTACATCCTCATTTTGATAATAAATCTTGAATTCAGGGCAGGAGGGGCCGCATATCTTGCAACCCATGCGCTTGGTTTGGGTTAGCATATCCTGGGAGGTTGTCATCATGCACTCTCCAGCCTTTTCGGCTTTTTCTCTCCTCTCTTTGGCACGCAGCACCCTCTTTTCTCTTTCACTCAAGGTTTGACTGGTGCGGTCCGAGGGCTCCTGGGATGATGAGGTAGATGAGGAATTCTCGTCATCTCCAGAGTCCTTGTGGGGTGATTCACAATCTCGTGTGTCAGAATCCGTGGTTGCATTAGATATTGTCTCCTGAAAATCCAACTTAATCTTCCAGGCATTTTCAATCATTGCAATTGTGTCGGACAGGTCCGACATGGAGCTAGATGTCCTGGATATACTCTCTCCATCACTGGCTTTGGTTTGATCACCAGCCTTGTCTCCCTCATCATCACTCCCGCAAGCAACGCATTCCTCGGTGCAATCTGATGTTTCTAGGTGTGATTCAATTTTATCCAAACGATTGCGAATGTCGATCAACTCCTCTCGCGGCGCATGAGGACAAGCATGCTGGGTGATCCACTCTGTTATAAAATTTATCTGGTCTTGCATTCTTTCAATAGAAGAACGAATACACTCCAACTCTGCCTTGCTGTCATAATCAGTAAGTTTACTTTTAGACTCAACAGTACCTTTGTTCTCCGAGGTTTTTCTGTCATTTTCCTGCAGGGGTCTATTCCTTTTCTGTGATTCAGCATGTTTACTGTTTTTGACTCCTATACGGGAATTCAGATCTCGAATCAACTGCTGAATTGCCCCTGAAGCATCTCTTGAATCATCTTTACTCTGTTCTAAGCAGGAGAGAGCCGTTGTACAAGCACCCAGAGCTTCCTGAAAGTGCCCCAAACCTTTGAGCGCAACAGCCTTGCGGTAATGAAGTTTGTACCAAGTTGGATCCAATGAAACCCCCCTATTGGCGTCATAGAGCGCCTGAGACCACCATCGCTTGGAACAATAGCATTTACTCCGATTACTCCAAATCTTGGGATCCACAGGATTCACCTCCAAAGCCTTTGAGTAGTGCACAATTGCTGAATCATAGTCTCCTATGGCCACGGCATCATTTCCATTCTCCCGTTCCGTTGCAGCCACATCAACCTCATGCTGATCTGCTGCGCATGAGCATCTAGAACAATTCATTATTGAAGGATCGCAGTCAGGGTGCAACGGAGCATCCCCTCCCTGCGTGCAAGAAACAGTCAAGGCACGTTGACCAACCATATGCTCACATAGTGTGCCACCTACCTTTCTATAATATTTGTCCTTTGTATGAATGATATATTTACCGCATGATGAGCATCCCAAGCATCTCCCTCGTGAGACGCCCATCAAGTCCCGTGAAGTCTTCTCATCAACCAGGTGGTTGTCTCGAACTTTCAACTGCCCTTTTTGCCCTCCCCACATAATAATAATAATATATATATCCCAGAGGTATATATCAATGTGTGTATGGTTAGAGACAAAGGGTGTCGGGACCGTTTGAAGTCTTTCACATGCCCATCTTGAATAAACAAGGAATCACAGGTACTGACCAGTCAGTTAATCCCACATTTGGGCTCATCCCCGGGCCGAGTGTGACATAGAAACTTTCAACACATGCATGGAATAGGCTGTATATGGGTTTCGACAAGCATCAATGGCCAGTCGAGACTGTGGACTATATGAGCCCTTCATGCTCTGTCATGCCATCAAGGATCTTGTGAAGTCAACGAATCACAATCATCACGGGGCTGAACGAAATGAAATATACCTTTTTCTGTTTAAATAATAAATCTGTATTTATCTATTTCTGTATGTATGTATATTTGTCACGCTATGGTCGGAGATTTCAAGGTTTTCTCGGACTGACGAGCTGATGGTCTCTCTCTATTCGATAGTCCCTATACTGGTCTTTAACTCTTTCAGTAGAGGGCGCACGTCTATTAGAATAAAGTAAAAATGGACATGGAGAGTAATCCCACGTGTGCTATTTGTCTTGATGACCTTGATTGTCAGGATGTCAGTCTTGTGTGTGGACACACATTTCATGCTTCATGCTTGCTCATGTGCCTGCTGAGAGTACCAGCGGTGCAATGGCAATGTCCTCTTTGCAGGGATAAGATATTGAAAAGATCAGGGCGTCATGAGATGTGTTCAGTGATCACATCTGCGGAAAAACGAGGTGCTGGAGCATCAAAGTGGCAGAGCATGCATTCTTTTCTGAAATGCGTTTGCCTGGCTTTAAAGAATCGGGGACATTCAGACGCTGAAGAGAATACAAACAATGGTTGGAGTACTGCAGGGGGACAACGAGATATTCGACTGCCATTTTGGGGGACAAACAGATGTTTGAATTTCTTGTTCAGTAGAGGTCCTGAAAGCATTGATGATGTGTGCACAACCATGTGTGCCAGAAACTACATATTATATTTGCTGAATATGAGAAAATACAAGGTATCGGTTTTGATCATGAGACATATAGTTGCCCTTTGCAGCTCAGTCTCAGTATTCTTTTGTGGGATTTTTATCGTCCAGTGCTCTACAAAATTGTGTGGACAGGTGGTGTGTCCTCTCGCAAAAAAGATCGTAATCTCTTTCTTTGGCCGTCAAATACTCTCCGATTTTGAAGCATACAATAATATGAGCAGGATGTACCAGATCGATTTCGCCTTGCATACGCATGTCTATTGTGGTGATACTGATACTGGTGTATTATTTCCAGCAGCCTGTTTCATCTGTATTGGGTGCATGCTCATGATCCAAATCAAACGATTATTCAACATTTCAAGCTATGAATTACTTCATAACTGGACCCTCTACCACTGGAAGGCCAATATATTCTGGCTGGGCTTTGCAATCTTGTATTCCTCCGCATCTTTTCTTTTCCGAACAGTATTCACCATGCGATTCATCATGCGTCTGTTGGGCACATGTATATCGCTGCCTCTGGGAGGTAGAGATATTTGTTTCAATACATAATAGAAAGTTCATCCGAAAGGAATGAAGTGCAGATAGATCATGTAAGACGCATTACTCAGCATTGCTTTCCTCTGATGCTGCCATTCGCTGAATTACTTCCTCAGCATAGTCTGGCATATGGTCAGCTAAAAACCTGCCACTAAAGATCAAGCCCTGAGCATTCAGACATTCATTTTCGACCCAAATTGCTTCGTAGTCACGGTCAGGGGTGACGACATGGAAGTCGAATGTCGTGCTACTTGCCTTCCTTTCAATCCCAGCGATTGGCTGGAAATAAATAACAGACCCAGGTACCGTCATTCTGTCGGCAGAAGATACCAAGTATCTTCTATACTCGTCGGAATTACGGCTTTCCAAATATCTGTTCAAATAATCTCTTGCATCTTGTGCAGAATCAAGGCAATTTTCTTGGGGATCATCTTCAATTGATGCAATGGATTTATAACTCCACAAAAGCTTGTACGCTAGAATCAATTTAGGCAACTTGACGCACGCCAGAGCATAGACAATCTGATCTCTAGCAAGATCTAATGCTGCTGCTGAAAATCTTGGCGGCAATTCTTTTCCACACACAATGGTTGTACACCAGCTGCGGCTACGCTCAGCAACACGCTTATCAACAAGTCCCAGAGGGGGAGAAAAGCACCAGCATTTGATATTAGGAATAAATTTTTGGAAGTACAGAGCAAGGAAAAAGCAACAGGCAGCTCCCAAAGAATGTCCAGTGAAAATCAGTTGATAGTCCTTGCAAGCATCTGAGGTGACTGTCTCTTGTAGAATACCGCTTTCAAGAATGTCACAGAGCGTCGCCCTAGACGCTTCCAGATAATCTCCCTGTGCTATATAGTTTGAGTGCTTCGGGGAGGTACATGCAGGACTTGGTGGCCTTGATTCCCATCCAGTCACCTTGGACTCCACCCACGCATCAAAATCCGCTGGCTCCAACAGCACATCTCGAACGTTATCATTGATGGTGACGGCGCCACGAACAGATACTACTACACATTTTCTATCGTGGTCGACGGATATGACGTAGCAGAGAACATTATGTTCCTGTCCCTGTTCTCGAATAAAAATGATGCTGTCTCTTGGTGCATCAAGGACTCTGCAGGCTATTTCCAAATTACACTTGCCTCGAAACATGGGAAACAAGGTACCTTTGCCTCCCCAACACAGTGCGAAAATACCCTTGAAGAATCCTTCGCCAAGCATGTACATCATCCATCCATATGCTGCCATTGCAAATCGAAAATAATACTCTGCCTCATGCAACACATTACCACCCACAGGTTCCCCTTTCATTACTGTCGTACAATATTGTATTGAAGAAAGATCCTCCACTGTCCTATTTTCACTGGGCCTCGTCCGTTGCTCAGAAGAGATCCCAACAGCATCTAGAGGCAGCACCACCCTGTTCTTTGAATGCCGAGCTTTATGCCGAGCGTACGCAAAACCGAGAATAAAATCAGATAAAGTCATGTCTGAATGTCCGAATAAACTCTTTAAATTTTTTCCAACCCTGTCCGCTCTCTCTCTGTGGTGGTCTCTCAATGTCTTGCTGAACGGATTCCAGCCCAACCATATCAAACTCATCCACAAGCTGTTCATATACGTCTTCGACCACGATTCATTCGAATTTTCCACTTTTGAAGATTGTCCATGAGCCAGTATAACAAATACTAGGTAAAACAAACAGTATGTCCAGAAAGTCCCAGCAGTAGCCCATGTAAAAGCATCATCATTCCACATCACACCACCAACATCACATGGCCGCATCCAATTGTATGAACCCAGGTAAGACAGATATGCCACAAACCCTACTTGTACTATATGGCATATGGCATCCAAAGCCACCAACAAGGGTATTAGTCTCCGGGGTTCTCCATGCAGTGGAGTACCCTGAAGTCCAGCTACGACAGTCCATAGTTCTAGCATGAAGGAGATGCTGTACGTTGCTAAAATACCAGAATATGCTATAGTAAACTCTAAAACCTCATCACAGACCGTATCAGGGCCATGTAAGATGGCAAACCAAGCAATTAAAGGTGGGATGAAAGCCTACACCAGAAAAACAACTACCAAGGTGAATCAAGAGCGATTACGCAAGATCGCATGTCGATATTCACGTACAAAATGGAACAAAAGCGCAAAAAAGGAAACCAAAGGCATGTCGTCATCGGCAACACGCCAACGTCGCCCCAGAACTCTCAGAGCAGGCATGTCGTATCCAATTTTACTGTATATCACAGTTCAGAGGCACCCAACGGGCGCCTGTCATGTCGAAAACCTTTTCGATCAATTAATTTGATACCTCACTACCATATGGGTAGCACGCCTTGACATATCATAATCGGATGGTATCATCTATACCATGGCCACGGAAAAACCGAGATTTGATGGTTGTCACGTGCGCGTCCTCTTTCTGGATTTCTGTCCAACTGAGCAAGTGCAGATTACACCATCTCTTATCTAAAATAATTTATTTCATATTAGATTGGAAATCAGGACTGCCCTGGACTAGAATACCATGTTCTGTTGCGGCGGAAGTCCCACAACAGAGGAGGAGGAGGAGTATGAGTATGAGTTGAATACTGGTATGAGTATGCCACTAGATCAGGCATTGAACCTCGACAAGGGAGAATCTAAGGAATATGACAAGAATGAGCCAAAGAAATCTTCCTCATGGCTGCAAATGATTGGGGAAGCGGTGCAGAGTGGGTCTGTGAGTGCGACAACAACAGCAACCGACCTAGCGAATAAGATCACTTCAGGCGTGGATGTGTCTGCCCAGGAGATTTCAAAATTCTTGAATAGTCTTCGGTTTACAAATGAGCCAAGGAAGAGCGCCAAAGTGGGGCATGCAGTGAGTGTTCGGGTTCCCTCCACAGTGTCCCAGGCAAGTACTGCCGACTCCGAGGCCACCACGGAGAGCAATACAGATTCCAAGGGAATTCGAATGGTAGATTATCGCTCATTTCCATTGAAAGGTTACGTCGATCTACCATCGGCACTGGTGTCGATGCTGAAATGGACAGCAATGGATCATTATCTCATTATTGGGAGACCAACAATGGCTCCTTCAGCAGGGCTGAAGGGCTACAAGGACGTGACGCCGAAGAAGGAAAGGTCTAATTCCCCATTTATTGTCGTGATTGACGAACCTGATAAATTGGGGACATTCAAGGATAATAAGTATATTTGGGTCGAATTTGCCTTGGGTGATACCTTCATGTTGGATGTATCTGGAATGAAGTCAATGGATGACTATGCCAAGGTCCTGTCGAAGAAGGGCCGCTGGAATTTCAAGGATAGAAGGAAAAAGTTTGCGAAAGGGCCTATATTACATGAATTTATCGATTTGCCAGCAAACAAAGAGTTTGTTGATTCCCTTTGGCCGCTCTATGCTCAAACAGGGGAAAAGAATGGATTTACTGTGTTGACCAAGGAGGAATTTTTTGACTTTCATTTGACTGTCCCAGATTTGAAGATATCGATTGCTTGGGATACAAGTGACCCGAAAAATAGGAAGATGATCTCGTTCTGCACTGGGGTGATATGGAGAGATGTCATCATGCCCATGTGGTGTGGCACAGATTACGAGAATGATCTGAACAGATCATGCGCGACATATTTCAACATCCTCTACAGCTACGTTGAGAAAGCAATTGAAAGTCCTTCTATTACATGGGTTGATCTCGGAGCGTCGCATCGAAAAGCAAAAATGGCAATTGGATTCCAGCCGTACCCTTTCTCAGGGTATTTTAGATGCAAAAACTCTATCGTACAGATTTTCGTAGAATCTTTAATGGACAAGTATTATAAGCCAGAAAAACTCATCAATGACCCTTAGGAAAGAATCTTTTGCCTGACAGGTTTGATTCATGGATCTGTGATATCAAGCTCTTTGGAATTTTTGGCACGTGTTGAGCAGCAGCTTCTGCAGGGCAAAATGTTCTATTTAACGTGTTATTCTTTATCTTCCATTGTCTGTAACTGGAATACATACCTGTTCGGCTGCTGATAATAGATTCTCTCGTTGGAATCCTTCTCTTGCAATACAGGCAGCGTCCTCTGCAAATTGTCCATCTGGATGCTCTTGATGGGCGAAGTTCCACGATGCAGTATACATCCACTCGAGGAAATATCGAGGAAATGTTTCTTTGGGAAAGCTCTGTATGAAGGAGTGTGCTTTAGAGAGCATCTCAAAAAATTCCTGCCCTGTGGCTATTTGTAGATATTCAACAATGACCTGCATGTCGCATGAGAACCAACACGTCAATCAGACCTATCTCATCAATATATATATAGTAAGCAGAACGTACATCAGCAAAAAGAGAAGGGTTCTGAACCGTTCTAGCGCTGTGTGATCGAAGAATGTGAGAAAGCACCGCCTTGTATGTCCTTACGCAGGGCACCTCCCCTGCATAAGGGCATTTCAGTTCCTCCAGGAGGATCATCAGATGTTCAAATCCCATCTTCTCCTGAACATCTCTAAGCATATCTAAAGCCATATTGTCATGCTGCTGGCGAATGAGCATGATGATAGACTGCATGGAGAGCAAAATGTCTGAGCTGCTTTAGAATCATAAAAGTGAAAAGCGGCGTCGTACCAAGTATTGCCTAAGGAATTCCCATCCTTGAAGCATTCTGGACATAAACCCATCGTTTTCAGTATTTGATCTCAACAAAGCTTGCTTGTCTCTCAAAGACGATAGGATCTCAGTGGTTGTCTGTTCGGATTCCACTGAATCACATGTAAAGATGACCAATATGACTGATGCTAGCCCAAACATCATCTGAGGCAAAAATATATTCTATTAATTCGAAACAGCTATCATAAAAACCATCTCAACTCACCTGAGACATCAGTTGTATCTCCATATCCTTGTTGCCAACCAGATCCAACATTCTGGAAGCCAAGAAGAGGATTCTGCTGGCTTGCTCAAAGTGATTTCGCTCATCTATTTCTTCTTTTGCAAGGGACCATGCATGCCCAACAAGATACTTGACTTCATTGCATGATTCAGAATTCTGCATTATAGGGACGAGAGGTTTGATTGTCATTTGGCTCTATACATCAACTTTAAATATGCAATGCTCACCTTGGAGATTTCTACCAAGTGACCCCTCTTCAATATCAAATCGATCCATTGAACGAACTCAGTGCCTGAAGTTCTCTTCAATTTCGTATGAGAGAGCTCATAATAATTCAAGAATATTCGGATGACAGCCTGAGGCTCACAGGAGTTAAAGCGCGCATCATCGCACACCAAAATTAGCCTGAGGATATTTTCCAAGATTAGAGATGCTGCTGGATAGTTGTCATTTTCTAGGGCCAAACATGCGAAGTAGGACGTCAGCCCAAGGTCGATACCCTCCTCTTCAAATACTAAATGTATTGCCTTCTCAATTGACGACTGATCGGACTTGTTCTCCAGAGCAAGCTCCAGCCTGGATAGATGTGCTTGTGCAGGGTTCAACCTCTCCGCTCTATCAATGTAATGAAATGCCTGCACGTGACAATTCTCCTTGAAGTACATGCGGGAGTAGCATATGAGAATCTTGGATATTAAATCAATATCCTGGGTGATTTCTGCCAGGAGTAACGCTGTTGCAAGCATTGGTTGCAAACAAGGTTGTTGGTCAGAAATCTCACACACAACATTCCAGACCAGCTTGAGTACCTCATTGCTAAGTTGCACCCTGCTCTTCAAATGCTCCATCACATTTTCATTTGAAACTATTGCATGAAAAGCTTGGCATTTCTCGCCGCATTCATAGAAATGAGGTTGATCAATGATACAGCAGAGATACCTGAGCAACATGACCATAAAAGCTTGCCTGTAATCTGCAATCACATATGATACCGTAATATTCTGCCAACTTGTACAGTATATTCATTATTCTCTCACCTTTCTTAATTGTATGCGTATGTGCATATTGGAAAATAATGCGTGGCATCCATTTCCATTGAGCATGACACATCAATTGAGAACATGCCCAAGCACAAGACTCAAGCCAGCGTGGAGCCTTGGCATTCTGCTTTAAATATCGATCAAGGTGCCTGCTAGCTTCTAAGCAAGTCTCATAATATTCTGAATCTAGAGAATCAAATTTCTGGAGCCATTCTCTGATGGCCCCAGGGAGATCAGCCATGAATAGATCTACAAGGCTGCTAGCCTGAAAGTTTTCTTCTCTATGAACATGGCACCAAGCTAGCAGTAAAGAGCACTTTCTTCTGTTTAATGCTATGATATGATCAATATTATGCTGTAACTTCGACTCTTCCGTCGTACTCCAAGATCCATGGAATTTCAGTAGACTTTTGAGGATTTGGGTTGCCTCTTCATACTGACAGGATTTGATAAATTGTACTGCTACAGACGTGCTGGCACACCGATACTCTATAAACATTGAAATTTTCATATACCTGTCAGATATATCAGTCAAGATATTCTGCAATTGATCATGGCTGAGCTTCCAATCCGTGGCTCCTTTGAGCTGCATGAGTACATGGAATGAAGTCACCTTGGCTTTGATCCAAAGAAGGCAGGCCCTCTCACACTCAGTGAATGGCGAGCAATCATCATCCGAAAGGAATATTCTCTCTTGTGAATCACTAGCGAAAGCATTATGCACTAGTTCCTCTAATGTCCCGGCAGTCTGCATCACGTGCGCTAGCAAGATATCCACCGTTGACCACTGTTTCAAACCAATCAGGGATTCACACGCCTCCAGTAACCATGATATTAAATCTAGAAGGACATTTATAGGCCATTTATCCGTTCTGGATTCATATATTCTCAACCATATGTCGGCACAAGTAACTTTCAGTCGACAAAGAAGCAGATCGGATTCCTTGCACACCTTCGCATGTCTCATTCGGCCATCGAAAGTATCAGGAATCTGAACAGAGGGGAGTTTCATCTCATAGTCTTTGCAGATAGACCATAATTGTCCCGCCATTTTAAGCTGGGAGGAAACTGTTTCTTTCGATTTCTGTTGTTCCGCATCTTGTTTGCGAAGCGCAAGGGAGCCTTGCTGAATGCCAAAAGAATTACTAAGGGAAATTGAGTCCAAGTCAAAACCTGCGTTTGCAAGTTTTGTCGCAAGAGACCATTCGAATGCGCTCATATCGGACAAAGCCTCGTTGACTCCCGTGGAGAGACAAGAATGCACTACTAATGCTCTTCTCAGGCATAAACTATTGTATCATATTTATGAATAAATAAATAAATGAGTCCCGGGGATATGAGTAAATACATGCATCAGGAAGGGAAGCTTGCATGTGCATAGTTCATGCAAAAGATCGGGTGGTCAAACGCCAATCTCAGAAATTTTTGGAATCTTGAGTGTATCCAATCGCAGCTGTCTTGGTGAAGACATCCTATATTTCAAACGAAGATCATCTTTCCATTCCATTGTCCCCAAATTGTCCTGGTGCAGTTTGCTATATTCCTCCAGTGCATCCATGGCAAGATTTCCAATGAACGCGACACCTCCAGCACCAAGCTTGCGGCACGTTGAATCTATGTCATTCTCTGAGGCACTTTGAAACCATTCATTCGTCTCATTGGTTAATCTAAAGAATTCAATCGATGCAACAGATGCACCTTGGCGAGGCTGAAGTGCATCATCAGCGGTGCCAATCAAGCTCTGTGCAAATGCAGCAGACACTGATGATGCTGGGACTGACGCTATTGATTGGGCCCCGGCGGCTAATGCACTTCTTCGAACGAATATTTCTTCACTATTTTTGACCGAATCGCTGTTGATTAATCTGAGAATCGCAGTTCCAAGGTAGAGGGCCTCATGCGATCCTGAGCAAACATTCACAAAATTTCCCAAAGTGCAAATAAAGCATCCTAACAGATGTGTGTCCTTCCCAAATAAATCTATACCTTGTTGTCTCTTATCACACTGTAGAAGCAGTTTGCTCGACCACTCAAGCAAGATATGGCCCGCTTGACTGGCCCATCGTTGTTTCAGTGGAGCTCTGCATTCTGGGCCAGCCTCTATTTCTTGCAGTGGTCTCTCTGATTGGAGGCATTTCGCACCTGTGCTTAGTAGCTGAAGAGCTCTGACGCGATGCTGAATATCAGATGACGGTGAGTAAAAAGCATCGATCAAAAAGGAACCAACATCCCTTGGCTCCTCAAGAATTAGTGCTAGAAGGGCATCTAATCGTTGCTCATCAACTGGTTTTGTTCCACGTTTCTCTCTCTCTTCGTTTGTCCAAGCTGGAATACGAGCATACATAAGTGCCTGCGTAATATCCTTTGCATATAGACCAAGTTCACAGGGAGATGCTTTAATGACATCCTCGGCAACTGCAATGGCAGCAAGTTGCTCTTTCCAGTTGTTTTCTCCATTTCTGAGCATCTTCACCATCTCTTCCAATTTAATGGGGATATCCTCTTGGTTGCTATCATCAAGATCTTGCTGCGCTCCAAATTCACTGTCTATTGTATCATCATCTGAATCTATATTTGAGTTCACATCATCGTCTTCAACCACAACCCGTTTCTCATGGATCAATTCTTGATCATCTTTCTCCTCCATTGTGGACCCATTTAGAGATATACTTGATTCAATACCTTTCTCAGAAAATATTAAAGGCTTCTCAGGCGTCAAAGTCGAAGAAAGTGAATTTCCGACACACATTCCAAGATGCCGCAGGGGCTCCCTTGGGCTCTCCAGATACACGCTAATTCCTTTCAGTATCTGGGGAATTATGTCGCCCATTTTTTCCAGTGTACCTCGATTATAAAATTCAAGGCAGCCAATGATGAAGTTTGCAAGAATCTTTTGCTGGTGAGCAGACAAGTTATTGGTTGATGAGGATCCACTCCAGACTGCCACTACACGCTTGAATGCCAAATCTAAAGCGGAGTCATTAGACTTGTCTAAACTTATAGATTGTAGATAATTCAATAATACCTGCAAGGAGTTCTCACGCAATCTACCTTTAGTCAACAGAGTATCACCAAGCTGCAGTCTGACACCAACATGGCCATCCCACACATCTCTTGAAATGATTCCTCTCATCACGAGAGCCTTCTGTGCAGCACTCCCTTGATTATCCAACTCCGAAATTTGATAGAGAAGTTCACCTACGACTAGCTTGATCCCTTCCCCTGTTTCAGGAAATAATCGCAGAATGCTGGACACCAGGCCTTTCGGAACAGCCTCATCATCAGACAGATATACATCCATCAATGTGTTCGCTACCCATCTCGAAAATCCCCTGGAAGAAAATTTATCTAATATAGTAGAACAAAGACGTAGCTTTGGCCCAGCTGGATCACAAGAGGAAATTCGACCAATCAAATGAGATGTTACCAGTGGCACAAAGTTGGAGTAATGTAGGAGATTCTCCGCACGCAGAGCCGAGCATGTCTCAGGTAACTTTATCAGCAGATTTATTTTCTCATCTTCTGGATAGCCCGGATTCTCTTGGGCTCCATCCTGAATCCATGACACGACAGCCTCCAAGCCAGTCTCCTTACAGACCCTGGCCTCCAGAATCGTTGCAGCCACTTCATACGAGACACTCACGACTACAACATCCGAGTATCGACTGCGAGAGAATGTCTCCTCAGCTTTTGAGATCTCCAAATACAGTGAAATAACCTTCAACAGCTCCACATCAGGAGCTTGCCAGAACCAACACAGCAACTCCCAGTCTGTGTCATGATCAACGCAGCCTCTCAACTTTGGAATGATACCTACGATGTGATTACGCAAAATACTGTACGGTAAGATTGAGTCACAACTGCTTGGGAAAGGTATCAAGTATGGCGTACAGTCAAAAATGAGCCCAGACAAATCCTTGAATACCTGTGGGTACCACCACTGTGAGAGCCAATCTTCTCGACACGCATACTCCTCATCCAACAAACATATCAAAGAATCAATCTCCTGATCATATGTTTCAAAGCGACCAGCATGCGCGCGTGGCTTTTGCTCGACAAATCCCAATTTAATGGCCAAGTTCCCCAGAAGTGCCTTCGGATCCCTGCTGCTGGACAAGATGTCGAAAACAGTACGAATCGTTGTTAAAATACTACGATCGCACTCATTCGTATCTTTGGAGTGTGTCAGCGTCATGGCGCTTTCAAGCGTCACACTCCTTTTCAAACAAGAAACACCGTCGCAGCCTGTGAGGCTCAACGACGCTCGCTGAATGATACCAAATACATAGTAAGGGGAGTAAAAGGTCTGCACTCCCAGAGAACAATGCAATAGACTTTTAAGCAGAAGGCTTCACAGAACAGGACTTCCGGTCTCCAAAGGTCTCCGACCGGTTGTGGCTGGTTTACCGGAGAGACCGGACCATTGACCGGCCATTGGCACATGGGACGCATACCCGTGTGGGGCGAATGTGTTAGGTTTGAAAAAGATTGAGAGTCACAGGCGTCGACCTCATATTGCCATTAAAGTATCAAAATTTTTTACATATTACAGTTGTTCAGGGGATTTCGTCGTGCATGTGATAGATTAAGGAGGCTCCATGCGACAGATTTTGACGACAATCTTGTTCCTCGCAGCATTTGCTGTGGGAGTTTTAGCGGATAGAAAGAAATGTAGAACGAATCTTGGAAGTACGTATATGATATTTTAATATGTATAGGTGCCTAGCCATTGTTCTCGTGTGAAGGGCTGTGTCTTTCCCCTGACGCGGCTCAGATACGGGTCGCGACCGAGGTCATTCGAGCGAGGGATGACTTTGAGATGGTCAGATCCAAGCATCTTTTCACGAGAGCTCTTACACTGTTGTTATGGTACTATGCAGACCCAGGTGATTGGTCAGAAGATAATTGGATCATGCTGTATGCGAATTCACAGCCTGATCAGTTGGACAATCCCCAGTTGGCCTTGTATGGAAGTGACTGGGAAGCTGTGAAGCGTGATTACCCTCTTATCGCAAAGAGGGCCCTCCGAGTCAAGAGATCACTTGCTAGGCATAAGTATAAGATGGAAAAGGGGCGTTGGACAAGGTACCAGCCCTATACACGTATTTGTGTACCATCAGAGTATGGACTTGCAAATGCTGGGCTGTTGCCAGACGACTTTATCATCCGGATGAATCCAACGGGTCCCGAGACGGATATTTCTGCAGATTTGTTCTACAAAGCATTCATTCGATATGGAAGGATCTGGAATGGATACGCAGGAAGAAGTCAGCATTAAGAGGGACTAATTTCTATAATTTGCACCAGCATTGATCAGAGTTAAAGAATTTGAATGCATACATATTTTTATTGAATCTTCTTTTGTAATCATGTCTCGATATTAATATTTCATTCAATGACCTGTTAGTCCAGCATTGGGAAGCATGAGGTGGCCATTTCTCACAAATCCCTTGTAGAACAGGTGAGTGGTATTATCAATGTCTTTAGTGTTTGGATTCAAATGCATGAGAAAATCCGTCTTTTTCAGATCGCACCCACTCTTCTTGGATAGTCCACATTTTGTCTGCATGAGAATATAGTTGATTCGTTGTATAAGATGAGAGAAATTTCCAGTGAGAGACAAGCAGGACGCACCGGAACACACAATCTAACGTAGGGATGGTCAGGGCTCCATTCAGTTGAAACTGGTAGCTCTGTACGAGTATTGAAATCATCTGCTACTTGTTGTGCTTGTTTCGCTGTGTGAGGGTATGCACGGGCTGTTGCCTCCCAGTCATCACCGTATTCAGCCTTGGATGGGTTCTTTGGTTGGCCCCATTGTGCAACAGCAAAAGCCAGTCTCCAGCAATCATCCATTCCACCGAGAGACGCGGGCTGATCTGTAGATACGAAGAAAACGATTGTGTAAGAAAATTTTCATACAACGCTATAGATGCACATAGCGAGTATCGTACGAGGAAATTGAGTGATGCAAGGCCCATGTCCTTTGACATACACTCCACGAGGAGCGGGCTTGACATCACAAGTCTCCTTCTTCTTCTTTCTTCCACCAGTCATGCCCTTTCTTTCTTGTTTTTTTGCTACCCCTATTCTGCTCTTGGATACAATTATTTTCGTGGAGTGTTGCTTGTATATAAACCTCTCTACGGCAATGGGAGGAAATCTGCTACTGTCAAACCCTTGGAAACCAAAAAAAAGCAACGTTATCAAGCCTAGCGAGACCAGCACAGCAGCTGCTCTGAGATACACCATCTCCTTTTTTAAGAATTGCCTCTATGTATCATCATACGATACCCCTAGCGCATATACGTGGCAAACACTTGCCAACTGAACCCACAGAAACAGTTCCCTTGCATCCAAGTGTACATGCTGTATCCTAAATCAATAGTACTACAAAGATCAAAGAAAAAATATTTACTGAATGCACATGCAGGAGCAGACTGGTATGACGCAGAATGCAACGAATCACCGTCGCCGGTGTTGTTGAGGTGTCCGGTCAGAAGGCATTTTGGGTGGGACATATAAGACTTTCTACTGGAGGGTGTACATACGTCTTGAGCTTCTGCTCCTTGATAAGACATTATGGTAATGTATATCATAAAATCAATCTTTTTATGTTATGTATTGTGATCAGTGAGTTTAAGGCCTCGTCTTCATCGGTCGCATGAAGAAGGGATCTGCGCCAACAGCAATTGTCATAAACGCAGTGCCTGGAGTTGGGGGACCTTCCTTTGGATCTGGGGCTTCTACAATGCGAGAACATGGTATAATTCTGAAGCTTGCTTTATATGTATGCATTTTCATTGGACTGATCGTAGCTGTCAGATACACAGGGTCACTCGAGCAAGGAACTGTTCGTTCGTTACACGAGGTTGCTACGTCGGATATTTCTCCCACGTCCTTCAATGAACCACCCAAGGCTGCATACGAGAAGATAGCCTTGGATGAGTTGGAATTCAAGACGTCTTCTTTCAAGGTACGGTCTCATCGGGTGCGACCGAGTCTGCATGGGAAATGTCTGACCCATGTTCCTTTGTGCAGTGTACAGATGATGAGGAAGTGAACCAAGTGTGCGTCTTTAAGAATCTCGTTTTATTTCAAGGCGAAATTTTGTATATAGTCGACTATCCAGACGATGCCAAGAATGTGAAGCTGCCCAATCCAACAGTGTTTGATCTTGAGGCTGAAACTCTGTCAATAGTCGACTATGCAGTTCCAAATATTGTTCATCCAATCACGCAAGAGTCGTTAAAATTGCGAGTGGAGTCGAGTACGACAAAGAAGAAAATAAACGTGGCGTACTATGAACATTCTATGTTCCAAAGGGTTCGGAGTTTAACAAACTGGTATTGGGCCATGAATAGTATAAGCAACACTTTCCATAGGCTGTGTCTTCAACTTGGTGCCTGCACTCAGGCAAAAGTGCATGAAGTAGCCTTGTTACAGCCTGCTACATATTCTCCAACTCAAAGAGAGAGGAAAAATGCTCATATTGCTATTAGGACTGGCCAGCATAGTTCTGCATCTGATGAATTGAAAGGTTGCTTGGGACCAATGTTTTGGTAAGACGGCTGTTTGAACACATCTCTTTTCATACGGAATCTTCTTAGAACATACTTAAATTCTATGTAGGGTCGATCATCCACGTATGCATGATTCTCGTGAATGGGTGGGGGATGAAATGGTTATTATGGAAGAGACATACTTTGGGATTGGGAAGAGCGTGATACAACCAAATGTTGCATTGGAGATTGACGGGTGCGTTGTTCATGTATGTTCTTCAATAATGACATGAGATTAAATGAAAGTATGTTGGTGTGGTGTAGATCATTTGCCTTCGAGCAGAGCGATACAAAAACAGGACAGAAGAGAATTGAGTTCTTGAGGAAATGTGCCTCCTTGCCTCCAGTGCCTCCAGAACAAGAAAATCCCTCTATTGTTCTCATAAACAGACCTTTTGGAGATGGAAGGTCTATTATAGGTCTAGATGATGTCTACGATAGGTTACAAAGAGTTCTCCCTCCAAATGTCGAGTTGACTCTTCATTTTCCAAGAGGAGGAAGTGGATTAAATGATCAGGCATCAACATTTGCAAAAGCTTCTGTTTTGGTGATTCCACATGGCGCTGCAACAGCCAACTTTGCTTTCTTACCCCTAGATGCAGTAGTGTTGGACGTTTTTGCACTAAAGAAGAAGCATAATCACGATAAAGGGATCATTGGGTCGTTGCCAAGCCCTCCCTACAATGTGACCATTCTACCTGTTGATTGTTCCAATGCAACAGAGCCGCACTCTACGGCATTTACAGAGATACCACAGTGGAATCAGCTAACAGCTGAAGAGCAGGCAGAACTTCTTTCACCAGCCAAAGTGAATAGGGACTTGGTGAGGAGGCTCAAGGAATTGTTAGGATTTAGTGTCATTGACTGGCTAGATTTAAGGGCATATCATCCAGACACTGAGGTCTTGACCCAGACTGTGCTTGATGCTGTCGATCTATGGAAAGAAAAAGTCTCATATAGAAAAGAAATGGCTCGGAAAAAGAATTCTGCTGACAAAAATTGAATGATTACAAATGCGTAATGCAGTTCGACAAAGACATAATGCATTTAAAGACTTATTGATCTAAAATGGTCTTCTACCAAACCATGAAGCCGCCCAGCTTAACCATCTATCTCTGTCCAGTGTTGCCTCGGTCTCAGATAAGAGCAAGCCGATGACATTTATTTCCCGCAATGTGTAGATCAAGAGCTGGCTTCTTGCAAGCAATTTGAGCTCAATATCACTCCATTTATCCTGCCTGTGCCTCTCGTCCCATTTAATGAACGACTCTCGCAATTTCGCTCTTGCTTTTCCCAAAGCGCCCACCTTCGAAGCCAAGTTGACCCTCGCCTTGTTCAAGGTTCTGCGAGATGTGGCATCCATGGTCACTTTGCACCCTGCAACAACAACTTCTGAAGCTTCTAGCGCTCTTTCTACATCTTCCTTTATTTCAGTCAGTAAACTATTCACTTTATTTCTATTCCTCTCAGAAGACCATAGAGGTGTGGAGTTTAATTTGACAGCTTCCCGCAAAAACACTCCCATTGCTTCCAACCGCCCTTTGAGCAAAGGTACAATTTTTGGTGTGGGCAGCAACGTCCAAGTCAGCAACAGGAACTGCCGCTTATCCACAATGTTCAATTCAAGCTCTTTGTGAACTGCGGTAATAGGTATATCGACAGCGTCAGTCACAGCCTTTAAAGACAGCTGTGATTTGCATTGAGGAGTGACTTCATCTTTGGCTTGTAGAACCTCCTGTTCATTTTGCTCGTGCAGCTGCTTCAGCAAAGACAAGCCATCTTTTAATACATCGTGCTCAATATCTAGCATTCTGGTCGATGTGTAATATGGTAAGATGCACCAACTGACCAAAATAGAGTACACAGACCCCAAAAGGGTTGACAAAACTTTCCCACCGTAGATGTTTGTCTCTCCAGCAACATCGCAGCATCCAAAGTATTGGCAGACTACGACGGCATTAAATGTGAATGTGGCCAAAAACAAGCTATATCGAAACTCTTTAATCGGAGAAGCCAGAGCACAGAATCCATTAAAAAGTGCAGTGATACCTCCAATGAAGACTGCATTATTGGCCAGACGCCCATTCATCATAGTAAACCACCCGAGTGTTCCTCCTATCGCGGTCATTGTGGTCCTCAAGACTGCTCGAAATGCTGCAGCTTCAACTTGAAATTGAATACAGATTGCTGCTGTTATCCAAAAATATATAGGCTGCCACACAAAGAAGAAATATGTGATGTCATATGCATTCTGCAGCTGATTCTCTGACGAGAACTTCTCCTTCCACAAAATCAGCACAATTGACATGATTGTCAGAGATAAGCCTAGCCAATACTTGAATGCAAACTGAACATGCCTGTCACGCAAAAGTTCCAATCTATCTTTGCCTGATGAGAGTACTAGCTTGCTGCCTTTGATGAGCTTGATACAAGACATAATCACCAGGCCGTACACTGCTGCCCCAGATAGCAGTAGACCATGAATAATAATACTTGGGAGATATGCATTACTGAATATCTTCTCTTTCAAGCCACGGTTTTCTGCCTCGGGCTCATTCTCTGATTCATCTATTGCATCCACAGAAATGTCCAGAGCTTTGCATACTTGAAATTCACATCCCTTGATATCTTGTATCAGAGAATAGCAGTTCAGTACAAGAAGCATCGCATCGTTCTGCGACGAAGCTGACTTACTGGACACTTTAATATTGATTGTATCGATCGTCTGGTCTGAAAACTTGACCAACTTTTGCTGCATAGTATTCCAAAATTCTTTCCCCTGAGGCTTCCAAGATACTTTTTCTCCTTTGCACGGCTTCCATAAATCCATATCGGAAAGAACATGCGACATATTCAAGACGATAGCTGCAAGTTCTGCCAGAACAGTGGTCAAAGGATCTAAATCTCCTCCACTCACAAGCTCTTGAGATGCATTCATATGAATTCTCTCCATGCAGCAAACAGTGCTAAGCATTGTTCTAAGGCTTTCCAGAACATCTACAAAGTCTGCACGCCTTGCCCCCACATGGGAAGTGATCTCAGGAAGAGGGGGCTCAAATAAACAAATAGCCAAAGAATCTTCAATAGCTTGGCAGTTTCCCCGTATTTCAAATCCAGAATGTACGGAAGGCATGGGTACAAAAGAGATATTTTCTTCTTCATCAAACTTGTTCGTATCTTTCTGCTTTCCTTCTTCATCCAAGACAGAGTCTTCTGCCAAAGCTTTGACTTCATCCATCACAACTTCATATACAGTCTGATTTTGATCCTCTGTGACAAATTGCTTACCCCCTTTGTGATCGAGTTCTTGCTTATTGACGTTGCTAGCTATCCTGGAGAGCAAGCTGCCCGTATCTTTCAAAACTTGGCTCATCTGTATCCTCACTGAATCATGGCTGGACTTGACAAAAAATAACAAGGCTGTGCAGCACATGGCACCGCAATTCACGAGAGCAACCTTGATGTATCCTGACACGATTTGTGTCCAATATTGACGAATCCCAAGAACAGGAGTCAAGGTCGCAAAAACGACCTGAGAGCCCATGAACAATGTGGCAATAGCCATGAGAATGCCAACTTTGAGGTTCTGATGTGCCCTTGCGACAGCAAATGGCAATGACACTATAGCAAAGAATACAATCAACAATGCCCAATACGCATTATTGATTCGTGGAAACAAGGAGCCCAAAGCATTGAAAATGTCCTCATTGAAGTTGTCCAAGAACTCTGGCAGCTCTCTGGCAACAGTCTGGGTGGTTGTGCTCTCGACAAATGATATTCCCTGCCCCAAAATGGTTCTCAATTGCTCCTCCTCAAAGTCTTGCACGATCGTCAGGTTTTGTAGCAGGGGGCTCTCCAATCCCTCTTCAAAGTAATGATAAAGCCCCTTGCTGGAACCATGTGCAACCCAAGCAAGCGAAGATATTGCTCCACCCGTTACTCCACCCGAGAGCATACATCCCACAAATATAGTCCCTCCGAACAATCTACCACCCACGGTGCGATCAAGTGACAAGACTTGAGCACCAGCTCCGTAGAGGGCAGATGACACACACGCTAGCGTAAACGTCATTCTCCACACAACAGAGAAAAGCACGGTGAACAATACTCCAACAGCATTTTGAACAGCCCACTGCAGTAAAAAATAGGTTAGATGGTTGAAATATCCAAGTAGACGTCTTTTGGAGGATACGTGACTACTACCGGTTAAAAGAATTACAATCCTCTCCACTTGCAAAGCGCATCTTTGGGATTGGAACGTACAGCAAAGGATTCTGATAAGATAAATTTACATATGTAGTCCCAGAGTGTTGGTTTCCACAGCACAAACGCCTTCTTGTTGGGTTTGTCGAGGGTTATGGCACCTGGTTCTCCCATCGCTTCTCCTCGACCCATAGAATTATGCTACTGCTTGAGAATGACCCATCCGATACAATTATCAAATTTATTTACAAAGAAAGGGGCCATAGAGGTATGGGAGACCAGTCGCATGTGATCGAAGAGTGTCAGATCCGAATCTCCCTCAATGAGGGTCACTATTCGAATACAGAATTCGAGAGATTCCCACCAATATGCACGGAGCACATTCATTCATCCGCATGTTAACATGAATACGCACTTCCTCTTGGATCCTGACAGGGACTATCTATGAGTGGAATATTTGTTTGCCTGTGGCAGAAGAAAGATGGCACTATGCTTTCTTCTGGTTGAAGAAATGTCCCAGCCTCTCAATCATCACTTCCAGTGCTCTTGGCAAAACAGAAGCATAACAAATCCTGAAATAGCCTGGTTCTTGAGCATGGCAACTCTCTCCAGGTGTGAGGATGACTTTGCAAGAATCACAAATTGAGTTCCATAGAGCCCTCTCACCTTCCCAAGAAGCTTCTGTGAGGAACTGTCTCATATCAGCCCAAAGAAAGATACCAGCAGTGGCTGGTTGGTAGGCAATATTCATTGTATCGAGTCCACGTGTGAGAATGTCGTATGACTGTCGAACAGTTTTGATATTTTCTGTCAAAAAAGTCTCGGTCCACGTTGTATCAGAGAGAACCTCAGCAAGGACTTGTTGCTGATAATTGCTCACCCCTCCAAACGGAGCGAGGCTATTCATGGCTTGCTGGAGATGGCTATTATCAGAGTACAGACACCCTATTCGAAGACCTGAAGCACACCAATCCTTACTAAGGCCATAAATCGTATGGAAATACTCCTTTGCTTCATGTCTGCTAATTTTATTCTTGTGAATCATGGCCTCCACCTTGCACAGTGCTGATGTAAATGTCATGCCTGGTTCATGGACCGACAAGGCATAAATCTCATCAGATATATAATGCATCTTGTTATTCATGCACCACTGGATCATGTCCTCTATGGTCGAATCTCTGTACATCGTTCCAAGTGGATTGTTTGGATTGGTTATGAGCAAGGCAGTGATTTTGACTCCATTTTCCTGTGCTCTGGACACTGCGTCATCCAGCTGCTCGAAAATACCCTCTCCTCTGTCAGAGAGAGGTAACTCTACTGGCACGAGGTGACTGCGCGCTTTCAGATCGTTATCAAATGCTGCATAACTTGGTTGAGGAATCAAAACACCTTCCCCTGGGTTGCAGATGCAGAAAGCCAGACTATCAATGATTGAGCTGCAGCCAGATAGGATGATGAGATTTGATGGATTTAGATCTACCTGTGGGGCAAATGTTCGGTTCATGAGATCACACAATGCCTGCTGCAGAGGAGGCCACCCTTTCATGTTGCCATAATTCATGACTCCCAGCTCTGAAACAGACACTTCGTTCATCCTGGTAAGAAATGCCTTGTTACCATAGTCAAGCTTATTTTCTGCTACTACAACGGCAATCCATCCTTCAGGATTCTCAGGAGACCATAGATCGGGGATGGCTTTGATAAATGTGTCAATGTAACTTAAAGGACCTTTGCGCAAAGGAGTTGCTCTCTCAGCTATAGACGTCTCCCTTTCCATCATTTCACAAATTTAATATATAATTTTCTAATTTATTGCAGCTATCGTCGAGTTTCTCATCCGTTTTGCAGATGACAAATCTCACAAGTGTTCTAGGCACATGGCAATGGTTGCAGCCAGATGGATAGAATGCTGAAATTGGAAGGACAGTTACTCCCGCCTTTTCTGTCAACTCAATACAAAATTCAGAGTCATTGAGATCCCTTCCACATTGCTTCATGATGGGCGCAAAATCAGCCACCAAAAAGTATGTTCCTTGAGCTGGAAGGACAATGAAGCCCAGGCCTTGTAGCTTCTCTTGCAGGCGATCTCTCTTCTTCTTGAATACAGATCCCAGTGTGGTATAAAAATCTTTGCAATTATCTAATCCATATGCTACTGAACTCTGAAGCTTTGAATTTATACTAAAGGTCAGAAATTGATGCGCTTTGGCGCATGCAGCAACGAGTTCTTTCGGACCTACTAACCAACCAACTTTGAAATCAGTAAAGCTAAATGTCTTTCCTGCTGATCCAATCCTGATGGAGCGATCTCTCATGCCATCAAGAGACTGTAGACTTGTATGAGTGATTCCTGGGTACGTAGCAAATTGATATACCTCGTCCAACACGGCATATGTGTCATATTCTATGCAGAGTTTTGAGATGACATTCAACTCGTCTGTTGAAAACACTTTGCCTGTTGGATTATGTGGCGTATTGACGACAATTAATTTCGTCTTCTTAGAAAACAATGACTGGAGCTCATCAACTGAAAAAGTCCACTCTGGTGGTTTCAGATGAATCAATTTGCACACAGCACCAGCTCGTTCCATCACTGGTATGTAGCTGTCATAACTTGGACAGAACACTATTGCTTCGTCTCCTGGGTTGAGTATGCCGAAGAAGGCCGATGCAAGTGCCTCTGTAGCACCCAAAGTGACAAGAACTTCAGTATTGGGACACACATCGATCCCTGTGTATTCTCTCGAGTGCTTTGCAAGGGTCTTACGAAGTCTTTCAATTCCCATCATGGGAGCATATTGATTTGGGGTCTCCGTCATCCGCTCTGCCACATGATCTAGCATATCTTTTGGACCTTCTAATTCTGGATCAGGGAATCCCTGTGCCAAATTGACACTCTGATGCTGCAGCGCCAGTGAGGTCATTTTGGTGAAAATTGTTGTGGGCAATGCGCCAAACAATGAGTTGCACTCCTTCATCGGGATGCCTATTGTAAAATCTACACGCAATTGAATGTAAAAATAATCAGCATTGCCCGTGCCCTCTCGAGGATATCAGTAGATGATGATGAGCTTTGTTGTACCAATGTGAAAACAGCCTCATGGCCATCACCCATATGGGTGATACATAACACCCCTGTGATATGCGCTAGATACATGCAACGAAATTTGTTTGGTTACAGAGTTTCAATGGAAAAACGGGGCAATCATGTTCTAACGACAAGTTTTCAGACCATTGCTGCACAGAGACCCAGGTTTATGGTGTTCTGGCTGTACACTGGTCTCGTGCTCATCTTATGGGACGATAGTCCTGCGTCAGGCCATCGTTGGTAGTTTTTCTGGTATAAGCGCGCGAGATTTCCTCATACATTCTCTTTTGATCTTCAATTTCTTCTGTGGACAGGATTCCCTCCAGCTCCATGTCAAAATCTTCCTTTGGTTTTGAGTTGTGCTTGGATGGCTCCTTGTGTGATGCAGTAAGTTCATCCCATCTCCTCTTTTGTTCTTCCATGTCCATGCCTCCGGACAAAATCAAGTCTCCTTCGATACTTCCAAACTTATTAAATCCTGTGGGGATGAATTCGCAATCAGGAAAATCATCCTGTCCGCCAGCTGGTGTCTTGCTGTGGACTTTCTTTTTGAGATGTGGCACATCTTTTGAGCAGCAAGGTGGGCCATCTGGATATCTCTCGGCATCCTTTTTATGTATATAAGCAAGGATGGCTTTTTCATCATCTGTCAGTTCAAAACTTTCGACAGCTTCTTCAGCGATGGCCTTGCCTTTTTCTTCCCAGGTATACACTCTTTGCTTAGGGGCTGGTCTTTTGACTTTGCTGGTCGTATCTCGAGCTTGCTCATCGACTGGCGACGCACATACACCAGTTTCTTCAGATACAGGTATCTTTGGTACTGCAGGCGTCCTATTTTTCGTTCTTGATGCAGTGGTGCATGGCAGCCCGGCAAGAATGCTCATCTCATTGTTGACACCTACCGATTCTGGCTTAGGAGCGATCGACTCAGCAGAATCTAGGGATTCAGATCTCATGAGGCTATCAACCCTGTGATGTGCGCAGTTCGACTTCTTGATGATAGGCTTTGTAGGACTCTGGGCTGTGGGGATGGCTTTTGAGGATGCAGCAGTGCCATTCCCGAGGGCTTCTTTTTGAGGCGAAGAGTAAAGTCCTTTTTGAGGCGAGCATTGCATGTCCACGTAGTCATAGTGCTCAGAAACATATGTTTTATAGCTATCAACTTCTTCTTCGAGGCTTAGACTATAGTCACTGTAGTCTTCACTGCTAATCTGTAATTCCTCATCCTCGGAGCATTCCAGCAGTATATCCTCTTCAGACGTAATATCGTCGTCGTACTCCGACTCTGACTCTGCACTGCATGGAGAAGGAAACATGTATGCAAAATCTTGCACCTTTCTAACTCTATGGAGAACTTGTTCCAAGATGTCATCTCCTGCAAATGGAAATTCTGAAAAACCTGACGAGAATCTGTCACCGGAGGTAGCATTGCACATGAAATCTTCCCCAATTCCTTCAAAACCATTTGCATTTTCTCCGTATGTTCCCACATGAACATTAGAGTATGGAAAGTCATCTTCAAGAAAGGAATTGAATCCTGAGGGGCCTTGATGCCTGTACTGCCCGGAATAGTCCTCAGAGTCATCCTCGCTGTATTCATCACTTTCGTAATATGACTCACAGCATTCAGAGGTCTGAAACATATACTGGAGCTTTTCGAGCATTCCCAATCTATACAGAACATGCTCAAGTCTATTGCTCGTCCTGACTGCGGATGGCGACCACAGCGACTCGTACTCATCATAATTATCCTCATAATCCTCATAATATCCATCATTTTCGAGTGCATCCTCGCTCACGTCCTCAACATAACAGCTCGTATTCTGGACTGCAGTGTAAGATGTGTTCCACTCAGGCCAGATCCTCGGCAATACTTTGGCTGAACCGGAATGCTGGGCTGTTTCTTTACGCTCATTCTGTAGCGAGAGTCTTCCAAAGGCACGTGGAACCAAGGCACGACTCATCACCTTGTTCGATTCAGTTTTAGGTTGCTCAATAGTGTCGATTGCAGCTTGTGACACCGCGCCAAGCACCCTTCGATCGACCACTCTGAAAATCAAAGGATATGCCATCTGCTTTGGAATGCAACCGGTTATCAAGCCATCTCGAGACGAGCCTCTTATCGCAGCGGTGGGAACATATTGTTGTTCTTTTTTATTTTCAAGCGCATTCCTGCTTATGAGACAGGCAGTATTCTTCACTGGCACCACCAATGCTTCTCTCGGCTCGGCTACCTTGGCCAAACCATGGTTCACCGGAGGCCTGCTGGTACTCGTCTTCCGCCGTTGGGAAATTATACGAATCGCAGCAGCTATCTGGCGAACGCGACGCACCGGGCGCATGTACGTAACTGGATGTAATAATAAGAAATAGTCAGTATATGCGGAGAGAACCACAGAAAAACGCCTGCAGTTGGGTTGGCTAAACGTCGTGGGTATCTAGTATCAAGTGAGGTGACAACCTACAAAAGCGATACTTCCAACCGACGCATCGAGCAAGCAAAGAATTCGCATTCTTGACCCTCAATTTCCCCAAAAGGACATAAAATAAAGACACTCACCTGCACCGAGAACCACGGCAGCCACCAAAAGATTTTTTCCACGCATGTTGAGATGTCGTTGAAAATCCGTCAAAACTATTCTATCATCAATGAGGTACCTGAAGCGCAAAAGAAGAATAGTAAGACTTTCTAATGTCAGGTTCGAGTTCGAAGAGGATCTACATGCGCGTTCTGGTGGCATTCGTAGGTTCGTTGGCGGACTCGTCGACGGTTTCCTGGCCAACTTGTCATCCACCATCAAACCATACATAACAGCACCATAGTGGATTCATAGTCACAAAACTAATACAAGAAACATACTTTGATACTCTAGATTGCGAGTGGAGGCTCGATTGTGAAACCGGTCTCGACTCGAATTTCGAAATCTAAATCCACGTGGAATGCACAACGTTGGAGTTTTTGTATAACAGCCACGTATGCGTCTAATCACGAATATTTATGTTTTCAAAGTCAGTTATTTGACTGTGAAAGTGTTCGTTTGCAATTTTCTGTAACTGACGTCGCTGGCTGCATCTGCATTTTGGTCGTTGGAATTCAACTCAACAGGGCGCCCAATTGCCAACGTGGACAGAACTGTTCCTGGGTGGAGCCCTATGATGATCCAATGTCGTCTATTATGTGTATATTACATTTGATTGAAAATCACATTGAGAAGCCTTTTCCACTTCCCTTTGCCTTCTTCTTTGCTCCCTTGGCTTTTCTGCGGCTCAGAACAGCATCAACCTTGCCCTCCTCTGCCAGTTGTTTCTGAGATGCCAACCGTGAATTGAAACCTCTAGAAATCCATTGCTGTGTTACCCATTTAACATCTTCTGCATCTGTAGCAATATGGAGAGTTCTGTGGTCGGGCGTTCCGTCGGAGAAGGATGGGAAGAAAATCAAGGCGCTGCCACCTCTAGGCTTGACAGATATATTCAGATGACTGAATGTTGTCTCACCTCCCTGTTCCACATCATTCAGATAGAGGAGCACAGTTGCATGCCTTTGAAATTTATTTTCCTCCGCAACTGACACGGGGAATGCATCTTCGTGCTCTAAAAAATGCTGCCCCTGCTGATATTCAGCTGCTTGAAGGGCTTCAAAACAATATTGTTGGAACAATGGCTGCTTACCAGATCGACCCCATTGTCCCAAGCTATTTCCTTGTATAATTTCAAATGCATTCTGCTGGATCTCCTCTGCGAACGATCCAATCCTGGGAAATTCTTCTTGGAGTTGGTCATCAATGAGGACAGAAGAAGATGTTCTTCTGTTGGAATCCTTCACAGAAGACGAGTATAAATTACCAGCGCCCACAGTGCTTTGTGCCATCCTACCAGTAGCACGCAATTCCTCAATCAATTCCTTACATTTTGCTTTGCTCCAGAAGTTTTCAACCAAAAATATGGGAGGATCAAGATGAAGCAATTGTACATTTGGCAAATCCAAATTCACAGGCATGTATCGATCTAGCAGTATCTTTTTCAGCTTCATCGTGTTTGTAAGTTTACCTTTCAATGGCTTTATTGGATTCTGCTTCAGAAAGACTGGATCCAACTCTTCATCAACTGTTTCCACTGGCTTCATACTTGAGAAATACCCTCCTTTCTGAGGAACTGTATCTTTATATATACCTTCAGGATCCCAAGCTACGCTTGTTTGTGTATCAGATCTCTCCGCAAATCCTGCAGTTGAACGCAATGCAGGATGAGTCTTGAGTTGGCAACATGCAGGCCAGGTTTGACCGGACTCACCAGGGACGCCTCGTCGTTTGCCGATCTGCACACCGTGGGTAAAAGATTCCCGTTTATTTGAAATTAATCGCATCATGGAATCTCGAGATCGAGCATGTGAATAATTGTGTTGGAGCAAAGGCATGCCGCAACTCATGCTGGTTCGTCACAAAATGCGTTAAAAAATGCTTTCTTTCTTCCAAAACAAATAGATGCAAACGTAATGCAAAAGGAAAAAAAAATGATTGTGTTCCATGGTGGCAAGAAGACCAAGAATGACAGGTATCTGCCCCTAGGGCAGATGGTATCTTCACGAGGAGCATGCCCTCGGCTTGAGAATTTTACATCATTTAAATGACCAAATTTGGTGGATGGAAACAAGGATACCTCAGAAGTGCCACCACTTTCTCTCTGCAAAAGCTTTTTCAAGATCTTGAGCCATGCTTGCAAAGTTTTCAGTATCATTTTGGAGAGCTGCAGACTGCTCTTCTAGATTCTTCAGTTTTTGACCTCTTTCTTCAAGCAGGTTCCTATTCTTTTCCATCACTGACCGCACATCGTCGGTCTTCGTTGCCGGTCGGTAGTGCCTCTTAACAGCAGATGCAGTCCTTTTGGCCGTTTTGTCACTGCTTTTGGATCCTAGCAGTTCAGAGCGGCGTTGGACTGTAGTAGCCTGCGGAGTAGTGCTTGTACTGCATGGCATAGAATCGTCATCTGAAATGCTCTCGATTTCATCGTCGAGCGAGTAAACTTGTTTTTGGAATACTTCACCAAGTGCGGGTAAATCACGAGTTTTCGACATTTTCTCAATCTCTTGCATCATCATCCCAGATGCAGCTGTGGCAGCACCTTTGACAGTACCGAAAATATTAGAAATGCCTGCTTGCCCTTTTGGGCCTGCTTTAGACCCTTCAGATTGCTGATTGACTAACTTGGGGGTAAAAGACTGCCTTTTCACTAGTTGCTGTGGTCCAATGGGGGGAGGCGCCCTGACGAGACTTGAAAATCTGAGGATTTCATTCGTTTTGCTGGTAATGAACACTTGTCCATCCATGGATACTGGGGCACTTGTCACCGAACCAGGGGACTTTCTCAGGCCATAGTGATCATTACTGCCGACAAGTTGAAGTCCTGGTAGAGTATAACAGGATATCGTCTTCGATACAGTCAACAGGCCGGATCCAGATATGGAATGGAAAGAACTACAAGAAAGAATTGGTTCCTCAAACTTTACTTTCCTCTCTGAACTTCTTTCTCCCTTGAGTACGGCATCTGAACAAAATAATCATAGCATACAGTAAGAAGCCAGTCGAATATCTATCATACTTATGAAACTCACCTATAGAATACAGTCTTAAATATTCAGAGCTGCCAATGAAAATTAAGCTACAAGGTTTTGCCCCATTCCGAGTGAAGTATGAAGAGTAAAATGAATCATTTGGATAATTTTCGCTTTTATGGGAGGGTGATGTGGAAACACCGTTCCACAGGTCTGCATCTGTATTTATGTCATGCAGATCGTCTTCCTGTTGGGAATCTCTCTTCTCCAGCTCTTCTACATCAAATTCTTTGACCGTGTCTCCAAGTCTTCTTCCTTGGGATGCCTGGGATACTTTTGTCATTCCTAATGTCCTGGGTTTTGATGTCGAATTGTTATCGGCCCACGTGAGCTCCAGCTCTGCTGACAAATTTGGCAAGACAGAACCATCAGCAGATAGAAGGGCCATGTGTAAGGGCTTTGATTGATTCTTCGCTCGTAAAGGCTTCGAAAGAAGAGAAACATTTTTCTCACAGTCGATGATATCCAATGACCCGTCTTGGGCGAGGCAAAATAAACTGCAGGGAACACATGGGCATTTTATTTATCACTGCATCACATTCATTTGATACAAAAATATTGCTACACATACCCTGTGAGAGACTCAGCTCCATCTCGCAGGAATGCTGAGTCCTTATTAATAACTGCAAATTTCAGCGATACAATCGGTGCTCTCAGATGATGCTCCATCATTCTGGCGGGAGATGATAGATTCACCAGAGACACACATCCTGAGTGATCACCCACAGCTAAAAATCCAAGTTTGGAAGCCACAGAAACGGAAGTGATATCTTCTGAGTGCGGTGAGTATTTCATTAAATATTGCCATCCAGGCCCTTGGTCGACCTGGCTGTCAAAAGGAGCTGATGATCCCAGAGTGACCTTGCGAACTGACTGAGGAGAAGTGGAAAACTGGTACAGTCTCACCAGGCCTCCAGCATGTCCAACGGCCAATAAGCCCGATATTGGGCAAACGTCGAAACACAAGACTGGCATCGTTCTGCCCTCCTCTGAAAATATTTCATTAGATTGCGGAACAGTGCACATGAGCTTTGGTACTTGTGAAACTGCATCCCATACTCGAACCCTACCATCTCTGTGGCCTATCAAAACCACACCACTAGGATGCGATGATGAATCAACTTCTCTATTCATATAATCTGTTTCTGATATGAAATAGTTCGACGGAGGGACTCCACCATTGAAAGGCCACCTAGAATCTTCTACTCTCTTCCAAGATAGGTATCGCAGGTTTTTCAAAGATGGCGAATGTGAGTGTCTCAGAGCTATGCTTGGCAAGAATGAGCTGCACGTAATCGGTGGAAGTTCTTGGAATTTTAACGACACTGGTAAGGGTTCCCACGACGACATATCATGTACGACAATTTGACCTCCTTCAGTCAGGATCAGAATACCATCTGTGCATGGCCCATCATCCTGCTTTTCTTCTGATCCATTCAATAACGTGTGTGAAATAATTTCTCCAAACCATGGAATCATTTGTACGTCATTTGCATTGCCTTCTGGCTCCAGTGAGACAAGGGACAGCATGTCAGGTGCATCCTTGCTCTGGCCTCCCAAGACGAGCAAGCAATCCTTTCCATATGGCGTTCCCTGGGTTCCACGGACAAAACTTAGGGCTTTTATTGGAGAGGGATTGATTGGAGATACCTCAAGGTGTAAAACTAGCACGGAATCCTCGTAATGTGACAGTTTCGATGGATGGACTTTCAACGTAGATGCAGATACTCCCCAAACCATAATTGAACCATCCTCATAGCCAATAGCGAAGCAATTCGCCCTATCTCCAACCCAGCATGCACACATCGGCCTACTCATCGTATGATCTGTATCTGGAATCCTTGAAAGAATTTTTTCCGCCCTGACATCCCATACAAGAGCTCCAGACTCACTATACACGAAAAGAATGAATGGCCTATCTCCATTCAACACACTCTCAATGCACACCAAATCTCCAGACATCTCTAAGTCCTCTCTAAATATCTTGTAAGGCTTCAATGAAATACCGTTTTCAACAGTCTCTCCAGATGGAAACTTGTTTCCCACATGAATGACCCTAGCATTGCCATCATCACAGCCCACCAGCATGTAGGGACCACCAGGAACAACTGTGACATCCGTAACTCTATGCTCTGGGCACACGCAAGTAGAATCTATAACATCTTCATTCTCTACATCGAAAAGATTGATCTTTCCATTCTCATACACGCTGAGAAGTTCAGGCCTGTTCTTTAAAAAACCCAGAAAGATTGTCCTACTCTCGACTTCCTCCCCAGTCAGCATGCACTCCACACCATCGCAGCCAATGATCTTGATTCTACCATCCCGAGTCCCAACCTACATATAATCGAATCAAATCATTTGATAATCCCAACCTAGGGCTATGCCCCCACCCCCTCACAACATATCATGCTGCAGTCAAAATGACCCAACTGAAAGCAACCACCTACCGCTAATAACTTTTGTCTCGAGTCATATGCCAGGCTATCAACCCCATCAGGAAACCCAGTATGGCTTCTAAATTTCAAAAATACGTCCTGATCGCGCAAATCGTCCACGGGAACTTCCCGAGTCTCTCGAACTTTAGAAACTTGCGTATTTAGCTTTCTTGCAAGGTTCTTTGTGGCAGTACCGAACACCGTTGGGTCCATGCTACCCCACGTGATTATTTTGGACCGTTATTATAAAATCAAATCCCCAGGTACGTGTCCAACGCATCCTATACCAATCAGGGCGGGATCATCCTGTAGCGTATGCTCCGGTCAATGATAGGTCTGATGGGAGACTTCATTCACCATTGTTTGAATGAAGTCATTTGATACAATTTCGCTAAGATCTCATATGGTGACTTTAATAATGACATTATTTACCTCAATGGAATGAATGCTAACCTGGTTTGCATCCAGTCTCGTCCCAAATATCGTTGGAGTCCTCGGCAACATTTTGTTCGGACAGATCCTGGGCCAGGGAGGTATATTTCATTTACTTGTGCCCCCAGGTACTGCCGATGTATTATGATACGCATCAATGGTATCCTGAGTTGATAATGCTGTCGTTTTATGGCGTGCAGGCGTGGATTGTCTCTTGCTGCTTCAAGAGGGAGAAGGGGAGTGAAGAGGGTCAGCAGTGGAGGCACGCGTGATTTGGACAGTCCAATCGTAGACGATTCTAGTGTTCAAAAGGATAGGGACGCGTGGCGAGTATTCTCTGTGAATGCGCGGCTCATCCTGAGAATGTTTTTCAGGAAGATTCCCTTTATTGGGAAGAGGCAGGTATTTGTCGGTATCTTGAATATTCTCCTGGTATTCCTGATAAGAAAGCTATTAAATGTGGTCAGTGCTGGTCAGATTGAGTTATTTTACTTATACTACCAGCCTTTGGTCCCATTTTTGATGATGTTGTGGGGATGGGGAATCAATGTGCTCTACTTTGAGAAGACTGGCTTGCGCTATGACATGTGCTTCGAAGAACGTGATCGAAGTTATCTGCTGCACAGCCTTGAAATATTAAAGATGTGCAACACGTTATCGTGTGGCCTTCTCAGCTCTGCGTCTCTATTTCTGATGTTTACTGCATCAGGAATGCTGCGGGCTGCTGCTTTACAGCCAGTCCTTTTGTACATGGTAACATTGTTGGTACTCGTGATGCCTTTTCCAATTTTCTATAGAGATACCCGGAGATACTTTGCTACTACATTTTGGCGAGTTCTGACCCCAGTCCGAAGTGTAGCATGGGGTGATTTTTTATTAGCTGATATTCTTACATCTCTTGCCAAAGGTCTCTCTGATATTGAACGCGCAATCTGCTCCATGGTGAGTGGACCTATTTTGTCTGGGACACCGGAGCAATGTACTGATGCTAGCTGGATTATTCCAATAGGGCTTGTGATGCCATATTTTTGGCGGTTTATACAGTGTATCAGAGTTTACATTGACACAGGTAATAAGCAGCAGCTGTGGAATGCACTGAAATATATGACAGCCTTTCCTGTCGTGTTTCTTTCATTTTCCAAGTATCACGTTGCTCATGACTCTTGGGTCAGTGTATGGAAGCCATTGTGGTTGCTTGCAGCATGTGTGAACTCTGGGTTTAGTTACTTCTGGGATATTGAGAGGGATTGGGAAATTTCCTTCTTCTCCCAGATAGGATCACACAAAAGACTTCATGCAAGAACAATTCTTCCGCAACCAACAAATTTTTCAAGAAGAACATATTACTACCTGATGATTTCAAACTTGATGCTTCGCCTTTCTTGGACGTACAAGTTGAGTCCTCATTTAAGAAGAGATCATCTGATAGTTTTTTGTATTGTTCTTTTGGAAGCTTTTAGGCGATTCCAGTGGATATTTATTCGCATCGAGGTGGAGCTGAGAAAATTGCAAAAGCTTCAACCAGAACTCGGTGTGCTTGTCCCAAGTAGAGGAAATGCTAGGAAACAGCACGTGAGTATAACTTCTCCGAAAGTCCTACCAGGTTGAAGGGTTAAGAATGTTACTGTTCATATTCAATTAGTCTCGTATTTAATTTATTTGATTCAGGTAGTCAGCTTTCGGCACCAAAGTACTTCCTAGCAATGTCAAGTTTTTCAATCACCACATTGCACACAGGGTGTGTCGGAAGAAGAAGATTCCGTCTTCCACCAACAATGTTTCCTCCTGCATGCTGAGCAGCAGAAAGGCCACTAAGACAGTAGCATGTGTGGTAAAAATCAGGACTTTTTCCTGGCTTGTCTCGAAGACCTCCTCTGCCATTGATCTGACAGCAGAGAAGTATCCAAAGCTGCAGTGCATCAAAGTCACACGCATCTGTTTCATCATTACCGTTCCTTACTTTTTGGAGGCACTTCTGTATAACTTCTACCAATGGCAGCTGCTCATCCATTTTGTCCACCTCCTGTTGCAGCCTCATTACCTGTTCTTGTTGCTCCCCTAGCCTCTTGTTGTCTGGATCATTCTTTAATTCGTCTTCAATTTCTAACAGCCTATCCATTGCCATGTCTAGCTCTGTTTGTTTCGCTGCAGATGCTTCTTTAATAATTTGTCCAGGGCTCTGCCATTTTGAGCCAGACCACTGGTCTACTGCACTGGCCACACTCTGGTCACATTTATTAAAATCGGGTGTAAAATTGAGCTTGTTGCGTACTTTCCCATTCCATATGTTGCCTTGCACGTGTGCGAGGCTGCACAATCCTCCCTGCCACCAGGAGTAGCACCCATCAACAAGTTTATTTGTCCGCCCCCTCATGCCGCCTTCAGTTCTCCCTTGCATGCGTGACACCCAAGATTTTAGAAGCGATCTATCAATCTTGTTTCCTTCTTGTATCAGCTCTAGCGCGCCATATGCGCAGAAACTATACCCCCCATGGGCCTCATTCCCAGGCTCTCCTCCAATCCCACCCTCATAGCTTTGGCATCGATGGACAAATTGGACCAGGTCACACGCATCTGCAATCTTCTTAGAATCCATATTAAGCATATAGCATACAGATAATGCACAATAGCATCCTCGCACATCCACCTCTCCATGTTGATGCATTGTCATACCACCACCTCTTTCTGGAGGAACACACATTCTGAGGAAGAATGACATGAGCGAATCCCTATTGATCACATCAAGCACATCCTCTCCTCCTAAAGTAACCAAAGCAGCAACTGCAGCGTATGTTGTGGCTAAATGGGGCAGCTGGCCAGGCCCTCCACCGAAACCTCCACTTTTGTGCTGGCAGCTTTGAAGTAACTGGATCACATCCCGAATAGTCTCCTCAGTCAAACTGCTCAGCTTATCTAATAAAGACAATGAATGCAGTATCCAGTAACAAATCCATGTCCTACTGGCATCCAACGAGACAAAAGCTACAGAAAGCAGACAACAGTTAGGACTGAAAGTGCACTCTCCAAAACACTCAGAAACGCACCCGCTGGAAGCACTCTGAGGCCACTTTTCAAATACTTGACATGCAAAACTCGCTGTAAGGCTAAAAGATCCTCGTCTTCAAGCTCCAAGAAGTTTTGATAAATAGCAACTGTGTCCTTCTCCACCTGGTTTTGCTCACGTTCAGTAACCGTTTCGGAACGAGTAGGCATTATTTCGACCTACGACCTCTAAAAATACTATATTTATTCAGGGATTTTTATTCGGGGATGCATCGTTCACGTATTTGTTTGATCAGGGCGAATTTGGCAAGCCCCATGGGCATGGGATACAGTACCCATCATCCAAAATGACCCTCCTGAGCATATATGAGCGTTGCATTGCATATTTAATGGGAATTATAACCATTAAAAGAGAAATATATCGTCAGTGAAACAGGTACTCTTTCTCCCAGTAGATTGAGTGCATGGCAATGCAAAAGTATGAGTAATAAGACGCCGAGACTCGTGTCTGCGCATACGGATGGGGACGCTAATGCTCTTGAATACGATATTATCCCACTAGATATCACTGAAGCTGGAGGACGGGGATCATATGATGACAGCGGTGTGCCTGCAAGGCCAAACGGGGAGCAGCAAGGCAAGGAGAGCCAAACAGGAAATAAAGATGCCGACCTTCCAGATTTCTTATCCTTGAATGACGTCGGAGAGGACAAGAAGAGTGAAGATGAGAGTATAGTCAAATCTCTACTTGAAGACCACGAGAAGCAAGGTTTTATTGTTCCTCCGAAGAAACGGGAGACAGCTGTGGCATCATCCCCTGCCCTCTTGAAGGGTGTGCCTTGGAAAAAGTGCCTATACATCAAATCTCCTACATTGCGATTGCATCAAGAAATACTCCATTTTTGTTCGTGCTTGAAGCCGACGCCAGAGGAAGAAAAGGCCAGGGAAGATGCACTGAAGAGGATTGAGGATGCTGTGAAAGCTTTGTGGCCAAAAGCACGAGTTGAAGTATTCGGTTCATTCGCCACAGGTTTATACCTGCCTACTTCGGACATGGATGCAGTTATATTAGACAGCGGCTGTAGTGATATACGACAAGGCCTAAAAGTGTTGGGTAAATCATTATCAACAAAGGGCATTGCAGTTGATTTGCAGATTATTTTGAAAGCACGCGTGCCAATCATAAAGTTTCAGGATAAAGAGTCGGGATATCAGTTTGATATATCATTTGATGTTGCAAATGGGCCAGAAGCTGCACAGAATGTGAGGGAACTAGGCCAATGGATCCCAGCAATGTCTGCCCTTGTGATGGTTCTCAAGGTGTTTTTGCAACAACGAGAATTGAATGAAGTATACAGTGGCGGTATCGGCTCCTATGCTTTATTGGTCATGGTAGTGAATTTCATTCAGACACATTGGTCTAGATTCAGCAGAAAGGATGGAGATTTGGGCACAAACTTAGGCGAGCTCTTGCTGGACTTTTTCCGTTTACATGGTCGTGCTCTCAAGCAAGAGGTTGTTGGAGTCAGTTGCAGCAAAGGAGGGAAATTTTTCCGGAAGCGATCATTATCCTTTCATTATCCAGATAGGCCAGAATTACCTGCGGTACAAGATCCTAACGATAGAGACAACGATTTGGGCAAAAATAGTTATAATGCATCGAGGGTGCGAATGGCATATGACTATGCCTACACAAGGCTGTCGGCCAAAGCAAAGCCAGGAGAGTCGATGCTTGCTAGAATTATTAGACTAGATGCAGTACTCTTGAGTCGATACAAGGGAGATGATGGAGCAGAGGAATCAGGAAAGAAGCATACGATTAACAAAGGCGATTCACAAGGCAAGAGGGCTACTGGTAAGAAGCGCAAGGGTAAACTCACGGGGGCAGCGCGAAAGTCAAACTCCAAGGGGACAGCATCAAAAAATTGGAAGAAATCTCCTTCTGAAGATACAAATAATTGAAACTCAGGCGTAACCTGATAAACATTGTAATCAAAGCAAATCCTTTTGCTCCATCAATCTGAATGGGACTAAGGTATTCAAGTTGCTGCCTCGTCAATGATCCTGGTGGAGATTCCTAGAGCTCAAAAACACCATAAAGCTCTACGTATCTGAGAAGAAGCATATGGAAAGGAGAAAATTCCTGTTTCTATTCATCGGCAGTGTTGCCTGTGTTTGTCCAATTATATTTGGGTGCCTCTTTGGAATACCAAAGTCAAACAAGGTAACAGCCCCAGAGAATGTCATTGAAAATTCAACAAATCAGCCGCGAGCGTATTCTAATCTTTACTTTCCAGTCAACAGATCTGATATCCCTTTGACAAGCTACGTGAGTGGGAATGGTACCTCTTTTCATGATGTTGTCATCATAGGAGCAGGGCTCTCTGGCCTCTCAGCAGCACTGAAACTTTGTCAGGAAATGCCAGACCTCGATATTCTCCTTCTTGAAGCTTCTAATACGCCAGGTGGAAGAATATTCAGCACCCAAATGCGCAACAATACGTCGTATATCGACGTCGGTGCCCGCTGGCTCATTGGTTCTGATCAAAATGCACTCCAAGCCTTGGCAAACCTTGCACATGTTCACAGGGCAAGAGAGCGTCGTGTTACAAGGATGGAGATGTTGAGAAGTATGTTTTCTCTATCGCTCTGTAGCAATACTACTTCCTCCGAGTCAGGACTATGCACGCAATCCGCAGATGAATTCGATGATGTGATGCTTGGAGGAGCACACAAGATTGTTGAGTATCTGGTCACACTGCTGGCAGAGACAAGCTGCCATGTGTCGATTCAATTCAATTCAAAGGTCTCAAATATAACCACAACAGACTCAATTGCTTCAGTGCGAACAGAGGATGGTCGAGTGTATCCAGCATCCTACATCATCTCCTCCATCCCAGCAGGTGTGCTGCAAGAATCATCAGTCTCGTTTCAGCCAGGCCTGCCACATGTGATTCATCAAGCTATCCAAAACCTCCATGTGATTAGAACAAGTGTGATTCACGTGGCATTGAGTGAGTCTATTCCGAGCATGAGGGAACCATATTACAGTGTAGGGGTGGACCAGGAAGGAGACAAGCACCTGGATGTGGTGAACCTCATGTCATTCACCGGCGACAACCTGCTCGCTCTGTATGCAAATCATCGTCTATCGATAGACCTTGAGAAGATATCAGATGAGGATATCATGCGAATGATATCCAACGCGCTGCAGCGTGCCTTTGGGACAGCACCATCCATATCCAACTTTTTGGTATCCCACTGGGGCTTGCACCCATACGTCCGTGGAGCATACACCACCCTATCTGACTGTAGCACCCCTCAGGACCGGGCAACCTTGCGAGAACCCATAGGGGGTAGACTCGTCTTCACAGGAGAATGGGTGGCATCCGTCAGTCCTGGGACCTTGACTGGAGCCTTTCTCTCAGGGATTGAATCTGCTCTCAGAATCCTGGAAGCATTCGATGATCAAACCTGCACACCCGCCGTGGAAAATTGTTAAAAATATATATATAATGAATAAAATGACATCCCTTGTGCTACGTTCTGCCCGTGTCGTATCGACCAGAGCGCATCTATCCCGTTTCTCAGCATGGACCGATATGACAACCTTCTCACCATCCCTGGTGAGACGAGCATATACAGAGTCTGCGTTTGGTTATAAAATTACACCAGTAATATCACGCACAGTCGGAATGATTGGAAGAAGCTACGGGTCCAACGCTCCACCACCGGACATTGAGGAAACTGAGTTTAATCCAGCTATTGCAAACAATATCAGCATTATTGGAAATGTGGGAAGAAAACCCGAGATGAAATACCTTGAGAGCGGGAGTAAAGTGACCAATTTTCCGGTTGCTTTTACTGACAGACGAGATGGAGATACTCAGTGGTTTGACGTGGAAGCTTGGGATGAATTGGCGGATATTGCCAACTTGTATGTCGATAAGGGAGAGCGAGTGGCACTTCAGGGGAGGCTCAAGGTTCAGGATTGGACGGATAGGGAGGGTAACACGAGGAAGAGTCTTCGAATAGTTGCTCAGCAGATTAAAAAGGTGAAACGAAATTCCATGTATGGTACCAGTCAAATGGATGCTCAAAGGCAGGTATTCTCTGGGCAAGATGAGCAGCAACAGCCGCGACAGGCAATGGTGAGGAATACAAGTGCTGTTCAGCAAGAACAGAGCCCCATGACATTTGAAGAGCTGTGGATGAACTTTTTTGAGAACACGTCTGGCTGGTATGATAATAGAGAGCGAAAGGCAAACGGCGAAATAAACCCTAAATCACCTGATTTTAAGCGCATTGAAGGAGGTCGAGATGCGCCAGCACTGTGGATTGAAAGCAAGACGACACCGGCCTGGGTCAAGGCAGAATTGAGCAAATTAGATAGGTTACAAAACGATATTCCTCCATTTTGATACGAACTACAATGGTAAAATCATCATTCATCTGTATGGGTGTATGTCATGGCACGCCGCTCCTTGTTCTGCGGAGCTGTATGAACTGTGATGTGGGAACAGTTCTCTTCTTCATCTGCCTCCCTCTTCCTGCGCTTCTCCACTCCCGTATCCTTTCCGCGAGTATCAGTACACTTTTTCTTTTCTAAAGCATCCATCCGACGCTTGCTCCGCTTCGATATCATTCCGAATCGCCCCCCCAGCACTTGGGCTCGTTTCGCAGCTGCAGAAAACAGCGGGGCGAGGCTCTTCGAAGCCGACCGAACCGAACCATCTGAAGAACGCAGTGATTTTTTTCTAGGTTTATAGGGAGTTCTTGGAGGATTTCTAGTCTCTATCTTTGAGTTGGGAGTCACCTCCTCTCGAGACTCCTCTCCTCCCCTTTCAGGAGACATGCTCTCGCACTTCTACTTCCACAGAGTACCACTATATCACTATATTGTTTTATATTTACACTGCTTCACCCTCCTCGGACGCACAGAACGATGTGAGATTTCAAACCACAGAGACAATGTTCCATATCACACAATCCCTGTGATCACAGCTATACTGGACACATCACCAACGGTTTTAAAAATATTTTATTTTTTTTTTTGGGATGGGCAAGCGGAGTTTTTCAAAACGCAAGGATGTTGAGGCATGGAGGAACAGGGCGCCATCTGATTGGGGCATGCTTGCATGCATGCATATGCCCACTTGGACGCAATTGATGGCATTAATTATTATTTATATGGATAGTATATACAGTATGAATGGTAGAGGATTGCAGACGTGGAGGGGAGGAAGGGGTTGTGTGCTTTCGTCTGGTGTTGGGTTGAGGAGGTCTCGTCCTCCTGTAATAACGACCATGTGTCGAGGAAGCATGCGTCGTCGGGACGAAGAACGGATGATGGAAGAGTCTGCAACTCTTATTGATACGATGACGCGGGAGATGCTGCAGGAATTGTTTGTTGGGAGTGCTGTCAACTATGTTACCGAGGGTGAGGCATTGCAAGATGAGGTGTCTGGGATGCTGGAGCGAGTTGTGGGGCCCAGGATTGATGAAATGCCTACAGCTGTATTGCCTATGATTGATGCGTACTTGGAAGCGTTGAATGGTCATGGGGATAATGGTGAGACAGCCCGTATCTTGCAGTTGATCAAAGGGTTTGTGCTGGAAAGGTTGGAGGATACCTTGCCAGAGCCTATGAGGTGTCTTCAAGAGATTATGGATGCCAATAGGGATGATAGGTTGCAAAAGTACCAGGAGATTGCCGAGAGAGAGGAGTCCATGCTCTTGGATGTGTATAAAGCATGCGCTGGCCTGATTCAGACTCTGGAGGACGAAGATGAGATTGCTGACCTTCGATTCTTGTCAAAATTATGTTTGATAAAATGTGAGATGGATTCGATAATACCTCCAGATGATTTGAAGGGCGTTGTTCGAAATCGTTTTACAGAGATTGGAGGAGTTTTAGAATATGATTCTGGGTTTTTAAAGGAATTATTGCATGTTCAAGACAGCATGAAGCGAATCTCCCTGATCAAGATGAGCATTGAAAAAGTTGATGAGAATTCAATACGGCCTGGAAGATTTCTGGATTGTATTGCAGCAGTCCAAAAGGAAATGTTGGAGACGCAAGGGGATTCCGATGACCAGACAGTGTATCATAGGATACAAGATGTTGCCCATGAAACGAGAAAAGTACTGGAGGAATTGTCAGGGGACTTGCCATTGATGCCTTGATCAAGTATTCTTCATAAAGTCCTACTCGTGCGCGAGGCACTTGGCACATGTGCACTCAAAACCATAGTCCTGAAGCTGCTTCTGTCGTTCCTCATAGTCCTCATTCTCATCAATATAGCTCACCGTCAGTTCCGTCCCGGCAGAAACTCGTTTCAAAGTTTGAATAATGGCTGCATTATTAACAATGTATAATATAATCACGGGACAGGTGTATCCTATGAGATGGTCAAATACGCACCGTGATTGTTCTGGGATGGATCCTGAGGTAACATGACTCTGCAATTTGGAACACAGCTGTGATTCATGCAAGAATGGAGGGGATAAAATCCAGTCCCTTCTAAAAGGCAATTCAAAAAGTCCTCTACGATCTCGCGACATTCCTGGTCGTTGCATGGGTGTATCGAGGTGACAAGTTTTAACATGTCTTCCAGCTGTGTCTCGGAAACATTTTCCAATATCTCCGGGCCTGTGGCTAATATTGATAGGTTATTCAACTCAAACATTCCAATAAGATATCCCCATATATCTAGATGTAACAGATATTTGCCGAACGTGTTGTACAATTGGGGATGGCCTAGCTCAATGGCATGGAAGAAGAGGACAAAAGAATCCATGGCAAGTTCTTTCAAATCTGCACGTAGAGTATGATGAATCTACTCACTCAAACAAAATCATATAACAATAAATACTAAAGAACATACCTGATCGAAACTGAGATTCCTCCGAGGGATGGACATCGTCAGGACGTGCCACACTTTCCCACCAAAGCTGTTTGTAACCCATTTGATACGGCTTCCAGGCCTCACGGAGCGCTGCTTCGGGAGACAATAGATCCTGTGATGTATCCATTAAATTACTCGCATGCAGTATGATTCGTGATATAGCTTTGCCAGCCAAAATAAATATGTCATTAGTCTGTCGGGCATGCTGGTAAAAACGTTCCATCCACTCCTGAGCCACTGGTTTATCCTTTTGGCATTCACACATCAGCATGTGGTGAATTTCCCAGGATTTTTGGCGGCATTCAATGCTGCAGTAATAAGACGAACAGGAATTGGGGCATCTGACGATAGTATCTTTTTCCTCTTGGGCAACACACAGAGATGGGACATCCCGCAGGGCAGTCTCTGGCACCTCACCCGTCATGAAATACCTCATCTGATCCATCAATGATGCATCAATGTAACGAAAACATTGTTCGCATACCAAAGGGCGATTCTCATCCATTTTAAAAGATTGCATTGCGACGAGAGGCTTGTCAACAAACAGAACCTCCCCCACCTCTGCATTCCGTACTGCAAACATGCCCTTGCCTTTCCCTCTTCCGGCGTCATATCGTATTTCTATGCTAGAACCCTCGACCAACTGTATACAAATACAATAAAATATAGGAAATACAAAACCATACTCGGGCGATGATACATTCTTGCTGGTATTTTTCTGAACAACAACAGGAGTTGGTCAAGAGTAGACCAACTACCCCCAACCACCCAACGAGAGACACCGCGTCTATCAGTGACTCTGACGTATTATATCAATTAAAAATATGAATAGAGAAGAAACCCACATTTCTATAGTACTCATCGAGCACATCCCTGCTTCCGGGCTGTTCCAGGGATAGACATGCAACCTTTGTGTCCGTACTACTTGCTTCACCTGTCACTCGATCCATTGCACTGATCACACATCTCTGGCAAAATATTATATATGAGAATGCATTCTCTGACAAGAAAGGCCTCTCGATCTCTGAGTATGGACGATTGAATGTCGTAAAAAAGGAAAAAAAACTGGCGCGCCGGTGATCGAACTTTGCTCAAGGCTTTTAGCTCTCTGTATTCCTCCATATTCTTGATCTTGTACCAAATTTGTAGTGTTCAAAGATTTATATCTATAATGCCAGGTGCGTTCTATCTATCCGTGGCTACCTAGTGCATTCAAAATTGCATCCCAGCATCTGTCTTTTACCCGCGCTTGTGTCTCTATTGCAGGTAAAGAGGGAGGTAAGGCAAAGCCTTTAAAGGTATGGTATGATTTAATGGGGTACATGGCGTAACGGGTGAGCTCATCATGCGAACTTTTTGTCTGTTGAGCAGAAGCCCAAGAAGGAAAAGCACTACGACGACGAAGATTTGGAGCATCTCAAGAAGAAAAAGGTACGCCTAATGTATATATCATCTAATGATGTGAATACTGTACATTCATCCATCGTCGTATGGATATATTCAGGCTGAGGAGGCTGCGTTGAAAAAGGCAAGAGAGGCACTGCTAAAGGGGAAGAAGAAATGAGCACGCATCGTGCCGAGAGAAAGCAGCAGCCTACAGATTGCACCGCCTGCCGCATTATAGGAACTGTTGTGTGTTTTGGTTTGAGTGCGCATCTCACCCTGTCGACGATATCAAGCCCCCCAACCTCTCCAATTCAGAGACGCGTTGTATTAGCCTGTGCTGGTGGATTTGCAGCCCTTGGCCTTGCACGTGCAATTATATAATATTATGAGGAATTGGCAATGTAATCTATAGCATATAGCACTGTCTTCTCATCATTGGCCTCTTTCTCCGCGCTTTCCATAAGGACCTTTTCAATACTCTGGAACTGATCAAGGAATGAAGCAAGTGCGTGCGCATCATTCTCCTTTGCTGCTGTAGTCAATGCTTGAACCTCACTTATGCTATCACCACCATTAGTATCCTCTTCACTCTGAGCCATACTACTATCATGACTGCTGCTGCTCGTAGTTCTACTGCCACTGGTACCACTGCTGCTCGGGGTGTCGTCACTCGACCTTTCCTCTAGGCTGCTGCTACTTGTGGTCGATGCATCGTTCTTCTGCATGCAAAATACGCGATGATATAACTATCAGAGAGCATAGGATGCGTATGAATCGTACATTAGGCTGATTCAACCGTCTGCTTATTTCAGCGAGTGCATTAGATTCTCGGAACTTTTCATACATTATTTGTATTCTTATTGGGTGTTGCTTCTTGATTTAGACGAGTAATAGTCAATAAATTATGTACAAAATAGAGGTATGGTCAATTTTGTCTGCTTCTGTACCAAATCGGGTCTTTCTGGAGGAGGTACTGGTTCACACGATCCATAAAGGCTGGGCACACAGATGACACATGCTCGTCCAGCCCTCCGCACATGTTGTAAATTCGAAAGAGTGCTTCCGTGGCATCCAGTAAGATATAGAAAGACTTGTTTGAGGAGGATCTGCATGGAAACACGACAGAGTGAGGGCAGAGAAAAGTGATCAAAGCATGCATGTGTGATCGTACTCTTTGTCAGCATCAGTAATCTCCAGAGCTCTTTTGCACATGACGTAGGCAACATCCTGTGCGGCTTTATACACATCAAGATACATGGATTCGTCCCAGCGAAGGCCGTATTTAATTCTCTTTGCGTGAAAGGGGCTGGACATGATTCCCAGTTCCCAAACAGTTGGCGTGATGTCTTGAATGATGTGAATGATTTTCTTGCATGACTCTCCAAAGTGCCTCGAACTTGTGGCTGACCAATTTTGCAGCACATCTGCTGTTTTCTTGAGTCCGTTCATCTTGCCTTCATACTCACAAAGGAACTTTTGTTTAGATTTCTTTGCAGATGTGCTCCGTTTTGAATCATCTTTGAGCGTCTCTACTGGTTTGTACCATGAAACATACTTCTCACTCTTTGATCGGTATTCCTGACCTTTATCAAAATGCTGCGTCATATGGTACATCTGAACAAATGTGGGATTCCTCTCCAGAGATAATTTCTCTTCCAGCACAGTCGTGTCAAAGGCAGCAAGGCTGGTGCCGAATGATGTTTCTTCCTGTGTTTCTTCCATGATGTCCTCATCATCGTCTCTGGACTCCTCTTGTTGACTTGTATCTTGATCCTCTTCCGTGAATGTGTCTGTAGGAGGTATAGGGAGTGCATCATCATCACCTTGGTCATACAATCCATCATCATGGTGATCTTCTTCTTTCTCTTGTTGTTCAACAGGTTGAGTTGGCAATGGAGCATCGGGCACTATCTCGTCTTCATCTGTAGATGATGCATCCTTGGGAACGGCAAACACATTCACTGGAGCTGGTGCAGGTTCATCATCATCGTCATCATTGACAGGTAATTCCTCTGGATGTTGCTCATCCACGGGGTGTTCAGGGCTGCCATCTTCTGACCCTGTCGAGGATCTTGTCGAGCCACGTTCGATATCTTCACTAACCTGTTTGTCATCTCCTTTCTTACTTTTTCTTTTTCGAAGAAAGAAAAAGAGGAGCAGACCCAGAATGCACAGGACGCAGGCTCCTCCCACAGCAGCGCCAGCAATGACACCGATACTGGTGCCACCACCAGACGATTCTTCAGGTGCAGGCGCAGGCGCAGGCGCAGGCGCAGGAGTAAGTATAGGAGGTGGTGGTGGCGGCGGTATTGCTTGAACAGGAACGCTAGGCGATGGTTCTGCAATCGGCACTGGCGGAGACGGAGGAGGAAGTCGTGAGAGACTGAACCGAAGCAGCCTAGGCACTGGAACGATAACTTCATCTGTATCTCCGACTCCCAATTGCCCATTCTTTGTCGATCCCCAACAATACACTTGGTTCATATCGATGGGCATACCGCATGTATGGCTCTCTCCAGCCCCACTCTGTTCCCATATCACTGTCGTAGGTGTCCTCACAAGCTTTGGTATCTCTGCAGGCTCTGTAGTTCCATCTCCGAGTTGCCCAACATTATTCTCTCCCCAACAATGCATGGTTCCATCCGTAGCTTTAATAACACAAGCATGGAAGTATCCACATGAGACAGTATACCAAATATCCCGGGTCACGCGATCTGGATCAAGCACAATAGGGACTGTCCCATAAATTTCAAGCAGACTTCCATTTTCATCTATCGATTGTGATGGAATCTTCAAACCCCAACAGAGCAGCAATCCATCTGTATCAATACCACATGTGAAACCTCTTCCAGTGCATACATCCCTCCACAGATTTGGTCCGGAAACCTTTGTTGGCGTGGGAGTTGACTGTCTGTTCCCAATTCCAAGTTGACCAAACGCATTGTCACCCCAGCACCACGCAGTTCCATCCGATTTAATGCCGCATGTATGCGCATTGAATCGATCATCGTCCAATATACGATTTGATGTCTCGATTTGAACCCATGGGGTTGTCGGATCGGGATTTGGTATGCGGAATAATCTGTTTCCAGCAGACAAGAGCGTGGATGATTCCAAGGGACCGCATTCATTCCCTGCACAAATTCCCCAACACAATCCTTGGCCAAATCCCACAATACCACACGCATGATTATTTCCCAAGGAGACGTATGTCCAATCACTCTGACCAGCAGAATCAATAGACTGAGCTGTTGGCGAACCCCAACAATTCAGCGTTTCATTCCCAAAAATTCCGCATGCAGCCCTCTCACCAGCTGCAATCGAGGAGAAAACAGCATCATTAGAACTCAGTATAGGTACTGGATCTATGTATACCTGTGTTGGCATAGGTATATTATTATTCAGCAGTATGTTTCCCCAACACCACCCTGTATCATCCTGCAACACGGCACAGCTCGTCCCAACCCCAACACCCAATTTCCAAACAGGTGTTGATGCCATAGAATCATTAAATAATCTTTATTTCAGAAAGCCATCGTCTTGTTCCTAAACGGAGCGGAACACGTGTGCAGCAACTTTGTTTTGTCGTATAAATATCGGCATCACCAGAGCAAGATTGGTATCGCTTGGCTCCTCTCAAGCAAGAATTCAAAGGATTACTGCACAGTGTTATCACTGACTGTAAATAGGAATAGAACTGTAGCACAAGACTGCAGATAGAAGTGTACTGCATCGGAAATCCATGCTAAATACCCTAATATTAGGGTATCGCATCTCCAGAGCCCAATATTGGGCGATTGCAATCGGGCGCCTTTCAGGACCCACCGAGGCCATTGACAATCATCCCCAATGGACGGATTCGATCGGTCGATCCAGTCCCTCCATTGAGCGGGAACTCCCAGGCTGGTGCTGTAACCCACACTAATTCATTGTTTGTACCAGGCGTAGCGTAATAGATCCGATCGAAAGCTCATTCCCATTCTCCGATTTATTACAGTATGATATCCACAAGTTCCATCTTAAACTACTGCTGTCCATTGCCCACAGAACAAAGGTTTCGTCGTCTGATCACATCAAAGGCATCGCCCATTGGTCTGTCGACTGTCAAAAGCTATCACGGTCGTCCTGGACTCCATACAGCTGGTATGAAGCGTCAGAAGACTGTTTGCTCAACCATGAGTGGAAATACGTCGATGGCCGACTCCATGCATGTCCATCACGTGTCTGGGTTGAGGTTGGAACGTGGGAGTGTGGTTGTTCCCTTGGACTATTCTGGAGTGCTCGAGGGAGATATTACCATATTTTACAGGGTGGTAACATCTCGCTGTAAGAATGCCAAGAACCTTCCATACTTGGTGTACCTTCAAGGTATGCATCGTGCTGTTTATAATGCTATACACGAGTGTTTTTTTACCATGTGGATGTGTGTGCAGGGGGTCCTGGATTTGAAGCACCTCGGCCAATGCTTGCAAATGGGTGGATCAAATCTGCAGTGCAGCATTATCAGGTTGTCCTCATGGTATGAATATCTTGTTTTAATCCATGCAGTGCGCTTCTATCTCTTTGGACGATTCCATCTGATGGGTTTTTACCTGAGAGGTGCTTGTTGCTTGCAGGATCAACGAGGGACTGGGTTGTCACATGCAATCACCTGTGATGGTTTAAAAGCACGGGATGCATCAGAGCAGGTTGACTATTTGAGTTGTTTTAGGGCTGATAGTATCGCAAAAGACTGTGAGCGCGTCCGCCAGAAGTTGGCGCTGTCCGGCAAATGGAGTGTCATCGGTCAAAGCTATGGGGGATTCTGTGCCATGACGTATCTGTCCTATTTCCCTGACAGCATCATGGAGGTTTTTCTCACTGGAGGTGTTCCTCCAGGGATTCGTATGAATTGCTCGGCTGAGATGGTGTATAAATCTACGTTTAGAAAGGCAATCAAACAGAATGAGAAGTTTTATGCGAGATTTCCACAGGCTGTGGCCATGGCACAAAAGGTGGTTCGCTTCCTCATGTCCAGTCCTGATGGGAGGGTGGTGACACCAGCATCGAACTACCTCACCCCTAGATCATTTCAAGTCCTTGGTATAAATTGCTTGGGGTTCTCGAGTGGCTTTGAGCGTCTCTATTACATGCTCGAGAGTGCCTTTGATATCGATGGGAACCTTTCCTACAAATTCCTGAAAGAATTTGATGCTGCCATGCCGTGGGATTCCAACCCTTTGTATGCCATCATGCACGAGAATATATACTGTCAAGAAAATTCTTCATCAGACTGGGCTGCTCATAGAGTTAGAGAAGAATATAGTGCACTTTTTGATGCAGAAGCGAGCGTGACTGCAGGTAATCCAGTGTATTTCACTGGCGAAATGGTCTTCCCCTGGATGTTTGATGATTTTGCAGAATTGAGAAAAATAAAGCAAGCCGCACATGCTATGGCAACGCATACAAATTGGTCGACATTGTACTTGCCGGAAACCTTATCTGACAACACTGTCCCCATTGCAGCAGCATGCTATTACGAAGACATGTTTGTCTCGTTTGAGTTGGCGCAAGAAACCTTGGGCATGGTTGGTTCCGCACGACAATACGTCACGAATGATTATTTACATGATGGAATTCGCGAGCAAGGAGGCCCAATTTTCGAAAAATTATTAAATATTGTGCGAGGAGGCGCACTCCTCCGATGAACCTATTGCATAAATTTCAAATACGATGCCTTGACATCTGTGTACACATCCTCCTGTGATCGCTCTGCATCAATCTGAGCAACTTTACCCATCTTTCTGTAATACTCCACAACAGGCATACTCTGCTCCTTAAATACACCGAATCTCTTCTTAATTGTCTCGATATTATCATCAGTCCTGCCTTCATTACGCCCCAAAATCCTGTCTTGCATCACCTCTTCCGAGCAATCAAAAAACAATACACAACGAGGAGATATGCCAGTCTGCTTCTCAAAAGAAGCTCGATTCTCCTCATTCCGAGGGAACCCATCAATCAAAAACGTATCCTTCCCACTTTCCTTCATTGCCTTCTCCAACAGAGACACAGTCACATGAGATGGCACAATCTGGCCATTCTTGATCATCTCTGCCACCATATTCCCATCCTTTGACCCACTCTTCATATGCGCACGAAGCAAATCCCCAGCAGACAGATGAATAATCCCAAATTCCTCCACCAATTTGGAACATTGCGTCCCCTTCCCAGACCCAGGTCCTCCAAGAACAAAGATAATCTTGTACATGGAAGCAGCTTTGCTCTTCCCAATACCCATAATGTCTTCTCCTTCTTCTTCCTCTTCCGTGCGTCTATATACTTTGAGGATCTGACCCTTTCTCTCTCGCCCTATCTGTAGATCATTCTGCATAACATTACAGAATCATGCATGAAGAATATAAGACGAATGGTTGGAGGCGATCACAACGATCGTTCAATCAGCAAATCATGCAGCAGCATACCAATGACAGTGCTCTTATTCTTCAATCAATTCTTATTTTAACGATGAAACAATCCACAGCATCGGACTGTATATCCAGAGTCTGGATGGCGCCACCATGGCCATCCTCTGTCCACTTTAGAGATCTAGATCTCAAGGCTGGAGATCCATCTTCTTCCTCCGAATTCGAATTCGAATTCATGGGCATCAAGACACCCTGCCAATCAAGCCAGAAAATACTAGTACCACTATTACCAATATGTCATGTTTACAGGTGCTACTAGTAGAGTAGTATCGTTGATGACGGGCATCAGACGAGGACCCTTCTCCCTGCCTTCAACAAGTGGGCCTTGTTGTCCGACGACCATGTCAACTGCTAAGTCGTCGAGAGGCATCAGACGACACGCATGCCATCGTGAAGAGAAAGGTGGGCAGGAGCAATTGACAGAAGATGAATCAGCAAGGAAGAAATCAAAGATTGCCCTTGAGCACACAGAAGAAGGGGGAGAAGATGGCAAGGGACTTGTTGTATGCGAGTACGAGGGCGGTCAATTGTACCCAGCCGTACTGCATAGACGATATAAGAGATTTCTGGGAGATGTGGTCCTTGGCGGCGATATCGAATCTGCTGCCGAGCCCATTGTTGTACATGTGCCAAATACTGGTCCCATGACTGGGCTGCTTGACTCTCTGCCGACCAAAGTACTGCTTTCAAAGTCGAGCAATCCCAAGAGAAAATATCCCTACACCCTCGAATGGCTACATGATGGTACGACCTGGGTAGGAGTGCATTCTGCAAAGGCGAATGCCATGGTGGACCGCCTCTTGGCCTCTCAGGCACTCGAGGCATACCTGCCACCCTACAGCAGGTATCAGAGAGAGGTCCGCGTGGGCACCTCGGCAACACAGTCAAGGATTGATTTTCAATTGGTAGACGATGACAGTGGATCAACGTGTTTAGTCGAAGTGAAGAGCGTGACCATGAAGGAGGCTGGAGAGGAGAATAGTAGTAATGATGGCAAGGCAGTTTTTCCAGACACGACGAGTACTCGAGCACAGCGCCATGTGCAGGAACTCATCGATACCGATGCACAGGCTGCCATGATATATGTGGTGCAACGAGATGACTGTTCTGTATTCGCACCATGTTTTGACAAGGATCCAGTCTACGCTGAGCGAGTGCGTGAGGCACACAGGGCTGGAGTGAGGATTATTCCGGTTCAAATGCGTTTGGATATTGACCATCATCGGGTTGTCATGTCCAAGGTGCTGCCATATGACCTGAAACCCCCACAAGAGTAATTAGATTATATTTTTATTGTAATATTTGCGGTTGAAGATGGTCGAGGATGACTGTAACGACGGAAAACCATACCAACAACCAACAGCAAGAAAAGTATGTGGCAGGGACGGATCATGAAGAGGGAGACATTTTAATAGATGGAATATATGAGCATAATAATAGTGAGACGGCAGAGGTAGTGCGCATTAATCATCAGCAGAATGAGACTGAGCCCATGGTGTATTTGAGCTGTGCGCTTGACGACCAAGCTGTTCAGTATACTCGTGTGGAGGGGCCTGTGCGGTTTGATACGTTCAGGGTGTCTAAGAATGTATCTATTGATCAGGAGAATGGGGTGTTGGAGAGCTATGCTGGGTATCGAAGTGTATGTGCTGTGTGTGTAGACCTGGAGGTGGTTGATGGATTTACCATGTACGTGTCTTGTAGGTGAGAGCTACGCATGGGGCTTTTGAGGGGACGTGGATGTTTGAAGTCAAGGTTGAGGATGTCGAGCCTGGGGTGGTGGGAGTGCGGGTTGGTTGGTCGACCAAATCTAGCACACTGGATGAGCCTGTGGGATCACATGTGGATGGGTATGGATACAGTTTGTACTCTCAGGAGGCTATTCATGATCGAAAAAAGATTCAGTATGGTAATGAGGTCAAGGCGGGGGATGTGATTGGGTGTCTTTTGCATCTATCGACTCGTGGAAGGGCGTTTGAGCCTGCGCCATCTGGTGCGTTGTTTTTTTCTTTTTTTGTTTTTCATGCCCGTCTTGATGTGCTTGGTTCGAGTGCTCCATAGCATGATAATAATACAATGTCTCTTCTGCTGTGCAGATTTTGTGCGATATAAGGGGCGTATTCATACACGCATGAGGATTGACGGTGGCTGTCTGCCAACAAGGACAAACATTGAGGGTTCGTTCATGGAGGTGTACATCAATGGAATGTCCCAAGGGAGGGTGTTTTGCGATGCGATTTTGGAAGGGACGTATTATCCTACGGTTTCTTTATTTACAAGATCGACGGATCCGTCGAAGAAGGTCAAGGCTCGTGTCAACTTTGGTAGTAATAAGGGTGGAGAAAATGGACAGGGCTGGTGGGCAGACTATGTGGAGCATTGCTTTCAGACGTGCGTCAAATCTGTTGCAATGCTGGCATGCGATGACGCCGATGAGGATTCCATTTGATATCAAAATGAATGTTAAATATATTATATAATTATAGCTCGTCCTTGACATTGTACTCCTGCAACAATGTCTTTTTCCGCTCCACTTCTCGCTCAAGGCTCTTAACCAACTCATCAGTGCAGTGTGCCGGCGTTCTTATGACTCCTGTATACGTGCATCGTGAAGGTTCTGCAAGGGATACAAACGAATCTTCTGATCCGCATTTCAGCGTGACATTAATCGACCGAGATGGTCCCTGCCAGCATCCCTCACCATCAGTGAACACCATGGTGTCACCCTCAAATCCTTTCCAGGTTCCCAATTTCGTCTTGCGTCCGCCTTCAGATTGATGTGCATCACCGAATGGACAGACCTCGTACACATATTTATCGATTGTAGCTTCCACACAGTTCTCGGAAAGCTGCAAGAAGACATTGCGGGTTCCATAATTGGTTCCAAGCTTGCTTGTGAGTGTCCCCTTTTCATTCTGAAGCGTAGACAGTTCAGAACTCTTTGTGAAAAACTCTTGGTTTGCCGAATCAAATTGTTTTTGTGCTGCTTCTACCTTTGCTTTCGTCACGACAAGATCTTGTTCCAGGTCAACCTTGCCCGTTGCGCGGGCAATCATCTGTGACACCCACACTTTTATCCTGGAGATCAAATCCATTCTGTCGTCTGCCTCGACAGTTGGCTCGACCACATCTTCGTTTATGATTTCCTCTTCTTCTACGGAAGATTCCACTGGAGGCGTCTCAGTTGTGACAGTCTCATCCGGAGCCTCATATGGTGCTTCATACGCATCCTCCTCACCAACCGTTTCAGTATTGGCGTGTTCACCAGGAATCCATTGAGATGCAACTCTCTTGGCTCTCTCCTCCTCCGTCTCCTCTTCATAAATATCCTCCTCCTCCTCCTCCTCTTCAGCACCATGAACATCCTCTGGGTGCATATCTTCAATGTCTTCCAATGGCACATCCTCATCCACATCTTCCAATGGCACATCATCCTCATCAACAGGTGTATCTTGGCTCTCAGCAACAGGGACCTCCTCCTTCTTTGATTTCGCCGCAGCAGCCTCTTCCAATCTTGTCAGAGACTTTCTCAAACGTTCCAGCTTTGCCTCGGATTGATTCTTCCGAACCTCTGCTGCTGCCTTTTGCTGTGCCTTGCTACTCTCCATCTCTTCCAACTGTTCCAAACGCTTCTCCCAGGATTTGATCGTCGTCGCCGCCATCCTGCATACAACACACCCCAACATAATACCACATATACATACACACGCTTGAAGAACCCGGGCTTGACACGACCATCATACAAGCCCTCTTCAGCATCATAACCAGAGACATCATCATATTTCAACATTACTGACTTTTCAAGCCCCGAGCGTTTCGCAAGTCCAGACTTGGCATCATTCAAATCCTTCTCCAACTCCTTGAGCGCCTCCTCTCCAATCTCTCGACACGAATTAGGGCACACCCCTGCTGGCTCATCGCTCCCATCACAGCAGTCACATACACCATCATCCACATACATGGATTTTAAAATCTTCACTTCATGCCCCTTGTTACGACAATAAAATACACCATTCAGACAAGCACTTGTACCTGGAAAGCACACATCCAAAAGTCAGGAAACTACCATAAAAACCACTTGGTTGAGAGGGTGGCACTCTTCACCACCAACACACCTGGCTCATCACTCCCATCCGCGCAGTCACAGTAATCGTCATTCACACGATTAAATGGAATTGTCACAGACCCATCTTTGCATGTAAACTTCCCATGCGAGGCTCCCTGTCTGTACAACGCAGCGTCCTCTGGTGACACTCCTCTAGGCAATTGTTTCCCTACACTAGAATCTATCAAGCTAGATGCAACAATAAGAAGACTACAACTAAGAAAAGAAAGACTCATGGCGATCAAATCCAGCCCTCTTGTCAATGTCTAGTACCACACCAGTGATCGATCCGATCAACAGACAGAGGTACCCGAATTCTCCTCAAGAAATATATCCGAATATGGCATACATAAAAAAATGACATGCCATCGTGGACTATGTGCATGGTATATTGCATGGAGAGCCTGAGGGAATTCCCTATTAGAGTAAAAATGGATACCTGCATGATTGTTTTGTATACACCAGTCTCCATCCCTAATGGGCAGATGTATACATATATTCAACTAGATGTACTTTTATGGATGCATAAAGATCTGTTAATTGTAGGGGAATGGGACAATAGAGCACCATGGACGTGGTCAAAGGGATTCAACATGTGCACGGTTCTGCCCTGTATGGTCGAATCATGCAATCAATATCCGTCATACAGCGTTCAATAGACTTGTATGGGTATGTTGATGGATGATATGCGTACTCCAAAGAGGATTGGGTTGACTGAGGACTCTGTGTTTGTAGGACGACAGGCCTTGCCTTGAGTTTGAATGGGGGCAAGGATTCGACTGTATTGCTTCATCTGATTCGAGCAGCCTTGGAGCTGCGTCGACAAGAGGGATCTGGGGATGAAAAGGAAGGTGGTTTGGGTGGCATGGTGACATTTTTCTTTGACAAGGCAGATGATTTCCCACAAGTTGTGCAGTTTACCAAGGAGATGGATGCCCTGTATTCGTTGGACATGAGAATATACACGTCTGATTTTTTCACAGGACTCAAGGAATTATTGGAGGACACTGATGTGAAGGGTATATTTCTTGGGACGAGGCGAGGTGATCCGAATGCAGGGGATCAGGAAACATTTTCACCATCCAGCGCAGGATGGCCTGTTTTTATGAGGATCAATCCCATCATGGAGTGGTCATATCACGATGTATGGGAATTTCTGATCATGTGCCACCTTCCGTATTGCAGTTTGTATGACGAAGGGTATACAAGCTTGGGGTCTGTCGAGTCTACACTGCCTAATTCTGCCCTCTCTCGTCACGATGGAAAGTACTCTCCAGCACACATGTTACAAGACCCACGGTTGGAGCGCGCGGGTAGGACGAGTCGATCGGTGACGCGAGCTGATTCTTTGATAGGATCGAAAAAAGGGACCACCATAATGACCGCCGGTCTTGCAATTATAGGTGACGAGATTCTGGCAGCAAAAGTAGATGATGTGAACATGAAATTCCTCTGCAAATCACTGCGATCTATTGGATGGTTGGTGACACATGTCCATTTCATCAGAGATGATATTGATGATATAGCTGATGCTGTCTCGAGCTTGTCATCAAAATGCGATGCTGTACTCAGCTGTGGAGGTTTAGGACCCACGCTTGATGATGTCACCATGAAGGCTGTCGCCAAGGCTATCGGCAGGAAAATTGTGACAAGCGCATCCCTGGAAAAGAAGATCAAGGCGCACTTTGGTGACCACGTGACCAAATTCCACCTCAAAATGGCCGAAGTTCCCGATGGACCAGAAACAATACTTATAGACTATATGCTCCGTGATGGAAGGCCTTCTCCCTACCCATTGGTGCGATGCAGAAATATTTACATACTGCCTGGCGTGCCATCCATCGTGGAGCAGAAGTGGTCTGCTGTTCGAGACGACTTGGCAGACCTCCATAGCACATCATGCCATCGATCGGACTCCCAGCAAAGCTTTGATTCATTGCCCAGCCCAGAAATACCCTTTTCCACCGTGGTTATTCGCCTGAAAATAGAGGATGAGGCCATGGTATCCCAACCAATGGAGCTCATAGAGCAGGAATACTCAGAACACGTGTCCATCGGATGCTACCCCCTATCAAACCAGAGCGATTCATGCACAGTGGCGATGAGCCTGGAAGGAAAAGACAGAGCCAAGGTGGACCAAGCCCAAAGGCACCTCATGTCCCTCTTGGATCCTGCCACAGTGTCAAGCATCCACAGACAAGGCGAGGCAATACACAGTCCATCGGATGCACCCACTCTAGGCGAATAAAATAGTATATATTCGAATTGTTACATATAGAATACACCCAACGTGTCTTTATTTGATTGATCGATCGATCAGCGCGACTCGTAACAGAAACAGACACCATGGTGCCAAAACCAGATGACGAGTACGTATATACTATTTTCATGTCACTTTGATGCCAAAAGACATACTGGAGGGTATTTGTAATGACCCTTGGGGGTGTTGGTGATCCGCAACGTCCTCGCCGCTCGGGCAATTCTGTTCTCACTGTGTATCTACTGTGACTGTTCGCAGTTATGATTATTTGTTCAAAGTTGTCCTCATTGGGGATTCTGGGGTAGGAAAGTCCAACTTGCTCAGTCGATTCACCAGGAATGAGTTTTCTTTGGAGAGCAAATCGACCATTGGGGTTGAGTTTGCAACGAGAAGTATCCAGGTGGATGGAAAGACTGTCAAGGCGCAGATTTGGGATACAGCTGGGCAAGAGCGTTACAGAGCAATTACCAGTGCGTATTACAGGGGAGCAGTGGGGGCGTTGCTTGTGTATGATATTACCAAGCAGGTGACGTTTGAGAATGTAGAGCGCTGGCTGAAGGAGCTCAGAGATCATGCTGACAGCAATATTGTGATCATGTTGGTGGGGAACAAGAGTGATCTTCGTCACTTGCGGTCGGTGCAGACGGAGGATGCCAAGGCATTCTGTGAGAAGGAAGGGCTCTCTTTCATTGAGACATCTGCGTTGGAGGCAACAAATGTAGAGGAAGCGTTCCAGATTATTCTGACAGAGATTTATCATATTTTGTCAAAGAAGGCATTAACGTCTGATGAAGGGGTGGCTGCTCCAACGAGCGGGACATCCATCAAGGTGACGGATGCTGTTCCTGATGCGCAGAAGAAGTCTTCTTGCTGTGGATCTTCATGAACATGGTGATCACGTATCGTGCTTTGCAATTAAAATGTAATAACAAGAACCTATGTATATTGTTATGAGTAGTGGCGCAGTTGTTCTCTCCATAACGATTCAACGTGGTCTGGGTTGCCCTGTCCCCATACGGCAGCATAGAGAAAGGCAAGGGGATACAGGCCAGCGTCTTTGAGAGATTCTACCATGTTTGTATCCCTCAAACCACCAATGGATGCTGCCAAGATGGAAGCAACAGAAGCGTTTTGTGAAGCTGCGGACGTCGAACTTGTGACGGACCAGAGGTTTCTCAAGCTCTCAGTCATATTGCACATGACCATGTGATCCACAAGAGTCTCCAAGCGATCTTGTGAAATGGATGATGAATACGCCAGCAAGGCGGAGAGAATCTGCCGAGCAGATTCACCATGTCCGTCTAGCGCTATCGAGGATAATTCGAGGCCAAGGTCTACGGATTCTAGAATCCTAATGATTTCAGTCCGATCCAAAATTGGGACACTGCTGTGTATTGATCGGTCTCGCATGCCGTCTGTGTGCTGGGATTCTTCCTCGGTTTCTTCCTCGGTTTCCCTCCAGGAGTTCCAGTCAATTGGATCAACATACTCTTCTTCTTCTTCTTCTGCGACGACGTCTTCGGCTTCTGAGGAGGAGGCTGAGCTATACGCCTCTGATGCTGTGTCACTGCCTTGCATCCTCTCCTTGTCTTCAAAGGTGTACACAGCAGCTTCTTCTTCTTCTAAAATATTGCTCACGGCTGCCATATTTCTCTCTCCAATTGTCATAGGGCTTTGAAGCATTGTAGAGGGAGATAGGGCTTCGACATGTTCGTTAATCAGGTTTGAATATATTGTGTCATTGACACCTAACGAATGTGCCTGGAATGCCCTTGCAGCGCTGTGCCAATCTCCATGTCTAATGGCTATTGATATCCTCATTTCAGGGCTAAGGCCAGGAAGGTTAAGGACTTTCTCAAAGTCTCTATCCGATCCCATGGCGAGAAGGCATTGAGCGGTTCCATCATGCAGCACTGGTCTGACATACTTTGCTGCCAACGTGACTGCGGTATCAATATCACCTTTCGCTGCCACACTACGAGATCGTAGCCCATAACTTCGTAAGGAAACTAAAAATGGCCTCTCTAACGAGTCTTGGACCACAAGATAACTGTGTTTAGTGCCAACAAGCCTGACTGGTCCTGATGGCCTCAGCCTCCTATGGCCAAACACATACCCTTGTTTCTGACTTTGAGTGCCTTTGTTTTGCCCATTGAAGTCCGCGAGACAAATGACTTCGACATAGCCTTCCCTAGAATCAGTGAAAATCGCATTGATCGACGTTGGTGTGGAGACATACAACTGTCTTGGTTGCCAAAAAGCTGACTCAGATTGGCCAATACCTAGGGATGCAAAGCAGTGGAAATGAGGATATACGGCGCACATTTGAATAGATGAGTCGTATCCCAGAGCACACATTGTCGACTCCGGATCCCATGATATCCAGTTTGGACTGGGAATGTTGGAGCCAACGGGTGAGAAATCTACCCAACTGAAAAATCGCAGCGATGGCTTTGATGATGGCTCAGATGCTGATATGCCTAACAGAGAGCCCCCAAAGATTTTCACAGGTTGGCCATCTCCGAGCGATATCTCACTCGAGCCAATATACTTTGGCTCTTCAGAGTCTTCAATAGCATGGACAATGACATTTCCAGAGACATTCAGTTCTGTCTGAGTTGGCACTGTCCTTTCTTCTGGCACTTTTCTTTCTTCTGGCTGTGCTGGTTCTGTAGCATTTTCTGTCGTATCAACATCCTTGTCCTTGTCTTGATTTTCAGCCGGAACTGATGGCACAGCATCAGCCACCTCATTCTGTGAGTACATCATCTGCATAGGCGCTGGCTCAAAGGCTGTGGCCAAAGGCACTGAGGCGACCTTCAAAACTGCATAAATTGGTGCAGTGGTTGACCAGACCAGCTGGCTTCCTTCTCCACTGTCAATCAGACGCCAGGAGGATTCGATTCCTTTTGAACAATACCCATACACAGAGTATTGATTCAATTTTGGCCATACGACTGATATATACCGCCCAGATGGACTACTCTCGATTCTTGTATCCTCCTGGACTGGAAAATCCAAATTCGCAAGAATCAATGACCCAACATTTTCCAAATGCATTGTCCTATCTTTGGAATCTATTTTCTTGTCCATATCCATTTTATAGAGGGAAGAAACGAGCTTGCCATCTACGACATTAATAGAGAGCAGTCCTGGGGGAATCCTGATGGGTTCCTTTTCGCCCTCTGCTTCCTCTTCCTCAGCTGGTTTGCTATTTTCTTTCAATTTCATATATGACTCAGAAAACATATTCTGAGATACTAGAGACACCGATGATGGGATCATAGCGCTTGTATAATCCTTGAGAATCACGACACCGGTATTGGTTGCAAGCCCAACAATACTGGGCTTGCTGGGACTCACTGCCATACGATAAATCTTAGGCCGCTTTTTGTCCCCTTTGTCAATCATGCTTTCAACATTGATGAGGACGTTGAATTTCGATTCCTTCGGATCCAACGCAAAAACACAGCAAGACTTGTCAGACACACCAACAAGAGGCATTGTCGAACCGAGACCTATTCCTGCCCGCATTGTGGATCCCACGGAAACCAAACAATCTTTGGGTAAAACTTGCAGCGGCATATGGTCACGATTCCATGTACTGGCATTCCAAGCGCACAGTTGCTTATCAGCCCCCACAGATGCAATATAGGGTTGAACAGCGAGCAATCCATTCTTACCAACAACTTGAAGTCCAAACAAGCCCATGTCAAATACACCTCCATCATGCGCCTTGAAAGATTTCACTGGTTGAATAGACGATGCAGATCCTTTATCAAATGTTTTTGCAGATCGAGATGGATCCCAAACTGCAATTGTACCATCCGCAGATCCAGATACCAACCTGTCTGGGCCTCCAGGATGGGCAGGTCCAATTGTTTGAAGGCACGTGATAGGCTTCCCGTGAGCTCCAGAACATTTTGCTACGACAGTTCCAGATCCAACATGCAATAAATATATCGATCCAGAGCTCGTTCCGACGGCTACCAGTGGAGACACCCCCTGCATGTGTTGCGCAGCACTGGCACTCACCTGCTCTGCTTGCCTCCCAACAAGACTAAGCGAATTATACACAAGAACCGCCAGCCTCGTGGGTTCTTTTGATTCAAAGTACATCTGTCGCGAAAAATCGGCGGTACTCGAAGACGCCATGTCGTGAAAAGACACCTTGTTCTCCGTGGCAGTTATGAGCCAACAATGCTTCCCCAATTCCCTCATGTCACCCTGCTGCAAATCTGAAATACCTCGACAAGAGTCCAACGAATTGCCACCTAGTGACTCCTGATACCCTTGTTGCCACAAACATGTATGTCTATCCAAAAATGCAATGTCATTAACTCTACCCGATGGAACACTCTTCATCTGATACTGGAAGTCATTCTTTGCCTTTCCACTGCCCTCTTGCACGACATCATTTATCAACGCAGAATGCCTCTCCGCTTTCTTCCTCAACAAAATCTCCTGAATAGCGCCTTCGTCGACACCCCCCGCCTGGTTGACATACACAACATCGTCAGCCTCATAATCCCAAACCATCACCTTGGCACCCCTGTCCACTACAGCCACCATGGAATTCGTGGGATGAAACACCAGCCTTTCCACTTTATCCGTAGTTGCCTTCTTTTTAAGTATTGACATCCCACCAGCATTCACATCCTGTGCCAAAAACTTGGGAATCTCTTCCTTCTCAGCGACACGCGGCGCTGTATCCACGTCCTTTGGGTCTCCCTGCTCCTGAGGAGCGTTCCCTGCCTTTGCAGATGGCTTCCGAGATATTCTAAATGACTTCATCATATTGATATGTCTATATCAAACCAAATAATTCTCCTTTAGTGTACTATAGGCGTGAATAGGTGCCGGAAATGTAATCTAGATGGCATTTTCTAAACGAATTTGATCACGCTTGTACCCATCCTTCCACACGAGTACCATGAATGGATACACACCAAAGTAATCTTAGTTATATATATTCGGTTTTCCATACCTGTTCCAGCAAGAAGCTTCCTTCATTGATACGACGAGAAATGACGTTGTCTCCCTAAAAAGGATATAAAATTTCCATGAAAAGTTTGCTAACCATTGCTCCGATTCATCCCATCCCGACCAGTCTACAAATGTAACTCAAAGTAGAGTAGACATTAGACTAGAAGACGGTGGAGTCTCATGCCTGCGCGAAAGAACGAGGAAACAAATGGCATTGTGAGTCAAGTTGTTATTTTTTTTGTTAGTTGGCTGTTTTCACACCATGGTATCGTTCAAGCATGCGACACTATGATTCACAGGAATACTTGTTTTTAAATGTTGTAGTGATGATCGACGCGACCAGGAGCAGGAGTTGTTGACGAATTCTGAAGTGGTGGCTATTCTGCAGTCTCAGAAAGAAAAGAGTCCATCTGATACCAAGGTTTTAGAGAGTTTAGCAGGCGAAGAGGGTGTGAGCAAGGCCAATAGTATCGAAAATACCAGGAAAGAGCTGGTGGCAAAGGTGAACGCGCTCAAGGAGAGGTATCAGTTGACGAAAGAGGAAGTACTGCAGTTGTTGAATCACAGTCCGAAGACGGTATTGGAGGCATTTCTGTGCGTGGAGCAGGCCATATTAGACTCGAGAATAACAGAAGAAGACCTTGAGAGTATTTTAGAGGTATTAGGATAAGGGCGTGCATCACATCATGGCTGCGCTGGACCCACAATCTGTGCCTGAGGGATTTGATTACTACGATATCGACAGTATAATGAGCGAAGAGAGTACAGTGCCTTGTACACTACGCCATGGATGCACTGGTGTGGGCCGTGTGTTGGATCCTGGTGCAGATTTGGATGACTTGGCACCTGGGACCCTTGTGGATTTGCCCCTCTGGATGGTCCAGGTGATGGCGAAGCGGCAGTTGCTGGAAGTTCACCTGCCTATTTATTTCAAAGACCATATGAGGAGAAAGCTACGGGCAGGACCTGGATGCGAAAGCCTGAAAGTGCGATGTAACCATTTTTACACTGTTGCCCACAAAGTTCATTCTGCAATGGTAGCAACAGGTCATGGAGATGACAGTTTCCCAGAATTCATAGGCAAAGCATACGCTGATCGATATAGAGAGCTGCTGACGAAAGCACCGACACTAGATAGCAATGCTGACGCATCGGATATACAAGCAAAGCTATCCAATGAAGAGCTGGGATTGTTCAATGCAGCAGCGCTGAGTTCAACGCTGCATGACAGGTATAGAGCAAACAAGGATGGACCACTGTGGAAGAAAAAGTCATCGTTTAAAAGACCACGAGTAGATGGTTCGTCATAGTACGCGTTACAATTCTCCATGGAGCTGTTCCTTTATATAATTTATAAAAACTGGTTTTATAGAACCAGCATTGGTGTACTTCCGATGCAGTGTATTATTTGTCACCAGTTTTAAAAACATTCGTTTGTATCTCCCAAGTTCTGGAACTGTTAGTGGTCTTGTAACATGCAATGTCGGCACATCTGGCCCAAATCTAATGATACCTGGTGCAGAGCCACCGGCCTCGCTGTGTGCCTGGATTATATGCTTGACTACAGCCTGTAGCTCCTTGTCAATGTCATGAAGCAAATTTGTCGCTGCATACGAATTAAAATCAGTAAAGAATATAACTTTCTACTACATGCATGCGTCAGTGCAATGTCATACATTGTACGTACATGATAGTTCCGTCTTGGACGTTGCCAATCCTGGTGTCAGATCCCATACCTTGGGCTGTGCTGCTGTTCTCGTACCATTGCTATCACCCCCTTGCATTGCTTTTGTTTGATTCCTGTTTGGATTCGAATATGAAGCCACTTCTGCACACACATCTATCATTCGCTCCTCGCCAAGCACTGGGCACACCTCAAACAAGGGTGCCTCCCATCTATTCTTGGAATCAGGTCGTTCCAACCTCGTTGCCAGGTCATTGAATATCTCTTCCCGATACCCAATCTCACCCCTCGCAGCATTCCATTCCCTGCATACATCTACAGGTGTATCTACATGAACCACACAGCACCGTGTAGACGCCCCCTTTGCCAAGCACCAAACTTCATATCGATACCCTTTGATCAAGTTGAGAGAGTCAAATATCACAACAGTATTCTTGTCCAATTTCCGTGCTATTTCAGATCGGAGTACCCCTAGAGTCATCTTCTCTTGTATGACATCTGCAACAAGACGAATATGAGCATCAATGCGTCCCCAGAGGACTGCCAGCACTTGGCAAACGTACCCTTGTAGCAAGAGTTTCTATCCAATCTCAGACTCTCTTCTGACACCACATCAGACATAATACCCATCTTTTTACATTCTTCTTGTATGGATAAAGCTACAGTACTCTTCCCAGAGGAAGGATTCCCACTCAAGACGACCAAAGGCATGTTGTTACAAGTGACTACAATGGCATGCGCTGTTTCATCCCCTTCTAAAGGCTAATTGGGATATCTCTCTATCTATAACGCTCCAAGATGTAAAATGTTATATAATTAATGGCGCATTGAGATACTATCACGACGGCATTGCTTCAAGAACACCTTGTCTTCCAACATTAAAACATTAAATAACTACCTAGCGCTGGTTGATCAAGGCGTGCAGTCATACGTGGCGAACCCGTAGATCTATACTTGTATTCATGAATTCAGTCGAGAAAATCTGTTCCATCTTCTCGACGAAGAACTTCAAGGTTTCCCCACTCAAGGGGAGTGTTTTCGGCGTTCAAGTGACGGGTCCAACTCTGAGCAGCCCAGTGAGCAATGAGATTGAGTGCCATATTCAAAAGCTCGTGACAGAGGCGAGGCTGGTAGTGTTTCGAGACCAAGGTATTGTTCCAGGTAGGAGGCAGGTGGAGATATCAACATGGTTCGGGCCGCTTGAAAGCACATTCTACAAGCATCCAATGTCACCAGACCCAGATGTGTTTCGGGTGTCAAATGATCCAGTCCAAGGCTGCACCAATGTAGGACGAACAGGAATGCATGTGGATGGCAGTTTCCAACCCAGTCCTTTTTCTCATGCGTTATATCACATTATCAATTGCCCGTCCAAGGGGGATACAATCTTCTTGCCGCTGAAGGAATTTCTAGACACAATGCCCGCAGACTATAGAGATCGATTAGAAAGGTTGCACATGTGTTCCGATAGAAGGCACACCTCTGCAAAGCCAATTGTATACAAGCATCCCATCACTGGTCAGGACACAATGTGCTTCCATTTGGGAATGATTGCGGGGTTCATTTGGGATAAGGGAAGCACTGCAGAGAGGCTCACTGATCCTCGAGAAACAGCTCAACTTTTGAGAGAATTAGAATCCGCCATCCTTGACTGCAAGGATACGCTGTGGTATAGACATAAGTGGCAACCAGGAGATTTCATTATATCTGATAATGTTGCTTTAGCTCACGAGGCAAGCCCAGAAACACAGTTGGATCCTGGAATTGTTGGACTCCGTGTTATGCACCGAACGACAACAACAGGGTATGCATCTCGATGAGCATTGTCTCAAGCATAAAAGAATTTCAAAATAAAACCTGATGCATGCCTCTTCTCTGAAATGACAGGGGTGGATGAAGAGGAATCAAGATCCATGTTGTATGTATTCTGGTGTGACGAAACCCACAATGCCACGAGAGCCTGGCCTGGCCTGCAGGCTTCCAATGGAATCGGAGCAAAGATTCTTTCACATTGAAATCGCTCTTAGGGGCAGGGAGGCAACCGCCACTGGCTGCCCACTGGGCAGTGCCCAGTCGACCTGCTCACCATGATCCCATTGTCATTGCCAACCACGCTGTCCAATTTCACCACCATGTAGATGGACCCTGCGAATGCCGCCAGAAGCACCACCAGCGCCACAAGGAGCTGCATGACGATGGATCGGGTGAGATTTCGGTCGTCCGCAGCACGCTTCTCGTCCACCAAGAGCCCAACTACGGCGTCCACGGTCACCTGGCCCTCGCTGCCCGCAGACTCCTGGAGGTGACGCCCCACGTCACGGGGCATGGTCCTGCACTGCAGCAGATCATCCAAAGAAACCTTGCCACCGTATCGAAGAAGGGCAATTGGACTGCGTGGCGATTGGCCAACCCCGCGGCTCGCGCGCGAGCGCTGATGGATCAGCCAATCGATAGGAATCTTCATGCTGGCACGCAATCTATACCTATGGATTGGTCCATGAACAGGCATCCTAACATTAAATAAATACTACTATCTGTTTGCATTGCAGAATAGTGTGCGTGTGGCAAGATATTCCCGCACTATTGTTTCTGCGTGCACCACCGTGTCTGTGTGTGTGACCCATCTACGAGCCAAGAACATACAGAATGAGCATGAAACAGGCGGACGTAGTGAGCCACGTGGCCCTGGCAGACGTGTTGGAGTGCAGGACGCTGCCTCGGTCTGTGGCCGCGAACCTGGAAAAAGTGGCAGGCAGCGATGGCCAGGTGTCTGTGGACGCCCTGGTTGACATGGTGGTGACGGATCACGAGTCCGGAGGAGATCGCAAGGTCCTTCGACGTTCAGTTCTGGGTATTACTATTGCCATGGTATGCCTGTCTGCGGTGGTCTGCGGGCTTGTGTTTGGCTCGGTCCACCTGACCACCCAGATGCAGGTGCAGGACGGGGTGCTGCACGCTCGCGACAGCGCTGACACTGTGATGCATTCGGGGACGACCGTGAACGCATTCCGGCCTTCAGACCTCAAGACTCTTGACAGTCTCCAGATGAGTTCGATGCAAACGTTGCTGTTTTCTGAGGAGGATGACACCATGCACATGTACCGGGTAGCTTCGGTGTCGTCACTTCCTGATGGAGCATTTGAGGTTTTGACAATGTCTGGCGAGGAATTCGTGGTGTCCGCCGAGGGATCAATTCAGGTGGCTAATAATGGATCTTCGTCTGGGGGGCGGAGACGATTACAACAGGATTCCGGTGGAGACTTCAGCAATGTCGTTCTGCTGGGAACCGCAGTGAATTCGAACGATGCCAGTTCAGGGGGTGTGCCGGCCATGCCTCCCGCGCCCCCTGGTCCTCCTGGACCCACAACCCCAGGCACCCAGACCCCCACCATTGACCCTAACCCACAAGGTGGTGTTCCTGGGTGTGTGCTAGGGACAAATAACCCCTGCCAAACGGATGAGCAATGCAACTGTAACCCTCCGGGAACATCCGTTTGGGACCAAACATTAAACAGCTGTCTTAATGGTGAATGCACATCTTCTTGTTGATATAGAAGGATATAATCCGTTGGATTGGTCAGCATGCTGTTAACAGCAATACTACATCTAGATGTAGTTGCTTCATCGATGAATGATGTATATCACTGATCAGTGATGATGATTAATCATCATTAATCATCATGATGAGCTCGAGTTCATGACTTGAGTCATCAGCACCAGTACATACTTGTATACAGGACACGCATGCCAAAACCCTGGATTGAATTCAAACATGTCGTCACCAAAACAATGTCTCAATAAGCACTGATGTGCACAATACTGCTTGTTATACATTCTTAAAGTCTCAAATTATCCTACTCGTAATAGAATATGAGCTGATGGCCAATTGGCAGGCACTGATGTAGGCCACAGATATACTTCGGGATATACGGAGCGCCAATAATAATAGTCAATCAGTGTAGATTCTGTGATCCCGATCGTACATATGATGGTACTTCTCAGCCACGTGTTGGCTGTCGTGTGCCTGTGTGTGGCAGGCACAAGGGCCGCGCTTCCCGTATCACTCGCAAACCCGGGTGGAGCTCCAGATTTGTTTGGGGTTTGGTCATCTCTGAATGAGACAATCGTTCTTATTAACAATGGAAGCTATAGTGGGGCCGTGGCCTTCGACTCCGAGCACAATGTCGAGGACTCGTTGCCACAGCTGAACGCTGTTCAGTCAGACTTTACCTCTTGGGAGTGCACAGGAACGCCTGGTGAAGTACATCAACTAGCAATCAGGCAATTTATATCAAATGATGGGTATCTAGGTAGCCGTTTGTGCGTCCTTTTCAAGTTACAAGGTGATGTCACGCAGTACGCTGTTGATATCAACTCTTGTCCAGACTCGAGTATTTTTGAGAATGGGAAATCTTCCAAGGAGTTGGATATTGTGGCTATTAACAGTATGAAGAGGTTGAATAGTACGATCGAGTATCCAAAGAATCTGGTGTGCGGAAATGAGGATGAGCAGCCAGTGTGGAATGTGACTCAAGGTCCATCAAGACTTCCGTCGAATGCTGTGCTCGACGGTACTTTCGTACAAGATACGCTCCTGTTCAACCCATCAAATGCTATGCCAGCATGTGGAACTTCTGGACAAGGGGGAGTGAATGGTGTGTACTACAATGGTGGGTTTGACGGCTCTTCAGTGGTGGAAGCAACGATTGTGTATCAAGGGCATGTCATCAGCACTGGTATCGATCAGACGACTGGGGAACCGTTCACCAGACTAGGAATGATTACTGAGTGCAATGATGTCGGGAACCGAGTGTACGAGGGAACCATGTCTGAAGTGTATTTTGCAGGGAAAGAGTTGGAGAAGAAAAATTCCACATGCACATTGTTTGGGGTGCCAGATGAGCTGTCCATTTCTAGTTCGTGTGATGATTCGTCGAATATACTGACGAGGATACAGTCCATTGAGGAGAGCGTGGCGTCATCACCGGACAGTGGTGGGCAGCAGAATTCCTCCCCTGGCGCATGCATCGTCAGCGCTGGAATTTCTCTGATACTTCTTCTCAGTGTCTTGGGGTAGCAGTATGCCCATGTCATCCACGTCTCGGTCGAACATATATAATAATACTAATAAAGATGCATCTGTCACAACGAACTATTGTATGATACTATCCCCTGAAGATGGAAGTATCGTTACTCGATCTGATGACCACGTTCAGTTGGCATATGATCCTCAGCATACCACTTGCACTGCTTGACACCAATACCACCAGACATGCCATGAACAGCTAAAAAAGAACACAATCGAGATGTGAATCATGACCACGTGATGGTGATACAAATCATCGAATTACACATAGGGTGATGATGATGTTTCTACTGCTGCGACGACTGCAGCCCCAATGCAAGAGCCATGGGCAAGGGTAATAGCAACCCGTGAAGATAGGGAGGGGTCACCCAGAAGTTCGTCAATCGTTTCTCGTACGAGTTGACGATATCCACCAAACTTTGTGAAGGTGGATCCTGGAATGGTTGGACTCCGTGTTATGCACCGAACGACAACAACAGGGTATGCATCTCGATGAGCATTGTCTCAAGCATAAAAGAATTTCAAAATAAAACCTGATGCATGCCTCTTCTCTGAAATGACAGGGGTGGATGAAGAGGAATCAAGATCCATGTTGTATGTATTCTGGTGTGACGAAACCCACAATGCCAGGAGAGCCTGGCCTGGCCTGCAGGCTTCCAATGGAATCGGAGCAAAGATTCTTTCACATTGAAATCGCTCATAGGGGCAGGCAGGCAACTGAAACACACATATTTGTAATATAAATGAATAATTATGGATAAAAAAGGGTTGCAGATCGAATCAGAGCCTTTGGGTGGTGGATTTGATTCGGAGCTGCTTGCACAGCGAAGGGAAGAACCACCAAAAAGTGCCTGGCAACGTATGTGCATGCTTCTATGCCTTGTCTAATGGATCTATTGGGGTATTCATATCATTAATGTTATACAGATGCATCGTTATGGTCCAAAATATTCTTGGTTTGCGGATTGGTGGTGTTTCTGTTGGGGACGACTTTTTTATTTGTTCACGCAGCAGCGTCCATGGCAGATCGAAGTGATGAGGATGGCGTTGTATTTTTTATTCTAGGGGATTGGGGTCGGGAAGGAACTGGGAATCAGACTGGCGTGGCTCGCTTAATGGGTCACGTGGGCAGGACAAGGAGGCCCCATTTTGTTGTGTCGACAGGAGATAATTTCTATCCCAATGGGTTGAATAGTACAGATGATGCATTGTTTGATGCATCTTTCAAGAATGTATACACTGATTGGTCCCTACAGATTCCTTGGTATGCTGTATTGGGGAATCATGACTATGGAGATGGCATTGAGGGGTACTGTGAGAATGATGCATCGGATGACTGCGATCGCAGTCCACGGCATCAATTGGGAGTGGGTTTGGCATCCCGGGATGATCGATGGTTTTGTCAGAGGCGGTATAGGAAGAGCTTTGGGAACGGACTGATTGATGTGTTCTTTATTGATACGTCTCCTATGATTTTGAGTTATCACGAGACTGAATGGGCCAGGTATCCTGGGGGAATCCAAGAGCAGGATTGGGAGTCACAGTTGAAGGAATTAGAAAGCGATTTGGAGAATTCTGTTGCTCCATGGAAGATTGTTGTAGGACATCACCCGCCTCGAAGCAACGGAGATCATGGAAATAATACAGATTTGATTGAGAATTTGGAACCCATACTGCAACGACGGGGTGTCCAGGCATTGTTTTCTGGGCATGATCATAGCTTGGAACATTTGAAATTCGATGACATTCGCACGCAGTATTTTGTAACTGGTGCGGGTTCAGATTGTGATAGGGGTTTTATCGGGGATGCGGGATCGATGTATCAGTACACGAAGCCTGGTTTTGTGGCTGTGAGGGTGGCAAGCAATGCCATGGTTGTTGACTACTATACAGTGCAAGGTGGGCAAACGCCACAGTATAGCGCGGTGCTGTCGGCATGAGTACCGTATTTAATTCATTGTATTCAGTATTGATTTGTTACCTATTTGTTTGTAATATATATTCTAGTCAGAGATGTCTCCAGTCAAATCATCCTGGTCATGCAAGAGACCAGGGATTTGTGCCATCCTCTGCAACTCTGCCTTCTTGGCCGCAGCCACCTCTTCCGCATAGAGATCAGCGTTGTTTTGGTCCATGAACTTGTTCGATTGTACCAAAAAGTCTCTCAAATGCTGTTTGAAAGAGCTTATTTCCTTCAGATCAAGCATGCCAATCACTGCTGCTTGCACTTGCTGAGGTCGAAGGTTGGGGAATGACGTTGAGAGCATCTCAGAAGTGTGCGACTGAATGAAAGCAACGTTGGAAGGGTATGCAGCTGGACCCAAGCTATCGTCCCATAATGGGGCCTTGATGACATCTGACTGGACGACTGAGAACAAATGGTGCAAGATATGGGCTTGCAGTACAAAACCTGGCTTATGGAACGTATCCGTGAGGACTGCAAATACTTCTCTGAGCAGCTGCAAGTAGTAAGCCTTATAGAATGCTGTCGCCGCATCGCTATTCTTGAATGTGTTTAGCATTTCATATAATAGGCGCAGGCCTGTGTCTGCTATATTTCTCTCAGTATGCCTGAATGCCCAAATCACAGAGTCTATGACTAGTTTCAACTGCCCTTCTGACATGTTGAACAATGTTCGTGGGCAGAATTTTGTCACAGCTCGAAGAAGGCCAAAGAATTTCAGTCTATGCTCCGGGTAATCTTCCATGTTTTGCGTGATCATACCCAGCGTACACTCAAAGACTGCTTCAAAAATGCGAGGCACCTCTGGCTCCATCTTTTCGCGCAATCTATTAATCATTGCAGCAAACATCGACAAAACCTCAGCGTCACGCGCATCTGGAACGTTTCGAGCATAGTCGCCCAGGATAGGGTCCATCATTGCTGGTACGTGCTGAGACACCACCATGTCTAGGTCGGTTGTTTTCTCTACAAATGTTTCGATAAGTTTTAACGTCACCTTCTTCACGCTTCTCATTGCTTTGACTTCCGAGCTTTTTGCAGCGTGAGGGCCACCAGTAGCAATTGTAGAACTAATCAGTTCTGAATACATTTTGTATACAGAGAGCATGTCCATGAAGATGCGATTCAGCTGTGTGACAAATGGACCTCCCAAAGAAGAGCATACGGAAACATTTGTTTGCAAGATATTCTGAACATTTTTCACTGTTTCTGTCGACTTTAGAACTTCGACGTTCTGGCCTGCTTGCTGAATTATTGAAGTCCAGAACGAATTAGGTGGAAGCATGAGTCTATCCAAATACTCTTCCTTTTTCTTCGAATCTGGCTCAGAGCTAATCATGATACCAACTGCCTCATAAAACATATGAATTTGATGCTTTTCCAAATCCTTGATTGTGTCCGTCAGATTCGTCAGCAGCTCTGAGACAAACGGTTCCGTTTCGCCAACTTGGAGAACTACAAACTTCTTCTTGCACTTTGTGACGATCTTTAGAAAAGTCTCACACGCCATATCTTGGACACCAGGATGAGGTTCATGCATAAACTCGAACTGTTTATTCACGACAGTTTTCAGGAACTTCCAGTGGTTCCTTAAGAATCGAGGGTACTGGCCAACAACATACATGATATTAGAGGCGATCACAGCCTTGTTATCTTTCCCTCGCGTAATCTCGCATAAATTCAGCAAGTCCCTAATAACCGTCACCAGGAATCGATTCTCTTGCTCCTCCACCATACTTCCAGACACTGATCCAATGGCCCAGCAAAGCCTGTTCAATGCTCCCCACCCTTCTGTTCTACCATTTATCTGCATTCTAAGGGTATCCAACATCTGCTTCTCAGTATCCTCGTGATCCAGATGACTTAAATAGACCAATGTCTCATGCATCGTCTTGTATCGCGCCAATACATCAGTGTCCTTCATCGTTTCTCTCACGACATTTCCATTTTCATCCTCGACAACAATCACTTCCTCTGGCTTGGCCATGCGGGCAATCATGAGTGATCTAAGTTGCGATAAAATCCCGCCGAAAAATTGTCTCCGACCAGTTCTGACCTTTTGGGCACCAGCAAATGCATATGCCGCATTTGGCTCAGCAGTCACAGATGAGTAAATGTCAGGAACAAAAAAGTTCCAATAATCCAAGCAAATCTTCAAAACTTCGTCATCCTCCACATATGATATATTCACAAGTATTTCCAAACCTTTCAGTAACTCCATCTGGCTTTCATTAGAAGCTGTCTCCAAAGCAGGCATGTGGGCTCTGAAAAACGACGTGAAAAACAGTGCCAAATTTTGCACAAATGCCTGATCCTCATCCGATCCATTCGCATGCGCTTGTGGGATATTTGTTCCCTCAGGAAGCATAAATGCCAACTGTCTCATAAAAACAGAATACATGGTCACAAATTTCCCGTCGTGCTCCTCTCCCACTTGCAGAGCCCCCACCTCAGTCAAGCACGAGAGAGTCACATTCCGATACGGAGGTGACGCCACAAGCCCCAGCAGCATATCTACCATATTCGACTCTAAAATATATCCCAAAGGAACCCAAGAAAGGAAGGCATTCAGCGTCGACAAGGTCGCCATTATCAAACTCTGCCGCTGACTTGCATTCAACACCATGAGACACAATTCATGTACAGCCGCAAACTGTTCATTGAATGATCCCTTCATTTCCTTTGTCTTCGCCACAGTCATACTATTCTTCGAGAAATCAAATACCTCCTCACTCAACAATCTCAAAATATGCATGGAGTTCTCGCACAATGTCTCATTTGTCTTTGAAGCCCCAACAATATCTGGAATGAATGATGGCCATTTATGCGGCCAATCCTGCTTCAAAATATCCACAAGTACCAGGTTCAATTTATGTAAGAATATTTTCTCCTTCCTAAACGTCGTCTCATCCGTCGCAATCTTAATAATCAGATTACTAACATATGTTTTAATCCCTTCCCTCTGTTCATCTGGCAGAGCTCCCCACCTCGTGGTAATCACACTCTCCAGAATCTACACGCATTAATTCCGTCATCATTCCAATCATGAGGTGAAACACATCAACCAATCACACGCACCTGCAACCCATAGAACTTGGTCTGCTGATTCTTTGTCTGCTCTAGAATGGCATCCACCCTCGTCCAAGCATCAGGGTGTTCTTGCAATTGCTTTAAAACAGCTTCAGCTTGCATTCTCTGTAAAAAATACATATAATTCATCAATATCCCACGTGTCTCACTCTAAAAGGGTTGTCCAGGTAGTGATTGACGATCTTCGAGCCAATCAACAGCAACAATGCATGGATACTAGTCCTCCGGAATCATACCTGTTCATTTGAAACTGCTGTATAGAAAGAATCAACTGTGCGATCCAAGAGTTCCACATTCGCAGGTCCTCCGCTGGAAACGTTGAGAATATTATTGACAACGGACGCAACAGCGTCCCCTCCTCCATTTTCCCCCATGACTACAATATCAAATAGATTGCAGAGGACAGATTGTTGTTGGTATTACATCATATCCCCGGGCGAACCTCTGCGTCAGTTTGTCCACAACCGGTTCCATTCTAAATGGGACTGTAAGGATTTAGAAATATTCTCATGTCCCTTCTGCCACAGGCTTGGTATGTGATCGGACACTCAAATTAATTCATCATAGGCATACTATGGTACATGCTGTAGGTGATTGTTTGGAGGAACAAAGAGCCTGACGGGGAGTCCTTTCAACGGACAGAGCCGAAATTGGTACCTGACGAGAGAGTAGCACCACCATGGAGTCTCACTCTGCAAGAATATTTATAATTTTCTGCTGTTTAGGAATTGGAGCCGCCTATCTCGTGCATGTGGGTGGGATGGACGTCACGTCACTCGACATTGATAGCAGCAAGCTGCGTCGTGTGGTTGGGAATCTGTTCATGGAACTCTATGAAGACCCTCTGGGTGCTGTGCGGCGTGGATGGGATACGATAAAGCCAGGGGGTGCTTGGCATCCATCTGGATTTATAGAACACAAGGGCCATTTGGTGTTGGAAGGATTGATGATGATTATTATTGCTCGGTTCATGTTACAAGGGTCTTCCAAGCCGAGGAAAACGAGAATGGTTGGTGAAGGGCTTACAGAAGATGAGATTAATGAGCTGTGTCGAGAGTGGGAACCAGAGCCTTTGTATGGGGAGGTGACGGAGTTTCAAAAGACATGGATGGAGAATACCCCTACCATATCGTCTCATGCTGGGCGCACCATGACGGTGAATGGGGTCGATGGGGTGCTTGATTTCTGTACTACCAATTTCTTGGGACTGGCGGACGAAAAACGTGTCGAGGATGCTGGTCAAGCTACCATGGACAAGTATGGTGTTGGTTCATGCGGTCCCAGAGGATTCTATGGGACAATAGACGTACATTTAGACTTGGAAAAGCATCTCTCTGAGTTTATGAAAACCGAAGAAGCTATTTTGTATTCGTATGATGCTGCGACCGTACCTTCAATTATACCTGCATTTGCAAATGCAAAGGATGTGGTGGTGATTGATGATGGATGTGCAAATGCTGTGCGTGCAGGATGCACCTTGTCCAGAGCGAAGGTATTTACGTTCAAGCATAATGATGTCGGGGATTTAGAAAATACGTTGGCGAAGATTGTTGCAGAGGAGAAGAGGTTGAAAAAACCTTTGAACAGGAGGTTTGTAGTTGTTGAAGGATTGTATCACAACACTGGTGATATCGCTCCTCTCCGCGATATCGTCCGTGTGAAAAATAAATATAAATTCCGACTGATTGTTGACGAATCATTGTCTCTCGGTGTTCTGGGAGCTACGGGGAGAGGCGCTGCAGAGCACTGTGCTGTGGATCCGGAAGACGTTGATATTATTGCAGCATCTTTGGGCAATGCGGTGGCATCTATTGGAGGATTCTGTGCGGGATCCCGTGAAATGGTAGATCATCAAAGGTTGAGCGGTCTTGGATACTGCTTTTCTGCATCTCTTCCTCCCTATTTAGCATCAACAACAATGGCTGCTCTGGACATTATTGAACAAGACCAAGGGGTACGAGCAACATCGTTGACAAAGAATGCCCGTCTTTTTAGACAGCTACTGGAAAATGAGAAAAAGTTGTTTGACACGGTGTCGGATGGTGAGCATGGCATCTCTCCCCTGATTCATGTGAGGCTTGCACCTGTGAGTACAGACACCTCCACCTGGGATTCTACTGAACTCCTGCTGCAACATATAGTGCAAGCATGTCTCGAAGAAGACAATATTCTATTTACAGTAGCCAAGTACTCTAAACTGGATGCATCGCACAGGCCTCCGCCGAGCATCAAGGTGACTGTGAGTGCAACACACACGGAACAGGATATACATGCTGCTGTTCAAAGCCTGGTCAAACAGACCAAAAAACTCTCTATTTAATGAATTACATTTAAATATACCACAGATTCATTCACTTTACGCTGCAGGAGGACGTAATTTCTCATCCTCTGACAGGTTTGATGCTGGCAACCATGGCTTGCCCTGCACAACATCACCATGTGGCTGCTGCTGCTGTTGCTGCTGCTGTGGTGCCATCATACCATACTGCTGGTCGTGTTTCCCTAACCCATTGCTATTATGATCTACAAAAGAATGACTTGCTACCTGTGGCTGAGGCACCTGCTGCACCATGTGGTGCTGAACCCCTGGATATTGCTGATACATGACTTGTGCCCTCTCCCTCTCCAATGTCCCTGTCCTCTCCTCCAGAAACTTGTTCAACTGCCTCAATTGGTTCACTTCTACCCGCAACTGCCTCACAACTCGTATGGCGTCGACAATAATAGACAATCTATCAGTCTTATACCCCGTCCCTTCCCCTCCGCACACTTGTGCCAACTCCTCAAAGCACGAGTTCAGTTTTTCCCTCCTCTTCTTCTCTCTATCCGCCTTCGCCACCGCCGCCGCAGATCTACTCTTCTTAGATTTTCCATTGACCTCATCCGAATCAGCACTCTTCCTCTTTCCCCCCTCCTGTTTGCCCATATCCGGAATCCAGTGCACTTGTTTGGATGGATCACTCGGCCCAGCCTCGTCCATCTGTCCCACCTGAGGGAGAGGCATACCCCCTACGAGACACTGCAATGTCTTATCATCCAAGTCAATCCATGATAAATTATCCCCATCCAGCAAATTCAAGGTATTCGTATGCTTCTCTCTGCCACCACATTCCTGGCCTTCTTGCGCCTCCTCCTTCCCAGGTTCGCTCACATTCTCTGACACAGCCATAGTATCCTAATTCATAGAATTTATTGCCTGCAGTCTGTGCATTCCCAATGCCCGCCGACTGATTCAGTCTGTGTTACCATGACACGCGCTCGACACGCGCCTTTTTGTTTACGAACGTCCGTAAATAGTACACGTCAACGTTGACGTCGATGTCACGGTCACGTGACCGGTGCACCGTTGGGACCTTGTTCGTTGGGGTGTGAGGAGGAGAGTAAGGACATTTTCTCCCTCTGTAGTGAATTATGTTTCCGGAAACACACATACTATGAACCCTTACATCATGCTGTAGAGTTTGATAGCACTGCGAGGTCAAATCATGCACTGGGTACGAAGAACGAGGCCGAAGAGAGGACATGGACTCAACAGAAACGTATGTAGCCCTTTAGAGCGAGTCCCACTCGGCGAGTGGACTCAACGTTGGAGTCCTTAAATAAATACAATTAGGATGACCTCGTCACGAGGTATGATGGAGCGGTCAATAACCCAAACCCTTTGTTACATTTTATTCATTCCATTCAATCTATCAATATGGTGAAAGAAGCAAAGAGAATCGTTGTCACTGGAGCTGCTGGTATGCTTTTTCTGCCCTGATTCATGACGTGACTCTTCCCACAATGAGACGGGATACATTTTTCCAATTGTAGGTCAAATTGGATATGCAATTTGCCCGCAGATTGCCCGTGGTGCTGCATTGGGACCAGATCAGCCAGTAATTTTGCATATGCTTGATATTGAACCAGCGAAAACGGCATTGGAGGGGGTGAAGATGGAATTGATCGATTCTGCATTTCCTCTCCTTACCGATGTGATTGCGACAACTGATCCAGAAGTGGCATTCAAGGATGCTGATTATGCCATATTGGTGGGAGGATTCCCCAGAAAGGCAGGGATGGAGCGCAAGGACGTCATGTCAAAGAATGTGGCAATCTACAAAGGCCAGGCTTCTGCATTGGAGAGATTGGCGAAGAAAGATGTCAAGGTGGTTGTCGTGGCGAATCCAGCAAACACAAATGCCCTTATATTGAAGGAGCACGCTCCTTCTATTCCACCAGAGAACATCACATGTATGACAAGGTTGGATCACAACAGGGCCATGGGACAGTTGTCTGTTCGCTCAGGCGTGCATATTTCCAAGGTGAAGAACACGATTATCTGGGGCAATCATTCCAGTACGCAGTACCCAGATGTGAATCATGCAACGATCGACGGGGCACCTGCCAGGGATGTGATCAAGGATGATGCATGGTTGGATGGGGAGTTTATCACAACAGTGCAGCAGAGAGGTGCGGCTATTATCAAGGCTCGAGGCCTCTCATCGGCATTATCGGCTGGATCCTCGGCATGCGATCATTTGAGGGATTGGGTGCTGGGAACCCCAGAAGGTACCTGGGTGTCCATGGGTGTGTTGAGTGATGGTAGCTATGGGGCTCCAAAGGATATCATGTACTCATTTCCTTGCACCTGCAAGGATGGTAAGTGGTCTATTGTACAGGGCTTGACTATCAACGATGCCTCTGCGGAGAAGATGAAAATTACAGGGGATGAGCTTGTGGAAGAAAAGGCCCTTGCATTTGAATGCTTGCAGGGATGATTGCATGCTCCTCTATAAAATACTACTACTTGTAACCAAGATATTTACAAAAGAATTGGGAGTTTTATGTACAATAATGGCTACGACGCATCACATGAAATGTAATATAGGGTACAGTACTCCATAATTACCACAAGTCATTTGTTGCCTGGTTGTACACATACGACGCGACAGCTTGAATCTCTTCCTCGGACAAGCTGTCCCCAAATGCAGGCATGGCACCCTTTCCATTTGTTGCCTGTGTGACAATACTGGCTTCAGACAAGCCTCCATCCAAGTACTGCTCCAAGGCAGGCTTCTGAAGCGTCTTCTCAACCTGAACAATGTTTTGGCCACCAGTGTGGCATGCAGCACAATTGTTCGAGAAAATCTCCTCGCCAAGCTGCAAGTTTGAAGCCATCACAGGGGAGGCGATGCACAGGCCGGCAGCAACAGCTCCCACTGTCATGGACACCAACTTGTTATGCACTGCCTTGTCCGGTCTAGCAGCCACCTGCATGCATATTAACCATACAATTGATTACCTATGAAAGCATGTATTTGATTCACAGATACATGACGACATTCCTACCTTGTGAGGCGCTTGGACCTTGCAACCGGCAACGACAGTAGATACCTTCTGTGCAGATACGAATACCATGGTGTTATTCTATTGTCCTGTTGTGAATTCAAATTGATCCGACGATACAAAAATGGCTGAATATTTGTTCTTCTGAATCCTGGATTGTGTGTGGATCAAATCTTACGCGGAACATGATGAGATTCGGACCACCCGTGGAAAGTGTACACGTGTACAGTTCATGTCGTACCAATCTCTTTGCCAAGTCCTCAGGTCACATTCATGCATTCGTGGGCCTGTCCTACAGGCATCCTGTCCCGTCTCAATCACCCTTTGGTCTCGTATAACATGAAAGAGCATTAAGAAGATAATTCATCTACATTTTGCGTGATACATGTATACATATGCGCCAATGAGAGCGTCAATATTGTGACACATCCTTGCTGAGCAAGGAGTGCTCAAAGTCGGGTGACAGCTGCGACGCCTTGCAGAGTCATTTCACACCAAAAAAATACTATACAGTTGTAATTAAAAACAGGAAAAAAATTGAGCAACAACCGATACTCGTGGAGGGGAAGCAGCAGCGACGAAGCGTCGGATCAGTCTTGTCTGGGTTTCCGATACAACTCTGCTCGGCTGACACACGAGAGTGGGGCACTTTACTTCCCTATTTCAAATATATATTTGTAGGCATTCTATCTGTACTATTACTTATCACAGCCACGATGGGTTTGCTTCAACGAGGCGAAGGTCCATTGGCTGGAGGATTCTCCGACGCTCATGTGGATGCATCGACGAATAGTATCGGTGGGGACGAGTCTGGTGTGGTATATAGAGGAATTATCGACGCCGTCGCCTCGAAATTAGGGCATACGGATGGGGCGTTGAAAATCCTCAAGGCAGAGAGCCAGGTGGTCGCTGGGACCAACTGGAAAGTCATTGTTGGCGATTCGAGAGGCGAGAATTTCTACGAGGCGCAAGTTTGGCAGAAACTTCCTGTGTATGGAGGTGGGTTTGAAGTTACCTCGATCAAAGCAGTGGATTCGAGTGGGGCATCAGATGTAGAATCCATCCAGGATCCAGGGGTGGATGCTGCTGTCAGCTTTGCCCTGGAAATGCTGTCACAGCAGAGCAATTCGTTGGCTCCATTTCAGTTGAAGAAACTCGTACGAGCTTCCAAGACTGATGAGAATGGGGGCAAAGTGGTGCACCATTTCATCATGAATGTGGGTCAGGGAAATATGGCAGATCAACGAGTCAAGGTGGATGTGGAATCCAGCACGTTAACCGGTCATGTGTTGCGCCATGTGGAATTTATTCCTGAATAGTAATCTAGCATAGTCTATTCATTTTGTAAGCATATCAGAGCGCAATATGGACTCTGTACGAGTACAAACGTGTCCAACGCAGGACGCTGCTCACCAGGGAGCACAGGACGATTGTCTCGGTGCACAGGGGGATGGAAATGGTTGTGTTGATATCGATGATGATTTAATCAAAGGGTTGTGTGAAAAACCCTACAAAAAGATTCCATTCAAGCTGCTCTACGATTCTGCTGGGTCCCAGCTGTTTGAAAAGATCACTTCGCTGAAAGAATATTACCCATATCAGGCAGAAAAAGACATTTTAAATGAATTTTCTGATGATATTGTGGACAGCATTCCAGATGGGGCGGTAATTGTAGAATTAGGTGCAGGTGACTGTTCGAAAACGTGTTTGCTTTTGAACAGTATGATTGCTAGGCGCGGTGAGCACGCTGTGCGATACATTGCTATTGATGTGTCGAGGGAAGCTTTGAGGCAGGCGGAGGCGTGTCTACGAGACCTGTGTGATGGGCTCCCTGAGAAGAATATTCATTTGGTTGAGGCAGAGTACATGCAGGGTCTGAATGAGGCACAGATGAAATTTGGGGATGCTCCACTGTGTATACTGTGGTTAGGGAGTTCTATTGGGAATTTTACGAGGGATGAGTCGATTGAATTTCTAAAAGTTGCTTTTTCAAGGTTGAATAGGAACTCGATGATACTGTTGGGGTCGGATGTGTGGAAGAATGAAGACGTTTTGTATGCTGCGTACAATGATTCTCAAGGGGTCACCAGGGATTTCATCTGTAATGGGATGATGCATGTATTGCGATGCTGCAATCACCCGTTGAAGAATGAGTGTGCGCAATCACTGTGGGAATACGAGCCTCGCGTGAACCGGACACTGACACAAGTGGAGATGTGGGTAAAGGCCAAACAGAGACTTGTTCTTCCTGCTGCATGGGAGACGGAGATTTCCTGTGGTGAAAAGCTGCTCGTGGAAATCAGTCGCAAGTTTCGAGATGACGATCTTTTGTCCATTATTCATGCATCAGGGTTGGTCGTGAGCTCTTCTTGGAAGTCGTCAATGTTCCGTGTACAGCTTCTCTGCAGTCCCCAGACAGCCTTGGAACAGTGCTGGAGGGATACAGATGTCCTCTTTTCGCATATTGCGGACTGGAATGCACAGCCGATTGATCTACGGCACCCATTTCTGTTTTATTACGGACATCTAGCGTCATTTTCAAAGAGCAGAATGTCAAACGAAGGAGAAACAGACCTGGACAGGATGTTTTCTCGAGGGATTGATCCTTGCGTTGATTCTCCACAGGTGTGCCATCCCCATCCAGAGGTTCCTGATGCGTGGCCTTCAAAAGGCAAGGTTGTCGAGTATGTTGAGCATGCTCGACAGGTCATGAGAAAGTACCTGGAGACATCGCTGGACATGCATCAACTGTGCATGTGTTTGGAACATGAACGAATGCACCAGGAAACCTTGTGCTACATGCTTGCGCAACTTAGGAAGGAGAATGCTTCAAATGGTGACCTATGCATGAAAAACTCTAGCGGTGGATTGTATTTCAATCATGCAGTGTATCAAAATGCTCTTCAGGCGTGCGACAGGACGCAAGAGGTAGTTCATGTCCCTGCATACACTGTGAGGTTGGGTGTCAAGCGTCACCAGGACGGTGTGTTTCATTGGGATAATGAGTATGGCACATCGACCCGCCACGTGGAAGCGTTCAATATGTGTTCTCATCCGGTCACAGTAGGCGAGTATATCGTCTATTTGCAAGATGAAAAATGCAATGGCTTGCCAGCTACATGGTCTATGAATTCCTCCTCCCAATACAGCATCCATATGCCGGAAGCAACCTACAGAGCAGAGGACGTCATCGACCAGCCAGTGTATGTATCCCTGAAAGAAGCCATCGCATATGCGGCCTGGAAGCATGGCCGTATCATGACAGAATATGAGTATGCGTCCGCCACGGAGCAGATGGGAATCAGCAATTGTTCCACAACAACAAACTGGAGCAATCTCGAGGGCGGAGGATGGGAGTGGACTAGCAGCAAGTTTGCTCCATTCCCTGGCTTCCAACCCGATCCTGGATACCCAGAGTATTCCACAGACTTTTTCGACGGAATCCATTACATCCTCAAGGGAAGCTCCCCATACACACATTCATCCCTGGTCAGAAGGTCATTTCGCAATTTTTATCAAGCAAACTACAAATATGTGTTTGCCAAGTTTAGGGTGGTTTTCGACTCTGACTGATATTGTTTTGCACTCTTTCATTCAGCATTGTGTTGATTTTTTGAGTAGTTCATCGTCATGCATTGATTCTTTTTCTTTGGAGTTTTGAAGAGCAAAAGAAGGCTTCAGTTGCACCTAGGCGGGCTCGAACCGCCGACTTCCGGCTACCTTGGAAGGAGAACATCCTTACCGCCATAAGACCGACACTCTAACCAACTGAGTTATAGGTGCGTGATTGGCCGCCTCCTATCCAGTAGGATGGTAGAGCGGGAATCAGCCGCCAGTCTAACGAATGGTGGCCGCAATATGGGGTGCCCACATCGAATTTCCTGGCTTGCAAAAAAATGTGGCAGGTCCCTCACGACCCATAAATCTCCCCGTCTCCGACGCCATTGTTGTCGGACACCGTCTGAAAAAAGATTATGATCACTGATCTTGCTATCCAAGGACTGGTCTCAGACAATCGTCTCGCATTGAGGCTGAAAATCCCTGGTCAGCAATCTAGCAAGGCCGCGCTGACTTGAATGTTGCGCGCCGAAGCGGATATCCTGGTTTCTGTCTCTCCCTCCCCCTTCTGGTATACTATAATAAATAAAAATGGAGGAAGAAGCTCTAGCTAATCTGACATCTCCTCTATCGGATGCGAATCCGATCAAATACGCTGGCAACGCTGGGGAGACGTTGATCAAGCTACCAGGTTCAATCGACGGGTGCGTTGCATCTGGAGGATGACGATTTCACCTTTGTACTAACTTTTGTATATCTATAATACAGAGAGGGAGTGACGCTGAAGAACCTGACGGATTGCACGGTGTATCTTTTGGACTATGCTTCTGAAGTTGAAGTGTTCCACTGTGTCAACTGTCAAATCTTCATTGGACCTGTGGATGGGCCAGCACTCTTTCAGGATTGTTCAAACTGTCATGTTGCGGTGGCATCGCAGCAGTTTCAGGCGAAAGAATGCAGCAACTGCTCGTTTGGACTGTATTGTGCAACGGGGCCAACCTTGTCCCAGTGCACAGGGATTCGCATTTCCTCCTGGTCTGGCTCGTATCATGGGCTTGACCGTCATTTTGCCTGTGCACATCTAGATCCAAGCAAGAATCAGTTTGATAAGGTGTATGACGCTAGTCAGGTGGAGGGAGAGAATTATGTAGTTTCAATGGAGCCAGGGGAGCCTTGGGTTGTGGATATTCCAGGACTGGAAGAGCAACAGCCAATGGCCATGCCTGAGCCAGAAGAAGAAGAGCGAGAAGAAACAAAGCCTGTACAAAATGACTGGATCAAGGCAAAGCACCACGGTCGCAATGATGATGATGAAAATGATGACACGGTATTTAGTAAGGAGCAGTGGCGGAAAACAGTAGATTTTATTGATTTTGGTTCGACCAGTGGTCGGAAAAGCGACCTTCAGAGATTTAAATCTGTTTTATTATCACTTTGCAATAATGAGTAATTAATAGTTAAACACTGCAGAGGGCTTTTTGGCTCCTCCCTCCTCAACATCTGCCCAGACGTGGAATGATGGGTCAATAAACCTCTTACCAGGCTTCTCCAAGGCATCTAATGCTGCCTTTTGGTCCCACGTAAGCCTCCATGTGAATAAATCCACAAAATTGTCCCTCAAATGTTTCTCACTGCTGGCCTTTGGAATAACTGCCACACCACGCTGGACATTCCATTTCAGGAGAACATGGGCATTGCTCTTGCCGGTTTCCTGTGCAATCTTTGTCACTGTAGGGTGATTGAGGAGATCTTCGCCACCTACACCAAGGGGGGAGTATGCGACAGAGTGCACGCCTTTTCTGCAAGAGACACCAACCAGTTTTCTTTGTGGCAGCATGGGGTGAAGCTCAATTTGGTTGACCACAGGTTTTTCTGTGCACCAAGACAGAATGTCCTCGATCTGGGCCAAGCTAAAATTAGATACACCCAAAAATCTCACTTTACCCTCTCCCACCAATCGTTCCATTGCTTGATATGTATCCTTGATGGTTACTGTTGTGTCTGGTTCCTCTGTGCCTGGCAACCAAGCCTCTGGCCAATGAATCAGCAACAGATCCAGATATCCACAACCTAAATCTTTTAGTGTAGCATCTACGGACTTGACCACATCCTCTGGTCTATGAGAATCATTCCAAACCTTGGATGTGATCCACAGTGACCTTCTCGCCTCCTCACCAGCAGCCAAAAAGTCCTTCAGTCCTTCACCAACAACATCCTCATTGCCATAAATACGAGCACAATCAATGTGTCTGTATCCAATCTCGAGTGCCTGTGTCACCACAGAGGCATCCTGAATCCTGAATGTTCCAAGCCCCAGAAGAGGCATTCGTGCACCTCCCCTCAACATGACATCTTCTGGCTCTGACACCACGCAAGACGATGTTACCACAGCCTCATGGTTATCTTGAGCCTGCATCAATAATATATGTTCAAGTGGATCACATGAATTCATCGCCAAACAGCAATCATCGTACATGTCGTGGAGCAATACCCTGCCCTCGAGGTGCTGGTCCTTGCCACGTCCCCACATTTCCTTGACGAGGTGCCTCACTCTCGGCTTGTTCCCCTGCAAGTCATACCCACATCGATCATCAAAAGAACATAGACATGTATGCTGTACCAATGCACGTACGTTGCGATGCCTTGTAGTACGAATCACTCCCTTGTGGATTCTGTGGATGGTGCATCAAATACGAAAACGCCTGACCGGCCCATTTCACTGGTTGACTTCCTGAAGTATTACATTATTATTGTTGAGCATATACACGTGACGATCGATCGCACATTGTCAACCTACCATCCGAGGCCATGGTGTGGTCTTCCTTGCTTCTCCCAGCTGTGTCACTTGTCTACAAGTACTACTACTCTATACTCGGATGACGCCGATGTATATATATTTATTTTACAAATATAAATACTACACTCTCGTATGAATGGCGGATTGCATGGGAATATCCATGCTTTCACATCAATCAGTACCCCACATCAACATGAGCTTGTACCCCAGGAGGGAGAGGTTTATTGGACAATATCAGGCTTCTATTTCTCAGTATCTGCTCCACTCCGTTTGGAATATCAGTCACACTGCTCATATGAGGAAATACGCGTATCTTTGGGTGCTTCCAGAACGGACATGTGGGTGGCAGTGGTTCTTTGACAAAGACATCCAACACTGCTGCCTCTAGTTGCCCACGCTCGAGTGCATCAAGCAGGTCATCTGCCACCAAGTGAGCACCTCTCGCAAGATTCATCACTGCACCTCCACGGGGCATCGCATCAAACAGCCTCGAGTTTAATATTCCCTTGGTCTGGGGAGTGAGAGGCAGTAAATTTATGACAATATCACTGTTGCTTGCAAAATCAACAAATTGCTCATCACCATGATACAACTGCACCTTCTCACCAAATGCACGACTATCTTTTGGTGTCCGAGTCCATCCACGCACAGGGTACCCCAGCATACTCAGCGTCTTTGCCACATGATTCCCCATAACGCCCAGACCCATGACACCTATCCGAACATCCTTATTATCTATATTCTTATAATTCTCGACTGATTTGTCCCATCGACAATCCATCTGAGCTTCATAGTATGCATCGCATTTTCGCTGTATATTCGTCACTGCCCATACACAAAACGTACTCATTCGCTCAGCCATCAATGGGTCCACGATCCTCATCAGGGGCACATTCTTCGCGATGATGGTAGGATCTTCCATCATAAAGTCCACCCCTGCACCAAGACTTTGCACAGCTTTGAGATTCATACAGGGTTCGAGCACCCCTTGAGGAGGATTGAACACAATAGCCACTTCCACCTTTGAGACATCCTCTCCAGGAAGCCTCACAGTCAAACCAGCCTCCTCCAACCTTTCTTTCCAAATAGATTGGGACCCAAAGCTAGAAGATACCAATACTTCACTCTCGGGTCTATCCACCGCCTGAGACATCAGTCGAGTAGTGGTCTTCTCAGACACTCCCTGTTTTGCTCCTACTGCAGCAGAACCAAATCCCACCCGAAACACAGTCTTCTTCACCAATGATCCCAATCTATGCATACTCAATATACTATATGTCACAGAGATGGGGCAATGTATCGCAGGAATTCAAAAAAGGTAGCCGACAACTGTGGCGCGTGTCGAGCGCACGTCAATATCACCACGTCTACAATCAGCGAACAAAACCGTCTTACGAATACAGAAATAATAAAATTCAATAATAATATCTACTTTCGAGCATGTACAGTCGTGGAAAACAGCGGATCATCAGAGTCAATACCAAAATACTCAATGACCATGTCATTTCCACGAATCTCGACGGATACAAACCCATTCTTATCGTACTGGAATGGGGAATCCTTCTGCGAGAAGAACCCTGTGCCGATTTGACTTCCAGCACCACTAGTGATTTGATGATAGCCCACCTTTTTCTTCTGAATGTGCTGCAAATTATGATCATGGCCACAAAAGTATGCATCCACATTATACCTATCGATGAGCGGTTCCACTGCAGCGACCATTTCTTCAAATTGTCTCGTCTTTATATGGTTCGAATGGATTGGGTGATGGCCAACCAACAACTTCCACGTTGCCTTGGAGCGAGACAGTTGTCCTTCCAGCTCTTCCAGCTGAGATTGCCAGTCTTGATCCAAAACACCGCCTCTGTTCGTCGCCCACGGCACATTGTTATACTTACTGGTAAGGATAGGGGTAGTATCAATAAAGAATATGTCAACAAACTGTGATGGGTCTTCTAATGCAAACGATCTGGAACAGTGCCACCGGGAATCTCTCTCCTTCAGCCTCACATCCATCTGATGCAGTGGCGAATAGAAGCATTTTTTCTTCTTATTCTTAGGACAATCCGATGGTCCTTTCTCTGGCTCGTCCACCTCCCCATAATCATGGTTTCCAAGAACTGCATACCAAGGCACTTGGAGCTCTTTGTGATGATACACCTCACGAAACGACGCATCGAAATCCTCATCATCTGGTGATGTCAGACCAGACTCATAGAAATTATCCCCAGTGGATACGATGAAATCTGGCCCCACCAGAGCAGCCTTCCTGGCCATGGCATCTGCAACCAAGCTTTGGTTGAACTCTCCCCGTCGTCCCCAGTCCCCCAGAACCAAGAATGCCATCCTATCGTCTGTATTATTTGATACTAAAGAAGGAAGTGACACAACCAACTCAAACAGGCCGAGGACGAGGAGGAGCGAGCCAACGCCAACGAACAAGAGGGTATGCTGACGTTTCAACCGCCGAGCAAGTCCCTGATCAACCGCCGACTCTAGAGGTTGCTCATGAAACTCTGCTTGCTGCGTTGTGGCATTCATGGCGTCTTGGTATCAATTGCCGTACACGTCGCAGAAGGGCAAAAAGAATATTCGCTGGCAAGTCAGCGGGACCTCATACGTGCTCTGTCCCAATCTATCTATCAAGGATTACTTAATACTACTACATGAAATGAAACATACTTCATAGGTGTTATTACCAGAGGTATCAGATCAACAATGCTGCATGATTGTCTTCAGACACCGACAACAATTTTGTTGTTGCGAAGTAATTCGGGAATATGCCGTTATCAAACAGTTTCCCTTGATTCGCAGCCTTCTTGAACTAGATAAACTTTATAAGAGAATAGAATATGTACATGTTTGGTTCAGAAAAACCAAGAAGATCCAGAGCAAGAACTGCATCAACTCTTCGGCAAACACTGTGTGTTTGAAAAATGAAAACACAACTCTTGTCTACATCTGATTCATAGAATGCAATGGCAGTCACAAGAATGAAAAAAGACGATGACAGCGGCAGCAATGCTGTGTTGATACCGCTTGATGCTCGGTATTTGGAACATGCGGTGTGTCTCGGAACGACACTTCTCATTGGTAGTTGTTGCAGAGGGCAGATTTCTGAGGAAGAGAGGTATAGTTACCTAGAGATTTTGTTAATTAATTTATTTGCGGTTCTTGTTGAAGAGCGGATAGCAGATGCGAGTCCAGTCTACGGTCAACGCCATGCCATGTCCAGTGGTCTGGCGATTGGATCCTTGCTATTACCTTGGGTGCTGTATACGCAAGGAGGGTGTCATACGATGGCTTTGAGCTCTTTTGGTGTGATGTTGTTCTTAGGAATGATGCTGCCTTGGGTATCTGGGAGAGAGAAGCAGCAGTGGATTCCTGATGAGTTGATATTTCTCTGTGGGCTGGTTTTATACGCGTATCTCTTATTCTTCTACTCGGACTCGCGCGTGTATGACGCGATTATATCGCTTTTATGTATTGCATGTTTTCATGGAATCATGCAATATGCTCCATTTACATTTACATTGGGAGAGGGGGTGGCACTGAGCTCTGGCACTGTGCATGTGGTGCTGGAAATGTGGCGCATCCTGCTGGGTGATCGAGTGGCATACACGAGCCCTATTGCACTATGCATCGTGTCTGTTGTGGGTATGAGTTTGGTACTGTTTCTTTCTTCTGTGCTGGTGCATCAGTTGGTACAGCGGCGCAGAGGTCTTTCATGGGCTGTGCATGGTGCAGCATGCATTGCTGTTGGCATTGTTGTGTACCATTATTACCATGAGGGTGTGGCATGGTTTATAGAACATATTATATATGACATGAATAGAAGGAAGATCATCATATTTTGGATCGCCACGTTATCCGTGAGTCTTCCATTCATGATGATGTTGGGTAGACGGGACATGCCTATTGTCCTACCACACACCATGGGTACGTTTTGTTTTTCTCTCATCATCTCCTTGCGCAGAGATCTATCATGATGGTTTGATTTGATACGCTTTCTCATCACTATGACTCGTACATGTGTTCAGTTCGGAAAGGATTCCATGCACTTGCCCTGATTCTCTTCATTCCCTCCTTGGTGCTCGACTCTGGTCTACTGGGTATGGCCCTCTCCATCGCGCTTGCTGCCTTTATGGCATTAGAGATTATACGCATCAGTCATGTGCCATACGTGAGCCGATACGTGCATTCATGCATGAGTGCCTTTGTGGACTCCCGCGATGGTGGTGTGTTTTATGTCACACACATGACATTACTACTGGGCCTTGCTCTTCCCATCTGGATATCCCAGCCATGGGATGATCCATATGCTCGCTTTGCGAGTCTTGCAGGGATCATGGCCACTGGTGTCGGGGATGCCATGGCATCCATTGTGGGTACCTTGTATGGAAAGACAAAGATTGCCTACAATTGCAACAAGACCCTAGAGGGCAGCATTGCTGGTATCGTTTCCATCATCTTCAGTTGGTTAGTGGCATACATGTTCATTTTACCACCAGGCACCCCCCATGGACCCATGGATGTAGCTTGGTTGATGTTTGCAACCATTGCATCCAGTTTTCTGGAATCCATTACAGACCAATTCGACAATCTGTTTGTATCTTTACATTACTATGCGCTTCTAAAATGTATTTAATATAAAGATAATTGTGTGCGATGGTGATCATTCGATAACGAGCTTGGTGTTGTTCTTGGGAATGAGATTCCTGGAAGAGAATACTAATGCAAAGTGCTCGACCCTTGACGAGGTGTTCTTTGGAGCCACGTGTGGTCGAGAGATTAGAATACTATGATATTTATACAGTGAAAGATTTGTTTGGGAGAACACTGTGGGATCTGAAGGAGATTCTTGACATCTCGTTGGACGATGTTCAAATTCTATTGGGGGCAGTTGGGGCATTGATTGCGCCTAAACCCGTGACTGTATGTTTTATTGGTATCATATGTGTTTATTTTGACCTAATAAGATGATATGTGCGCAGGCAAGGGCGTTATTGGAGGGTCCAGGTGGGCACCTCAGGACGCTTATTGACCCTCTTGATCACGTCTTGGGCGGGGGGATTGAGGCTGGTAGGGTGACAGAAATAGTTGGGCCTGCTGGTTTGGGTAAGACTCAGTTTTGTTTGGGCATGTGTGTCATGGGCTGCTTGGATAGACTGGACACACAGGGTAAAGTGCTGTATATTGATACAGAGAAGAAATTTAGTGGGGAGAGGCTGTCAGAGATTGGTACGTCTCGTTTTCCAGAGAGTTTTGCAGAAAAAGGAGCTATAGGGGAAATGCTGAAGCGTGTTATTGTTCAGGTGCCGACATCATCACACAATTTACTCGATATTTTACAGGTATGCTCTTTTTTAATAAAATACTACTCTTGGGAAAGGAAAAATGCATGTGTGTGTCCAGTTTCATTGATCTGATGCCTTCATCATGGTATGAATATTCATGTATAGGGTCTTCAAAGTGCCATTATTAGTCTGAATATAGTGCTTATAGTGATTGATAGCATAGCATCCTTGGCACGGGCAGAGTTTGGAGGAAGCACCCTCTGGGACCGGCAAAAACTGTTGGGTCAACAGGCGTCTGCCTTGAAATCCCTGGCGGAATCTTTCCGTATTCCGGTCCTCGTTACGAATCAGATCACTACTCAATTCAAAGATGGAAAGAGTACGTTGGTGGCAGCCCTGGGTCCCATGTGGGCTCATGCTGTCAACACCAGGTTGGAGTTGACTGCAACGCAAAGCGACAAAGGCCCGGGGCGATCCTTGCTCGTGACGAAATCGTCATCTGCACCTGTTGTAGAAATACCGTATCGAGTGACAAGAAAGGGTTTAGAGGTGGACGTGAGCATATCCTCGCCTGCCCAGCTAGAGGACTATAGCAGCTGTGTCGGAGAGCGGGGTCTCATCGGCACCTTGTAGCTTTGAGAATGCTTGTAGGATATATCCCATGATCTCTCAGTGTTTTTTCCTACCGTCTTGATTGCTGCTGCTGCTGCTGCTGGTTGTGGTGGTAGCTGTTGGCCTCGTGGCAAAACGAATCGATCCATCCCAGAATGGCGACAGGTGGAAAATCCTGGAATTTGACGCTGGATGATGCAGTGAAGACTTGCATGGAAAAATCATATAAACGCGTGCAACCTGAACAGATGCACACACTTCAATTCTAAAAATACATTGCATCTTTCGTCTTACATTCACGTGAATATAATTGCTCATCAACATTATCATTATGGCAAAGCATATGATTCTTCTTCTTGCTGTGGTCTCCTTGCTCGTGGCCACCAGTCCAAATCAAGTTCATGGACTCAAACAAGGTATGCCGTGTTGGCCTTTTTCTTAGCACATGATACTTGTACATATAACTACGTTACTGCTTTCATTCAGGTTCCAGAAAGCTGATGCAGAATTCTGCAAGGTCTGATGCATTCAGTTGGAGCACACCGTCATCCTCATGGTGGCCATTCAGACAGCCCCCGAGTTCAGCTGCACAAGCTGCATCCGAAGCTTCTGTCGACCAAGGTGAGGCAATGACTGGTGCTCAGACAACAACCAACACGCCAGAATACTTTTTGGACTGCATTTGCATGTTTGCATCAAAGCCAACAACAGCAGAAGCTTTGAGCAAGGCATTTGCTGCCGGCAAGGACTCTGCTGAAGCCAAGGCTGCCACCAAGGCTGTCGTCCTCGCATCCGACGCTTGCTGCTTGAATCTTGGTATCGCACTGGCAAATGCCAAATCCCACGCCGAAAGTATTGGACAAGGGAATGCCTTTGTCACCTCTGCCTCAAAGGCAGAATCAGAGGCAACCAACCTGTGTGGAAAGAATGCCATTGCGCAGAGTCTTGCAGAGTCCCGCGCATCCAATGATCAGAGTGTGGCAGAGGCAACAGCACAGGCTCAAGCAACCGGACCTTCTGCCAAAACATCAACACAGACAAAGACATCAGTTGGACCTGGTACAAGCTCCTCCTCCTCGTTTTCCTTTGCCACATCTGGCTAAGCAGTAAGATTCTATATATATATATACCTGAGTATATGTTCAGGTCGCGACAGATCCATCTCGTATGCATGTACGGTGTAGTACTATCCTTTTCCATGAACATGCCCCATATTCACACACACACAGTACCAACATGGGAATACATAAATAATATCACGTGTGCTTCAAGAATATATTATTATTATTAATATTGATGTATACACCTATGGAACTTCAAAACGCCACACATCAACCTCAATATCCTTGGACGCCATCGTATGAAACGAATACGACGCCGGCAAATCATACCTCAACTGCGCAACAGGCTCTGCTGACAATGCCCCCAACACATTCACCGCATACTTGGCAATATACTTTCTCGTCGATGTTTTATGCAAAGAATACACACTATGTCTCGATATACGAAACGCAGCTCGAAGAAACTCCATATCAGCCCCTTTCGATCGAGTTCCAAACGGAGGGTTTGTAATCACAGTATCCGCAGACACCACACTGGCAGTGTGTTCCACCCGCGCACACACCAAATCCACAGGCATCCCTTCATACTCATCCAAATTCTCTTGAGCAATACACAGCGCATCTTCATCCGCATCAATACCCAGAACATGCCCAGCCCCCAGAAGCGCAGCACCAATACTCAACATTCCAGTCCCACACCCCAAGTCCACCACCAGCTTGCTCTCCACATCATCAAACGACGTCGCCGCCTATACCATTCAATATATACTCTATACCTCTTTGAAGACATACATACATACATACACCCATCCAGACACGTACAGTATAGAGCAACCTCGACGCCAGGTGGGCACCCGTGGGATACTGCTCCAACTCCACCTTTGGATCCCGAAACACAGCCACATCCTATCCATCAATACCATACATTATAATTAATATTATTAATACTATTAATTATGAAGGATGAATTCAATCGCACCTGGAGCATGGATTCCAATTGTTTTAATTTCATGGTCCATGCAATTATGAATTGCAACTGTCGTAGTCGTAGGAATCACTACTATCAATACCAATGCATGGAATTTACTGGAAAGATGCAAAAAAGGAAAAAAAGAATGGAATGAGATAAAACTCATCATCAACCACACACCATATACATGGAGATCTCCATTATTTAAGATCTGCAGATCTGGCCTCGGAGGGCGCCTTGCTTGATGGTTTTCATCATCCACGGACCAGCACGAATTTATCCATCTTCCTCATGGAAAAACAAGAGTAATAATAATAATAAAATGGCTGCCCTCCTGAGGAGATACGGAGTGATACGAGATTGCATTCGATGTGGTCATGGTCCTCCAAGGGACCAACCACACATATCGACCCTACTACAAACCTTACAGGCGACGCATTGGCATGGACAAGGGAGTTGGTATAGTACAAATGTAGTTGAAGAAAAACGAGGTACTGAAGATGGGGAAAAGAACCCCACCATGGAGACTGTTGCGAATCAAGACATGAAACAGAACAAAAAGGATAGTTTGGGGAGCTCTCGGCGACGAAAGAAAGCATCGATTGTTGAATTGACAGACTCTGCTCTGGAGAGAATGCGCATGTTGTTAGAGAAGCATAGGAAGGAAGCGAAGAGTGATGATGATGTGTATATACGGTTGGGGGTGAAGCGCCGGGGGTGTAATGGTCTGGCATATACGCTCAACTATGATTCGACGAAGAAGAAGTTTGATGAAGAGGTAGATTATAGTCAGCCGTATGGGGTGAGGATGTTGGTGGATGCAGGGGCTATCATGCATGTGTTGGGGACACGGATGGACTATGTGGAGGATGATTTGAGGGCAGAGTTTGTGTTTGTGAATCCAAATGCAGCTGGGACGTGTGGGTGTGGGGAATCATTTACGACGCAGTCGGATGAATTTAAACGAGCGAAAGAATAATAATAATAATAATGCTACTACTATAGTGTTTTTGATAGATGTAACACACGCAGCGTTGCTTCCTTGGCAAGGAGGGATGCGTACTGCGATGGTTGGATATGAGAATCAGATGAAGAAAGGGATACCACGTCTGGAATGGGCAGTGTGCTGTCGGGGAGGGAGGATTCGTGGACATCCCTGAGTTTCCGAAGCAATACCCTGATCTTGGTATCATCCTTGGTCCCTGATTCTCGAATCTCCCTCAACTGATCTGTATACACATCAACTAATGCATCGTATATGCCAGCAACGACGCTGTCTCGTTCCGTTGCCCTGGCTGTGGCACCCACCAAAAGACCAGCTGCTCCAAAGCATACCTGTGTAACTGGTTGGAGAAGCGATGGCCTGCTGGATGACGCATGCATGAGATCTGACACATTCTCTTTCAACTGTTGTTCCACTTCGAGTGCAGATTGAATGTCCGGAGCGTGCCGTCGTGTCATGGCCATGCCCTTGAAGAATGAAGCTACTGCTTGAACGGACACGTGGTCTACTCGAAGGCATGCGTCAATGATATCCTTGGAATCTGTCTCATGATTCGAAGATGTCGTTGAGAAGTATGATGAAGCAATTCGTTCCCTTGTGCTGTTCGACTGTTCAACAAGAGCAGAATTCAATTCCCTCCAACAAAGACCACGCAACGCTGTCCTCATGATTACTACTACTACCCAATTGTTTTTATTGTATTGACATGAATGGTTTAGAAAAAGAATAATACAATGGAGAGCAGTGCAATCATCATGGATGCTGTCACGGTGCTGGGGGCGAAGGCACGGGACAGGCATTCGTCAAAGAGAATCTCATCGTCTGGATTCGTCATGAAATCTTTCTTATGACACGCAATCCACTGGGATGTCGGATAATCTGGGGGATCGCATCCGACATTCACCTTGTCTGGTCTCTGATAGACTCTAATGTAATCAATGTCCATCTCTGCTGGGAACTGCAGGTTTTCAATGTCGACTTCTCCAAAGTCTCTTGACATTCCCAGGTTGAAAATCATGTACATGGGTTCCATAGGGATCATTCTCTCTCCGATAGTAATGAATTCTCCACTGACATTGCCTGTTATTTCTCGCAGTGCGTTTGCGTTTATTTCGTATGCGAACAATCCATCCACATACCATCTCAGATAGTTTCCTGGGTCCCAGTCGACACCAAAGGTGTGGTATGAATCATAAAATGTACTATTGAGGTGGGATATGGCAGATAGAGAGTCTTGATATTCATTACCTGGTCTTCCCCATCGACCCTGCCACTGATTACCTTCAGTGCGGAGGAATGAAATACCGCCTGGGTATGCAACACCCTCTGGTACCCCATCTTGGACATACCAGTCTAAATCAGCCCATGATGTTCCTTGTGGTACAAGAGGAGCCATTTGTAATGTTTGACTCGTTTCTGATCCAATGCCTCGTACGACAACCACCTCGAATACGTCGAATTCTGGCGAGTTTCTGGCTTTTCCTTCTTCAAAACCATACCGGGATCTGTTCACGTACCCAGGGTCCTCTGGGCTGAGTCGGCATGCACTCACTCGTTGATCTGGTACAAGAGACCCTGGTATAGCGCTTGATGAATTCGATCCTTTTCCACATTCGTTGTACGAGTATGGCCAAAATCCTCCCGTGGATGGCATATATCCTGCTCTGCCCAGATTCCCCATGGCCCAAAAGGCTGGCCATAATCCTGGAACTTTGTCATCTCCTGGCATCTTGACATTCATTTCCATGTATCCTCCTGTAAAGCAAAACTTGTTCCATGAGTTCACCATCCCACTCTTGAAATTCTTTGCCACATCCCATTTCTCCCCATTAGGCTGCAAACTGATGGCATGCTCTGGCTTTCGTAACTTTTCCATGGTGATGGTTGCATGGCCACCTGCATGTATATTTTAAAAAAGTCATACTGTTATGATGATTATGAACGCAGAGTATCCGAGATACCAACGAACCTGATGTTGTGACCTGCTCTGGTTTGTATATTTCTATATCCTGTGTTGGGAAGTAATAAATATCCTCTGCAGTCCATCGCGGATCCCTCGCTTTCACTCCAAATTCTCTCCCATCGGTATTGAATTCGTCAGAAAAGACGAGTATCATATCCGAGTATGGGATGTCGTTTGCATTGTTTGCAATTGGATCACAGGTTGCATAGTCACCCAAACATAGCCTTTTTATACAATCCTGCTCGGGCGTATCTGGATCGATCAAATCAACCATGGGAGCCGATGCATTTCTTCCAACAGGGACCAATGCGTCTAAAAACTGTCTCTGGCATGTCGAGTAGGATGGTGCCGTAGACGCTGCGTCCCCCTGCTCCTGAGCGAGTACAGCTGAGACCAGCATCGAGGCGAGCAACACCAATCCCTTACAAACCATTGCCATCTCTTTATATCAATGTTTTAAAAGTAATGTACCCTAGTGTGTATGCGGAGCGCAGTCAAGATGTCAGTTATATATAATATCGAGACTCCCTGTGCGTTGGAGAGGACGCTTGTCCACCACCAACCGACTCGCTGTATGTCCACCTTTTAGGCTACTCGCTTCTTATTTCTATGTTATAATGAATAATTAACGAATTTAATGCATCAAATATGCTATCTTTATGTCTTTTTGGATTGAATGTGAAACCAAATAGAAACAGGACACAGTCCGTCAACCAACGCGTTTCGTATTTCGTAATATTTAGTAAAATTTGGCATCGTGCATGCATTATAAAAACACTTGAATTTCAGCTCTGGTCTGATTGAAGGGATATGAATTACATGTTTATGTATTCATCATGAGAAAGAGAAAGAAGAAGACCAATATTCTGGGGAAAAGCAAGGGGAATGGGTCTTTTCCGAACAGCACAAGTGGAGGAGGTAGTCTGACTGGTGGGGGGAAAGGAGGTGTGCCCACACCTGGGAAGAAGGTAAAGAAGCAAAAATCTGCCTCGTATACGTCTCATAAAGGTAGTTCAGTTTCAAAGGTGGGAAAAAGCTCTGAGGGTCGGTCAAGATCGCATCAGTATACACTTGCACAGTCTGATATTCTTCGACAGGCTGCATATGCTGTAGGGAGGCTTGTCGAGGCGGATGCGACAGGGAAACATGGGGTGTCGCTTAAATCGTTAACTCTCGGGAAGAATGTTCGACAGAAAAAGGCAGTGTATGCTGTGACGGTTGAGACGTTAAAGTACTACAGAGTGCTCAAGAGTTTGGTCGATGAGGTTTTCGGGGGTGATTTTGGGGGTATGTCTGAGGCAACCCTGTGTGTACTTGTTAGAGAGATTGTCTTGGGAGATGGTATATCGCGGATTGGCCGTGCGGAAAGACTGGTGCTGGAGAAGGAGGAGGAATTGAAGAGGGAGCTCTCAAATCTGGTAGAACAGTCTGGTGTAGAGAGTGTGTCCGACATGCTGCCACAGAATGAGTTGATGGTGGCAGCAGCAAAGAGAAAAAGAACATTGCGAGTAAATTTGGCAAAGGTATCCGTGGAAGAGGTGAAGAATCAGTTGATGGAAGAATTCCAATCGGTGAGTATTTCTGAGCATCTGCCTGATGTTATTGAATTGGATCCAGGGAGCGATTTGCATTCGCATACTCTAGTTCGGAGCGGAAATGTTGTTCTTCAAAGTTTGGCATCATGTATTCCTGCTTCTGTGTTGGATCCGGAGCCACATTGGCATGTCATTGATGCCTGTGCAGCTCCAGGGAACAAGACAACACACCTGGCTGCAATCATGTCACATAAAGCAACAGGCACTTCTGATGTTCGTGGAAAAGTATTTGCATTTGACAAAGATACGCGAAGATTGGAGATATTGAAGAAAAATGTCGCACTCACCGGTACGACTTCCATAATAGAACCCTCGTGTCGAGATTTTCTAGAGGCAGACCCTGGTGAGTTTGCTCGAGTGGATGCCATACTGCTTGACCCATCATGCAGTGGCAGTGGGACTGCAGTGTCAAGAATGGACTATTTACTCCCAAATTCTAGTCAGCATGTGTCTCAGAGAGGAGTCATGCATGTGGATGAGCGTGTGCTGTCCTTAAAGCAGTTTCAAATCTCAGTAATTCAGCATGCCATGTCGTTTCCAAACGTAAAGAAGATTGTGTATTCAACGTGCAGTATTTATTATGAAGAAAATGAGGGTGTCATTGCTGATGTTTTGGAGTTTGCAAAGGAGCATGGGTTTCATGTGGCAGAGGTATTGCCCTCCTGGCCTCGGAGAGGGCTGGTTCTCCAGCAGGAAGAAAGACAAGAAGACATTCTGCCTGCTGGTGAGGCCAGGAAGGTTTTGAGAGTAGACCCTATAGAAGATGGTACTGATGGATTTTTCGTAGCAATGTTTGTAAAGTAGTCGGAGTTACACATGTACTATTGCTTTTTTTGAACTTTGTATTGCTTGGGACATTCCAATTGTTTCCCATCGCATGAGTTCTTCTTGAATCAGAATATCTGTTCTACGCATGACCTCTGCACATGATGGGCGCTGATGGGGGTCTTGGTGCCAGCATTTCTTGATGAGGCGCTTCAATGGCTCTGGCGTGTCAGGATCCACCCACGGCCGGTCTCCATTCACAGCCACTTTCAGAATGATTTGGAAAAAGTGGTTGGAATCCTTCCACGGCTGACGCCGTGTGTACATTTCGTTAACTATGCATCCTAAAGCATACACATCTACCTTTTCATCCACTTTTCCACCATTCATTTGCTCTGGAGACATGTACATGGGCGTGCCATTCTCTGCAGTCATTTGTGTGAGGTAACTCTTTGCAGGGTCCTTCACCTTGGAAATGCCAAAATCGGCAATCTTAGCACGTCCCTCGTCATCCAAAAGAATGTTTTGAGGCTTCAAGTCTCTATGTATGACAAATGGATGCAAGTATGCTAGTCCCTCAGCAATGTCATGGATGAGCTGCAGAATTTCAATATATGTCAAACGACGCCTGTTCCGGTCGTGAATGCGCTGGTATAAATTTCCACCTCTCATGAGTTCCATGACTAAACAACATTTGTTTTTATCATCAGTGCATGCCCCAAATACCTTGACCAACCTCTCACAATCGAATTTTGATGCCAATTTGATTTCTCTGATCAATGCCTCGTATGCAGCTTGACCATTCTGTTCATCTCCGGAAGACAATCTCACGAAAGAAGGCAGCTTTTTCACAGCGACCGGTTTACCCTTGTATTTTCCTTCGTATACAGCTCCAAAACCACCAGTTCCCAAGCACTTTCCTAAATGCTTTTCGATGACAGCTGGAGGAATGTGCAGGTCTATACCATTTGTCTCATCATCTCCAAACATTGGTGGAGGTAATGGTGACAGAGGTGGTAGCACAGTGTTTAGCCGGCCACCACCTTGCTGTCTCCTTCTTCTAATTCTATGAGCTGCATTTTTACTATCTGACTCGTACGCAGTGTGCAAAAATCCATCCCATGATTTACTACGCTTCAGCTGCCAATCCTCAATCACGAATTCCTCATCTACATCCATGTCATTATCATCACATGCTTCGCTTGAGCTACAGTTAATTCTAGACGATATTGTCAAGCACTTTGAATCTACAAGCTGCTCCACATTCGGTGGCAAAGGGCCTACTCCAGAGTATCCAAAGACGGTCGGGTGGAAAGGAGATTTTGGAGACAATCCTTCCATACCCTGTTGCTCACTTGATGCAGAATTTCCTGTCAACCGAGTATCAGTAGGAAGAGACTGGGCTTTTAAGAGTGCACCAGATATTGAGACAGATCTCTGCGATGATATAGGTGTTATCGTCATGTCACTATTAATCACATCAGATCCCAACCTGCGGTGGATTGGAATTACCCATGACAAATCACTTGTATCAAGGGTATCCTGGCTTGACCTGTTACCCCTAGGTGATGATGGACATGTATCCACAATTTTCTTGCCTTTCCCACTAAATCCATTTCTTCTTCTGCTCCGCCACAAGAGAAAGCCACCAAAGAGGATCAGAACTCCACTAACCAGACCAACCACAAGCCCAACCACCCATGCAATACTCGACTCTGTGGTGTCAAAAATGGACGAGGTCGTATCATTCATGGGCGGATCTACAGTATCATTGGTATCTATAGTAATGCTACTCCAATCTCCCTTCCAAAACGAAGGAATCGTTGTCGAAATCTCCTCATCCGATGCGTTAATGGGAGTACAGCAGTATACAGCAGTGAATTCGCACTGTGTCCCATTGACACAAACATACGACGATGAATTAGCTGCTACCTGCTCATCGATCGTATTCTGTCCACTCTCTGGAAGTACACCCCATATCAACTGATCCTGTAAATAGACTGGAATCCTATCGTTCTTCACCTCAAACCTCGGAATGATTGTTGTATTCACTGGTGCACTTGTAAACTCTGGCGCCATCATGTACGAATAATCCAGGGTCTCATTCAATGCAAAACCTGTGAACGCATTTGGAGTCAAAGAAAGCTGAAAGCCCAATTCATCTCGTATCGTTGGATCACTTGTATCAAAAAATGCATCCTGCTGCCCAGATGGCCTTGGAAGCAACAATCCTGCATCCTCATTAAATGTAATTTCCACCGCAAATTGAGCATCACTTTCATCCGGATACGCCTTCACAATATCAAGCCTGATTCCATTACAATCGCTCTTCTCCCATTGACGACAGGTGACGTCAAAGAATGCATTAGGATTGTTCAACACACTCACAGGAGGCTCTGTCATGCCATGGAAGTAATACACCAGTTTCAAATCTCCTAACGAAATCGACGAGTATCTCTGAACATTCTGTAGCTTTATATAAAATTCAGTAATGCCGTTATATTTTACGTCCCTATAGTCGATCGGCAAGTAATTCAAGGTCACCAACTGTGGGACCTCTGTTGACACATTTGTCTGCTGATCAATCGCAGTTCCACTCGCAGTCGATCCAAGAGAACACCACAAATTGTTGAACATCATTTTCTCTACTGGCTTTGGCTGGGTCCCATTCTCTCCAATTGACTGAAGAAACGTGAAAAACACAGGGTTGTCTGGAGCAATATACTCTGTTGGTGAAGATCCAAATACAGGCGCGCTCCCATTCCTCACCAGCACCACATCGGTACCAATCAACTCGTTCTGGTCTCGAATATAGTCTCCATCGGGGAATACGACACCAAATCTCCATGCAGTCACGTTGGTATCCACTCCTCCCAACCAAAACTTGGACAAATAATACTGATCGTTCCCTTTCACAGAATTCACCGTATAATTCACCTTTAAAAAACATTGTGGAGACGCAGTCACACCCTGCAGCAGCTTTCTACCAAATACCACATCCTTATTATGAGGAGCAGACATGTCCTTGGGACGACCAATGCTCAGTCCCTTGGCACCATGCAAACTCCTCGCACGAGCAGGCTGCTGCTGATAGACAGCACTCAACAAAAAGATACATACTATCAACCGTGCTGTCAGTCCACAGCCCTCGTGGCATTGGTAGACCATATCAAATACTATCGCAGAAGAAAACGCCTACGCCCCCTCTTCCGTCAAACCCACACACGTCGACACCATCACCCGCTCACTCTCTCGTTTCCTAAAATATCAAAATATCCATCAGAATTCCATCCAACTGCACCATAAGATGCAGAAATGCGCCATACCTCGTCGTTTCTGTTGTCGGTCCGAACCACGAAGGATACGTCGCACGATACCTGCTCGTCTCTAGAGCATACTGTTTACAATTCTTATGTCGTATTAACTTCCAAACCAGTCATTGGGAGGCATTCGTATTCATTTCATGCAACACGGATTCAGAATCCTCTAGCAGCTGATCTTGGCTTCCCAGGTCGCGGGAGCTGTCAGTATTCGAATCTGCACTCCACCAATCTCCCATTGTGCATGAGTGTCATGGCGCTGCATGGCACGGAGACATCATCCGACAGACTCTGTACAGGCCATGCATACGTGCAAAAGCATGTATCATGAAAAGAATGGTTGTTCTTTGAGTTCTGGGTGGTCAACTGTGGGGTTCTTGGACAGATCGAAGCGTCCTAGGACACGTGGGAAATCATTCCAAGAGCTGACCGACGCATCGAGTGAGTCGGGGCAGTAGTAGAGTTCGAATCACATGGCGTCTCGTTTGGAATCCAAACGTGATAGTAATATCTCTCGTTTGTCTTGGAATACTGTTCCTTGCGAATAGTACGACTCTGCGTGAGTTGGAGTTGTTGAGCAAGGATTGGCAAATAGACTGGCAGTCCGTTGGTAGAAGAGAGAGGTTTTTGATTGATACGATTGGTTGTGTCTCAAACTATAGTATATTTATTGGAGAAAGGCTGACGAGAATAGAGCATCTGTCCATGGAGTGGCGTCCGAGTTGGACAGTACAGGCCAGTATTTGGTTCCTCGCGTTCCTCGTGTTGCCATCCTCCACTGTACAAGGGCGCGCATTGTTACAATGTGGTACTTGCAGTCCAAATGCTGCTGCAGTATGTGCGTCATTGTCATCGGCAGAGAAGGCTTTGGCGAGTCAGACGTTGGTATCAGCATGCAGTGACGTTGACTTCCAGCCAGATCAGTGCTGTAATTTGCGGCATTCGAGTCAGTGGGAGCAGGTGTCTGCATGCTTTTGTTCTGGAGAAGATGCGTCTGCGATGCAGTCGGTGCGGTTGAATACAATTGATACGATATGTGGATGCTCTGGGAGCAGGTCCATCAATTTGCCACCATTGCCAACAAGAGGATGGCCGGGGTTGACTTGATGAAATTGGTACAGTTGTCATACGATATGATTGTAATAATAACAAGTATGAATAAATTCGGAATAAATGTCGTTTGTCCTGATGATTAGTTTTCGTTCATAATGCGTGCGAATTCTTCCACTCGGAATGGCTTTGCCAACCAGCCAGTGAAACCGTGTGCAACACATGTGTCTCGGGTGTCTTCAAATGCGTCCGCTGTGACGGCAATGATCTTTGTCGATTGATTAGGGAATAGCAATTTGATTTCTTTGACGGCATCCATGCCACCCATGCGTGGCATGTGAAGGTCCATGAGAATTGCATGATAGTATTCTGGTCCACCGGCCTCCTTCACCTTGGCGACTGCTTCAATGCCATCCTCTGCCGTGTCAATCTGGGTGAATCCCAAACGTTTTAGAATGCGGATAGCTACTTTCATGTTGATAACATTGTCTTCTGCGATGAGTAATCGTCTCTCACTGTTGTCTGAATCAAGGCCGTCAACAAGACTGTTGCTGGATGCAACATGCTTTAAAGACACCTGCAACAAACTGCTTGATGAAGCAAAGCTTTGTTGCATGTCACAATCCGGATCAGATGCTCCCGGTGATTTTGCATCCGGCGTTGTCGTGGTATGGTGGCCGTGGTCGCATGGCATGCTATCAATGTCCAGTTGGAGGACTTCTTGAAGTGCCATTTGCAATCTGCCCTGGCGTACAGGCCTTGATACGGTGACATAGCCTAGACTGCCAGGACATATTGGATCAAGTCCCTTATCGATGTCGAGCGCCTTCCAATCACCGTGTTCACTTTGGCAAAGAGTCTTGGCTGCTTTTGAGTTGTTCAAATTGTGGACTACATGTTTGTCCTCTGCATGATGGGGATCGACTTGCTGGACTTCTGACAAATTCACATGGCCAGGCCATGATAGCAGTATGCACCTTCTTGCTTCTTCTGGATGTCTTTGTTTTAGCAGTTTCGATAGCAGCGTCTTGTGTGCTACGCTCATGATGATGACATCAAACGGTCCAGTGACAAGGCTGTGATTCAAGGATAGATTTGACATTCCATGATCATCTTGGTGCACTGTTTTTATCAGTTTCATCGCTTCTTCTTCCGATGCCATTGAACGAACTCTGCATCCCCATGTCAACAAGGATTTCTCCACTACACTGCGGACTAACGTGGACGCCTCCACCAGCAGTACTTTCTTCCCAGATGTCACGTCTAAATTGGGGGAATATGGGTACGGTTGAATATGTTGCTCATGCTGCTGCTTCGAATCTGATGGAGCCGGAAGCTTCACACTCCACGCGAACGTACTGCCAGTGCCAATCCCATCAGAGTGTGCCCACATGTCTCCTCCCATGGCCTCACAGAGCTTTTGAGAGATTGTCAACCCCAACCCAGAGCCGCCGAATTTTCGCGTGGGCGTCGCATCTAATTGTGAAAATGATCTAAACAATCTATCCAAATCATTCGTATCTATTCCGATACCAGTATCACTCACTCTAAAGTGAATGTACCCTGGACCACGAGGAAGATGCCGTTGCACAGAAGCATTCTGAGGAAATGGCTTTGCAGCAATCTCCAAAAATATCTCACCCTCGTCGGTAAATTTCACTGCATTATTCAAAATATTGAGCAATATCTGTTGCAACCGATGAGGATCTCCAGTGAGCAATGGGGGGACATCATCATCAATGTGATATGCAAGGTGCAATCTCTTCTGAGCAGCATGCATCCCTGCAATCTCCATGGCAGCCTCCACAGTCGACATGAGGTAAAACTGGGTCGATAATAATTCCATTTTGTTTGCCTCTATCTTGCTAAAATCCAATATATCAGTAATCAGCGACAAAAGAGCTTCACCACTGCATCGAATGGTATTCACAAGGTCCCACTGCTGTGGTGTCAACTTTGTATCAGCAAGCAGCTGTCCCACTGCAATCATGCCGTTCAAAGGCGTTCGAATTTCATGCGACATACGAGCCAAAAACTGACTTTTCGCTTCGGTTGCAGCAGCAGCCTGAGATGCTTCATGCTTTGCTGCCAATTGGGCTTGCTTGTACCTGACCAACTCTGTGATATCCGACTGAATGCCCACATAATGCGTCAAAGACCCCCGATCATCCCGTATTGGGGTCAAACTAAGATAATTAATGAATGCGTCTCCACTCCGTTTGTAATTCTACACAACAATACACCATCAAACACATGGCCGTCAACACACCAACACAACAAGGCTACCCACCGTCAGTTGAACTACACACGGCTCTCCTCTCTTGATAGAACGCTTCAATGTCTCTACACTGCTCTCATCCGTCCCTTCGCCCTGCAGAAATCTGCAGTTCTTGTGCATGACCTCTTTCACAGGATATCCAGTCATTTTTGAAAATCCTTCATTGATGTAAATCAGAGGCATATCCGGGGATTTTGCATCAGCAATAGTTATTCCCTCTTGAATAGCATCCATAGCCTTTTCCTTCAGGTGTAAAAGCTCCAGATCGCTTCGTTTCATACACACAATATCCTCCTCTGCATACCCGTGCGACGACACACGCTTTGCTACGTATTCCTTCTCCTCAATATCCAGCTCATTTGATTCAGTAACCTCACATTGTCTTTCTAATGTACGAATTCGAGCTTGCAGCCGTGATACCTGCACAAAATACGCATGTCGCTCATGTTCGTGTTCACCCAACCAACCAATCGCAGCATATACACCCGATCCCTCCATAACGTAACATTAATAAATCTTTCCGACCACAATGCTGCCCTTGTAACATACCTCTGCTCGCAAAGAAAGCAGTTCCTCCTCAGGGGACCCACTCGCCGACGACCGTCCGTTCATACAGCGGGTCTCTGGCACACAGTCGACTCAATACTAATACCTTGACAATACGTAAATGGTAATGGAATCAATCAAATCCCCTCTGTCGACATACACGCCCAGGGAAGACCAGTTGTCACTCAAGACGTTCTCGAATACTGTACTCTCCTAAATAAACCCGTCAAAGAGGCTCTCTATACCTACGAATGAAATAAAATAAAATAAAATGCAGTGTTGAAATATTACAGGTATTCGGTGAAACTATGAGATCTTGGGTGGACAGAAATGTTCCTACTACCACCCACATGCATGGTCCTGGACCAGTGGTCCAGGATCACCCATTGCGCTGAATCGGTCTCTCCGAAGCATGGATCAACATGGGAAAACCACTCACTCTTTTATGACGGATCTTGAGTTCTATAGTCTGGCTGCTGTTCATCGGTTTCTTTTCCACGCTGTTCTGGAGCAGGTGATGGATCCAGCGTGCCTGATATCAGTTGCTGCATATATGGCAGGAATTGCATCATGAAATCTCCTTGCGCCACATCGTTTGGAATACCAGGTGATTGGTGTGATGAAAAATCGATATTTTGCTGCGCCGCAATAAATGCAGCCAGTGCTGATGGATCAAGCTGTACTGGATCAATGGGCTCTGCTGAGTGCGGCATGGTGCTCGGCAGCATGCCCATCGGCATGGACATTGAATTGAACAGAGCTGGATTATACATGAGGTTCGAAAACTTCTCTGCGTCTGCAGCATCCAAATTGAAGCCTGGTGGCATCATGCCAGAGAACTGTGGCTGTTGTGTGGGCGTATGCATCCTGGCAGATTTCTCAGGACTTTTCGCTTCAGCAGGCTTTTTCCTCTTGCTTGAACTCGTTTCCAGTACATCTTCTTCAGAAAGCTTTTCCAGAATCGGCCTCGGTTCGCGTGCCTGTTTTGCTACTGCCAATTCAGGAGGTTGATGGGCATCTCCTGGTTTCCAACCATATGTCCAATGGAATGAGGGCTGCCGCTTGTGTGGATTCAATTTTTCAATAATTCCTATACTACAGAGTATCGAGCCAATGTCGTACAGCCGCCTTTCGGTCGTGATCTGCCTCTGGGTCCTGTTCTTCTTGACTGTCTCTGGGACAAAACCTGGGCCAAGAAGATACGCAGCGCAATCAGAAAGCGATGCAGTTCCTCCAGCATGTAGCAATGTTCGAATCAAGCGCCTGGTGAGATTGGATAACGAATTCAGATCCTTCATCTGGGCATCAGACACATTGATGTCTGGGTTATGCAATGGATCTGTCTCACTCATGATCTCTGTGATAACATCAGGCAAGCCATCATATCCAAGAAACTCATATTGTAACTTTCCAACTCGTTTGACAACCTTTATCGCTTCTAATACATTAATCACATCATACATGCGTCGCCGTGGAACCCCACAATGGGCAGCAGCATGACTTAATACCAGCGATCCTGGGCGACCATCAGGCTCAACATGGCCAAATTTATCCAAAAAGTCATGGCAGAGCCGAGTGAGAGCAGACTTGGGCTCTCTCTTGGGCAACAAGCCCAAGTCCTGTGCTGTAACTACTACCTCTTCGTGTTCTCTCACCTCACCCGAGCCGCCCGCGATCTGTTCATGTTTTGACACAGCATCCTCATCTTCCTGAAATGGTGCTTGTTCCAATGCAACATGCACAGCATCCTTTTCACGATCAGACTGAGAGCGCTCCTGTGTCTTTGGAAACCCAACTCCAGCTGTCTCCTGTGTTGACGCCTCTCGTTCGGTGTTATCGCCCCCACCAAACGATCTATCCATATTTATGAGCAAAAATCTTCAAGGAATTCAATCAGCGGTGCTGAATAGGAATGTTTGCGAATTTAAGAGGTGCAAGTAATCGAACTGCGAAAAACTCTATTTTGCCATCAAGACCAGTCGATGTTTATCAAATATCTACCAAAAGACTGTGATTATTTGAATAATCGATCGAATATAGCTCACTGGTAAAGAGGAGAGCTCCAACCCAAATCACGCGCACTCCTGGTGCTTTTGCAGACACTTTGCAATATCTCTCCGAACTTTAATGATGGATCCAGATATAATGACAGAATTTCATACACAATGCGATAACCGGGTTATTTGGTGCGTTGAGGAATCTGTAGCGCTTCGGGTTTAAACGATCTGGTGGGATTGTACAACCCCAATCATGTGAATGGGGTGGGGGATTTCCCTGATAGGTCATAAGAAGAAGGCGTATCGTATCCGATACACGCAGGTATTACACAGAAACAAGGAATGTGCAATTTATAATTGATGGAATGATTCATTTATTCATGCTCTGAATGGCATACTCTTGTGTTGTACCCATGACAGCTTGAGCACTTGTGATAGACAAAGTGGAACGGAGCCTGTGATATTGCCCCGCAATCGTTGCACCTCACGGTTTGCTTTCTCTTGGCGTATTCATATGGAAGCTTTTCTGATGCGAGCATGGCGTCAATCATTTTCCAGTACACTTCCATGTCTCCGAGAGATTTTGAACAGATTGGACATGTGTATGAATACCTGACATATGCTCCAAAGCACAATGAATGCATGAAATGCCCACATGGGAGTTCTTTGATTGGGGTATTTGATTCAAAAAGAGGATCAGAACACACGGGGCATGTCCCTGAGAGGGCAGCTTCGGTGCATTTGTGCTTATTGAAGAGCTCCAGAGACATGCATGCATTGCAGGACATGCAATGAAAAGAGTCTATTCCAAGCCCCTTGCCACGTCTGCAGAAATTGCAGAATGGGCAATGGTAAATGTCCTTGGTGCCATCGTTGTCGAATAAATGGCATATGTTGCAATAGTATGCTGCCATGGTGCTGCCACAGCCAGAGCACGCATTGCTAATGTTTTGCCTGAGCCCACATAACATGCACCTCATCTCCTTGACTTGATACCGATCCAGTTTATGGTCGAGTACTTTTTCATCATGGCATAATCTACACGTGAATTCTTTGTCACAGCATGGGGCAACAAGCATTGCATTTCTGGCATAATGCTTACATCCTAGGATGCCCTTCTCCTTGTCGTGATACATTTTGGCACACTCTGATGGAGTTGAACTATTTGCAAGAGGAGACGTTGCTGCTTGTTGGCTTCCACGATGAGTGTCATGTGGTCGGACTGTGGTCACTGAAGGCATTCCATGCTCTTTAGCTTTCAACAAGACAGGATTGCGCTTTTGCTGTGCCACGATATAGCGACTGGCCATGAGATGCTGAATCAGATATGCTTTTCTTTGTGGTTCAAGAGAATCATCAGCGGACACTCGCCTGACTGCACTCTCAAGCTGCTTTTGATTCATCCGGAATATATCCTCCCATCCTGGTTTGAAAGGGGTTGCATCCAAACTCGTTGGTTCAACAAGAATGTTTTGATGCAATGGAGCAGCGTTGGCCCCTGAGATGTTATTTTTCGCCAGATATGCTGCCACTTCTTCGAGAACTGCCTTTTGTTCCTGCATGGCAATCACCGGAGAGCTGCTGTGCCCCACATCATTTCCATTCGAATTGCTGGTGAATCCATTTGACGCATTTGCTTGAGCTGCACCCAACCAATTTGCAAATGCAGTGGATTTTGATGCGGATTTTAATGAGAACATCATGGCATTTGCTTCCTCTTCAGTCATTGACTTGGTCACCCAGGAAAGCATCACCTGCAAAACCTCTGCTCCTGTCTGGCCAATGATGATGCCCACAAGCTCCTCCTGCTCTTGCACAGTAAAGTGCTCCGTAAACAAGGGCCATAATTCTTTTTCTTCCGCCCTAATGTGAGTTTCGAGCGAAGCGCGGATAGCAGCACACATTCTAGATAACTTTGATGCCGCAGACCGCAAAATCTCCAAGTTGAACGTCTCCATGCATGCACCTACCGCTGCTACGTCAGATGAGACTTGCTGGAACAAATGTTCCTCCTGTTTGTGGTCGAGAGAGTATGCATGGCTCACGTTTGACAAAGTTTCCTTTGATTCTAGTGCTGGGAAGACAATTTCATCCTCAGCTCTTGAGTGTGCCCTGTAGATACCTCTGAGAAACTCAAATCTCGTTTGCAAGTCAGGAATCATGCTGCAGAGGATAGAGTCCGATGTCCACGACTCGGCTGCGGTGGCCTCTTGCTGAAGATGCAGGGCTGCCTTTTCCAGATCTTTGAGTTCCTGCTTCAGTGCCTTGTGAAACTGAAAAATATGGTCGATTGGATTAATCAAGATCACGGGCTCCTCGTTCTCATCAATAGGCGAGTCTATGTCTAGCTTCTGTCGTGAAACATGGTGAACTTTTGATCCTGTTTTAATTCTCTTTGGGTGCCTGAAACTCTCTGGCATGGAATCTCTGTCTGATGGGTGCCTTTCAGAAGGACCGCACGTCTTGATAGGATACGCTGCAGGATTTTCTGTCATTTCATTTGCAAGTTCTTGGCCAGTGATGCTTCTTAAAGCCCACTGGCGAAGGAGTTCGACCAGAGGCTTCTGCTCAGTCTGAGAGGCTTTCCTCATATCAGAAAGCCACATATCCAAATCAGTTTTGGAAATTTGTGATGCAATCCAGGGCATAAATCGCTCAAGTAAGCGCAAAGGCATCGCCTGCACAAGCCTCCAAACAATATATCTTTGTTCTGCAGGGCACAGTCTCTCCATCAGCGCAGGGAAAATATCACTCTCTTCCCTTGCCATATGCACATGCATGCTCTTTGACAACTTCTGAGCAACCTCGGCCAATTCTCCTATAAGTTCAGATACCTCTTTCGCTCCACGCCTCGCACAAGCCCTAGCATCCCCCAGCAACCGGCCCAGCGCTTCAAATCTGGCAGTCTCCAAGGAATGATCCTCCTCACACTGATGACTGATCTCACCTCCAGGGGAAGCACTTCTGTTCAAAGCAGGAAATAATATTTCATCTTCTGACGTTGAATGGAAATGACAAACTGCTCTAATGAATCTATGCCTCTCTGCCAGACCCTGCAATTGCTCCAATGAGACTCCTGCCGCTGCAGGATTATTGTTCAACAACGCTGCCTCCTTGGCAAAAGACTTGATAGCTGATCGAATAGCCTCATGAAAATACACCACTTCTTTCAAAGGATGATGTGCACTATTCTCAATATCCCCCTCAACGACAGTGGTGCAAGGACTGCATCCACAACACACAAACTCATTTGGTTCTCCAACAACCCTTTGCGGCGACTCCTCGCCAGCATGTTCTTCCTTCAACTCTCCAGCAACCTCTTGAGGTTCCAAACAATTATGAATCACTTTTTTCAGCCAAGGATCACTAATGGCTTGGGCCATCTGATTGCTCAACTTTCTCATGTCCTCCTTGGACAATGATCCAAGCAACCACTGAAGCATTGGCTTGACTGCAGAGTATGGTATGCAACACAAAAATTGAACCGCCAACCCTGCCTGCTCATTGATGCTAAAGTTATTCTGAAGTAATGGTAAAATCTGCTCCCCCTCCTTTTCCAAATGCTTGGTAAGCGTGGTATGGACCTCCTCCACCTTCCGTGCAAGCTTATGCAGCCCTTCAGATGTATGCACGCTTCCATCACTATGCCCATCGACACCACCATCTTCGCGAAAACCTTTCAGCGCATTCTCAGATGTCAATATTGACGATAGCTCCTCCAGCAAATGCTCCTCATCCTCATGCTCCACAGAGTAGGCAAGGGTCACATTTCGAACCTTGTCATCCAACGCTGGGTACAGCACTTCATCCTCTATACTACTGTGATACTTGTACAACTCTTCCAAGAATTTATAACGCTCCTTCAATGCCTTTAACCCGCTGTCAACCGCCGAAACACGCCTATCCTGGCGCATACTCTCCTTTTCCAAGGACAACGCAGTCTTAAACAAGCCTGAAAGCTCCCGTCGAATGGCATCATGTAATTGTGAATAAAAAACTAATAAAGGTGACGATAAAACGTCCTCATTCATCGTATTTTGTCGTCAGGGCTGCGATCCTTGGACAAATGCCTCAATCCAATCGAGAACTTAGAATCCTACGTCTGTCTGTATTTCCCACATCTGGGCAATGAATTCTTACGGATTTATTTCATCTATGATTGGTATGGTATATGCTGGGTGCTATGGACTTGCATGAAAAATCTCCGATCCTTCCTACATTAGAATAAAAAAAAAGTTCATGAACTGGGCCAAACTTCATCTTGTCAATCATGTCCTGGTTACGATCCCAGATTGAATTCATCGTATCTTCTTTATTCCCAGAAATCTTGTTTCGTTCGGTAGATCATGCATGCGCTCAGTATCTCAACTCTTCCACTCGAGTCTCGTTGGAGCGAGGCTGGAAAGCCTGCTGCTTGCTATTTGAGGGACAATACGTGTAAATTGGCCGTGACGGCGCTCAGGAGGGTGCCGCCAAGAAAGAATCAGCAAGGTGGTCATTCCTCTCCATGCTCACAGTACTTTTGTGGCTCTTCTCCCCTCTCGCGTCGTTTGCTTTGTATCATGCGTGCCAATGGTACGTTCTTGCTTGTTCAAATTCGATCAAATTAGTACATGTGATTCCATTCGACGACTGTCATCTTATTCCCAGAGAGTGTTGTATACAGGGGACGATGATGATGCAACCGTTCAGGGGAACAATGCATCCATCGATTTGAATTTACCACGAAGGTCCATGCTTGTCAGTTTTACGTGCAACGCATGTGGTACGTGATTTAATTTCAATGCCGTACCCTCGGTGATTTTGTCCGGTCGCATGATGTTTTGTGCAAGCATCTGTTTGCAGGAGGTAGGTCAGAGCGGTTGGTGAATCCACTGGCGTGGGAAAAAGGCATGGTGATTGTTCAATGTGAGCATTGCAAATCGTGGCATAAAGTTGCGGATGTGAACAATATGGTAGAGGAGTATAGATTTGATGAAATGCAAGATTCTGATGGTGAGTGAGCGCACCTCATTTTATTCCTATTGCAAGGATTCTTGTGTGTGTGTGTGTGCTGTTGGCACTCAGCATGGTTGGGTCTTGTCTTCGACACATTCATGCGTTTACTGGATGCAAAACACAGGTGACATACATACAGTGAAGGGGACTCCCTATTGGTAGTGGTAGTTGTATATTTGGCTAGTTCAGCAAAATCTCCAAGTTGAACGTTTCCATGCATGCACCTACCGCAGCCACGTCAGATGAGACCCGCTGGAACAGATGTTCCTCCTGTTTGTGGTCGAGGGAGTACGCATGGCTCATGTTTGACAAAGTTTCCTTTGATTCTAGTGCTGGGAAGACAATTTCATCTTCAGCTCTCGAGTGTGCTCTATAGAGAAACTCAAATCTCGTTTGCAAGTCAGGAATCATGCTGCAGAGGACAGAACCCGAGGTCCACGACTCGGCTGCGCTGGCCTCTCGCTGGAGAGATGCAGGGCTGCCTTTTCTAGATCTTTGAGTTCCTGCTTCAGTGCCTTGTGAAACTGGAAAATATGGCGGATTGATCAGGATCACGGGCTCCTCGTTCTCATCAACAGGCGAGTCCATGTCAAGTTTCTGTCGTGAAACGTGCTGAGCTTTCGATCCTGTCTTTATTCTCTTTGGGCGCCTGAAACTCTCTGGCATGGAATCCTTGTCGGATGGGTGCATTCCCTAGAATTGGGAGATTGATGTGTGAGGAATATATTTCAATTATTATTATTGGTGGGCGATGGAGGAGGGCGGCATTGAGTCGGGTTCACAAGGACGCTGGGGGCATCTCCACTGTGCCTCAATAAATGTCCATAAAAATGAAACGCAAGTTACAAGTCCATTGCAATTGTGATGCAAGCCTCTGTTAAGGCAGAATCATGAAAGCAATTGCTTTTATTTTGGAGAGAACTGTGTGGCAGGGTAATTGGAGAATTGAAAGTATACAACTTGAAGCAGAGCGAAAAAGAAAAGTGTCATCTCCATTTACACAGACTGACACAGACTGACATAGACTGACATAGACTGACATAGACAGGCATAAACTAGCAGTCTACATTTTCAGGCTGGTCGCAAACTGCTGAAGCTTCATTGAAGAGCAAATCAGGAGGACATTCGTTGTACCATGCCCCACGTTGTTTGCAAGTATAGTATCCTCTGCAACCAGTGGAGGGATCTCCATAGTATCCATAAGGCTTGCCCTGCTGCCTGATGCTTGAGCAGAAAGAACAAGAGTCCAGGGGATCAATTGGGTTTGGCGATGGGTTTGGCGATGGGTTTGGCGACGGCGACGGCGATGGTGATGGCGATGGGTTTGGCGATGGTGATGGCGATGGGTTTGGCGACGGCGATGGTGATGGTGATGGTGATGGTGAAGGCGATGGCGATGGTGATGGTGATGGAGATGGTGATGGCGATGGTGATGGTCCAGTTTTTCCAGACACACGTATATAGTCCACTTCGAGCTGCTTGGATCCTTCATTCAAGGCTTGCAGCGCAGTATCCAGGGCAACATTTCCAGTATAACCTCCTCCAACAGCCAGGTTCACCAACAGATGAAAGTTTTCGTCGAAAGGAGCATTGGGTGGTGCATTCGCCGCAGTCGTGTACCATCCTTCTCTTGTTCTTCCTTGACCACTCTGGGCAGTCATGTACTCATTTCCATTTACTTCCCAGCGCATAAAGTCCTCCTCCCAGTAGTAGGTGACTGTTGTCCACTGGCTGACATCAGCAGAGGCTCTCTTGCTGTAAAAGACATTCTGCGGCCAGGGCCCTCCGTAATGAATGGCACTGGTACTTGAATCCATGGAATTCGCCGCCTCCATGATGTCGATTTCTCCGCTCGCGGCCCATCCCCCATACTCATTGGCGGAAGGGAGCATCCATATAGCAGGCCATTGTCCAGCACCTGGGGTCACTCTGAATCGTGTCTGTATCTTGATGATGTCCATATCCTGGTATGGGGCATTCTTTGGACTGACTTCGAATTTGCCCTTGGTACGCAATCTTGCAGAAGAGATTTTGATTGAGTCACAGCGAGATTTGCAAGCTTGGTCAGTCACCTGGCACCTGCATGGCGGTTAGAAATGTCAACCAGAGTGGATCAATGAATCGGTTGCTGCATTCAAAATATACGATGAGAAAAACGCACCTGCCCTTGCAGTATGATCTGAAGGATTCGAGTGCTTTTGGGTCTTGTGCCTCGTTTATAGAACGAATTACAAGCCTGCCATCGGAGACAAAGGCGTTCCTTTCCATGTTTGTGTAGTACTGAAACTCTCCATTACCCCAACCACAGATACCATATTCACAGCCATCTCCTTCCATTGGCGTCCACTTACTCTTATCCAGGCTATTTGAATCAAATTCATCAGCCCATAGAAGTGTAAATCCATCATCTCCACTTGGTGGTTCGGGTGGTATGGGCTCGGGTGATGGAGATGGTGATGGAGACGGTGTTGGAGGAGGAGGACTGGTTGCAGGAGGAGGAGGAGGACTGGTTGCAGGAGGAGGAGGAGGACTGGTTGCAGGAGGGCTTGGGCTCTGATCCAACTTTTTGCAAGAAGACGTTCTTTTCTGAATCAATGGGCATGGTGTGATGCCACACTCATTCACAGCCTTTGTCAAAAAGTCTTGCTGCCAGCCGTTCATGAAGTCAGCATGAAAGAGAGGGCTACCACTGTCAAGGAACTGGTTTGGCATTCCTGGGAACATCAGCTTCCATCCCTTTGCAAGCTCCTCTTTGATGGCCGTTGTCTTGTAGATGACTTCAATGAACAGAGTTGGTAATCTGATGGGGTGAGATGCGGGGCATGGCGATCCAGCCCAGCTTCCAGTTGGATATGAGACATGAGAACTATGATCCGCAGAGTCTGAGTTTTGACCATCCCAGCAAGATGGGAAGGTGAGTTGTGTCCTCAGCCCGACCGTGCATAACTCTGGGTTGCTTGGGAAGTCTTCCGTGTCTCTTTGATCACCAAACCCAAGACATTTGTATGTCAAAGGATGGTTGAAGAGAGTACCAGCTGATTTCGTCTTCTCTTTGATCATATTTTCAGACACAAGCACCCTGAAATCCTTTGGAAATGGGACGATTTCTCCCCATTTTTCGTCGTCGTTGTCCTGTCTTTCACCCTTATCTGTGATAAGTTTATAATAGATGACGAAAGCGTTGCCGTTCCTCAAGGGCACAGGCACACCACCTTGGGCCTCAATATCTTCCTGGAGCTGACCCTTTGCTCCCGATGGAGCAACATAGAGCTGTGGGGTCCAATACGCCGACTTGTCTTCCTTCACGTCGCACGAGGTACACGACCCTGCAATAGGTGTACACAAGAAGTAAGTTACTTACAACACGCATCACAGAAAAAGTTCGACGCTAATAATTTGACCTCCCGACATAAATGTCTGTCATTCCTGCCAGGAAAGTTTCTGCCAGGGATGCATTGGAGTGACTCTTCGCCAGTCAAACTCAATTTGACCGGTCAGACTGGAGTCTGACTGCCTGCAGGCCGAGCGTGTCCGCGGGCCGCGTACAGAAATCGCACCTTGTCGCAGAATAGCATTCGTCGCAGATGGACCAAAAGTATCTGATCCAGCAACAACATGAGTATGCGCTGAAACAGCTCCAGGAGACACAAGGGGATCGGAGCGTTCAATCGTGACAATGCCACAGTCGACAGTAAAGAAGGCCCAGGCAAAACGCGGCCCACAAGTGATCACCAGCATCACCAGCGCTTTAGCCCATAAAGAAGGGGTTATCACACATTTGGCTTTCATCGTTCTTCATCAATTAAAAGAATAATAGAAAGAAATAACAATATCGTGGAATTTAAAAAGAATTTCCCATATTGTTGTTGCAACCAGCGTCAGGCTTATTGCAAGAATGAAGCATGCTTGCCAAGCAATCAAGTTGATTCGCAGTACTACTAGGTTGCACGCGGCCGCGGCCGCCCTATATAGAGAAGTACTGGTACGCGTACGCGTACGAATCGTTCTTCTCGAGATCTATGGGAGATCTATGAGAGATCAGCTATATCTGTGCGAATCATAGGAGATTCACCACTTGCTTGTGTCTGCCCTAAGCCAGGCCCTCGGCCCGGCGAAAATGTGGCAAGTCGAAAAGTATTAAAAACATTTGACTACCCGCGACCCTGTGTGTCACCAAAGGATGTGGTCATCGCGGCAAGCAATTGGTATCCGAGCGAAAGAGTCTTCTTCTTTGCTGGATGACACGGCATGTTGTATGATACTATTTTAATCAGGAATTACTCTCTTTCCAAGTCGGACCTCATCCATTCTCGGTCATATATATATTCATATACGTGCACTGATTTGCCTTCGATTTAAATTTTACTTGTATACATATCTATACGTATACGAGACAGAGCATTGTGAGCGTGGTCCGCATCGGTTGCTGATGTCAATATTGATTCATGATGAGCTACAATGCTCAGAAAAACGTCGACCCAAATTCGCATGGCATCCATGAAGCGGAGGTATTTCATTTTCGTGATCACTACACCTCTCTACCAAGGCGAGTATTGGACCCTCTAGCCTCAGCCACAGGCACCAATCTATCCATCCATCCCCTCCTGCTCAAATTGCATGCGAAAAAGGCATGGTGATTGTTCAATGTGAGCATTGCAAATCGTGGCATAAAGTTGCGGATGCGAACAATATGGTAGAGGAGTATAGATTTGATGAAATGCAAGATTCTGATGGTGAGTGAGCGCACCTCATTTTATTCCTATTGCAAGGATTCTTGTGTGTGTGTGTGCTGTTGGCAGTCAGCATATGCTGGTTGGGTCTAGACCTCAAGATCTAGATCTTAAAATCTTAAGACAAACTTGTCGGCGCCCGATATACCGCAAATCCATGGATTGCGGCTGGGTCGAATCTCCTTGTATCTGCTGCGCACCGCCGATAACCCAAAATATTTTGAAATCGTACACCATTCTGTATGTGTATTCTTATGAGAGAAGGTCGCCATGTCTCTGGGGCAAGGAAAGCTCGACTGGGGGACTGAAATCTCAAACTATCTGCCCACGGAAAACAAATATGGGAACGTCTTCTCGTCTTCCATGCACATCATATGTGCTATTATTGGTATCGGGGTGTTGGCATTGCCTTCTGCGATATCATACCTTGGGTGGATTGCTGGGCCTGTGCTGCTGTTTGTATTCTTCCTAGTGACTCTTCTGGCTTGCTCGATGTTGGCATCTATTTACCTTGTTGGCGACAGGATTCACTCAAAGTATCATTATGCTGTTCGTGATATATTGGGAAGGAAGGAGGCCATCATATTGTCCAGTGTGCAGTTGGCCATGTTCTTTCTGGTCAACATAGCCTTTGCCATAACAGGGGGGTTATCGATTCAGCAGATTGCCAAATTTTCCTGTTTGATACAAGGAAAGGATCCAGAATTAATTCCTTTTGATCAATCTTGCCTCGGGGCGGAGCGAGGGGGCACTTGGCAGGGCATATTGATTTTCGGAGCCACAGAGATACTTCTGTCACTATGCATTTCAGAATTTTCAGAGAATGCGATCGGGTCTACTGTGGGGACTGTTTGCGCTGTAATTTACAGTTTGGTGGCTATGATTGTATCATTTTGCAATGTGACAGAGGGTGCTGGTTCATTGGGTGGAATCTCCACCTCCACAGCCAACAAAGTTTTTGGTATTTTCAATGCCTTGGGGCAGCTTGGTAGCGCCTTCGGAGTCAGTTTGATCTTGCTGGAGGTTCAAGACACGCTTGCGCAGCCGCCAAGTCCGACAAAGCAGGCGCACAAGTCGCTTGCGTATAGTCTATCAACCTGCTTTTTGCTCTACATTTTAGTGGGTACCTCAGGATATGCTGCAAAAGGAAACGAGGTCACTCCAGTAATTTTGGACTCTTTTACTTCTCCTCGATGGGCTTTGCTGCTTGCATATTGCGCGTTATTGTTGAATATGCTCGCCAGCTTTCAGATATTCGCTCAAGCACTGTTTGAGACGGTAGAATCAAACATAAAGGATTGGATTTTGGAGAGAGAGTTGAGACGAAACAAGAAATCAAATACTTTGAAACAAGACGACAATGATGATGAGGAAGCAAGGCATGGAGTTGGTTGTAAACAAGGTGAACAGGGGATTAGTGATGGAATGATGGAGCCCAGGGCATCCGTGTATGGCTTTGATTGTCCGTGCGAACAAGCAGTATCTGGCCTAAAGGTAGCACATCATCCGTTACAGGGCGAACGAGGATCCTCGACCAGTCAAATGAGCTGGAATGAGTTCCTCAGCTTGAATAGTAGCGCTCTTATCCAGTATGCAACGGCACCAAGGATGCTGAGAAGTGGTTTTGCAAATGAGACTGTGTGTGCCACAAAGGAGGGCGCCATACTTGCTTTCTGGCAGCGGGCTATTGTTCGGTGCACTATAGTCTTACTTCAGATTTTAATTGCCTGCATCATGCCCTTCTTTGGTGCTTTTGTAGGGTTGATTGGAACGGTGAATTATTTTCCGTTGACAATACATTTTCCATTCAAAATGTTCCAGAAGATATTTAGGACCTCCAGAGGCTTCGACATACTCCTTGCTTTCCTTTGGTGGACATATGTATTGATTACTCTCGTGGCAGCGATTGGAGCTGTGAGGACTATTGTGGTAGGGTTTTCGACGTACGAAATTTTCGGTTCTTGATTTTCCTTGATGAGTAAATTTGTTTTTTCAGCTACCTTGGATTTCAATTTTCAATCTTGTTTCCATATGAACGTCAATGAAGAGACCATGTCAATTTTCTATGTAACGAATGAATAGAGCGGTCCAATGCAAGCATCCTGATTCACAATCACATCAAGCTTTCCTGGGAGGACAATGTGTGAGTCTCCTTAATGGTACTTGAGCAAACCAGGTATGCCAGTGCTCCTTCAAGGACGCATCACTCACGAGACAAAATTCTCCACTTCCTTCACGCAGTGGAAGAGTATCGAAGTTTTCGCCAAATGCATGGAATTTGATTGCTATACTCTTTGCATGGTTGAAAGCACGAACACATGCCAAGTCATTCTCATCCAAGTTTTCAAACACTCTGCTCAAATTATGACAGCGTAATGGTGGTTTTATCTCATCTCTAAACTCTTGAGCAACCTGAAAGACACTTTGCGGACAGAATGTTTTGACATCCTTTCCTGTAATATGGTAATACTTGATGATTTGATTCTTCAGTGCCTCGGTTACAAGATCAACACCTTTGTTATGAATCACGGCCCTGTCCGCCAGTACGCGTCGCTTGGTACCCTCATCTTTTGCCTGTGTCGAATCATCCGGCACTTGTATGGGAATGTCAAGAATTGTTTCTGCAAGGAAATCAAAGGGATGCTGACCCATCTCCATAAGTCCATCAAATGAAATCAACTGTACATTGTTTTGCGAGTTGTCTCCAAACACATCGAGTACAGTCTGAATATTGGGACACATCTGAGAAGGCATCTGAGTCATTGTGCCGCCAATGGAGTCCAGAAGCTGCTCTTCAAATGTTTTCCATGGAATATTCCTGTAATACAGTTCTGTGTAGAGACTCTTAGCAATGTCTGCTTTATTTCTCCAAAATAAAACTACTGATATATCATAGTCTTCAAGAGCTGTATATAGTGTCTTCAGGCCATCAAACGATACCCTGGAGAACTCTTCAGAACTCAAGATGATATTTTGACCTGGGTGGGTCTTCAGAACATCCTGTAGGCATTGAAGCTCGTCCTCGCTGCACTTGAATATGCTACGATCAGATCCTTGCAACTGAAAGGCTAAACCTGCGAATGATTTTGAGATGCATGAGCTCCCACCGGCAGCAATTGATCTATTGCAGGCTGGGCAAATGGGATAGATCCATCCTGCTTGTTCCAGCTCTGCCCTTTTCTCACAAAGTTTCCACTGCAGACTGGAGCTACCTGTTTTATGTGGTCCAAAATGAAGCACTGCTCGCGGCCTCTGTGTGATTCTTGCAGCATCTTGTCGGCTGGCTGGTTCCCCAAAATTTTGAAGCAAAACCTTCGTTGCTTGTTGAACTCCGTGTCGATTTGTTTGCAATGCAATTAGTACTGAAATAAATATAATAAATAATATCAATAGAATCCATCCTCTGGATCTCGTAGTTCCCAGCATTCGAAGGAGTTCAGAGCTTTGCTACCAGCAGTTCGTGAACAGCCAGCTCACGTTGAAAATCCATCTATCGAGGGCCAATAAAGGCATACTTTACATGTTCATTACAAAAACCATCTTCATAAATAAATTAAACAGCGCTTTCCAGCACTTGTGGTGGTTGTACGACTCGTGCCATCTTCCGGAGCATGCTAATTTGCTCTTCCGCGCCTTGGCTCTGCTTGCTCTTCTCAATGGACTCGGCAAGCGCCATTTGCACGTCTGGAGGCAGGCATAGGTGAGGAAAGCTGGTCACTGGAACAAACCGATGCTTTTTAATATCTTCGAGGGCATCTAGAAACATGGCATGGTTCCTTTCCTTTTGTCCTGAACGTTTTGTTCTCCATTTTGTCTTGGCTTTGGGGTGTGGGACATGCACAACAAATGATGAAGGATGAACCACGAAAGGGAGCTCAAACTGAGTGGATATATGCATCAGTTGCTCCACCTTGTTGAAATAATATCCTCTAAATCGTTCATCATAGTATGGGACATGCTTCTTCAGCATGAGTATATATGGTTCAAACCCAACCTCATGCTTGATCCCATATGGCTCTGTCGTGTTTATCCACTTCCAGAACAGTGTCGGCTCATGCCCCTGTGGATAATGTGCCATATGAAATCCCATCACTATATTGTACATGAACTTTTTCGAAATATACTTTTTCCCCTCCTGGACTGCCGTCAAGGCAATCTTCTTCCCTCGCTCCTCTTGGTCCCATGCCTCAAAAGCAGGTAAGACTACTGCCACGCCGGACTCGAGCATATCTGTCAGGTCACTATGTCGTTTATCGTTCTCTAGATCAAATGCAAGTGATAAATCAACGACGAAGTCGACGTCCAGCAGAAGAACAATGTCGCTTCTAGACATGAGTAATGCCCTGTTCCTCACAGCATTAGTTGGATACAACGTAGCCTGCTCAAAAGTGCATCGCTCTTCCACCACTAATTCTATGTCAATCAAGCATCTAGAGTTTTGCATGCGCTCAGCCGATTGTTTGACCGCCTGAATACCAAGATCAAGGCCACTGCCATTCCACTCATCATCCTCTGTACTAGATATTCTTCCCTTCACCAAAGGTATATACACCACGGCCGAAATTGGATGAGGCCAATGCGCACATTGTTGTTCCAACATGGACAAACGTTCAACAGAAAGTTGAGTAACAATTGTCACAGCCCGTTCGGGCATTTCTTTCCTGCTCCTCAGGATTAAAACCCTCTCCAACTCTGGAACTTCGGATGCCAGGCCACCTCTGCACCATTTGTATCGTACAACCTGCTCTCCATACTTTTTCACCCATCGTCTGGAAGAAATCTTCAATCCTTTATCGGTATCTTTCATCTCAGTATCTCGGCATTTCTCCTCGTGCAATGTAATCAATGGAGGAGCTGTATGCACATGAAGATTGTGCTCAGCCACAAGGTCAGCACCGCTCTTTGGGAAACTATTCAACGGATTCTTCAGACCATCTCTAATCCTCAACACCTTCTCAATATCTTCGCCAAGGAGCGCAGCCCGCGAGTTGGAAGACTCGAACAAATGGTGCATATGCAACGTGCTGGCAGTTTCTGACAACAAACGAGACACAATTCCACCTTCAGAAGAAGAGCGCCCTACCCCTTTTGCACTCGTCTTGTACTTCATTTGAAACAGTGATTCACTTCCATCCTCTCCTTCAATCCTGGATACGATCCGCGGAGCCAAATACGACGACCCAGCCACATGAATCAACAAGACTACCAAAACAACCCCGGCGATCCTGCTCCGACTCCAATGCTTGCTATTCTGATTCGAATGAACTAATTTTCTAACTTTTATATCCTTTACCGTCCCATTTGCTCTCCCTTCGACGAGTTGTTGAACCACAGCAGGTAGTTCGCCACCAACGTCAGTTGCTGACGCGTGCCTGGCCATACCGCTCCTATTTTCGCCACGGAACTAGACAATTAAAATATCAAATGATAAAGTCATGGTCTTTATATCCTTTTACGCAGCATGCTGCGTGTGTTAGTATCAGGGGAAAGACACTGAGCCCAGTCCGTTCAGGTTCCACTGATCGATGCATCTAACGTTCAACGAATCTGAGAAGAATAGTGTATTAAAATTTTAATAATTATACAATGGTTCCATGCAAATGAATGATCTACTAGCCAAATGACGTCCTTGCATTGTCAAGGACGAAAGCAACGGCCACCCTTGCAAGATCATATGCATCTGGTGATGCACGGCTTTAAAGCCGGCAAATTCGCCTGCAGAGATGCATCAATCACCTGGATCTGATCCCGATCACCACATCGGGATCAGCAGTGGTAAACCATGCTGTACTACGCTCTACATCATGGAATAGGACAGCAAACACGTTGCTCATGAGCCTTGGACGTAGCACTCGAGTGCCCCATCGGGCACCGACCTGTACCGGTCAGCATGTCGAGGCGAGGTTGGTGCATGAGCATACCATCCCGTGTGATGGATGGTATTTTTACACCGTCCTTGTCCTTGTAACATATCTAAAAGTATAAATGTTATACTATTGTGTAAGGATCAGCATGAATCAGGTCACAATTGGCTATAGACAGCGTACCGTTGACCAGTGAACCGAGGAATCCGACACCCAGAGCTGTCAATTCGTATAGCGCTCCGTGTGGGATTTATTGGATATCATAGTCAATTAAAGTCTATTTAATAGCGATTGTAGCGTCCTTAGGCTCTTGGAAGGATTGAAGATCAAGCACAGTTCAAACGAGGGATTTCCACTGCAACTGTCTCTGGGCGAGTGTTTTTCACACAGACAGAGCGATACTATCTGTTAGCATTGAATACATAGTATCGACGAGGTACAAATAATACGTGTATAGGATTATAGGGCGTGCTTGGGTATAATGCAAAGGAGCATACGGTTGCAAGACTTCGTCGAGTCGCGCTCGAGGAAGCGGCACAAGCAGGAGGAGGGTGCTCTTGCGAGCACTGGTCCGCATCCGCATACGGCGTTCGATGTTTTCAACACTGTCGGGGAAGATATTATGAGACATCTGCCGATGTCAAGCCAGGAATCAGAGCAGGTTTCAGGGAGAGATATGATAGACCATGTTCAGACATTGCTGCAGCTGCAGAGACTTGGACTGGTGGGGACGGCACAAATTCGCAGCCATCTGATGCATCACTGCGGCTATTCTCTAGAAGAGTTCTTGCAAGAAGATGAAATGAGGACAGTCGCGCAATTGAAGGCATTATGTAGGACTGCTGGGGTATCAACTAGTGGCAATAAAGCAGCATTGCTGGATCGTCTTGGACCGACTGTCACAATCCCTGCAAGTTTATACCGCAAGGTAGTAGAGCAAGTCAAGATGGAGCGCCTCAACAAGATCAAAAGAATAGCGCGTGAAGGTATGATTGATGATGGCAGGCATCCTTTATGGATTGAACATATTTTGGCTTCCACAGATGCATGCTATAGCATGTACAAACGGCGAATGGTGGGCAAACCATTCAACTTGCCTCAGTCCATTATTTCTGAGATCAAATTCAAGGCCTCTAGGATTCGCACGGGGGTTTGGTATCAATGGGTGCACTTGTACAGGCCCAGTTTCGTCTTGTATGTTGCCTCGCTCTTGTTTGACGAGGGCAAGATGGCTACCGTTATGGAATCTATCAATACAAGGCAAGAAATAATGGATGAAATTCGCACGGAGGATACGATGCGGGTGCAGATACAAAATTCCATGGCCCAGATCAGTGAAATATGGGACCAGGAAGGATGGTCAGGATTGAACCTCTTGCATGAACAGCCACCAGAGTTCGCCAAAATATATCCACATACATATGCTCGCCTGGCATATGTACAGAACAATGGAGAAGAATCTATACGAAAAGCGAATTCTCTGATGGAGCGGGCAATTGCATCACGAAGAATGATGCAAGAGCTGGAGAGCAGGCATGGTGTCATAGGACTCACAGAGGCAAGTGTATACATAGTATCAGATATGATTGATCGTGCAATGTCTGTCCAGGAAATGTGGATGCAAAGAGGATTCGACGACGTGGATGTCTTGGATATCTCTGTGATCCTGTATGCATTCAATGCTGCCAGACAAGGGGAGGAGCATGTGCATGGACCGTCTATACCAGAGCACAGACAAGGAGAAAGCCGCGACAGAGCATCCAAACTAAGCGAAAAGTACTCAATAACGTGTGATTACGTTCTCATCGGGATCAGGGATGATCATATGCAGATACGCACCTTTCTACACGAACAGCAACAGTGTATGGATGCAGAGTCCTACTTGCAAATGACAGAGCGTATCGCAGAGAAGGTCATATTCGGCCGTTCCCTCCTAAAGGTTATGAGACATGAGTGGCAGAAATTTGATCTGCCAGGAGGTGATTTTTTGACTGCCGAAAATCTCTTCCAGTATGTGTTAGATGTACCTGCCTTTGTCAACACCTTGCCAAGGTGTGAAGAAGCATGGGAGAATGGTCTGCCATCTTATCAGTGCTTCTTGAAACGTTTCTTTTTCCTTTTCGATGGTATAGATCAAATGAATCTGACAGAAGAGGGTATTCGTGCGCATTGCAAGAAATTGCAACGTGTGCCACACGTGTCAATTGTCACTTCTGTCCAGTGGTCCAACATGAACGATAACGATGGCCAAAGTCGGGTGACATTAAAGCAGAGGTATGTATTTGATCATACCAGTGATGATCAAAAGATATCAATCTTCACCCGTCTTCATTACGGGCACAGACATGGCTGAAAGAAATTGGCATCAAAGGAAATGCCCCTGGCCATGTTCTCAAGCATCTAGACTGTTTGGTAAATCGTCGCATACGAAAGTCTGGATTCCATATATTATGGAGACGAATCGGTCTCAAATGAAAAGAATGCATATACTATTCCCATTTGATATTCATACTTTTTTCTGCTTGATGGAAAGGTAATATACAATCTAAACACTTGTTGTTGTTGGCCCTGGGGAATCATCATTGCAGTCACCATGCAGTCAAAATAATGCAAATACATCAGATATACATCCCATTCCTGCATTCAAAATGAAGATCATCCCAGGTATGATTGTCAGTGTTAGCCTGTCATGGGCAATAATCAACCCTGCTCACATTATTTGAGTCTGGACTCGAATTATCCGAGTCTCATGTGCATCTGAGTCAAAGGGTTGTCAAAACCCTTATGGGTCCAAAACTGATTATTTGTTTGTATGGCCTCGTGAAACCAATCTCAATCGATTCCTATATATGTTTTCGAAACATCCGGTATAAAAGTTTGCGGTAAGACATCAGCCAAGAAGAGTATCGTCATGGTCATTGTCACTCCCAAAACGCCTTCTGCGTCATTTCCCATGATCTCTGTCGAAGAGGCTTTAAATACGGTTCTAAACACTGTGTCTAGTCCATTGAATGTTCAATCTGTGAGTTTGGATGCAGCACAAGGACACGTTATTGGTGACGACGTTGTCGCAGTGGAACCTGTGCCAGCGTTTCGGGCGTCCATCAAGGATGGGTATGCTGTGGTTGCTGGAGATGGTCCGGGAAGATATCCAGTTGTGTTTGAAGCGCATGCGGGGGGTGATGCGAATGCAGTGCTCTGTTCTGGGCAGGTTGCATATATTGGAACTGGGGGTCCTGTACCTGATGGGGCTGATGCTGTCGTGCAGATCGAAGATACGAAGATGACAGATGCTGTTGAGGGTGATGATAGTATTGTAGAGATACTTCGAGAGGTGAAACCGGGAGAGGATATTAGAGATGTGGGCTCTGATATGCGTCCTGGAGAGGTGGTTATGCAGAAGGGTGAATACATTGGGGCTGGCGAGATTGCGATGCTGGCTACGGTAGGTGTGAGGGAAGTTCCAGTGTATAGGAAACCCACTGTAGCTATTATGTCCACCGGAGACGAAGTAGAGGAACCGACGATTGACAGTTTGCCCAGAGGAAAGGTTCGTGATGCCAACAGGGCCATGCTTGTTTCTGCCGCCTCTGCCTCTGGGGCACGAGCTTTGGATATGGGTATTGCACGAGATACTGAAGAAAATATAGAAAAGGCTCTTGATGAAGCCATGTCCTTGGGTGCCGACATTATCATCACAACTGGGGGCGTGTCCATGGGCACCAAGGATTTCATAAAGCCACTCTTGGAACGACGTGGGACCATTCATTTCGGGAAAATTAGGATGAAACCGGGCAAGCCGTGCACGTTTGCCACAATATCTCACGATAATACTCGTGATACTGTCGTGTTTGGCTTGCCAGGAAACCCAGTGAGTGCTCTGACGACATTCCATTTACTGGTATCTCCCTGCATACGCAGAATGGGCGGGTACCCTGATCATGATCTAATACTGCGGGCACATGCTAGAACCACATTTCCAATCACCATGGATCCTGTTAGAGTGGAATATAGAAGAGTGCATGTGGTGTTCGAGCCATCATCAGATGCGAATGGCACTCTTGTGGCATACCCTGTCGATGGGTCTCAGATCTCATCAAGAATTATGAGTTTCCGCGAGGCAAATGGGCTCCTTATTGTTCCTCAAAAGAAGGGAGAGATTCCTGCTGGATCAATCCTGCCGATGATTATATTACACCACAGAGTGGACTCTTTATTTTCAAGAGGTAATCTGGACAAAATGGCTCTGTAGTGCTCTCCACCACTAGGCGGACGGGAGAGGCGCTTGTGCACAGGATGGAATGGGCGCGCTTAACGCAATCGGGGATAGGGCGCCCAAAATGGAGGCTCAGATTGCACCGCTCCCGGTGGGCTGTCATCTTTTGGTTAATATGCAGATAGCGACACCGTGCTCGCCTCGTGTAACGAAATCAATTGCATATTTTAAAAATATCATAGTAAATACTTATATTGGTTGCGTATTGTAGCGCCGAGACGGGGTGTCGGCGTGCGAAAAGTCTGACGTGTACTCTTCGTGAAGAAGTCGAGTGCACGTTCATCGGGACAGAAATTGTACCTTGTGATCCATTAAATATTATAGTAAGCAAAGTAATACTGGTATTGTTTCGTGGGATAGGAGGTGGATGGACGATTTGAAGGGGCAGCGGATTGTTTTGACAAACAACCTCGCGAAACACGTTGGCGACAGTATCGAACCCTGTGCCTATTGGAAGCGCAGGTTGGGGAATTCTCCTGTGCACTGTATAACTCCAGACTTGAAAATGCAACGCGTGGTCGGGTTTTCGACCTCTTGTGAGCACTGCGCACGGGAGCAAGCGAATAGCGGAGATTCGTGCGACAATCCACGGATCTCGTCTCCGAGAACGGAGGACTCGGTTGTTGGAAATTTTGAAGAAGAAGAGGGAGATACGTACATCGAGGACGGGGAGCAGAAATCCCCGAGTGATTCCGCGAGAGGTGGAACCCCTCCTTCAGTGACACAGGATCTTCAGGATGACTTGTTCTCTCCTTTTTCTAACGATACAGCTATGTGCGATATGTCGACGGATGATGTACAAGAACACTCGCATAAATGTTCATTTGGACATCCATCAATGCATACGTATAAGAGTAGCATGGAGAGAGCTCCCAGCAGGTTGACCAAGGAGTTGCTGGAGAAGACTGCATTTGACACACGAATGTCGAGACTGAAGAGTCTGAATATTGCAGGGTCCAAGATTGACGATATCGATCAAACTCCAACACAATTAGATGACAATGGCGAACTTGTTCGGACATTATCATGCAGGGCGCCAGGAGAGTTAACAAGGCGTGGAAGAGGATATGCGTGGGCAAAAAAAGCACCCAAGCCAGCTGAGAAGCAGAAGACACATTCTACCATGGAGGGAATGCAGATATGTGATGTATCACCTGGTGGAAGCAGCTGCTCTGAAGCTATGCCCATACCAAGGATGAGTAGGGCACGGACGACTCCTGATCCTCTTCCAGAGCTTTCAGCGTCCATGTTGGACTCCATCATGAAGTCCAAAGAGTCCCCAAAGGCGACATCCGAAATGAAACCCAAAGCACACGAGCGAAAGCGGTCACCAAAGGGTGTTCCGTCGGCTGAATTTCTTCAGAATATTGCTGCTCTCAAAGATTTACAAGATCACGTCTTTGAGAATCCAGATCATCATCAAGCAGCGGGAGACAGTCATAAACATGGGCTGTATCGTCGATATAGCTCTCGATTCAGAGATATTTGATATACTATGAGTTGATAAGAATACTAATAATATGGGTTGAATGAAATATACGTACAGAGGTGTGCTTTCTTTTCTTTAATTTCAGGGTGCAAAATACAAATTGAGAGTGCTACAGATCAAGAAGAGGCAATCCATTTGATATATATACTACTTTCTGTTGTGTGTGAGTTGTAAAAATAATAATTTTAGCTATACGTATAATAATTGAGGTGTTCGCATTCGTTCGTCATCTATCTGGAGAGTATTGGTTCGGGAACAGGTCAGTACATGGTGTTGAACTCCATCCCACATTGCATCACCACGCCTTTGGTTCCATTGAATGAAAACAGCGATCCAAACGAACATTTCTCCTTCCGAGGATACTCTTGCTTGGCACTCATGATGGATCTCAAAGGCTCCATGTTCTTGCTCTGTTTGCCAGTATGTGGATCCATGCATATTACACCACACCTTGTGCATTGTTTGGTTTTCCTACCAACAATATCTCCGTCCCTTGCAGCAATCATTTGCCATTTATCGTCCTCAAATGCAGCACCTTGGTTATTGTGCGAGCCTGACAATACCAGATTCGGCCTCAACCGTTGTGTAAATGTTTCCAAATCCTCTGAGCATCCACTCTTTGAGTGCAGGTACTTGATCGAACTTTTGAATAAAATAAGACAGTCTCCTTGTTTGCTGTAATTCTTTCCCGATTCGTTTGATCGCTGATCTGCAAGTGTGCATGATATTCCTAGCTTTGAAGATAGCCATGCATTCACTTCTGAATACTGCACATTCCCACCGTGCAGTGGCACAGTGACACAGTCATCTTCCTTATCAAAAAAGATTTGAAGCGTTTCCTCTTTGGTCGATACAACTGGCTTCACTTTGCACAATAATGGACACGTTTTCAAAGATATGGTTTGGTCGTTCGCATCAACAATCTTCCAGAAACGATCATATTGAAGTCCATCATGTCCCAGGGGCCAGGAACAAACCTGCTGTGGTTGACAGGATTTGATTGGGTATATATACATGGCTTCCACATGAACTCGTGATACCAACTCAGATGACTCTTTTTTTCCTGCCAAATCCACACTTATAGAAGTAGTATCCATAAAGTATTTCTGGACAAAAGCAGCGATACGATCTGCATCCGCAGGTACAGACTGGTATCCAAATGATGCTCTCACCACCCCAGTCGTTACTCCATCAATTGAATCAACTTGCCCATCGCACGTATATCCAAGATTTCTCCACCGCATCATCTCACTCGAAGGTATTCCTAACGCCTCTATCAATCCACCCGAATTGCACAGAGCACCTGCTCGCAAAGAGATACCGCACACAGAGGCCATGCGATTGACTTGTCGACAGCCATATGCGTCACCAAACTGATCAAATACATTAAAGGACACCGTGGGACCTTGCCGTGTACGACAATCCTCGATCAACGTATTTATTGCATCCTCCCATGCACCATAAACACGGCAAATGGGCCTGCCATTAGCATGTCGAAGCCCAATCAATCGCTCTGCACACCTTTTTGCCACTGACACAGAGGAAGCATCAATCTCAGATGCAGACCCCACATTCTTTGCAAACCAATCAAACCCAATACATGCACAAGGAATACTATAATAGGACAGGGTACCGTCTTCAAATGCCTCCTCTCCCTTCTTTCTATCGCACACACCCTCCCGAGCAACAAAAAAATCAACCGTCCCACCACCAACATATGTGGGCAAAAATTCGCGCAGTGCATCTCGACGAGCAATAAGAGCACCTAAACCTGTTGGATATCCAAATATTTTATAATATGACAGCACCACAAAATCAGGCTTCACATCTCCAGAGAGATCTGGAGGATACGATGCACATGCCTTGGCTGCATCAAGCAACACCCGCATGCGTTGATCACCGTTTCCATATTTTTTTCCATACTGAATAGAATGAACTAGATCCATACTGTACCGTCTACCAGAAAAATTTGATTCCAAAGGCATAGCGAAAAGCCCCATACCAACGTCGGAGCTCCCTCTTTCTTCCACTGCATGCAACACCTCTTCTGCAAACACAGCCCTCGTGCTGGCACCCTTTGCTTCTGCACACCCTTTCATTCCAACGACACTCGTATGGTTATCCATCAAGTACCAAAAACAATTTCTATGGCTCCAAGGAAAGCAATCCGCCACTATTTTACACGCTGACGTTGCACCATGTGTGATGATGCAAGCATACTCATCATCCTGTGCCTTGCAATACGCCAGGGTCTTCTTCCTCAGCTCATCTATTGCGCGAACACTTGTCGCGTCTGTATGTTCCAACCCATCATCTACACTATGCGGGTTTCTATATTCATGAGAATGGGTGCGCAGCTCGTGGAAACATGCATCCAAGAGCCCCGTATCAACTGGGGCGTTTCCCGCGTAATCAGCATACACACACTCTCCTCCAGCCTTTGCAACACCTCGTTGATCCTTCGCTGGTCGTCGACGATGCACACCTATCCCAAACAGAGACAAGAGCCTCTGGATACACGCTGTCGTTGTATCATGGGCTGAAGAAAACCTGCACGCCAGTGCAACTCCCACGAAGAGCACAACCCCCACGAGGCCAAACCATACCATGAGCCGTCACCACACGTAGGACAATGTATATTAAAAAAGGCGAGAGTACTTTTTATTCCAAATTACATGTTGTGGAATGCGGAGAAGGGTTGACAAAGAGATACCCAACAAATAGAAATAGGTTGTTCTTTGAGAACCTTTCTTATATATTCTAAAGTAGGAGTTTTCCTTCCAGATCTCTAGAGATCCATATACCCTGGTCAAGGAGCAGAACAGAACTGCAATGATAGCAATGCTATCCATGGTGGATTTGATCGTTCTTTCACAACCTCTTTCCACCCGAGGAAGAACAAGCGATGGCAGCAAGCAAGGAAAAGCAATGCAGAATGGTCATCCTTCCAATGAATGAAGGAGGTCTGACCTTGCTGTAGTTTGGTCTGAGAGAAGGACATCATGGTTGTCAGGGCTACGAATTCCAGTCTAGCAGCGCTGTCTCTCACTCTAAATCTTACATAGAACAGTATTTAGATCCTTCAATATTGATACATTATGGAAGGGGGGGATGGAGGAAGCCTCCCAGAGGACTATTTCGACGATGACCGCCCTCAGTTTCACATCCAACCACCAGCAGGGTGGATGAATGATCCGAATGGGCCGATTTATTACAAAGGAAGATACCATATGTACGTGAATATGCTTTAGAGAATGCGTGGGGGAAGAATACGCGTAGGGTATTCCAATACCCGCGTCGTCGGGCATTCTATTCAATTCCACTCACGGGCTGCGTATTGCGTTGCAGGTTCTACCAGTATTTACCTGATGCATGTGAATGGGACTTTGGCATTATCTGGGGTCATGCGTATAGCGAGGATTTGGTACATTGGGAGCATTTGCCTCCTGCGTTGGTTCCCTCTCCGGACTGGGTGGATGCAGATGGATGTTTCTCTGGTTGCTGTGCGCTGCGTGAAGACGGGAGTCCCATGATATTATATACTGGTGTGAGGCTGAGGAGTAATCACGAGGCTGGATCTCTTCCTCCGGTCGATCAGGATTTGGGCATGGTGTGGATTGAAAGCCAGTGTGCAGCTGTTCCAGAAGATGATAGCGACGAGTTGCTTGTTCGGTGGAAGAAGCTCGATATTCCCTTTATAGATCTACCTCCTAAAGGAATTGATTTAACTGGATGGAGGGATCCATTCATCTGCGATCGTTCTGTGGTTACTTCAATGAACAAGGATGGGAAGACGTATTATTCCATGCTGATAGGTGCTGGCATAAAAGATAAAGGTGGGACGGCGCTTGTGTATGGATCGTATAGCTTACATAAAGATTGGGAGCTGCTTGGTATATTGTGTGAAGGGATTGCTGATGATACGGGTGTTGTGTGGGAGTGTCCACTGCTGGTCCCGTTGAAAAAGATTCCAAAAGGTTTACGAGCATCTACACGACGGTCGGCGCCTCTTTGGCTCTCAAAACCATCATCTGTAGCTAAGAAATTGTCAAGCGCTGATTTAGCACGTAGCACTGGGATGAAAAAGTCTGTTGGGAGGGGTTCCCTCTATGGAAGTCAGAGTTTTGGGTCTGGAAAGCTTCCTGGTGCGCAAAGCCTTGCAGGCTTTGAATCAAGATCTCAATCTGAAAGTTCGCGTGAGATTGAATCTAGTAGTGGTGGTGGGGGTAGTATGGAAAGGCGGAAGAATCCCAGTGTGTCCTTGTTGGCACAGAAATTGGAGGAGGTTGCTGTTTCTCAGGAGAATGATTCGGGATCGTCTGAGGCGCCGTCGATAGCAAGCAGGGTGAATTCGATGAAACCAGATGCTGATGATTCTGATAGTTTTGAGTTTGTGAAATCTCAAGTCAGACCGATCCAGGTGGGGAGGAACCCTCGGTCTGGTGACGAAGATGCTCGTGATGTGCTTGCTGCTACTGCTTTTCCAGAGGAATCTGACTGGTACTTTTTCACAGTATCTCCAGATGCTCCAACAAATCCAGTATTATATTGGACTGGACATATGGAAAAGAAGTCATCGACTTGCCCCAAATTTGATATTGATAATGCCAAGGGGCCTTACAGGCTGGACCTTGGTGACATCCTGTATGCCCCAAATGTCTGCGAGGATGGGCATGGCAGGTGGGTTTTGTGGGGATGGTTGCAAGAGAGGCGAAAAGTAGGCTCGTATGCCTATGCTGGTTGCCTAACTGTTCCTCGCATATTGCATGTCACAGATGAGGGGCGCCTCATTCAGGCACCTGCCCCTGAGATTGAAAATCTCCGGAGAACGTCTCGTGCATTCCATGCACAGCACGTGACGGTTTATCCTGACAGTGTTTTTCCAATAAAATCTGTCAAGAGTGAGCGATTGGATGTTCAGTGTTCCATTGAAAGAGGTTCGGCTACAGCAGCAGGTCTCTTGTTCAGGTCTCATGAAGCAGAGGCTGAGGGATCCACAGCCATAATTTACGACTGGAGTAAAAACCAGTTGGAAGCAATTTTTAATGTACCAGCGAATTGGAAACCATCACATATATCAGATATGGCTGCCCATGCGCGTCAGAGATTTAGTGAAGATTCCAATGAATCCTGTGACCCAGCAGCAATGCTATGCACGTCCCAATCTCTCAATCGGACCGGGTCTTTCATGGTGCGACTATATTTGGCATATTTATTACATTGAATGATGTTTCATATATACCATGTGGGTGCAGCAATATTATGATTCGATGAAGAAAGACTCTCCTCTCTCAAGTGACCTCCTGGACAGTCCATTTTCATCAGCAGACAGTCCCAGAGGGCTGGATGTTCACGACAGCGAACTTCATCAGGACGGAATGAAAATTCAACCAGGAAGCTCTCTGTCGATGGCTATGCAAAGGAATGTATCCATGTCTAATTTTGAAAGCTTTGGAAGCTTCAGGCAGCAGCAATCAGTCCCTCGATTGTACTCAAATAGTCTAGCAGGTTCTCGAATGGACAGTTTTATGCGATCAACACCTTCAATGCTAAATCTTGCCAGTCAAGACGGTGGCGATGCCATTGAAGACGAAGACCTCGGAAACCTGCTGGAAGACCTTGCGGCCCCAATGAGAGCAGAGGAACAGGACAGCCAGCAGCAGCAGCACCACGAACCACGGCGTGTAGGAGGACCACTCGCAATGCAGCAAAACGATGTGCTTCATCTCCGCATATTCATCGACCATTCGTGTGTGGAAGTATTCACAGGATCAGGAGAAGTCCTCAGCACAAGAATTTACAGGGGAAGGGCCCCAGATCCCAACAAACCTGGCATAGATTTTGTATCCTTTGGCGGACACTCCATCATTGAAACTGTTTCAGCATATGAATTAGATGCATGTTGGAAGAACAAACCACCAACACCAGTCATGAGAACGTCAGGAGAGTACAACAGGGCCTCAGCTCGAAGTTCTTTGGAAAGAGCATCCATGAGAAATTCCTTTAGAAATTCATTGGATCGGAATACGTTACAACAAGTAGAGAAAACTCTTCAGAGAGTACCGACGGAACGTATGTTTGAAGATATTCTGTCCCCTCAGTCTGGCATTGTCTAACTAGGCATCATCTCCTGTTTGAATCACAAACAGATACCAGTCACATTTCTTCTTGGGTGCCTTCAAGACCACATTTTATTCATGTATTCATCAACGTATTCCCGTGTGTATATTATATATATGAGGCGAGTAAGACACGTTCATCATCATGATCTCAAAATTAGATTGCACAGGGAGGCCATTATTATTGCCAAGCTTAAGCTTAAGCCAAGCTTGGCTTCATGAAGTAGGGCGCCCCCGGTCATGGCGCCATGCCGAAGACTCGTGGCCACATAAGAAACCCTTGCAAGTATTGCTCATCGAACATTCCAGTACCTTACCATTATTAAAAACTATTTATCATTCAAAACCCATTGCTGTGGTTGTCAAAGACTCAAAATGCCAGATTTGTTTCAGCGATAGCAGAAGAAAACGGAATATTCTCATGGCTTGATAATTCTGCCCTCATATTATGATATGAAAACACAGTGATTGTATCACATATTCGTTGATCTAGATTGTGTTGAAAATAAGGAAATCGCCTGCCATGATGGCACACGCTGCGACGAGGCATTTGACTTGGGACTACTACAGGAGAACTTCTTCTGAGTGTACAGGCGGTATTCAGTGTGATATTCCGGTGATTCTGCTTGTCCTAGCCATATTAGGGGCACTGATCTTGATATTTCTGGGGGCATATGTGATCTATAGGCATGTCAAGTACAGGAGAGCATTTGACTCTGGCAGTGTTCCAGCACAGATGCTCATCTCTGGATACTTGCGTGACTCGACCGAGACTGGTAAGGAGGAACCAGAGAAATTCGTATTTAAAGTGCACAAGGAATCATCTTCTGGAGGGAAACATAGGGATAATTCCCATGACGACTGTCCTGTCTGTCTCAAGAGCTCCAAGTCTATCAAGCGGTGGATTGTGATGCCATGTTCGCATAGTTTGTGTGAGCAATGTTTCTACAGAATTCTATCTCGGCAACGACTTCACTCTACATGTCCATTGTGTCGTAGCTATATGGCCGAGGGAGATGGGAATAGAGGCCCAGGGGGTGGGCAAGACCAAGATGCCATCAATGATGTAGAGCTTGGGGTTGCTGATCGTTCAGATTCAGCAACGTGAGGCATGGCACCACGAGTTCTGAAACCATATCTGGTGGCGCACGCGATACGGCGGCTCTATTTCTACCTCTATGGATATGCTTCTCTAGAGGGTCTTAATTCGTATCAAAAGGGGAGATTCTTGCGAGTAAAGGAAGAAAACGAATCCGAACGTGAGGTGTCAGTGCGTCCATGTCTAGGATGGGCAGATATCTGATGTGATGGAAGGGAGAAGCTGCCTCACATCTCTTGGAGTATTAGATGAAGATTCATCTAGCAATGGTACCAGACTATATCAATGTATTCGTATTTTACAGTATTTTGTAATGAAAATTGATACATTTCGAATGGCTTCGTCAAAGCATACTGACACTATGCTACAACCCCTACCGTGTGCCGTCGTCGCGGTGCTTTGGGCCATTACAGTCGCTCACGCGGAGGAAATGGTGAATACAAGTACGTTTACTATAATATGCAATGCATGCGGAATGATATTTATGCTGAATAAACGCAAACGCATCCCTTCCGATACCGCACGAGGCTTCACCGGTGGCGTCCACGTTTGGATAGTGAGTCGCACGAGACAAACCGACGGGAGCGAACATTCCCTGCATGAGGATGCATTGTTTTTAGGATGTCATGTGACAAACATACCTATATAATGTGTGTACTTTCAGGTGCTGTAGAAGATAGCGGACGTTGCATATTGCAGTTCGACAGGTGGGTCATTCCAAGACAGGGTAATCTTTTGTCACTGAATGTGTCAAGAGGGTCCAGCGACCTTGTTGGGTGCTGCCAAGAGTGTATAGAGACGAGTGGATGCAATCTTTGGATATTTTGCAATGGATTGAACGATTGTGAGATTCCTGACGTTTTAGCGGATCGTATCAATGTGACGACGCTGGCATTCCAGGGATGTTTGCTATGGGAAGCAATGCCAACTACAGTGCAAGGAAAAGATGCTCTAGAGTATCTCTCATCTGATGTTCCTAACATTGTCTCTTCTGCTGTGAACAACTTTGAGCGAAATGCGATGTTGGATGGATTTGATTATTATCCAGCACAAATTCTTCAAGACAAGGAGTTGGCACCATGTGATATTCCTGCATCATTTGGAGGGCTGGATTATTCAGCCAACAACCAAGAGTACTGCCATATTTATGAAGAATTGGAGACGGTGGCTAAAGTCTGTAGAAGTATGACAAATTGCAATGGTTTTACCTATATCCAACCGAATGGGAGTGCTTCGTATGGGCGTCTCTTGAGTGGATTGCAGGGGAACATGCCACTGGAGACCCGTATTGATCCTTTTTCGACCACTTGGGTAGAGGAATATACTGCATCATCCCATTCAGTCAGAGCACGCATATATTGGGCTACGTGCATTGCGTTTTCCTTTTCCATCAGTGTATCATTGTTTTCTCAGTATTGATCATCAATTATTCACTCATCAATCAGCATATTTGTTTTTCATGCATGTCTTTTTTAAACACAAGCACATTCAATACACACAGTTGAGCACAGCACAGTTTACATTTCAATGCGCATTCAATACAAAAGTGACTCAAGATTCAAATTCTAAATCTAAAATATCATCTCTTGGTAGAACAGGCACGTCCCGAAGCTGTGGGGAATGTGCCAATGCCAAATCATATCCAAAGTGAGGAATGGGATTATAATATGTATCCATGTGCTCTGTCACGTCCCAATGTTCCCCTGTACTGCTATTTCCATGTTTCTGGACACGACCGTCTCCAAAATGATTTTCACCCCACCACCTCTGATACTTGTCTTGTCCTGGGATCTCTTGCCACGTCTCTCCATTCTTCTCCCCAACACCATGTTTGAACTCTTCCCTCCACTTATCTCCCCACTTGGTCAGTCCACCATACCCATCGGGGCGTTCAGCCCATCGATCGGTCCATTTTACACAACCACCAAATCCATCATAGTCTTCTCCCCATGTTTCATGCCAGACATCCCCTCCATCCCGTCCCCATTTGTCAGCCCATTTCTCTGTCTTCCCACCACTCCAGTACACTTCTGACCATTTTTCTTCCCATTCCTGCTGATTCGCAGCTCTCGCCCATTTATGTGCATTTCTTAGTACCATTGGCTGTTTCGTCTTTTTATCGATGCTTATTTTTTCCGTCCAGGTCTCCCGCCATGCATCCCCCGAGTCATTAATTCCATACTTTTCAGCCCCTAATTCCTTCATGCCAGACCAATCACTCACTTCCCACCATCTTTCTGTCCACGCAACGGTTCCATCCTTATTTTGACCAGACACTTCTGTCCATCTGTACCAGTACCCATTCTCGCCAAACTCTTCCCCACTCTCCGTTGTCGACGTCATCTCTGTCAACCCAACAGTCATTGCCTCCTCATAGATTTCTTCATCCTCAGACTGGAATTTCAGAGTTAAACTCTCTGGAAATAAGCTCTGAGAACCTTTGATCGATTCCTCCGGCGCTTCAGGTGCCAACGGTGACCCAGCAAACCACATCTCCTGCGGTGTCTCCGAGTCCTTCTCCTTAAACATCATCCTCGGCCCCTGCTTTTCCTTTTTCGGGGCAAGTAAAGGGCCGGCATCTACCTTTCCTCCAAACCAACCATCAAGTGACGTTCCTACAGACGATGGTGGCGCTAGAGAAGAGCCCGAGAAACCATCTTTTGTGTCACGCTGTGTGTTCAAAAATGCAGGCCTCTGCCTCGATTTCACAACTCCAACAGCTCCTCCATCTCCTCTCTTCACACTGGGAGTCTCATCCACATACTTTGACCGTATATCTTGCAGCGCCTCCGCCGCATCACGAAGCACCCCTGATGTCCTCTCAATTAATTCATCCACCTTGTCATCTGCATCTGCATCCCCACCTTGTACGGATTTTGCCGCAATAAAATCCGCAAACAGCGGCCTTGATGTCACCTCTTCAGTATAATTTTCATCTCTAGATGCAATAGCCATCGCAAAACGCCCACGGAACCCATTCAGAGTCGTATATTTTTGCGTCAAGGGCACTGGCCCTTGCCTCACAAGAGTCGTGGTATAGCACGACGATCGCATGGTTCTTTTCAACCGCATTCTTCCTATGGGTTTACCCACATTCTTCATTTCTATGAATATACATCATGCAGAACCGATCAAGAAAGGCTTCTGTACCATGTCCACACGAGCTCCATCGTCGACACTGCAAGTGCCCGGTATTGGTATGCCCATCAAACAGATCACTCGACCGAAGTCGGCAATCCGATCCATTGTAGCGTTCGTTTGACATGAGACCATGGTATTTTGGAGAAGGGTTGGAGCCCATTAGTCGAATATCTTACTTTTTGAAATGAGTATTGTAACACTGTAAGGGATTCGCGTGACCAAGCACTGCACAGGTGCGTGGCTCTTGTTCTCTTTGACAACATCGCGTTGAACTCGTTGGTCTCATATTCCTGACGCATGGTTGAAAAAAGATTATATTGATGGCTAAAATCATGATTACCATTGTCGGCGAGCCATGCTGCTCGATTTTCTACGTTGGTGTTCGGGCCCCTCCATGATTCCGGGGGTTGGAAAGGAACATGCGGATATCCGTTGACTGTTGGTATTGTGTTGGTGCAGAATGAATCAAAAGGTATATATGGTGTTGATAATGTGATTGAGGACGTGTACGAAGAGCAGTTGTCATGGTGGGACTTGAAGTGTTGTTGATAGTGCTTGTGCTTGCAAGCATTGGGGTCCCGTGGCATGCTGTGAGTGCGTCAGATGAGGTACATGGCGTACCACTATCGCTATGCGGGGATGGGAGAATCTTGTCGCGGAAGTTGTTGCAGCAAGTGGAGGATAGTGGTACATCTCCTGAGGAGAATCGGCCTGTGGAAGTGGATTCAACAGTTCAGCTGTGCATGCCATCATTTAATACGTATTACTTCCCATTTGCGAATGGAAACAGACAAATAGTAGATCCAGTGACGAATTTGAAGGCGTCGTCGAGAGAATGTTGTGCGAGTTGCCTGGAGAATGACAAGTGCAATGCATGGCAGTGGTGTCCCGTGGAAGTTGGATGCTCATTTGCAAACACAACTGGAAAGAAGTTGAGCAATACGTCATTTCCGTATTTAGGCTGTCAGTTATTAGATTTAGAAGGATTCACGCAGTATGTGTTTGATCTATCGGATGTGAAGTCGAAGGGAGAGAATATTCCATTCATAGCTGGAGCGCCACTGAATGTGAGTGTGCCTGATGTGGATGGGTATGAGGTGTTTCCTGGTAATGAACTCGGAAGAGCATTTGACTTTAAATGCGATCTGTCTGGCTTTTCTGAGTCTCCCAGTATCGTAAATTTGACGGATTCTTTGGTGTATAATAGCACAGATCAGTATGGATGTATGATCCAGGGTCCGGCAAATCTGATTGCCGCTGTGTGTTCAGAGGTTGAGGAATGTTTGGCGTTCAATTTTTATAGGAAAGGATTAGATCCCTCAAACAGTCAACCGACTCCATTTCAAGGAAGTGTGGGTATTCTGAAGACTGGGGATCTTGCAGATTCATTTGTGACAGAGGTTGAATTGAATCCAAATGCTGCAATTTACGTGGAAGATGGGTTGCTACCGGAATCTGTGAATGTAGCAGAACAAGCGGGAGTTGTGGCCACTGACGAGACTGATACCTCGAATGATGGGACATCGACTGTGGTCATTGCAGTTGTTGCCAGTGTTGTTGGTGTCGTTCTCATAGCTGCATTGATTGGAATGGTGTACTACATTAAACGGTATCAAAAGATGACTCGATCTTTCCCAAGTGCGAATCGATCATCAAATGATGATGAGAATAATGACAAGAATAAAGTGGGCCACATTAGAAACTCTTCAGAAGAAGACTCATCTGGAGACTTTTTAGAAGAGAGTGCAGAAGACAGTGGCTCTCCAACATCTGTCGATGTCATAGGGCGACTGCCGCGTCAACAAACAGTTGTTGTATCAGAGGTTCCGAGACCAAACGAAATGGCTTCATTTAACCAAACTCCAGATAGATCAACTTCTCCACCTGATTCAATGCCAGCTGGCTCTTCTGCGCGTGATTTAATGGATGCATTTTCTCAAATGTACAAGCAGAGGCCAGCTGTAGACTACTTGCAATTGGGAAGTCTTTTGGAGGATGATGAAAGTAAGGCAGCAGCAGAGTTGGAAGCAGCAGTAGAAGAGAGCCGCAAAAGCTCTGCCAGTGCTAGCTCACGAACACAGCATAGAGAAAGTACAAAAATACCATCAGTGATTGCCCATGAATCATCTGGACTGGCCGATGCCGGGTTAGTTGATGACTGGTCTATTTTACCAGAGGAAGTTGAGGTCTGCCGGCGACCTGATGGGACATGGTGGCAATTGGGTACTGGTGGTTTTGGAACAGTATACAAGGGATTGTATCATGGTGTACACCCCGTAGCAATTAAAATCATCCACCATATAGAAGAAGAGCGACATAAAGACTCTTTCATTAGAGAAGCGTCCCTTCTGAAAGCCCTTCGCCATAAGAATGTAGTGCAGTTTTTGGGAGCCTGTTTGGATGGACCTCATGGAACAGCACTGCTTGTAACAGAGCTCATGGAGCTTGGGGACCTGTGGAGGGCTTTGTCAGCAAAAGACCCTCAAGGAGAGCGAATATTCTCCTGGTATAGCAGAGGAGCCCAATGTTTGGTTGATGTAGCAAGAGGGCTCCATTACCTTCACTCTCGAAGAGTTGTTCACTTTGATTTGAAGTCTGCAAATATTCTGCTGTCTAGAGCCGGGACAGCAAAACTTGCCGACATTGGAATGGCAAGAGTTTTGAATAAGAGTTATTTATCAGTCATCAGTGGCCTAGGAACCTTTGCCTGGAGTGCCCCTGAAGTTCTGGCTGGAAAGAGATGCACAGAAAAGGCTGACATTTTCTCATTTGGCGTGGTACTGTGGGAGATTTGCACAGGGGAGGCACCTGCTCGTGGTGACATGCGTCCATTGCAAGCGCCAGAGGATTGTCCTCAGGAGATTGTGGATTTGTATCAGGCATGTACTGCTGAAAATCCTGACGACAGGCCAACCGCAAAAGATCTTCTTGACGCCCTTGGGCGAGTCTGCGATATTTCCAGATGACGATCCTATACATATGATTACTATTTATAGAGCGCTTCTATTCGAAGAGAATAATATTTTTCGTCAAATATAATTATAGAGATGGTATTGTAAGACATTTGTAGTGAATGATTCTAAAGATTGATATGTATGGTGAAGAAGAAACGACAAGCAATCAAGCAAAAAAAAATAAAAAAATGCAAAAGCCTAGGCCCATCATCTGTTCTCATGTCACTTGGACATTAATACTATAGCCGGTGGGACATAGGTATTCTCTGCTACGTTGCTGCCTTCCACAACCCCATAGACCCTGAGAATAATATTGAATTTTGAACCCGAAACAGGAAGCCAATTAGCTTCTGGCACACCTACAGGCCTTGTTTTGGATATATATATAGTCACACCACCATCTGAATCCGTCTCAAGACCTTGGGTGTAACTTGCGACGTGGTATTTGTTGGCATCATTGGGAATCAACTCGACAGTGTATGGAGTGTATGCAGTGACACTCCAAAACCGTCCAACTGGAGGAATATCCTCCGGGGAAAATTTCAACAAATATACAGCGTCATTTCCCCCAGTCAATGCAATACCATCACCATCAACAAACGTGTGATAGTACGCAGCAGTCTCCATTGTATTACCCCATTGAATAAATTCCGTGGTTGAAGCTCTATTCAGGGTATCATTCCCCCAATCCCCCATATCAGTGAAATGAATCCATCCATTTCCATCCGTATTTGTGAGATAATTTTCCAGCAAAGCGTTATATCCAGCAATGGCTCCCTTTTGGAACTCTCCATCATTGGTCCGTGCATCAAACGCAGCATCAAACTGGTCAGACACAGATTGCTCCATGGGGGTCAAAGGTGGAATAAATTTCGACTTGACTGACTCTTGAAGCTGCTTCAGATACATAATTGGCGCCAACTGCACCATGTTATCCGCGATAGACTTGTACGGCGTTGAAAACAACTCGACTGACACTATTTGGAGACCACCTGCCTCTGCATTGTTTTCATATTCAGTCAAATTCGCAAGCTTAAGTCCCCTCCGAAAAGCATTCGTCTTTTCCAGAATACTGGTACCATCAGGAAGGGATACATCCGCCCTAAAGATGAGCATGGTGTGATTGTATGGCACATTAACCACATCATACCCTCCTCCCCCTGGGGCCTCCCCAGCCATAGGCCCCTTCAACAGATACGTTCCACCTCCCCCATACTCACCGGCCTTGTGATTCTTCAGATCACCAGTATCCAAATACGTCCCAAATGAATCCGCAAGAATCACAGAATACCCCACATCCGTGTCCGGCACCGTCAGCACCAAAGGCCCCTTGCTCAGATCAACAATCGTAGCACCATACAATGTGTCCACATTGATGGCCACCACAGAGTGAAATTCTGGCGTAATCTCATCCGGTCCAAATAAACTATTGGTGGGAAATTTCTCCCACTGCTTCACACTGAGCCAGAGAGGCCAAAAGGTGATCACATAGTCCTTGGCAATGGCAAACTCCTGCAGCAGGACGAGTCATGAGTATGAAACAGGACACGCTGCTGTCAATGTATCCACCACCACCACCACATCAACATCATATGATACATTATTAAACGTGTCTTGATACGCATACAATCACGCACCGGTGTGGTCGCTGCTGCAGCGACAGCACCGCAGAACACAACCCAAAAGATACCCAGCTGTTGTACTCGCATATTTCAGAGAATTTGATAAAACCCAAATCACATTACAAACAAATATATCCAAATATGTATGTAGAAACACCGCAACGAATAGAATTTGCCGGATTCATAACACGACCATCTCTTACCCTTAAGTAATCGCCACTGGGTCGAATATTCCCTTGAGCACGATGAGACAAACGCCAGGTCGATGACGCCATTTTATTATTACAAATTAAGGCATGCCATGGCGAGAGATGGGGGTCTCTCCTCCTTGATGAGAGACTCATCCTCATGAGATAAGTCAACAATAGAATTCTATTTTCCATGAGGAAATCAAATTAACAATAGTTTCTGCTCGCCATGATAGTAGGAGAGCACGCATGTGAGTATCGAAGAACGCGTTTGTCTCAATGTGTGTCTTCGTTAATCCATTGAGACACAGTCTCCATCATGGGTTCGTATCACACCTGAGAATACATATACTAACCATTCGTGACATATTGGATCAATACCAACAGAGAATAATAATAGGATGAGAGCACGTTGTATTTGGTTGCTCTTGTGTTTGTCTTTGACCTTGTCAGTAGAATGTCGAAGCACCGGGTCTTCTTCTCTCCACAATAGATTTAGCATGATGTTTAGTGATAGAGTAAAACGACAGAGACGGCGACTAGCACAGGAGGAACTGCTCTGCGACCCTTCTGTGTCTGCGTGCACTGCTTCCTCTTCTGGCGAGTCCTCGTCTGTGCAGGTCATCCAGGGTGGTATTCTCGTGACTGGGTGCAGTATCATCGATAACTCGACGGTATTGAGCGGAACGACAATAATACCAAGGTTATATACCATTGCGGGGTCGAGGCGAGGGTGCTGTGCAACCTGTGCCCGTCGGGATGGGTGCAATGCCTGGAACTTTTGCATGCATCCCAGCGGATGCCGTGTCCCTGACAGGCTCAACGTCACGGCATTCCCCGAGACACCAGATGACGTCTCTCGAGTTCCATATAAAGCGTGTATATTATTATCAAAGAGACCTGCATCTTCTTCTTCCTCGGAATTCTTTGAAAAGGACAGCGATTTTTCATCTGGGCAGATGAGCAGAATGTTCATGCCTTCTATATCAGGGTACCGCACCTTTCCGAGCATGAACATATCAGCGACCTATGATTTCACCTGCGGGTATAGTCCGACAAAAACTCGATGTGAAATTTATGGATCAGCATCAGAAATCTCTGATATATGCAGTGCCGATCCCAGATGCAAAGGCTTTGTCTTTTTGCCATCCATTACTGGTGATTCCTCTCAGAATCTGGGTATTCTGAAGCGAGGACCGACGGGCGGTGGGTTGATCGAAGAAGATGAACTAATACAAGACCCTCAATCAAACGTCTATGTGCTGACAGAGCAAGGTCTCGAGGCTAAGAGTCCGGTTGAGAAGAGCAATGGTGGTTCATCAAACACGGTGTTGTGGATAGTCTTGCCAACAATTGCGGGCGTGTTGATCATTGCCATGGTGGCCATCATGCTGACATTCGCACTCATGACTCGTACGCATGGCAAAGCATTGCGTCGTGAGGAAGAAGAAGAAGAAGAAGACAGAGAAGATGTTGACGAGGGCCATCCAAGTAGAGTACAAGAAGAAGAAGAAGAAGAGCTGCGTCGTGACTGAGATATATCGAGCGATCGATCGATCGAGACATTATTTAATAATAAATAATAACTATATCTATATATAAGTAAGTAATAAATATTGTCAGTCGCTATTCTGATTGTTTGATGAAGTGTCGTATACATTATCATGGGTGAGGATGGAATGCCACATGGCATTCGAAAACGCGTTATCAAGGACAATGGCATCAAATCCGCTACACACGCGCATACATATGAAAAAAAGCAGGAAAAGAAGAATGCATCAGTCCCAGGAGGAACAACAGCAACAACAGCAGCAGACCATACGAGTACGTTTCGGGTCCTCCTCCTCCTGCCTCTGATGGGCCTCTTGGTTCTGTTTGGTGTGGTTGGAACCCTTCGAATGCGACAGCATTCGGTCTTGCCGACGTCACGTCATAGTAGTATGAAGGTGTTTACCACCGAAGAATTGGGCATGTATGATGGGAAGGAGCGGCGTGGTGGTCCACTGTACTTGGCCATTTTGGGGTCTGTCTTTGATGTGACTCAAGGCAAGAGGCATTACGGTATGTTTTCTGTACTCACAATGCCGACTCTTCCGTATGTATATATGTATATGTACATATGCAGGGCCGGGAGGGTCGTATCATTTCTTTGCTGGAAGGGATGCATCAAGGGCCTACACCACTGGCAAGTTTGATGTCGACCTACATGATGATATTCGCGATCTATCACCGGAACGGATGGCAGAGCTCGTCGACTGGAGAAATTTTTATATCAATAGTGCCAAATATGTCCATGTTGGGCGTGTGATTGGGCGATTCTACGATGACAAGGGCAATCCATTGCCATTGCTGGGCATTGTGGAATCACACGCAGCAGACTACAAGAAGAATACGACCGAGAGCAGTGCGTCTGGAGCGCGATGCGGGTTTCGATGGCATAAAGACTCTGGATCACAGGTGTATTGTGATGAAAAGGACAAGACGGTTCCGAGGAAAGTCAGGTCAGATGATGGGGGAGAGGCATGCCTGTGTCTCCCATTGACTGAGGCTGCTGTGAATGATACAGTCCAGGGCTACCCTGGCTGTGCAGCTGATAGCAGGACGTGTTCCACATCGCCAGGCAAACAGTCGTCTACTAGCAGTAGTATTTGACAACAATGATGCGAGTGTCTTGATATCCAGTCAGTTGCAACTCCAATATTGGAGGAGGAGGAGGAGGAGGAGGGAATTTTTTAATTCGTCGCCTTCGGAAGGGATTGGGCGGAGTAGGGTATCTAGATGGCATCGCCCCTGTTGGCAAACATGCTTTGTCCATGCTATTATTTATTTCTTACAAATATATTTAATACTACGAGTAGTACGTAGTCATCGCACGAGTATGTGTGTCTGTATGTGACGAGATTCCAATCGTTCATTTCTTTTCTGAAGAGGAACAAACCTATTCTATTCATGGAGACTGCGTATGCGAGTTCCAAGGAGGAGGTACGTTGGATTTTTATAGCGCATTGATTGTATGAGATTGGGGGCCTGCTTCTTTGTCACGCATTGATGGAGTCCACAACCACAACCGGATGTGATTTCTTGGTTTTTTGTTTTTTCAAAACACACATCTCTCTCTTTCTCTCGTTGGTGTTTTTCTTTAATGCGTATCGAATGGGATGCTGTGGAAACAAGTAGATGATGATTCAAAGATGAACGTATACTATTATGGTGTAGGTTTTGAATCATTTCTCTGTGACTCTGGAGCATGGTTTGAGTTCAGATGCTGTGCAACAGCATAGGATTCGGTATGGGAAGAATGAGCTGCCGACTGATCCAGGTATGTATACTACTGCTACTAATAATAAGTCAGTCAGTCAGTCATGGTTTATGTATATTCATGGTTGGGTGTGATGGTGTAGGTACTCCGTTCTGGAAGCTGGTGTTGAAGCAGTTTGATGATTTGTTGGTCAAGGTGTGTTGCAGTCGCATAGTCCGAGTATTGTATGAAGAATACGATCCATGTGTGGGCGGTTGTGTTGTGTAGATTCTGATCGTTGCTGCTGTGATTGATTTACTGATTGCGTTATCAAATGGGGAGCATGGGGCATCAGCGTTTGTGGAGCCTGGTGTGATTATTCTGATTCTTGTTGCGAATGCGACAGTGGGGGTTGTGACAGAGACGAATGCAGAGGCGGCGATTGAAGAGTTGAAGGCGTATGAAGCGGAAGTTGCGACTGTGTTTAGAGATGCGCGATGGTTTGTTGTTCCAGCGGCAGACTTGGTGCCGGGGGATGTGGTTGAAATGTCAGTAGGGGGTAAGATTCCTGCTGATATTCGAGTGCTTCAGTTGTTGTCGCCGGATTTCAGGGTAGATCAGAGTATTTTGACAGGAGAATCGGAGAGTGTGTCAAAGTCTGAAGAGAGTGTGAGTATGTCAAAAGCTGTGAATCAGGACAAGACAAACATTGTGTTTTCTGGGACTGTGGTGACTGCCGGCAGGGCAATTGGAGTTGTGGTTGGTACTGGTGAGTCCACGGCTCTGGGTAAGATACGGAATGCTATGGCAAGTGCGAGTGAACATGAGACGCCTTTGAAACAGAAGTTGGATCAGTTTGGAACATTTCTGTCCAAGTCTATTGCTGTCATTTGTATTCTTGTGTGGGTTGTGAATTTGCCTCACTTTTCTGATCCCTTGCATGGGTCATGGTTTGGAGGGGCGTTGTACTACTTTAAGATTGCTGTTGCCCTGGCGGTCGCTGCTATTCCGGAAGGGCTTCCAGCTGTGGTGACAACATGCCTTGCGTTGGGTACACGACAAATGGCCAAGAAGAATGCCATTGTTCGAAAGCTTCAGTCTGTGGAGACATTGGGGTGTACCTCTGTCATTTGTTCTGATAAAACAGGAACGTTGACGACAAATCAAATGAGTGTGGTTCGAGTGGCAAGTTATAATAAAAATGGGAAGCTCAAAGAATATCAGGTCACAGGAACATCTTTTGCTCCAGAAGGTCACATATTGGGTGTTGATGGGAAGAGGTTGGAGCATCCTGGGGACTCTCGGGTTTTGCTTGAGATTGGTGCCTGCTCGTCTTTATGCAATGAATCCCACTTGATTTATTTACCCGACAAGAATACGTATCAGAGAGCTGGCGAGGCAACGGAGGTGGCGCTTCGTGTGTTGGCTGAAAAGATTGGCTTGCCAGGGTATTCTGCCATGCCAACAGCGCTCTCAAGACTTCCACAGCAACAGAGAACAACGTATTGCAATGACGCGTGGAAACAGAAAATGAAGAAGATATTTACGTTGGAGTTTGATAGGAAAAGAAAGCTCATGAGCACATTGTGTGAGGACTCGGAGAGTGGGCAGTTGGTGCTGTACTGTAAGGGAGCACCTGAGATTGTACTTGGCAGGTGCACATCCGTATTGGCTGAAGATGGAAGTCAGGTTGCTCTTCAAGATTCACTTGTGAAGAAGTTCCAGTCACAAATTGAGCATTTTGCGCGAGACAGGGCTCTTCGATGCCTTGCACTGTGTTACAGGAAATGGGATGGGCGAGACAGGAGGCAGGTAACGGTGGATGATGAGAATCGCTTCTGTTTGATTGGAATAGTCGGTATGCAAGATCCTCCAAGGTTGGAGGCAAAACATGCTATGGAACAATGTAAATTGGCAGGGATTCGGGTTATTATGGTGACAGGTGATAACAAAGTGACAGCTGAAAGTGTTGCACGACAGGTATCATTGGTCAACTCTGCGAGCCATGGAGATGATCTTGAAATTGCTGGAAGCAGCAACAATAGTCTGGTGATGACTGGTTTGGAGTTTGATGAACTTTCAGACTCGCAGAAAGCTTCTGCTGCATCGCAAATATCGATCTTCTCTCGAGTAGAGCCAGCACATAAAACAGTGCTTGTTCAAATCCTCCAATCTCAGGGTCATGTGGTTGCTATGACGGGTGATGGAGTGAATGATGCGCCTGCATTAAAGACTGCTGACATTGGTGTTGCCATGGGGTCTGGCACATCTGTTGCAAAACACGCATCAGACATGGTCTTGGCAGACGATAATTTTGCCACCATTGTGTCGGCCGTTGAAGCAGGCAGGTCAATTTATGCAAATACGAAGCAGTTCATCAGATATATGGTTAGTTCAAATATTGGAGAAGTCGTAGCGATATTTTCAGCGGCTCTTTTAGGAATTCCAGAGTGTCTGAATCCAGTGCAGTTGTTGTGGGTGAATTTAGTCACAGATGGCCTTCCCGCAACAGCTATTGGTTTTAACAAGCCCGACAGTAACATCATGAGGAGGCCGCCTAGGAGCGCAAGTGAAGGTATTGTTGATCGCTGGCTCTTCATTAGATATTTAGTTGTCGGTGCCTATGTTGGTATGGCGACGTCTCTAGGATTTTTATGGTGGTTCATGATGTATGAAGAAGGTCCCAAACTGTCATGGTCTCAGTTGAGATCATTCCAACATTGTGGTGAGGGCCAAAACCCAGATTGCTCTGTGTTCGAAACAAGACTCCCTTCAACGGTTTCTATGTCTGTTCTTGTCGTGGTAGAAATGTTCAATGCTCTCAATGCATTGTCAGAAAACTGTTCGCTATTGACCTTGCCACCGTGGAGCAACCCATGGCTGCTTGGCGCTATTTCTCTCTCAATGCTTCTCCATGTGGCAATTATATACATTCCTCCTCTATCGGTTATGTTTAGTGTTAGCGCATTATCTGGGCGTGAGTGGATCGCTATTTTGGTGCTTTCTTTTCCCGTGATTATTTTAGATGAAGTGCTCAAGTTTATCAGCAGGAATTTCATGCACAGCTCCATGGCCCTGCCCAGCCGGAGCGTTGGAGTCGTGTCAGAAATGCAAGTGCATCTCAAACTGCTCCTTTCAAAATTATTTCGCAATTCTTCAAAGGAGGAGGCCAAAAGAAAGTCAAGCGAAGCCATTCCTCTCGTAGAGAGATCACCATCCTATGTATAGACATTTTACATTATGGTGCTTTAAGATAAATATTTAGCATTTTGTTTCCTTTGACAAGCATCACATGACCATGTATGCGTTCCTTCTGGAACATTCACACATCGAGTATGCATCCATGTCTCGCAAACATCACATGCAACCATTGCTTCACCATCATCGTCTCTTGTCCCACAAGGACAATTAACAACCCAGTCTTCTGGTCCACCAGCATGTAACCAGACGCTGTCCAAAATATAGCCTTCTCCTACCACTTGCAAGTCGAGACCTATTGATGATGGTCCGAGAAGCTGCCGTAATTGTATATTCTCAGGCAGGACTCTACTCTGAACTCCTTTGCTCTTGTTTCCAAAGTTCTCTGGGGAAATGACACCAACGGCTCTGAACTTGGAAAACATGTGATATAATTCACGGAACTGATTTGTAACTTCATCAAGATATTGTTTTATGGTTGCCGATATGTCCATTATGAGAATCTCTGGTGGAGGGATGATAGATAAACACTTTCTTCCAGATCTTGTTGCAGATACACTTTTTGTATTCAACTCTCGAGGCATCTCTATACGTGTCCAGACCCTGATTGACTCTGAATTATTCTGTTGTTTATTCTTAGATGGTTCTGGATATGAATGATAACCTTTCATGAAGAGTTTCGTATCGCGCAACACTTGAACTTCTTTCGCGAGGTGACGAGCCTTCAGTACCTTGTGGGTAGTCTTCATCTGAAATGCAGCTGCTGCATTCTTTGCTGCTATCTTCGCTACCTCTGGCAGGTATATCTTCAAGGTACACATGAAAAGATAATGTAAATCTCTCGTTATTTGATTGCGTACCAAATTGACGTCCCCTGGGTCGGCAACATCTGCCCCAGGATCCAACAAATGCCATGGTCTCGATATTCTAGTTGTCTCATCCTCGTCACTCGGCGACAAAGCTGAAGTCCAAAGAGACTCAAGAGTTGCATCAATAGACGCTCTGACATATGTTTGTATGTCCTCCGCATGGTATCGATGACTCACACCATCCTGACATGGCTCTCCTGTGGTCACAGCATTGGACAGTGCTGCACTGCGAGACCTGGTATTCCTCGTGTGCCTGGGACTCAATTCTTCCGCAGCTTCTCCGTAAGCAAAACTTGGATTTTGTAATTTAAAATGAGCATTATCTTCTTTTAGGGTTTCCTTGCTCAGTGGAGGGTTCCACCCTTCTGGAAACATCCCCATGTGATGCAAACATTCCCTGTCAATCTCAATTGTATTATCAACGAGAGTGATGCACTTTGATGCATCACCTTCTTGAATCTCAAGAAGTCCCTGGATCCATCTCAACAAAACAGGGAGAAACTCCCACCATGAGTCCTGCATAAAATACAATAGGATCTTGTATTGACTGGGAACAGATGCCACAGTATTACAACCACTCACCTTGCATGTTACAACAGGACCAGATCCCCCGAGAAGATTTGAAAATGCTGCCTCCATATCGGACCTGGTTTTCGACTGACCTATTATTGCCTTCGCTTTAGGAATGAGCGACTTCAACGCTCGGCACAACTGTCTTGCCCTCTCCACAAAATCATCACGGGACAAGTTAGCCTTGTACTTCAAAACAGCAGGGTTTGCACTATTATTCCTACTGTTCTTGATCGATTCAAGTTTGGATTCTTCTTTCTTTTCTAATAAACGCAGCGTACTCTCATCTGATCCACTCATAGGTGCACAACTACCTTTCAGTCTCCAGGGAGTAATTTCTAAATCAAATTTCCGCTCTTTGCCGTCCATCATTCTCAATTTATGCATCCTACCTCTATTCACTGGCATTGCAACTACAGTACCCTGCACTATTTCATCTCTCATTAAAATCTCTAATTCACTGTTCAACGTGACATCCTCAATACTGCACGGAGCATGATTGTGATCTACATGCAAGTCATTCAGACTCTTCCCTATCTGCGATGTCGTTGCAGTGGTAGGCTTCATGTCTCCTGAAGCATCTTTTTTTTTCTGCGGAGGGGCGGAAAACCGAATACCTTTCCTCTTCTTCTTGTGAAATGGACCAGCCTTTCTCTTCTTCAACTCACTCTCCCCACCAGAAACGGCCTCCTGGGCTTCTGCGATACATTTTGTGTCAAAAAATGGAGCAGCTTGCTTTGGATTTAATTGCAAATAAAGCAATCTATACAACAAAGCACCAAAATCCCGAACAAGTGCTGCACCCCCAACAGGGAGAGAATATCTCTGAATAATCTCAGGAACGTGCTCTTCAACTCCTTCAAAATCATGTAGTATGTGTGACAAGAGAGTCGAGCTAACATATGTACCAGCATCTTCCCACCGCTTCTCAGTTATGTTGTAAGGACCTCTGCCAAACTTGTACCCAAACAAGCCATACCAAGTCTGACCATACCCTAGAAAGTAGGATATCCGAAGCTCCATACCACTCTTTGATGAAACATCCTCCACTGTCACATCCTTTGCCTGTAACATATCACACAATACATCCCATAAAGCCATTATCTGCAGTCCAGTCACCCCTCGCGACCCACCATACATGCCATTAATCCGCAACAAGTGCCCATATCCATTTCCATGGATGACCCCATGTAACCGATGTTTTGTAGAGTCGTAGATTGTTGGATCAGCATTATAAATTGACGCATGGTGCTCTGCTGTTTCGCTGATAACCTTTGAGGGTAAACTAATGCTCGATGCGTGATCCTTACCAAGCCTACATGCTTCCGTAATAGCTGCCAAGGAGGTGGGGTCGTCCAGGGAGTCAGGCCCGGTTTCTGCCGGGATGACAAAATGATACTTTTTCGAGCAAACGGGGTGCGTCCCCCAGCCTATAATCCTGCATTGGTCACACACACTCGTTTCTTCTGTCACATTCTCCTCATAAATGTATAATTCAAGCCCATCTTTCAGTTCGACACTCCAACAAGAACTCCCACCAGGAAGCCGGATTTCGTGGCCTTTACAGCCTACGTATCGCTTGATATTGACACTAAAACTCGATCGAGTGTATTCTGGTGCGTCATCACCACTAGATGGCGAAGCATCCTGTTTCAGAAGGGGAGACTGGTTTGAAGACTTTAAAATTTCCTCTGGTCTCATCCTACCGCAGCACGAATGATCTACGCCACCTGCAGTGCCACCCCATTCATTTACAATCGCTATTGATGAATTTAAAAGTGAATCAAAGTGTCTCTGCTTCTTTGTCTCCATTCGAGTTCCTACTTTAGAGTAATTTAGAAAACGTTGCATGCATTGGTCAATACGGCTGTCTATGTGCATGCATTGCTATGTAAAACTTTATTTTAGAAACAAATAAGAGTCAAGGAATCTCAGGAAGACAGGAAGGGCGAAATAGTGTGGAAAATATGAGTGCTGGAGATGCCAATTTGGTTATCGGCCGGGCTGGTGATCCGATGGCTATACGAGTAGCAGCCGCGGCAGAACTATCAAAAAAGCCTCTGAAAATAACTGCAATGGCCGAATCAAGAAAAATAGCCGAGGATGCCATTGCCCCTTTCAGCCGCAAAACGCTCTTCTTGGTTTTGACTGACGGGAGCGTGCTCAGCGAGCCGAATGCGATGGCTCGATACTTGTATGGATGTGATAAGGTTGATATTATCTGTGAATCACGTTTGGAATGGGAGGAATCGGTGCTGCGCCCAGCAGTATACTCTGGTGACTCTGGTGCTGTTCAAAGACTGGTGACTGAGGAACTTGGTTCCCTCGTGGACGGGCATCCTATCGATTTGGCTGATATTTCCATTGCGTGTACGCTGAAGTCTGCCTTGTTGTTGGGAATGGAGCTCTCAGATGACGCGAAACAGTATGTTGGAAAGGTGATGGAGACTGCAGAAGTTGTGGCAAGTCTGGAAAAGATTGGGTTTGGAAAGGTTGATGATGCCATGTCTGCACAGGTTGTCAAATCAGATGTAGATGAAATTGATGGAAACAAAATAAAGCTTCCTAAAGTTGGAGACAGGAATATTTTGATCACGTCTGCTCTGCCATATGTCAACAATGTCCCACATCTTGGGAATATAATTGGTTGTGTGCTGAGTGCCGATGTCTATGCCCGGTTCTGTAGAGCACGTGGATATAACTGCATATATGTATGTGGAACTGATGAGTATGGAACTGCAACAGAGACTAAAGCTATTGAAGAAGGGTTGAGTTGCCAGGAATTATGTGACAAATACAATGCCATTCACAAGGAGATTTATGACTGGTTTGATATTAAGTTTGACAAATTTGGGAGGACTCCTACGCGCTATCAGACAGAAATAGCCCAGGAAACGTTCAATCAGTTGAGAGAGAATGGGTACTTGGAGGAGAAGACAGTGGAGCAGTTGTACAGTGAGCCCCTGCAGAAGTTTCTGGCAGATCGGTATGTGACAGGTACCTGCCCAAAGTGTCTCTATGAAGATGCCAGAGGGGATCAATGCGATTCGTGTGGGTCTCTGTTGAATCCTACCGAATTGAAGAATCCCAAATGTGCAATGTCAGGCAGCAAACCTGTTCTCAAGAGCACCAGGCATGTGTTTTTGGACTTGCCAAAGCTCTCTGAAGACCTGCAAGCTTACATAGATCGATCTTCCAAAGAGGGAGGATGGAGTTCGAATTGTATGCATGTGACAAAAGCTTGGCTTGATCAGGGTTTGAAATCGCGGTGCATCACCCGTGATTTGAAATGGGGAACACCTGTTCCGTTGGATGGGTTCCGAGATAAAGTATTTTATGTGTGGTTTGACGCTCCGATTGGGTATGTTTCTATAACTGCTACATACTGTGGAGACAAATGGAAAGCTTGGTGGATGCCTAGTGAGTACTTTGTGGATGGTGAATCTGTGCCAGATGTGGAACTTGTGCAATTCATGGGCAAAGATAATGTTCCATTCCATACAATCATCTTTCCTGCATGTCAAATTGGTTCCCAGAAACCTTGGACGATGATGAACTCTATATCGGTAACAGAATATCTGAATTACGAGGATGGTAAGTTTAGCAAGAGCAGGGGGATTGGTGTGTTTGGAAATGATGCCAAGGAGACTGGAATACCTGTAGAGGTCTGGCGATATTATTTACTCTCAATGAGGCCAGAATCTCAGGATTCTGTGTTTCAGTGGGATGATTTCGCAGCAAAGAGTAATGCTGAGCTGAATGATAACTTAGGAAACTTTATCAACAGGACTTTGAAGTTTATTTATGCCAGATTTGATGCAACAGTGCCTGGCACTGCCAATGGCAAGATGGACGAGTCTGTTAACAGGGTTTTGTGCGACTATGGAGAGAAAATCTCCGAGCATGTGGCATCCTATATTCAAGGTCCGTTTTTAGTCAATGATGTTTATTGTTTATTGTGTTATTTTTGCCCATGCATTGACAATTGAATTCATTCTGATGCAGCCCTCGAGTCCAAGAAGATGAAGAGTGCATTGCAATCAGCTATGATGGTTAGCAAATCAGGCAATTTGTTCTTCCAAGAAACAGAGATATGGAAGGTTGTAAAGGAGAATAGAGATACAGCAGCAGCATATATTTCAAGTTGCTTTGGAACATCAGTTGTACTGGCAGCATTGCTTGAGCCTTTCATGCCCAGCCTCACAGCCAAGATTTTGGACCAGATGAATCTTGATTCCTGCCCAAGCATGACAGATGATCTGATAGACAAGTGTAAATCAGTAGGAGACATTGTGGCAGAAGGCCACAAACTTGTGAAAGAGCCTGTTCCAATATTCAAGAAAATCACCGAGGAAGAAGTGTCAGAGTTGCGAGCAAGGTATGCAGGAAGTCAAGCTTCACGTGTGGAAGGCTCAAAGCCGTCTGATGCCGAACAAAAGCAGCCAGAATCCAAGAAAGATAAAGGCAAAAAAGAGAAGAAAGAAGCCAAGGGTGCAAAAGAGGAGCTGTCCTCAAAGATGAAAAAGATGTCACTTTCAGACAAATCAGTAGATATATCTCGAATTGATATTAGAGTGGGAAAGATTGTGGAATGCAAAAAGCATCCTGATGCGGACAGTTTGTATGTCGAAACTGTGGATGTTGGAGAAGAGAAGCCTCGGACTGTTGTCAGTGGCCTAGTTAAATTTATTCCACTGGAACAGATGCAGAATAGAAAGGTTGTTCTCGTTTGCAATCTCAAACCAGCAAACATGCGAGGGATCAAGAGTGAAGCAATGGTTCTAGCAGCAACTGCACCTGATGGAAATTCAGTGGAGCTTGTGGAGCCACCAGCCTCTGCAGAAATAGGATCTAGAATACATGTTGAAGGCTATGAAGGTGAGGCGGACGACATCTTAAATCCCAAAAAGAAAGTTTGGGAAAAGGTACAGGTAGATCTTGGAACCAATGATGCCAAACAGGCTTGTTACAAAGGTGTGCCATTTTCAGGGCCCTGCACAGTTGCTTCCATTGTAAATGGAAGCATTAAATAGAAGACTCTTGCAACGTAGCCATTTTTGATATCAATATGAAACTAGGATACATTTTCATGTCATTCACAGGATCACCTCATCGTACTGTTGTTTGTTCCATAGACTGGCATATTGCCCACCCTTCTCCAGCAACTCAGAGTGGGACCCAGTCTCCACAATTCTACCATGGTCCAAAACAACAATTTTGTCACACTGAGCTGCCGTGGATAATCTATGCGCAACTACTAGACATGTACGCCCTTCAGCGAGCCCAAACAAAGCACGCAACACTGATTTTTCTGTAGCAGAGTCCAAGGCAGAGGTTGGCTCATCAAGGAGCGCAATGGATGGCTGTTTGAGAAATGCACGGGCCAAGGCAATTCTCTGTTTCTCGCCTCCAGACAATTTCAGACCTCTCTCTCCAACCATTGTTTGATACCCATTAGGGAATCGTTCTATCTGATCATGTATGGCAGCATACTTTGCTGCCTCTCTAACCTCCTCATCAGAAGCATCAAGCCTCCCATATCGAATGTTATACTCAACCGTCTGATTGAACAGCACCAAATCTTGTGGAACAATGCCAAAAGCGTCCCGTAAACTGTTTAGTTTAATATTTTGAATATCCTGTCCTCCTACCTTGATCGTTCCTTGATGTGGGTCATAAAATCGAAACAAGAGTCTCAGGATTGTTGATTTGCCACTGCCAGAGGTACCTACAAGAGCGCAGCTTGTACCCGCAGGCACATGCAGTGAAAAGTTCTTCAGTATATCATGCGAGGGTTGATAGCCGAAAGAGACATTCTCTAAATCTAAATCGTAGCCACCAGCTCTTGGTTTCAGAGGAACAGCATCAAGAGATTCATTCACTTTTGATTTCTCTTTCAGCAAATCAAACATAGCGCCCATATCAATCAAACTTTGCTTTGTTTCTCGATACACAGTCCCAAGAAAATTCAGAGGCACAGAGAGCTGGAACAGGAGGCCATTCACCATGACCAAGTCTCCAACTGTTAAATGACCATCATAAATGCCTTGAGCAGACATGAGCATTGCCGCAACAAGCGCAGTGGAGAAAATAGCACTCTGTCCAAAATTTAGTAGAGAAAGAGACTGCTGCGTCTCTATAGCCGCCTTCTCATACGTCTGCAAGTGCTCATCATACCGCTTCTGCTCATGCTTTTCATTGCCAAAAAATTTGACAGTCTCATAATTTATCAACGAGTCTACAGCAATAGCACTCGCATTAGACTCTGCTTTATTCATCTCTTTTCGGAATTGAGATCGCCACTGTGTAACCCAGAATGTAAAAACAGTATAGCAGCCAATCGTCCCTGCCGTAAGAAGAGCAAATGGCATCCCACACTTGTATGCCAATATTCCAGATACAAGGGAAACCTCTAGTGCTGTTGGAACAACGTTAAACACCATTGAGCTCATTATAAAATTGATTCCCCGAGTACCACGATCAATAACACGAGAAACAGCACCCGTTTGTCGACTGAGGTGGAAGGAAAGGTCAAGGTGGTGCAGATGCCCAAACACCTGGTTGGCAACCGTCCGAATAGCATTCTGAGTAATTTTGGCAAAAACTGCATTCCTCATCTCATTGCACAGAGATGCGCCAATGCGAGATACACCGTACCCAACGATCAACATTGCAGGCGTCAGTGCTATAGCTGCGCCGATATTCATGGGCGTCAGCCCCGAGGGATCCATGCTGAGTGCATCCACTGCATACACACATTCAGTAACATCATCCTGCAACAAAACCACAATACCCACAAGCATACGACGCACCGGCATATTTGAACATGAATGGAACTTGTACATTCAATGCTTTCGAACCCAAAAGCAGACCCAACGCAGCACCCATTCGAGCTTTGACATGAAAGTCTCCTTGAGGCTTGATGTACTTGAACATTTCCTTCACTGTATCCCAATCTCTCCCTTCCTCACCCTCGGACTTTGTATGGATTGAACTCGAGGTCTCCTGAATTCCATTGCTTTTAGAATTGTTGTTGATCGAACCCACTTGTGAAAACAACCGTGTAGACAGACTCTGAACCGTATCCTTCTTTGTGCTACTGCACGTAGGCTGCCTCCTTATATTCTCCTGACCTATGCTGCTGCTCTTGCAATGATATTGTGCTATTCCCTGCCATACTTCTCTAGATTGCTTAATACCGTATTCAGATGTACGCGTTTGCCACAACAATGAACACGTGGTATCTTGCTCCTCGCCAAAGAGTGTGCTGCTCCCTCTCGACAGCTGAGAAGCCAAAACTCTGTTGCTCCTCCTGACAACCAGCATGATTTTCTATCTTCCTTCTACGTCAACACGATGCATATGAATCTAATAAACTAGGTCTCGAAGACCATCCGAGCCCAAAAACCCGGAAATGCAAGGCCCCAGCGAAAAGAATGCCAGTGAAGAGTTAATTAATTAATGTTGGAATTGATGACACTAATCAGCAGAAACCGCCCTATGCGCTCGTGTATCATCCAATAATGTGAATTTTATTGATATTGAACCAGCATATAAAAGAATCCAGCAATCCTATAGAGCTCTAGCATTTTGAATTCGCATTCTTCCTAAAATAAACAATAAAAGCAAATGCTTCTTCCATTGCAATATAAAAAGATCCATATCCACAACCTGCCAAAAATGATAATAAATAAATCAGTGATATTTGATTCATAGACAACAGGAGTAGCACATTCACACACAATGCACGCGTCATACACGCGCTCTTCGTTGTTGGTCTTGTCTGTAGAGAAGTTTAGACAGCCTCGATCGGCATCAAGGAGCAGAAAGATTCGTGTTCTAGGCTCTAGAAGTACAAAAAATGAGGTAAAATCTCATAGAAATTTGTGGATCTGCAAGAGCAGTCCTAGTGATACCGGTGGAGACGCAGAAGAAGAAGAAAAGCAGGGAGAAGAGAGCAATAAAGACCCAGTCACGACAACAACAACCTCTAGCCGGACTCGAAGGAGATCTCCAGATTCAACAGATGCCATTGCATCTGCTTTGACTCGACGGTTTGGATTAGCCGGAGGTCTTGCTTGGATTGCCTTTCTTTCACTTGGTGTTGTGGGTGAACAAATCAAGACTCGCTTGGAAGTTGCAAGTGAAGAGAAGAATACTAGGAATGTATCCGAAGCTGATCGAGTGGTAGAGAAAATACCCGGAACAGATATTACATACTATGATATTGTGAGAGGCGGAGGTGCACGTCCCATGCGGGGAGACCTGGTTGTGCTTCATATGAAGGGCTATGCCAATGGTTCTCTCTTTGTGGATACATCGGATACGGGAAAGCCGATTGTGTTTTTATATAAAGGTAGACCATTTACTGCTGGAATGTGCTTGGGGTTGGAAATGGCTCTGGAATCAATGCAGGCCGGGGGCAAGAGACATGTCACAGTGCCTTCAGATTATGGGTTTGGTGAGGAAGGAATATCCCTCAAGCCAACCCTACATGTCCCAGAGAAACAAGGCATTGTTCCACCGGGGGCAAATCTTACATATGAAGTCGAGCTCATTCGGGTGAGCATTCCCCCCTCATAACCTTTGCAATGCATGTGCTAGGAAAAAAACTACATGTACCAAAGCCCATCAAACCATGTTATCGTCCAACTGCTCTAATTTTGGAAGGCATGCAAGCATCCTGAGCTTATAATGGGTCGACTCCGAGCAAGGGTTTCCTCCAAGATACAACACCTGCAGTGTACCTGCCACATGACGGAGCTCATCTTCCACCTGGTCCAAGTCCTCAACACAATTGTTATTTGCCCATACATCTGTGACGCATTGCAGATGTCGAATGCCTGCTATATTTTTCAATCTATTATAAGATATATCCAAAACCTTTAGATTTGGTAGGCATTCCAGACCAGATAATTCTGTAATCCCGTTATCACTCAAATACAGCTCCTCCAGTGCAACACATGCCTCCAACCCACGCATGCTCGTCAGCCTATTGCTCTGTACAGACAATTGCTTCAGCATATCCATATGCTCAAGAAATTCAATCACCTCGATCCTATTCGAACCCAGCCACAGCGACTCGAGCTGTGTTATTGTTGCTAGGCCCTCCATGCTCTTTATTTTATTGCTCCCCAATTCCAAGATTTTCAGCCCTATCAAATGCGAAATCCCCTCAATACTCCTAATCTGGTTATTTGCTACATACAGTTCCCTCAGGGAGTCGGCACATGGCAACACCCCGAGCGGATCCATCCGTGAAATATGATTATATGACAGTTCCAAGTACTCGAGAGAGTGAAAACGATCCAAGTTCGGAATGCTCGCAAGCTGGTTGTCTCTCAGCTCCAATCTCTTCAGATTCTTCGCATTTTTCAACATGGATATAGATGAAGCATCCTTGAGGATATTCTGTCGAAGTGAGAGCGTCTCCAGTCTGGGCAAGTTGAGAATGCACGATTCAATTCTGCTCAGTCTGTTCGCTGTCAAATCGACATGCACCGTATCTTCTGGTACAACTATCTGTCCTTCAAGTTCATGTAAATGTGAATTGGTGAGATCCAAGAAGCCGTCGGTGCCTTCCGTAGACTGGATCATCTTGCCTGTTTGTTGGGTTCTACACAATCCGATGCTACTTCAAACAGAACGAATCTATTGCTTTCGAGTGCATGTAAAGACAAACAATATATACCAAAATCATATATTGCTGCATGGCAAGGGGATTGGTGCATCTCAGTATAGAAGGCAGATCTTCTCAGGTCTAAGATCTCAGATCTGTGCTGCAGACAGCTTTCACCTGTCAAGAACTACCACAGTCAATTTTAGATACACAGTTGACGAGCAAGGTACTATATGTCTATATGGATGGTAGACGTTTTACATCTAGTAGTAGTACTCGAAGTAGTAGTAGTAGTAGTAAGGTATTCAAAATTAATATGTTGCTTGAGACAGTTGAAGAAAAAAGAAAAGGACATCTCTGTGTTGTAGAAACAGAAATGAGAATGTGTCTGAGGTTCTGCACACGTTTCCGTATGCTCTGACTGAAAGGTACTGAAAGGTTTATCCACTAATTTTCAATGATATTTGTATCGCTCGTATCTTAAGACAATGCTGCTGCCACATGAGACACAGCAGCAAAGCCCCTCCCAGCAGCGAGGAGAACTGCCAGCTGCATGGGCGTAAGTTCGGCTGCTGTGTCTGTAATATATTGGATGCTCGCATCTCGTATTCTCTTTTCAATGTTCGCTACTGCAGTTTGGGTGTTCAACAAATTAATACTCATTTGTGCTGCGAATGGTGCTGGGGCCACATTGTTGGGAACTGCTGGTGGCAGGTTTTCCAACACACCAAGCATATCTTCAAACGAGTTCGCATGCTCCTTGGCCATGCGATTGAAATGGTTCCTGATACGTCTTGCTTGAGTTTCTTTCAAACAGCACATGTGTGCAATCATGCCGTGGGAATAGGACAGAGCTACCGGTGTCTCTGCCATCCTGTGAAAGCTGCCTCCAGGAGAAGCCAGATACAGCATCGTCAGGATGACAATACGCCGCGTGATTTCCAATACTGCATCATTTCCACGTGTCTTATCCAAGGATACCCTGTCTAGCGAGAAACTATGGAGCAGAGTATCAAGATGAATTCCACACTGAACCAGTGCATCCACTAATGCATCTGCCAAGTTTCCCAAGATGTTCTGATAAATATTCCAATCCATACATTCTCTCGGTACCATGATACGTTCTGGTTCTGCAAACAAATTTTTGCATTGGATAATAAACATGCATGCATCCATCGTTTTCGCTTGATTGTGTACCCAGTCTTGAACTGTCTCCATATGGTCCTGAACATGCTTCTTTGGTGCAACCGTGTCTCCTGATGAGGCGCTCGTCTCTTTCAGCAAATACAATCCTTCCTCAGCAACCACCAATATGGAGGCCAGACCTCTGGCCTTCTTCTTCAACCCGCGGTTGAGTTTTTGCAACGTATGCAGCTCTGCCAGTTTTCTGTCAACCTCATGCTTTATTTCCCTCCTCTTGGCCTGGTGCTTTCTCTGGCGGAGCCTCCCCAAAACTCTCTGCCGCTCCATACGTTCCTCATTAGAAAGTTGTTGACCCCCAACAGCTTCATTCTCAGAGATATCAGTCGCGCGGCGACTGCTATGGGTGTCCGAACGTGGCTCGCGGATCTCCGTTGTTATTTCCTGACACTTTCTTTTCTGCTGCTTGTACAGAGAATCAATCATCTCTTTTACAGAATGGATGGTATCAGTCGGTGGTGTTTGGGTTCCTCCTGGCTGCGACATGGAGACAAGCAGTCGCATCAACTCGATGAGTTGAGCATCGTCATGTCCGTCAGGAATAGAATCCATTATGTACTCCCCTGGAACTGCTTTAAACATACTATATCATAGTGAAACAATTATTTTTGCACAAAACAATGTATCGGAAATTATTCTAGGCGTGCCGTCGGAGCACCTCTCCATTTGTCGACGTAATAAGGACCGTAATAGGACTTATGACTATATCACCCATCAACTTTATTTTTGATAGGGCCCGTACGTGACATAACGCTTCTCGACGTGCGCTCAAGGTCGACTGCATTTTTCTCAACGCCACGCAATAGAATCATTCCCTTCATTGATATGTTTCATAGTATATCATTCATGAAAGTGTAACAAGGCAATCCACAAGGTTGGGGCGCGAGCATTTGGTCTACTGTGGTAGTATTACTGCGGCTGCCTCCTCAACCAAATAGGGTCACAATAATAATAAGGACATTACGGTGTCATTTTCTTTTCCACCCTGTACCAGTTGCCCAATGGTATTACTCTCCTCCTGGCATGTGATTCATACTAAATCATGGTATGCCTGTGTAATAGTATTGGGACACCCTGGTGGCATGATGATGATGATGGCCACTGCATAGGTTGGCCAAAGCGCTCTGGCACATGGTTGCCCTCCTTCTGGGAGTAGCAGCATGCATGTGTACATGGTGCGACTCAACTCAGTGTCCATAAGGAGATATTAGCCGAGAAGTTTCTCGGGCAAGGACGTATTGTTGCCTGATGATGTGTTCACAAGAAGGAGACACTATGATACGACACCCGTGTTATACACATACACATGTACCATCGGATGATGGGTTTGGTCAGGCTGAGACCTGCTTTTACGTACGTATATGGATGTATCAAACAACAACAACCATTCCATAGAGGTGCATGGTAGATGGAGGTATATATATTAGATTGAATCATCCACAAGGAACAAGCAGTCTCCCATCAACGCATCCATTCGATAGAAGGAGAGCATATTGGATTCGTTCAGCATGCACAAACTTGACGCTGTCTGTCTTCAGTTGCCATACGTTACTCAATTTTTTCCTTTGCAAGTCTATAATACGACGGTATGGTTCAACCACGATGGTTGTCCTGTGGACAACACTCTACGATATCTACGATATCTCTATCTGGAACACGTGTCCCAAGTGGCACAAGGCTGCAGGGAGGCCGTAGAGTCCATGCAATGGATGCAACGAATCTTAAAAAACATAATGATTATTTTGGAAGCGGAAAGGGTCTCGGGGGTGCGCATGGTAGTGACGTTCCAACACCTGTATCTCGCCAGAGGGTAGCACGACGTGCTATCACGGCAGAGAGGGATGGGACTCTTCCATCACAGCCGAATAATTCTTCAGAATCATCTCAGATGCGCGTTGTTATTGCGGGAGGAGGTATTGGTGGTCTGGTGCTTGCGATTGGCTTGCTCAAGCAGGGAATTTCTGTCAAGGTGTTGGAAAGAGACTTGACTGCTATTCGTGGAGAAGGGAAATACAGAGGGCCTATTCAGGTGCAGAGTAATGCGTTGGCTGCTCTGCAGGCATTGGATGACGAGGCAGCAGAGCAAGTGCTCAACTATGGTTGTATTACTGGGGATCGGGTGAATGGATTGTGTGATGGTGTGTCAGGAGAGTGGTACTGCAAGTTTGATACCTTCCACCCTGCGGTGAATAAAGGTCTTCCTGTGACACGAGTGATTAGTCGGCAAGTTCTTCAGGAGATTTTGGCGGAGAGGGTGATGTCTCTGGGTGGGGAGACTGTGATTGAGAATGGTGTACATGTGGTGGATTACAGGCAGGAAGTGGACAGGGATTCGGGGAAAAAGACTGTGGTTGCAATTTGTGAAGATGGAACTGAGTATCGTGGGGACCTTTTGGTTGGTTCCGACGGGATTTGGTCAAAGATTCGTCACAAGATGATTGGGCATACGGAAGCAAACTATTCACGGTATACATGTTACACTGGAATATCGGATTTCACGCCACCAGATATCGATACAGTTGGATATAGGGTGTTCTTAGGTCATGAACAATATTTCGTGAGTAGTGATGTTGGTGGCGGAAAGATGCAATGGTATGGGTTCCATAGAGAACCTGCTGGTGGAGATGATATGCCAGGGAAGCGCAAGGAGAGGCTGATGACTATTTTTGGAGACTGGAGTGATATGGTCACGGATCTTATTGAAGCTACCCCAGAGGATGATGTCCTTCGACGAGACATTTATGACCGTCCACCTATATTCAAATGGACAGATGGGAGAGTGGCATTGCTTGGGGACAGTGCTCATGCAATGCAGCCAAACTTGGGCCAGGGAGGTTGTATGGCGATTGAAGATGCCTTCCAGCTGTCAGTTGATATCCAAGAGGAGTTGAAGCGAGACGAGATGAATCCCGACCTTGACAAGGTACTGAAGGGATACTTTAGGAAGAGACTGGTGAGGGCTGCTGCCATTCATGGAATGGCAGGAATGGCTGCTTTCATGGCCTCGACATACAAGGCATATCTCGGAGAAGGATTAGGTCCCTTGGAATGGATGACAAAATTGAAAATTCCTCATCCTGGAAGGGTTTCAGGACAGCTTGTCTTGAAATTAACCATGCCTGCTGTCCTTGACTGGGTGTTGACAGGATACCAATCAGTCCTTCGTATGTCTGGAAGGGCCCCTCTGTGCAGAATCGAAGACAAACCCCTTGGATTCGATGAATCTCAGTTTCCTACATTCATGAGGGACGATGATGAACTCCTTCGCGCGGCGAATGCTGATTGGTACCTCACAACCCAGAACGATGCAACTCGATTCCACCTTCCAGACGAAGACAGCAGCCTGCTTCTTCACCTTGCATGTACCGAGTCCAGCATCAACACAGTTGCAGACGTTAACGCTAGACACTTTACAATTCAGAGAAAAGACGGAAGCTATTGTATCAGCAATCTTTCCCAATCCACAGCTGTCCTCAGAGATGGAAGAACAGTCTCATGCCATAGCCCTGTGCCATTGAGGCCGGGTGATGAGATTACCATCAATGACGTGCGTGTCCACGTCAAATTTGAACACAAGAGCGTCGCTCTCTCCGGCCACGGAACGTATGACCGAAGAAATGAACTCGTGAGACATCCAGAACTCTCACCAGAACCTGTTGCATCATAATTCATTGTCTTTTCCCAATCATATTATTTCTAATTCTTGTTTTATTAAAACGAACAATCAAAATATAATATCCTCATCCCTCTCCCCATCCACAACATTCACCACTGATCTCGTTCCTCCTCCCTGTGCCAATCGCTCCCCCTGCTTTGCATGCAATGCTGCCTCAGCCTCTGTATGCTTCTTCTTATTCCCCTGCACCTTTTTCAATCTAAAAAACTCCTCACGCTCCAACTCATCCAGCTCACCCTTAATATACGAGATTGTATTCTCCAGTTTCGGCACCACCACATGCTCCAAAGCATTCACACGCCTGTTTGTCGTCTTGATTGCCCCATCCAACGTCACAAAAGCCGTCTGGAGACTCGCAAGCTCCACTAACAAATCGACTGCTTCCACAAACGATTGCCTACAATCCTGAATCTGTTTACCCCCAGTCCCCAAACCAATCAATGCAATCTTTGTATCCGCATCTTCCTTGTGACACTCAAACTTTGGAATCACAACCCCAGCAACATTCTCCTGATGCGCCTGCACCTTCACCGTCGCCTGATCCACATTATCTAAAACCGTATGTCTAAAATCTCCATTCGTATATCGAGCCTGCGCCAAAGAGAAGAAAGATTCCTTCATGACCACGCCCATTCGTTCCTTGGCTTCGACAATCTTCTTCAGAATCTGACGGAACCGCATATTCAACGCATCCGCCTTCTTCTTTAATAGAGCATGTCCTTTCGATGCTCCCTGAAGCCGACCCTTCATAATGGCCAACACCGTCACGGTGGGCACCACTGGTAACCTACACACAGAAACACACACGGGTTGATTGGTTGTTTCACTTTTTGGATGGCTATTGATTTCCAACAATTACAACAAACCTGTTCTGATTTGACATTAGTTTGTTTTTCTAGACTAGATATGGTTGGGTCCACACAAGACCCAGATGTATGTATACATTTCCTCATAAGGAAGAAGGAGCAATCAACCTTAAAAAGATTATTAAGAACGGCATGTGTCCATGTGGTGGAGCAGATCTTAGGGATGGAGGCAGGGGATTGTTACAGCCTGAATATATAGCATAGCAAATCTTATGATGAAGAGGTAATGGATGGAGGCCATGGAGAGGAAGATGAGTCAAGATGGCGAGCAGCATCCTGGGAATCCCTTGCCAGATGCGCCAGAGGGATTGGTTGTGGAGTCTACTGTATCCCAAAATATTTTTATAGACACTATTTATGTGTCAAAATCATCGTATAGTCGAGTTTCATCTGATGAGGTTGTTGAAACAGCACTTGAAGGAGAGGGAGAAGGTACAGCTTCTTGGTTGTCTCATCGGGGGATGGGAGGAGGTGTTGCGGTGAATGCAGTGGGAGATGATTCATTTCCAGTGTCGTGGACGTGCGATGGGTCTGCCAACGAGGTTGTGGTGCACGTACAGAGAAACTGTACGAGGAGAATACAGTTTGATGTGGCTGTTTTTTCTCAGTGTGGATGCTTGGTGGATGGTCGTGGAGACGTGCTGGTGGCGGTGCTGACTGTTGACAAGTATCTTCATCTGATTACTCTTGGGAGCTCTGTGGATGTGTCGAGCCAATACTTTGAAGCGAATGATGTCCCTGTTACAGATCTCGTGTTGATGGATAATGTGGTGTGTATTGGGAAGCAAAGTGGGTCGATTACATGCGTCGATATTCAGCGTGGAAAGTTTACTGGGCATGTATGGCATTTGGGGCAGCCAAGCGGGCTTTTGGGGAATTTCATGGGTTCTTACTTGGGAAGTTTCTTTGGTGGTGGGTCTGCTGGGAGCAGCAACAATACGAATGGGATTGCATGTATGGATGTTGTGTCTGTTCAGACAGATGATGGTGAATATACATTGTTACTATGCTGTCTCTATTGTGATGCATCGTTGAGGGTATGGGATGTGCAGTCAAAACACATGCTGCATGAGGTTGCCTTGCTGCCGCCCCATGAAGCTGTGCAGGTTATCCCATCTTGTCTGACGCATTCTGAAGATATTCTGCATCATGGTGGATACTTTTTGATTGCTTCGTTTGAGGTGATTGGCGGAGAAGAATCAAAGAGTCACCTGTGTTTGTTCGAAATGACCATTCAAGATAGAAAGCATGGTGTCTTGAATATTCATGTTGATACTGGTCCTCGGTTGACTGGTGTGAAGGGTCGTGTGAGCAGTGCTTCATTAGAATATGTCGGATCTGGGTATCATGTGTGGTTTGTGAGTCAGGGTGAGAGTGGGTCCATGATGCAGCGTATTTCATTTGAAGGGGAGGCGGATGGCAGGCACACAGGGGTCAAGTATGCTATTCGTTCTACTGAAGAGAGGCTTAGGGACCTGGGTGGATCGTCTGACTTGGACAGAGAGATGCTCAAAATGTACTTTGATGCTGTTGGATCTCTTCTGAAACAAGGGCACTTGATCAACTATGTTCTAGATGATGTTTTCCTTCCATTTAATGTGTCAGCAGCAGCCATGAAGGCTACATTGCAAGTATTGGGGGTGGAGTATGATGGGCAACATGATATTCGATCATGTCTGACATCTTGGATATTGGATGGTGATTCTATGGATCCCTTTTCTCGATGTCTTCGATTCCTGGATGTATATCTTGTTGAGTATCACAGGCAATGTTGTCCTTTGGCAATCAGGGTGATCCAAAGGCATGATGTGGAGCAGAAGGCGGTCATTGTTGTCCGTCGAGATGGAAAGATATCATACTTGTTTGATGCTGACCCTTTTGAGTCAATTCGACATCATGCACGCATGTCGGATTCAGAGGCTGACTTGGTTGCAGAATTTTATGCAGTGATGAATGTATTTACCAGCTCTGCTGCTGTTTCAATGGCATTATACGCGCTTCGACAGGGCGTGAATTTGAAGGAGGAACTTCTTCCTGCTCTTGTGAAGGTTGCCACTGGGCATGTAAGGATTGATGCTGTGGAATTTGGAAGAAAAGCGTTGCCTGTGAGGAAAGTTTTGAGAAATTTCCCGGTTGTTTTGAACGATTGGGAACAGGACTTGATTGGACCTGTTGTGGATCATGTTATACAAGAATTTAAATGCGGTGTCGTTGGGGAAGAGTATGAGGATGAAAGTCTTCAAGACAATAAAGATGCAATGCATTCCTCAGTGCACTCGTGGGCTAGTGCCAGGCTTGACCTTTTGATAAAACTTGGTGTAGCATTGGAATACTTTTCTGGGAATACTAGTCTTTGGCAGCTTGATCTATCTCATTCATCGAAGAGGCTGGATACAATATTCGCTCAATGCTTCTCTGTATTGTATGTCCATTGGGCATGCATGCAGAATGTTTGTCTGCAAAAACAAGTGCAGGTGCCAGTGGTGAGGGCAGAGGAGGATGTGCTTATGGAAGAGCCATTCTCGAAACGAGCCAAGCGTGAAAGCGACGAAGAGGAGATTTATGGATACGAAATTATCCTGGGTTTCATGAGCGCTCCCTCTGAAGTGCGTAATATCCTGGATATGTGTAGCCTGCAGAATACGTTGCTTGACAGACTGGGACAGGGGAACATTCACCTTCCAGCTGCGCTAATGCATTCGATCTTGCGGAATGCACGCATCGTAAATCAAGATGATATAACGGAGTCCCTCATGCATATATTTAATGCGACCCCTTTCTTAGGAGGTTTTGAGATGAAGGTTTTCAAAGCATTTTTGCAGCTCAAAATGTGTCATCGTGTCAAAGACTCGTATGCCAGAAATTTGCAGGAACAAGAAGCCTTGTCAATTCTGCTCTCATCGGATTTAGTATGTTCGGATTTTTCAGAGAATTCCAAGAGACTTTCGGAATCACTGGAATCAGTATGCAGGTGGATTGGTGTTTCCTGGGATACCTTTGATGCCTTGTCCCAGGAGGACTATCTTGACCTTGTAGGAGAAATTCTCGAGCGCTTAGGCTGTAATGAAAGCTTTAAAAACGTCACTCTTTTGTCTGCACGATTATATGAAAGGTCGGAAAGCAGCGAGGGTGTTGGAAAATCTGTCCGAGCTTGGGGTAAACTATACAGCATCCTGAAAGAGGAAGGCCACCTCCAGGAGGCATATGTAGCTGCCCTTTCAATGCTGGACCCTCAGAGACAAATAGACTGCATCAGAAATTTAGTTGATCACTATGGCTCGACGAATGCATTGATATCCTTGTGCACACTACCCCTCTTAGAGCTGAGGGACTTTGGCAATATCAATGTCTTTGACCAAATTTCTCATGCATTGTGGGACAAAGCATTAAAAGAGCCAATAGATGAATCAAAAGCGTACCTTGCTCTTTATGATTTTTACGTATCCCGTGGAAATTTTCAATCGGCAGCGGCAGCTGTGCTGTCACATTGCCGAAGAATGGTCAAGGAAAGTGCCCATAGTAGCCTTGAAATAGCTTTATCACTTCAGAAGATGCTTACATTGGCAGAGGGATGCTTGAAGATGGTTGATACCGCAGATGCATGGCTGGAAGATTCGAATCCATTGGATCAAGAGACATTTGTGAGAGAGTTTGTTTCAGATGATGCTGTGGCAACAACAGAGTACACTATTCCACAGATGATTGACATTAGAAGTGTACAAAAAGAGCTTGCTTCAATTAAAGCCTTGGTTCATATCGCTTCAATTGTTCCCAACTATGAGATGAACAAGAATGAGAAGGAGATCTTCTCTCAACTTTTGTCTCTCTCACTTTATGATGAGGCATGGCATCTCGCTCAAAATGTGTTTTCGTGGTCAGATATTCAAGAGGCTAGGGAGAAAATTGTGTTCCATTTAAGTAAGAATGCGACCCTATCTGGAAGTCGTGGACATTGGAGAAGGCTGAAGTCGTTCATCAACGATACTGGAGTAAGCGATGCTATTCAGGACAAGATGAGGTTGGCAGCTGTTGAGGCAATCCTTATGTCTGACACGTCTATGGGCATTCCTCCGTGGATTTTGGAGCCTTATTTGTGTCAATACGAATTTCTGTCCGGGAAAAGCACTCCGAAAGGTAAAATGAATGACTCTATAGGTATGATCCGGCTGTTACTGCAGTATGGCAAACTGGAGTTGGCAGCAAAGCTGGCCTTGGAACTCTTGAGCCCAGTTACCACGAGTGCATCTAGCATTGCCTTGCCAAAAGTTGGTTCGATCAATTTACCTCACGATGTTTTGTCTCAGCTTTTATCGCTTCTGGAAGGGGAGGCGTCCAGGTATCCATCCCTGAAAAGTTTACACGGAGTGATCTCTACTGCTCTAGATTCTGCAAATGCATCTGCTGCTAAGCAGACTGGAGCATTGCAGAACATATTGTCAACGTAGCTATTTATTTATCACAGAGTAAAAAAGAATCAAAGATACATTAATTCATGAGATCTTTTAATAAATCCGGGTCGCTTGCACACTGCATTGACCTTGGGCATTTTTTCTTCAACCATGTGAAAGGTGTAAACCCTTCAAAATCAACAATCTTTGAACTGGATCCATGCGTAAGAAGTATTTTTGCAATCTCAGGCTTGTCAAAATACAAGGCATACATCAAAGGAGTGCGGCCCGAACCGTCCTGCGCATCGATGGAATATTTCCCTGACACAAGAAGAAACACCACGACGAGACCACTGCCACAACAGCAGGCAAAATGCAATGCTGTCGGCATGAAATCCTCATGCTCTTCGAACTTACTTCCAATATTGGTTGCCAAAATTTTCGCAGGCTGCATGGGACTCTTTGGAACGCCTTCCGAATGAACCAATGCTCTATAGCAGGTCAAAATATCATTATTCCTGATTCCTTCCCAAAGGTCATCATTCCATGAGCCATCACCAGACCGAGCTTCCACAAATGTCCTCTTGACATACTTATCAATAATATAAGATTCCTTCACAGATGCCGGAGACGAAGGCTGCGGTTTCATACTTTCGTCCACATTCGCCTCCCAAATGCTATTCACAAAATCATTCCCGAGTACTTGAAAGAGAGAAACCAAGTAATCATCCCACACGCGGGTGTCAAGCGTAAGCGACCTTATTTTAGAAACATGCACACCTAGCTTCCTGTGTATCCCGGAGCACTCGATGCAATGGAGCGACCCCAAGTTTATCGATCCCCACTCGGGTTTTCTGGCTCTGCAATCTGCACACGCATCATTTCCAGGAACTTGAGCTAATATCACATCTGGGCCTTCTCGACGACGCGCATCTTGCTTCTCATCCATAAGATTAAAATTAGCCATCAATGCAGACATATCTCCACTCATATCTCTGCTATGAGTCGGGCGTATCGGGCTTGCATTCACTTCTGGACGCTTTACATCAGTGCTCTGAAAAGCACCAGAAAGCAGACAAACAATAACACCCTGCAACGTTTCTATCCACGAGGATGCGTCAATCTCATCTTCTGCCTGTAAATAATACTCTCGCTCTGGGCTAACTATTCGAAACGCATACGGCACGGGCTTCTCATCTTCCGGCAAACCAGGCTTGACAGCAGCTGTGAGTAGATTGACCGTTGTGTGAGGATGCTGATTCGCACCAGATTTACGAATCAGATCACCCACATTGATACCTTCGGACTTTGTTGAGTAATAATATAACATACCAGTCGAGTCTAGCACAAAAAACCTCCGCTGCCACTTGTTCCTCATTGTGCTACTCCTCTTCAACAGATACCCCTGCTTCAAAATCGTCACCAACGCATTACCTGACACTCTTGTCTGTTGAATTAAAGCTTCCAGTTCACTCGCAAGATTTCTACTACTTTTCTTCTCTGCACCAATTTCTGCATCACCATCATCCAATCCATACTCTGTCTTGAGTCTCTCTTCCTCAGCCCTGCTTACTTTTAAATCATGCTCCCTCGAACACGTTCTCTCATACTCAATCAACTCATCAAGTTTGTCCATCTTCGCCTTCGAGTCCTCTTTCAACGCCTCAACATATTTTAAACTTTCATCAATATATGGCAAAAGCCCTTGGGCAACAGCGTGCCCATGCTCAAAATACTTGACTTGAGATTGCATGACATTGGCAACAGCCTCTATAACCTCAAACTTGTAATCCCCTTGGGCCTTCACCAACGCCTTTGCTAAATCAAATCGCGCCTCATCAGCTTCCACCCTCGCCTGTATCACAACCTCCTGCTTGGTCGTCGAGTTTTTCTGCCCCAATCTCTTCCCATGATGCCCAAGGTGCTTGGACCGAACTGCATCATACTCTGATGTCTTCTGTTGCAACCGCTTTTCACCATTCCTGATGGCTTCATACAACCTATCAGATCGGCTTCCCAACCCATCGCAGATAATCAATTCAACTTGCGTCCGCAACAGCTCCAAAAACGACGACATTTCTTTCAAACTCTGCACAAACCTATGAAGTACCGGCCCACCAAGCTGAAGACCCACGTCGTCATCTCCTCCTCGCCCATCCATGCCATTCCCACCACTGCATGATTCTATACAATCTGAGAATTTAAGGGATGCCTGAAATGCGTCATCCAGAGCCTGACAGTACTGCGACGCTCCCTGCAACAACTTTCTCGTTCTGTTGGACAAAGCAGCACTTGTACGCTCCAATTCACCCACTTTGGACCTAAAAATTGGCGAATCTTTGATATCAATAAACGGAAGGGACACTGACGCGCTCCCTTGTTGCTGCTGTTGTTGTGAAGAGGTTGTTTGTGCGTCCATGGCGTTCTCTCTACAACAGATTGATTCTTTCTCTGTCGATCGTGCTGGAGTCACTATGTTGAGTGTGTTATATAGTCAATCAGATGTGTTTCAAGGTCCATGCGATACATGGTGCCGAGACACGGCACGAGTATGTCGTAATAAAGAAGTTTTAAAACGAATTTGAATTCCCCATGCATGGATGGTGGTCTTTTTTCAATACAGCCCAATGCTAATTTCAGCACATCTGTGTTTTTTTAATTTCCTTTTAGAATTATACTCATACGCACTCGGATGAGATTCTGATAGGAATCGTACCATCAGTTGCGGAGAATTCTCTCTCACATCCAAGCAAGTGTCCAGATTTTTGAATTTTCGAATTCAGGAAATACTAGACTGACGGTACTATTCTGCTTGGATTGATTTTATATTCCTATAAAAAAGTTCATATCCTGGTCATATAGACCCCAAGTCCTCGTATTCAGTCTACTGTACTAGAAGAAGGATTGGTGAGATTGCCGTCGACAAGGAACCAAGATGAGTGCAACGTTAGAGGACGCCAGGCCCACCAGGGATACTGCAAAGAATGGTGATCATGATCAACATGGTATGGCGAATGAGAGGGTCGAGGAGATGAAGACATTGTTGGAGAGCAATGGGATCAAAGACTCTGAGGCAAACAAGCTGTTGCTTTTGGAGAAGAGGTTGGGTTTGCAGCCATACACACCAATGCATGATTCTCAGCTTGGAAGCAATCATCAGTCTCATATTGGGCATCAAAAGGATGATGTGATGCAGTCGAATTCTCAGGGGGTGGTGAGTATTAATAGCAGTGGTGGACACCATGTGTCTGATACGCCAGCTGTGAGTGCTGAGGAGGATGGTATGCAGAGCATGAAGAGGAACTTAAAGCAAGAGATTAGTCTTGTTGATGTGAAGAAAAGGCGTGTGAAAAAGCAGCCTGTTCGGTATGGTGGTGAGAGGACAAGGAAGCAGCAGTCTCCGAGTGGACAGAGGCAGATGGATGGGGCAGCCAAGGCGTCTCCTGGAATCGAACAGAGAAACCGCATCGAAAAATATCTCGTTTCAAAGTCAGGACATACAGGCATGTCTGACCTTCAGGCTGCGCCGCATGATGATGGGACATCTCGTAGAGAGCTGGTCAAGGAGGTGGTGGGAGATGATGGGGTGTATATTCGTACTTTGAAGAATGAAGTGGAGTCGTTGAGAAAAGAAAATGGCCATCTCCAAGAAGATTTGAAACAGACGCAAAAGGCGTGTGATCATTTAGAAGATACAGTGGCATCATTAGAGAAACAAGTTGCTGATTCAAAGTTGTCAACTGTGACCCAGTCGGAGGGATTCAAGGGTTTCGTTGCTCAGCTTGCTCGAGAGAATGCAAAGAAGGAACGAGCCTTGTCACAGCATAAGCTTCAGGAGGATGCTCCTCGTTTGGGAACTCTGAGTGTTCAAAGGAAGGGGATTGATGTCCAGGAAGTGTGGGAGAATGGATCAGCAATCACTGAATTGAAAGAGAAGTATAAGAATCTTTTGAAGCAGAAAGAGTCGATTGAAACTATGAGGAAAGCAACCAAGCGTAGACTTCCTCTTCCAGGGCAGGCACTGCCAGAGAAGATGGATTGCCAAAAGGGTGCATGTTCTGACACAGGCCCGCTCCATCCTGATGACTGGATGCTTCAGGAAGAAATTTATAAAGTTCGCTTGAGTGCAATACGTAGGGAGGAAGAGATGCTCAAGTCTGAAGGGCAGCGTTTAGAGATTGAAAAGAATGCCCATATTTTAGAGATTAAGAGACTCAGGGATGAGGAAGCATCGCGTTTTGGCAACTACCCAATTTTGAATGGGAGGTATCTCCTGCTTGAACTTCTAGGGAAGGGGGGATTTAGCGAAGTATTTAAATCTCTCGACCTAAGAAGTCTCACATATGTCGCCGTGAAGATACATCAACTGTCGTCTCAATGGTCAGAGTCTAAAAAGGCCTCTTATGTGAAGCACTCTGTGAGAGAATATCATATTCACAAGCAACTCCATCACCCCAGGATTGTCAGTCTGTTAGATATATTTGAGATTGATAATAATACGTTTGCTACTGTGTTGGAGTATTGTTCTGGTGGAGACCTGGAGGGGTACATGAAATCTCATGGGAGCTTGCCAGAGCGTGAGGCCAAGTCAATCATTGCACAAGTGCTATCTGCACTCTGCTATCTGAACGTCAAACCTCGGTCATTCATTCACTATGATTTGAAGCCAGCAAATATCTTATTTGATCAGTTGGGGCAGTGCAAAATCACGGACTTTGGACTCAGCAAGGTTGTTGAAGAAGGCCATACACAGGGGATGGAGCTGACCAGCCAAGGTGCTGGAACATACTGGTACCTCCCACCTGAATGCTTCGATATCAACAGAACACCTTTGATATCAAACAAGGTAGATGTATGGTCAGTAGGTGTGATACTGTACCAAATGCTGTACAGCAGGAGACCATTTGGCCATGAGTTGAGTCAGGAACAGATTCTTCGGAATGAGGTCATGCTGAATGCACGCGAGGTGCAGTTTCCATCGAAACCATCAGTGACTACGGAATGCAAGGATTTCATCACAAAATGTCTCATGTATCGTCAAGAACAACGTCCTGATGTTCATGAAGCCATGTCACATCCATTCTTGAATATTAAAAAGAGAAGTTGAAGTGATTCTTGACAAAGATATTCGTGTTCATTCCATATTGCAGAAAGGCACTTGTCGGACTATTTTAGCTGATATTATGTCAAAAAAGTTCCAAACATCCTGTGCTGGGTCTCATTGAGAAATCAAAACTGACATGTCAGGTTTGTCTGTGGTTCCAATCCTAGATTCTCTAAAGATATGAGACCAGAAGTCCATCCGTCAACTTCCGAATCGATTTCAACGTTTGTAATATTATCCACTGTTTTGAGAACGCAGGTGAGGGGCGGGAAACGTCCATCCACTGTACATTGCCCATACGGGCCTAGTGTTGTGCACGAATCAGTCATATTTGATGCCTGCCCCACAACAGAGCATTCGCCTGCTTCGCCACATCCTTGTGCCGAGTAGCAAAACTCCCACGCATTGCACATATCCTCATGCTCCATACAAGATTTCGCGCACTGGACGGCGGTTGTGATGGGAGGTGGCAGGTTGGGACCTTGGCTTTCAAACCAGGAATTTACATCCTGAACAACTATGCTAGCATTCACAATCTTTCCAGGCTGTCCTTGGACAATCTCAGAAGACATATTAAATGATCTGGATGCTTCTTCAAGCGAGACGACACATTCAGGTGGTGGCCGGGCAGATGGATCACAGAATTTACAGAATCCACAGCCCCCTGCAGGCACATTGATGAATCGATTCAAAGAGTCAATTCAAGCACCCATAACGATACGACCACACATACCTGGAAATCCATTAGGTCCTTCTATACACCCCTGATCACACACAAGTGAGCAAAAGGCCCATTTCCCAGGGTATTGGCACTTCCAACTCCACTCACTGCTGCTGCTTTCTACAGCAAATACTGGCAGACCAAAAGCACACCAAGAGGCAAACAAAAGCAGAGCCACCATCATATTCCGCATGATGATGATGATGATGATGTACTAAAAAGAACTACTGCAGTAACTTTTATACAAAACGAACAACTCAAATATGCATTACTGGCTTCATTCCGCACGCTTCCTGAAGAAGATCTGTACGTACACGTCATCCAAGGGTCTTCTTGGATCTGGATACACCATCACTGGCTGTCGAGCACACAACCATCATCGACAATACTTTACATTAATATCGTAGTCGCAGAAGATCAACTTCTTCTTCAAAAGATTTAGAGCTAAAGTATTCTGCCTCTGCTTCTTTTGTCGCGCAGAAATCATGCAAAAACTCGTCCAAGTCTTTCTTGGGAATGCCACCATCACTGCAGACTGCTCTGTACCATTCAGAAATCATCCCGGACCCATCAGTTTCCATCCGCGTTCTATTTTCTGAGAAAAACAGTATAGATTCATCTAATGATTGAGGAAGTCGCGTACACGTCACGGGTTTTCTGTCCAATACACTCGGGTCACCAGTAACTGGACCAGGCGCACATTGGCCCCTGGAGATTCCATCCAAACCCGCGCACAATATCGCAGTAATTGCCAAGTATGGATTCACTGTCCCATCAAACGCTTTATACTCTACATGATTTCGATCAATCACCCTCAAAGGCGCCTCTTTATTATCAAACCCCCAGCAGGACCAGCTCCCTGCCCAAGCCCCATCAAGCAGTCTTTTGGAAGAATTTGGCGATCCAGCAGTCAGCAGCACCAGGGCTTGCATATTATCAATCAAACCAGCAATAAACCGAGACAAATGTATCGAAAGCCCATGATCATCTAATTCTACTCTATCGGTATCCGATGTCGGCACTAGACTGATGTGAACATGGGACGCTGTTCCAGCCTGATTCTGAAAAAGCTTTGGTAAAAAACTCACAACCAGCCCATGAGTACGCGCCACATGCTCGATAAGCTCCTTCCTCAAGATGAAATCATCCGCTTGAGTCAAGGCATCTCCGTATCCCGTCACGATCTCGTATTGGCCATGCGCAGATTCTCCATGGCAATGCAACACCTGCTGGTGACCATGGTCTTGCAGCACAGTACACATGTCTCGAATCACATCAGCAACTGTATCAAAACCTGTCGTCTGACAATATGCACTCGTTTCAATAGGAACATACGTGTCGTGTCCATGTTCATCGACAATTTTCTGTAGCAAGATGAATTCAGTCTCAAACCCAACCAAGATATCCAGCAAACATTCCCTCTTCAACCTCTCTAGAGCAAGCTGTAAATACCGTCTTGGAGACCAATCATGCTCTGTTGTATCAGAACCAGGAAACCTTGACAGAGAGAGCATCTCAGACACAACTATTGCATCTGGAGAGTACGGAAGCCACACAACCTGGGATATTCCCGAAACGCTAGGCTGAAGACGTGTATCTCCCATGAGCTGCGCTTTCTTTGTCACTACTTCATCCGCATAGCAGGGTAAAAAATAGCACACTAATGCTAATCGACTGATATGATGTATATAGTCGGCAATGGGAATGTTTATATCGCCCTCGCCCAACTTTGTAATCCTGTCGTCAAGCGGTACGACCCTGCAACGCCGAATACCGGTTACATCGCACCAGATTATCCTCAGAAATTTCATAGCAAGTAATGTTTATAAAATTTAATGGGGTGGAAGATTGGGTTTTGCCTGCTCGAGTTCTAGACGGACCCATCTCATTCTGATGTTGAGGAGATGACGACGACAGGCCATGGCCAGTAGTACTAGTACTAGTAATATTACTAGTATTAATACTAGTATTAATACTAGTAATCACCAGGCGCACGAAATTCAATGGGCGAGGGGAAAATTCAATGCAGGCCACCTAATAAATTGATCGCGCCTCTTCATATCACATAAATATTGTATATGAGTATATTTGAATGACTGGGAATGAAAAATAATGCAGAAAAAACATTCCGATATTTGGACTCTCCTGCATGTCCCACGTGGGCCCTCTTCGTTAGCTCGCAGCTTGCCCTGTCATGATGGGAATGCGCCATTGATGGCACGGATCTATTCAATATTACAATAAAAACTAATTCATGACGATTCCTAGACTTTCGGCGTGACTCGTGGAAACGCAAAACTTTGGGACTTGCCCCAGTCAAGTCTGCCTGTATGGGCACAAGGGTGCTGCTGCTTACCTTCTCGGCTTATTTCCCGATTTTGATCGAGAAGTTGCACAGTATACCCAATAGAAGCCTTCTGAAGCCCCCCCGTGTGCCTGAACACGGTCTTCTTGTCTCACATACAGGGAGACTTTTGTAATAATCTGTTCAAGACCAACCACACATCTTGTCTCTTCAAAATCCTTTGGGATGAAATCACAAGGCCCTAGAAGCGCATTATTTTCAAAATGCTTCCTATACTGATATACACTTCCGAAGCATTCACTGTGTATTGCCGGAGCTCGATGGAAAATGTCTATCAGGGCACTTCTTGCAAGAGTCTCACCATGGAGTGCTACCCTCAGCAATTTCCTCACCAGGGCGAGCCTTCTCTCGCCGCCGTACATGACCACCACAATTTTGGAAAATCTCTGAGTTTCTTTATTGCATTCCATCGATTTTACGATCTCGTATCGGTTGAAACGATGTAGCAAGCACGAAGTGTGGTTGTAGACGGTCCAGTTGCTCACGTCTGTGACTGAAATTTGATCTGGATCACAAGCCTCCGCGCAATGATGAATCAGCGTACTTGCCTCGAGTGAAGACTCGCAAGTAGTTCCTTTGCCCATCATATGTGTCATGTCATCGCTCGATGGCGAGTCTGATGCACTGTCAGAAGGTTTTGGATCCTGAGACAAGGCATCCTGCATGTGCTCTGATAACCAAGGAGTGACCGATTTCTCCAGGACACGCTTGACGAACGATCTCTCGTGATTGTGCCGATAACTCTTCTCAAATTCTTTAATTACCCTGATATTTCGTTCCATGTACAAGTCGTGACAAATGTTTGGACGGCCACAATACTGTTCTTGTTCTGCAAGCCTACACACTGCGACATGCAGGTTCTGTGTGCACAGGGATGGCATATACATCTGGCACATTTTCGCATATTCTACTAGATTGCACAATGCCTTCTTTCGACTTTCTTCCCAGTTATCGAACATCGTCTCCTCATCTCTGATGAAATAGAGGACACTTTTTCTGAGAAGTCCCCAGGCTTGGGCAGCAGTGTTGGACAGGGTCTTGAATCCACACACCTCCTCATTGAATAAATAACACGAGTACACCTCCAAAAATGTGAGCAAACTGCTGATGAGGAACCCGCTCCACAATTCTGTATTGATACATCTGTCTGACTGATCACAGTTCATGGTAATTCCCTCAGGTGCTGACCTGATCTTCTTCACACCCCCCGGGTTAGGTTTGAGGATTTCCCACGCAGGATTATCCGGATTCAGCTCAACAAATATGTGTTTTAAGAAGTCTGAAACTAGCCCAAGAATCAAACAATGAAAAATTGGTACCTGTACAGCATGAATGGGGTGAATGGCTTTCAAGTCTGACCTCCAGATGATGTCACTCTTGTCCGAATATCCTGTTTCCTTTTGAATTTGAGCCACTCGCAATTTCGACAAAGATCCGTCTTGGTGTCTTTGATTAGCTTCTTCCAAAATATCATGAATTTGTCGCAATCTTGCTTCATCGTGCTTGTATTGCGCTGGGTCTGTCACGCCGATTTGAATGCTCTTGGTATTCTCAGTTTGGAACTCGCCTGTTCCACCATAAGCCAACATGTCCACGAGATCATATGCTTTATACTCAACTGGATCACAATATCCATAAACTCTGCCATTGCCTGAACTACGGAAATCACACCATGGGCAAGGACAGGTTGCCATAGCTCCTCTGTGGGAAAGGATTTTTGGACGTGCTGCTGCATCACAAATGAATCGGGCTATAAAGGGCTTGTGAACTATGTCTACGACCTCATTGTTCTCCATAAAGCGAATGGCAATTCCATTATTCTCATAGCGGCTGAATTCGTCGCCAAGGATCTTCCAGTGCATCTTCAGGGACCCTGGCTCCTTTGGGCCAGGCATCACCATAATTGGCATTGCCCAGCGATCAGTGTTTAAATCTTCCTCTTCCACGCTATCATTCCTTAAAATCATCAGACCGACACTATGGGATTTCTTTTTGCTCGTCCGAATCTGTACCCAATCGAAATGAATACTGTAAATGCTATTGTGTTGCTGAAATGCTTCCCCTGGGGCATCTGGGATGGGAATGGTGTTTGACTCATTAGCTGCACCACCAGTTTGACCATTGATCCATCTCGCGTGCCATGAATTTCTCCAGCTGCCTTTTGTATCATATGAATGGTCACTATATAGCGATTTTCGAAAGTCTTCCATTTGAAACAAGGTCTTTATTTGGTGCTCGAGGCCAAGGTAGTAACATACCTGTGCAGCAAAATTGTGAGACATGTGAATTCATGTAACTTGACTTGCTATGAAACACCAATAATGACGTACATATGATGGGCTCCATGTATTCTGTGCCTGTGAGAACCTTTTGCCTTTCCTACATACTGGGCATGTGCACTCATTGCATGTGCAGTCATTACCATGGAGAGGCCAGTCTTCTCGTCTACAGGGCTTCCACGCATATCCCCAACATGATGCACACAGATGTATTTCGACAGATGCTACATCCTTTACTTTTAGGGCCCTTCTGACGATGTGCATGGAGTTTGGAATCAATCTTCTTTTGCTGTGTGGTAAGGCAGATTTCAGTATTTGCAAAACTTCGTTCTTCGCCTGCAGATTCATTTTCGCGCTGGAAACTCGATGGACAATATTCCCAACAGTTGTACCGTATAATGGCATTCTCAGATATTCTCTGACTTGGGCGGCTGTCTGCCTCACCAGCCCCTTGGTTTGGACTTCTTTTGATGCATCGAGGAAATCTGCTTCCCAGCTCTCCAAGGCTGGCGTCGGGTTATCCTCATCCTCAATGCCATTTGACTGCGTATCCATATCGTTTGCAGGTAGATTTTCATCCTGTAGATTGACAGGAATCGTCTGTAAGCTGTTGTCGGCACCTAAGACTGGTTCAAACTCTTCAGGGTCAACCTCGTCTCCCATGGCCCCATCAAACGAACGCTTCAAACATTTTCCATCCGCATGATTAATTATAGTTCTATCTGACATATTGGATAGATTTTTCTGGCATTTGGGGCATTTCCCGTCATTATCCTGGAGTTCTCTGTTGAAACGTTGCCGAAGGGCCCCAACTTCGTTCCGGTATCGCATCTCCTTGGCCTATTCTCCCTTGGCTAATCAAGATATCATCTGAATATATAATTATTCATTAAAAACAACCAACACAGCGCTCATCGCACTCCATCAAAGGATTGCCCGCTCTTTTGGCGAGCATCTCAGGAAGTTTGAAATTTGAATCTGCAATCACATGAACGGGTTGACTGGAGATACGCAGGCAAAACCTTCTTTGCATACTATTTTGAAGTTCTGTTATTCTTATTAAATACAGTGTGGTATCGGACAGTAGTTGGAGGGAGCGGAAGTGGGACTGGATTCAAATGGCACCAAACGCAGTTGACAACAACGGTGCTCGACGGCAACCACTCATAAAGATACGAGAAGGCCCGTTGTACAGAAACATGATGAACGATAAAGAATTTCTCAAAGATGTAAAGGACGCTGTTCACAAGTATGCTGCAAGGGTTTACCGAGAGGACAGTGAGTTTGTTGGGGGGTTTGCCAAGTGGAGAGGACACCAAGGCGAAGGCGACGATTTCACCAAAGCTTGGCGCGAAGGAGGTGATGTTGCATATGCATATCTATGTCTTGAGGTTTTTAGCATGTGTGAAAGGAAGAAATACTCATTTGACTCGGCAATTTACCATGTAGAAGAGTACGTGCATTTCATATGCCTGCAAATGCCTGACCATGGTTTTTCAGGACCATTGTATGTTCTGTAGGATCAAGAATACCGTAAACAAAGGCATCAAAAGCAATGATAGGATCACAGACGAGAAGAGAGAAGAATACAGGAGAGAGGCCAGGGAGTGGAAAGAAAGGAAGGATCGAGAAATGAGTGACTGGTATGACTCAGTAACTTCGCCTAATGCGAGGCGAATCATGGAAGAAAACATGAAGAACAAGACCATCATCGCTTCGTTCACAAGAAAGATCGATGCGATTACGAAGAAAGATCCTGTGCAGGTATATGTTCAGTCTAGAGGCATGGACTGGGAGCAGATATGCAAGCATGTCAACGAGGATCCGTCATTCAGAAATCAGGGCCCCTGGCATAAAGCAGAGGGAATGAAGAGATTAGCACGACAAAAAGGTATCAAAACGCCTTCAAAGGAGTGGCAGGACCCCGTTGAATTAAAAGAATTCATAAGATTGGTGATGAGGACAAGCACACACCCCTGCTCCAACTTCTGGACAGAGGTGTTTGTTCGCTGGAATGCAGAAAGGGGAGCGGATCCCAACATATTTCACCCCAATCAGTTGCGAGATAAGTACAAGATGGTGCATAAGACTGTGAAGAGTGGCAAGCACTCGTTTAAAAACAGCCTGGTCCTGGAACAGGATGAATATGATTGGATTCTTTTACACCCAGAAAATTTCAGAATGAAGCGGTTGCAAGGTGCTGAGAACATCAATCCTGATCCAAATGAAACTAGAAATGGTAAAGATGGCGAGGAAGAGGCCTTGCAAGCACCACATGGTGCCTCGACGAGGCAAAGGACATGATGTTTCTTCCACACATCCTGATATCAATGAGCCACTCGTCTCCAGTGCCGCAGTGTAATTATTCATTAAATCATCCATTATGGGCTGGTCGCTGTAATTTACTATATCTAATGAAATATTATTAGGGAGTATTCGCGGCATATCCGTGCGGGATGCGGTAAGTTTCGCTTCACTGAAAAAGTTCGTTACAGTGCTAACTCGGCAATCGTTATATGCAGGACAGCTGCCCCATTCGTCACCAATCGTTCAAAGTTGTTGCAAAAAAGATATTAAAAAGGTAAGTCAGGTAAGTATCACCTCGTCTGTGATGTGCAGGTCGGTGCTAGCTCGGGCAACGGTTGACGACGAATGAGTGTTGCAGCAGTATCCACCGCATTTGGCGGATGGATACGTGTCCTAACTGATAGTAGATTAATTATAATCTACTATCAGTGGGGGCAATGATAGAAGCGATCCGATTTCATTAATAGTGTAACAACCAGAACAACTAGAGACGACAACAGTAACTGGGCGAACCGGTGCCCCCCGAAGCAAATCCAACCTCAACTAGACCCTCGAGCCCTACCGGGCGGCGTCAACTAGGTGGTCTTGCCTGACTGGGCGAGAGGAAAAGAGGACGCGGGGGCAGATTTGGTGCGCCTGGTGAATATTACTAGTAATACTAGTAATATTAATATTACTTGTCACCACCAACGAGAGATATCATGGCACATCTGAATTCTTTAGATAGATGTACGTTGTCAGGTATTCATCTCTGTATCGAAGAATCGTAGAATCCTGGTGTGACATCAGAATGGGGTGATGCCTTCAGGCAAGCAGTTGGCGCCACCCACCACCATGATGATCTTTGCAATAAAAAAGCATTGCACGTGTATCCATTGTGGACCATGCATTACCTTTCCACAATCGAATTAATTAATGCATCAATTTCGATATCAGTTCTTCCTATGAAAATGAGATTCTTAGAGAACAAACCCTTGCGTTCTCTCAGCACAGACATGTTGTTGACATGTCACAATGCGGGCTCGGCCAACTCATACATGAGAATGCGGAAACATTTGCATTCGAGATTGCACACATATGGTGTCAAAAGAATATGTATCAATAAACGATGCATGGTCATAACAGAGGCGGAGAATTCATTTCAAAGAGAGGAGCCAGGCTTTTGGAGACATGGCTTGGGGGTGGGAGATATCGTAGAACTGTATCACAGCTCGACTGTGAGTAGTGGGGATGACTTTGACTTGTACTCAAAGAGACGACGGAATTTTAAAAGGATATACTCCCGGGATGAGTACAAAGAATCTTCGAGGAAACTGTTCAGGACAGTCTTTGACTTTGATAATTGGGCTGAGCATCGGGCAACAACTCGGTACCTGCGGCATATATCCGGGATATTTGACAGTAGGCTTGTTCGTGGGTTGTCTACACCGTTAGTTTCTGTGGCAATGCTGGCGACAGTGGTGGCGATTGGGCATGAGTTGCTTCACTATAAAGTGCTTGTGATTCCAGAGGGATTGAAAGATGTGCTCTTTCTAAACTCTGCACTTCCCATGTCCCTTACATCGAGTATCTTGGGTCTCTTGCTTGTTTTTAGGACCAATTCTTCGTATTCTAGATGGCTTGATGCGAGGAAAAACTGGGGTTTGCTGACGAATAGAAGTCGAGATATTGTTCGGCAAGGTTTGACCTGGTTGCCGCAATCCAATGATGAGTCAACTAGTCGCATGTATGCCGGGATGTTGTGTCGGTGGGTGGTAGCGTTCTCATATTGCCTCAAGTGCCATTTAAGAGAGAATGAAGATGCTGTTGAGAAGCTTCGACAGCTTGAAATATTGCACGAGAACGAGCTTGATGCCCTGTCACGAGTACGGCATAAACCCATGTATGCTATTCAAGTGCTGTCCATGCTCGTTCGAAGGCTATCGGAGATGAACATGAGGTCTGATATGATCTTACAAAGTATGGATTCAAATATCACACAGCTGGAAGATATATGTGGGTCCTGTGAACGTATTTTAAGGACACCTATTCCTCTGTCTTACACTCGACACACGTCTCGGTTTATGATCATTTGGCTTAGTCTGTTGCCATTCGCGTTGTGGGAATCATGTGGATGGGGCATGATACCTCTCTCTGTGGCAATATCGTTGCTGACTCTTGGGGTGGAGGAAATCGGTGTCATTATTGAAGAACCATTTTCGGTTCTCCCGCTTGAAAGGATTTGTGCAACAATTGCATCGGATATCAAGGAAATTCGAGCGCATGGAAGTCAGGCTTTGGACGAGAGTAGTGACATTATTCCAGTATCGACGCTATTTGAATGAATTCAAGTCGTTCTTCATGATATTTGTGCCGTGGAGGTACAACGAATACACCATGCATGTGTTTGCAGCTATTGACCAACATCACTGATGAGTCATGGCAAATGTTGGTCAATCCAAGATCTTGAAATGATGACAGCTGGAAAATAGTAGTGCATGTAGTACTTCAACTAACTACAATGTAAATCGATAAAAAACCCTATTGAATTCCGAAATAAAGAGATAGTTTCTTTGTCGAATGATTAAGAAGATACTGATGGCCAGCAATGGTGGTACCACCAGGACATGGAACTGCCAAGTGCCACGTGTCACAACGCGGTTCCGAGTTCTCCTCCTTGGTTTTGCGAGCATGTTTATTCTCCAAGTACATACTGTGTCTGCACAGAACTATATTCCGAATGTTCAGGGTAGATTGTGTCCGGAAGGGACAAATGTGACTGGGCAGTTTTCCGTGACCGGTACTGCTCAGAGGCTTGCCGAGCCTGATATGGGTGTTGTGACATTCAGGGTGTTTGCGACGGAGGATACACTTGCGGGAGCAAGTAATGAAGGTAATACGGTTTCTAATGGTATCATGGGAGCATTGATGGACCTCGCATTTCTGAATGATACGGATATTACAACGACTGCATTTCTTGTCCAGCCCAATTATGAGGATACAAGGAGTACGGCCGTGTCAAATTATACGTATTCACAATCAATGATGGTTCGAAGTGCGAGTGGAAATGTGTCTGATGTTATTGATGCTGTGATTGGTGCCGGGGGAAATAATGTGGAGATTACTGACACACAATTTTATGTGTCTGATGGGCTGTTGAGAGAAATTCAAAATGCCTTGAGGGAGGAAGCCGTCAATCACGCAGCAACTACAGCGGCAACCCTAGCAAAGTCTATCGGGGCTGCTCTTGGAGCTGTTACGTATATTACAGACTCGTTTTATGCACCATACCAGCCTTACGCGGCGATGGCTGCTAACGATGTTGGGTTGTCTCCTGAAAAGCTGACCACTGTTGTTTCTACAGGCACGCAAAAAGTGGAGGGGAGTATCGGTCTCACGTACGAGATCTGCGCGTAACAGTAGGTGAATTGTATATTTCCATGGTTATGTAAAAATATATCGGAGAGTATGGTAGATCGAAACAAGTATTTCATCAATCATTCAAGCCTGACAATCATCATCGTGTCCCTGTGTTGTACTCGTTTCTAATCGCCTCGTAACGAGCTACATCTTCTACCGTGAGGCTTGGTGTTATTGATGCTACGCACGATAGAAAGTCCTCTTGTTTTACTGATACGCGTGTAGCTTCCTGATCCTCAGTAACCGTTCGTTTGAATGCACTCATCCATGCTTTGCTGCATAGGCCATACATGTCTGCCCCTGTCAATCGCGAGGAGCATGCCTCTGCTACACTGTCAAGGTCTACGTCTTGCTCCAGTACGAATTTACGTGTGAGGGCTTCAAGTACTTTTCTTCTATCTTCTTTTTCAGACGCAATGCCGACGTACAACAGCCTGTCCAGCCTTCCAGGTCTCAAAAGGGCAGGATCAAGCAAATCTGGTCTGTTTGTGGCACCAATGATGAAAACGTCGTCACTGCCGCTTCCACTTTGTGCGGAATCTATTTCTGCCAAGAGTTGAGATACTACTCGATCCATAATACCGCCCGAATCAGACCCTCGGCCTCTGGCGGGTGCCAAACTGTCTAATTCATCAAAGAAAATGACACATGGTTTGGCCCTCCTTGCCCGTATGAAAACATCCCTGACGAGCCGTTCGCTCTCTCCGACGTACATGTTGATGAGTTCAGGACCTTTAATGGACAGGAAGTTGACAGAGCATTCTGTAGCAACTGCCTTGGCCAATAAAGTCTTGCCTGTTCCAGGTGGACCATAGAGCAAAACTCCAGATCTACGGCGTAATCCTCCAGCGAATAATTCAGGATGTTTCAGCGGAAGTTCCACTGCAAAGCAAAATATGAGTTAAGAGTCTCCATTCAATTCAATAAAAAATCTCCATCGTATAGACATACCTGTATCCAGAATGCCGAGTTTCACATCCTCCAAGCCACCGACATCATTCCACTGGACATTTGGAATCTTGGGCGCTCCAATATCTGTGGCTGTCTTTTGTCGGACTGATACGATGGCGCTGTCGACACATGATCGAGTAAATGGAGGAAGTTTGATTTTTGAGTCATCCACCTGTCCATCATCCTCTTTGGGCTCGGTGGTGGAGCGGGGAGCCACCATCTTGGCCACATCGTCCTGATGGAGAGCAAGGGTGGCAGAAGCGCAGGCTTCAGCTGCAACATTCTTTAGCTCCAAGGGCATGAGACCAGCCGTATGCTGGACGATGTCATCAAGTGTATCTTCTGCTATGTGCTGACGGATCTGCCGAAAATATGATTCCAGTAAGAGACGGCGTTCTTGTGATTCTGGAGCATCTGCCTCCAACTCGTGTGTGAAACACCGTCGAATGCTAGGATCCACAGCATCAATATCCGATGCAGTACCGATAATGAATATCCGGGATGGAAAAGAAGGTTCATGATCCAATGCTAGTGGACCACTGTCGCTACTGGTGACACCATCTCCTAGTCCTTTTAATATGCAGCGAAACAATGCAGCTCCAACCCGAGCAGCTTGTGACTCTGCAGTTGGCGCACCTGGCTGTGCCAAGACATTGACATCCCTCAAAAAGAGAATCACAGGTTTATACTGAGAGGCAATAGACATCACTGCTTCGAGGGCTTCAACCACCTTGTCATCCGGCAAGCCCTCAGGTCGGATATCCTCGCAAGAAATTGAGAGAAACTGAATGCCCAAAGCAGCCGATGCTGCTCTGGCGGCAACTCGCTTACCAGCACCATGTGGCCCATGCAACAGAATCGACGTTCTCATGCGAATGTTTAAAGAAGAAGGATGCATTGTGCATGCGACAATAGACGCAATCTTTTCCCACAGGGGCAAAAGCCTTCCAATGTATGGCAGGGTGACAGATGCAGGATTCATCCAGGATGCGTGGGCACACCATCCCAGGCATGAACTCTCCTTTCTCCCAAACATATACCCTAGAGCACCAACAGGGTACCCAGAATTTGTTACTCCTTCTAAATTGATTGTAGTTTGCTCCGAGTCCACGGCGAGAATAAGCGGTGAGGATGGCTTGAGACTCGTCACTTTAAAATATAATACTCTCTGTACTCCAACACTGGCTGCATTGATATCAGATGGGTCGCCTTCTGTCGTTAAAGGCGCATTTATTGCCGATATCACCAAGCCAGGATCTTTAATAGACGCCGAAGGGACTGGGATGGCGATAACGTCACCCAGACTCACAATCTGAGTGCGACCACCAAAGTAATTTTCAATACACTGAGCAGCTGTTTCTTCTTCAGGCTCTTGCACACCCTGAGTAGATTTCCCATGCTCGCCTCCATCATCCTCTACCTCTGGAAGAAAATCGCCACTCGCATCGGGCTCTCGAATTGCTTTAAGTCCCAATGATGTTGCCAATTGAACCTGAACAGACCCTGTACTAGGATTACAGATCTCTGCCATTGCAACCTCTTCCTGAGATGTCTTTCGTTCAACAAACTTTGAAATATTGACTTTGAACATTTCTTTAGATAATTCTTTTTCTCTCAATTTGAAAAACGGTGCCAAGTGGTATGCAATGCCAATATTATATCCAAGAAAGGGGGAAATAGCAACGTCACCCTTGATGACGCAGTCATCCCCAGCAGTCCAAATGCGAGACACCCGAGGAGATATACTCGGCCTTTCTGGGTTTGAGATTTCTACCAAATCGCCAGACTGAACCCCCAACCTGTCCAAAACATGAGCATATGCCACGCAATCATGTAGATAGTTCCTACATTCAGCACCCTGGGTTACAGAGTCTTTCAGGTCGGCAGAGCATGCTTCTCCTAATATCATGGCGTTGCATTCCATCACAAAAACACCATGTCCATCTTCAGTATCTCCGTTCATGAATGGCTCTTCTTGCCGCAGTCCTGGTAAGTTACTAAATGCGGTCCCGCCGAGAGGGAAATCTTGCTGGCGATCTCCCATGATCAGATGAAGACGCCGCGCTGCTGCTGGTGAAACTATCAGAGGACTTGATCTATTATTTGTCTCATCAGAGGAAATATCCATGCCGTTGCCTTTCTGCGGGCTGCAGAGTGACCAACTTTTTAAAAGTTATGCCGCATCCAAACGAGATCGATTTGCTAAATCAGCCATTAAGTCATTGAAGAATAAATTTATATGAAGATTTGACTGCTCGTCGCACCGTTTCCTTTCAGAATCTTACAAAAATAGCCGCTTGCTTTCCTTAATATCCTAGCATCTGGCGATGCTTGCTTTCATTCCACTGTCATCGCGCCTTGCTGCATACATTCCCAACCAAAATGCATTCAAACAACGCATTATGGATTTTTAAAGATGGGTTTGCATGAAAATTGAGTATTAGCGCTTCTAGAATTTCAATTGGTTCAACTCGTATAGTGTACTAGGCATGGAAGACAGCCAGACCAAGTCATGGGCGGCTCTGGTCGCGCCTGAGTCGCATAGAAGTGCACATAGTGCTGAAAAAAGTTGTAATACGACACCTTTGAGGGTTGAACATGGATCATTGAAGGATAATAGGCCGCAGCCCTCGGCAGTTAACGACGCTCCAAGCCGAGCTAGAAATAAGGCGAAGCGGCAGTCTCAGACAAGGAGGAAAACAAAAAAGAATGACAAACGTCACGAGAATGGGTGCAGTGGGGCAAAGGGTACTTTGCAGCAGCAAACCAAGAAGAAAGAGAAGGAACAGAAAAAGAAACAGCCTGCTATTTTCTCAGCGCCTCCGGCAAATGCGTGGAACAAGGCAGAAGAGACGAAAGCAATCATTGGGATGACGTACGAGTTTTCAGGAACGATGAAAGAAGACGTATGCGAGTCTGTGAGAAATATGGGCCTTGTCAGTGAGGAGGAAACACCTCAAGACCACAGCATTGTTTCTGATGATGATGCTGATAATAATAATCATGAAGACCCGTCCGAGCAGTCCGAAAATGCCTTATTGAGCCTGTCAAAATCTTTTGAGGATATTCAGTATAGTGCCCAATATAGGGCAGTGCCCAAAGGGATTGATAATCCAGGGAATATTTGCTTTGCAAGTTCTGTGATTCAAGCATTGTTGGCATGTCCATCCTTTTGCCAGATATTTTACACGCTGCGGAGAGCTGCACCATCAATAAATTCTAAAGAATATCCTGTGTTGAAAAGTATGTCGGTTTTAGCACGCGAGTTCCGATTCGAGGCAGTCCAGGATGAACAAGTAGATGATTTGAAAGATGGACACACAAGTTGGTCAGACTCAATTAATGTGGGTGTTGTGACTAGCCTAATTCACGAGTCGTTTAGAATTCGATATAAAGGGGCAGATAAAAAGAGGCAAGTGGAGCAGGAAGATGCGCACGAGTTTCTTCACTCCCTGTTGGATGCAATGCATCAGGAAATGCTGGCACTGCAGCAAGGCTTGGATGCTGATGGTGGCACTGTGAGCAATGGTATACTGGCCCAACAGGATTCATCAAATGATGCAGATGGATGGCTTACAAAATCGGGTAAGCGGGCAGTAAAGCAACAGGTTATTCGTCCAGAGGTTTCTACTCATAACACATTGATTACAGAATTGTTTGAAGGGATGCAGTCAACAAGTGTTTCCAGCAGAGGCAATCCGCCATCAGTCACAATGCATCCATTCCTGATCGTCGAAATCCCTTTATTTGACCCCAACATTGATAGTTTGAGTGGAGCTTTGGACTCGCTGACCGCTACAGAGGTGTTATCAGGCTATAGGCCAAGGGGACAGGATGTACCTTGCGATGCAAACAAGTCTGAAAGGTTTCACAAGTTGCCACCAGTGTTGATCTTTCACTTGATGAGATTTCAATTCACAGGTTCTACAGAAAAATTAAATAAGAAGATCCGTTTCGAGGATACACTAAATATAAAGAGCTCATGGCTCACCTCAGGGAGCAAAGATAGGCAGGCAGCTTACAAATTACTTTCTACAATCTCCCACCATGGTCAGTCCATTGCCAGGGGCCATTTTACAGCACATGGCCTTCAACATGGAAATGTGTGGCTACATTTCAATGATGAGCACATTTATAAAGTTCGAGAAGAAAATGTTCTGCATGATAGCCCATATCTACTCGTGTATCATAAAATTTAATTGCCATGCACCCATTCAATCCATCGTCTCCAGAGTGGATCAGATGACAGCGTCTCACGTGATCCAATGACGACCAAGCCTCTTCTCGCCCTTGTTATCGCAACGTTCATTCTTCTCGCATCTTTCAAAAATCCTATGGACCCTTTCGGATTGCAACGGACTGTACAAAAGATGACTACGTCAGCCTCCCTACCCTGAAATCCATCAACACTGCTCATCATGAGCCACCCCGAATCCACCAGATGCTGACAGGATATTGCAGCTTGATCTGCAACCAGGCTCAAATGCGCATTATATGGAGTAAGAATAACACAATTTTTTACGGTCTCGTCCTGCGCAATGCTCTTGACCAGGTTGATAGCAATGTCACATTGTGATGAATTGCTAAAGGACTTGTCATTGCGTCTTTCACTGCCTTGAGACTCTATAAACTGAACATGCGGATACCGCATGTCCTTGTGTATCTCTATTCCCTCAACAACTGGTCTCAGTCTTGGATGAATTCCCGTCGACACATTGCCTCCATAAAACTCCATGGATGGAAATTCTGATATCGAAGGGTGCATTCTATACTGGGTATCCAGCAAGAAGGACTTCAGTCCAAGGCGTTGCATCCTTGCAAACAGTGAGATATTCAAACCCAACTTTTCTGCATCTTTAGAGATAATCGTGGGAGGAAGCTGAGCGTGATCTCCTGCCATCACAACGCATTCTGTGCCTCTTGTCAAAGGAATCAGTGTTGATGGCTCTGTGGCTTGCGTTGCCTCATCAATGATGACCATTCGAAACTGGTGCTCCTGGAGTCTCGCGTCCCCTGCAGAAATGCATGTAGATACAACAATATCACATTCAAGCATGGTAGCATCCATTGCAGATATCATTTCCACCTGAGCACGCTTCCACAGCTGTTGTGCCCTTTGCTCCAGCTCCTGAGCTCGTGTCAGACTCCCAATCACACCACTGTCCCGCAGTGATTTTGCCTCAATTGACATTTCTGTCGACATGTCTCTCATTCGGGCCACACTTCGACCGGCATGGCTCTGCTCTGCTTTTGCTTCCCAACAAAGATGACGCAGCTCTGGTCGCACCCTTGACGCAGGGCCAACTCTCACAACATTCAAACCCAACAGGCTCATACCATCTACTAAATTATCCGCCGCAGCGTTTGTCTCTGCAACGGCAAGAACCTTACCAATCTTGGATTTTTGACGAGGACTGTGTCGAGCTAGACACGACAACACATACGAAAGCCCAAGCAATGTCCTCGTCTTTCCTGTCCCTGGAGGCCCCTGCCATAGTGTCATAGACCGAGACAGTGCACCAACAATCGCCCTTTTCTGACTTGGATTCAAATTCTTCAATTCTTGCAGTGCTTTCTTGGCGATCTCCACAGCCCCGGGTGACGCCATCCATTCTGGAGGCTGTGATGCAAGCATCTCAGCCTTGGAAGAGCCAAGAATGATGGCCCGAAACGCTCTCGCACCCTTGCGCTCACCTTCCAACCTGTGAGACAGATTCCTGACAGCTTGAAGCTGCCGATCCAACCCCACTCCTTTTCCACCCTGACTCACCATATCAATTCTAACATGCGCATCACAGCTCCACGATGAGAGGGCTATGGAATCCTCTGCAGACACTGCAACCAACATTTCCCGAGTTGATGTCACCTCTACAATGCTTGCCTCGATCGACTCTGATAACGAAACTCTACGATTTGATTTGCTACCATCATTCTTGCACAAGAACACAACACTACCATCCTTGAGTGGTGGACCACTCTGTCGGCCACCCTCTGACAAATCATCACTGGGTCTATTATTGTACACCTTCCACAGAAGATCAGAATATAAACGACCCTGAGGAGACACGCCTACATCCAGTAAAACCACATACGATGTCCCATCATGTCCCCGCCTTCTCAACAGGGCAGCCTCCAACGCCTTCTTCTCCTCCTCTGCCTCAACGAGCAATGCCTTTTCCAATCGCTCCTGAAGTCCCTTTCCATTCCAACCACCTAGGCCACCGTGATCCTTTTCTTTGTTGTTGTCTTCTTCTTCTCGAATCTTTTGTACGTATCTTGAGGCATCGCTCTGAGCATTCGTATGCCCGACACCCCTGCCAGACGCTGCCACCCTACATCTGTCATGTACCAGAAAACTATCCCTATTGAGAGCTTTACTCTCCAACACGGCCCCAATCCCATACGATTGCCCTTTAGATATGTCTATATTTTTATGAAATAATGATATTCGCCCCATCAAAGGCATTCTGGCTGTCAACGCAAAGTCAATTTTAATTTCAAGTCCGCCAAGCATGCAGTGCCATGGCATGGCATGGCATTCACATCCTCAATAAAGAGCCCAGCATGACGACTCTTCGTATATACAGTTGTTCATTTTTCATTTCTTCATTAGTAACAGTACACTGCATGTAGGAATACCAGGTTTTTTTTTTTTTGATGTTTCTAAAAAAGAACGTTTATAAACGTTACTAATTAGTAATAAGAAAAGAATGCTCATCGCAGATTTGAACACATCATGTACACAGGGAGCCTGTAGATCATATATTTTTATTAAAAAGTCATATGATATGCGCTAGAATGTCATCGAAATCGTCAAAAAAGAAAAAAAGACGGGTGACAAGGAAATCCAAGATTCGACAGTGGGTAGATGCATGTCTCAATGACACAACGATAGACGCATTAACAATCAAAGAACGAGCAACGGTAGCAAAAACGCTATCATTTTCATTCGCATCAGCATCAGTATACGAAACGATCGAGTCGTATATGGAGAACAGACAGAAGAAACAGAAGAAGAGGGTCAAGGCAACACAAGCAGTAGAGGTGGATGACCCGCCGACATCTATACGGCGAATAACCCTTCAGTTGTCTAGTCAGGTAGATGAGATTGCTCGGTCGTTGACTGGGCATGTATATGGTAGCCTGATGGAAGACTATGACCTTGTTGCTGTGCGGCCAACATCAGATAAAACATTCCAGTATGCGTGTACGACCATGGACGTGGATGTCATATCAATGCAGCTCATGTCGCCAAATAGCAATGGGATGGTGATGCGACGTCAGTTGATTCAGCAGGCAGTGGATAGGGGAGTGGCATTTGAAATTCCATACAGTGGGTTTCTACAGCAGCAACGGTTGCAATTCATATCCAATGCGCGGGCGCTGGCACGAGCAACTCGAGGGAAGAATATAGTATGTTCGAGTGGGTGTGGGTCTGTGTATGAGATGCGAGGACCGTATGATGTTGCGAATCTGCTGGTTGTGTTTCTGGGTTTGACAGAGGAGCAGGCGTATGATTGTCTTTCGACAACCCCAATGAGATTGGTTGAGAAGAGGCGTCAGTCGTTTCTGCGCGGACGGAAGAATGTTATTCTTACGCCTGTAATGGATGCATCAGGATCAGCTAAAGAAGAGGAGGAAGAAGAAGAAGAAGGAAGGAAGAGGAAGAAGAAAGATTCGGGCCTGGCAGTAACAGAAAGACTGTTTGATATTTCGTAATGGCATCATCATGAGTATCTCGGCTGAGACCGTCTTTCGCTCCTGAATATCCATGTTTTTATTATTAATAATAATTGTATTTGTAAAATTGATAGAGTTTAGGGGAAATTAATGCCATGCTGCGTCTTTTAAAGTGGTCTTGAAAAGCAGAGAATCAAAGTCATGCAAACCTGTTTTGTCGATGCATGCGCCATTTAGATAACCATTTTCAATTACTATTAAACTAGTACTGTATGGATCTCTTGCTGAGTAGATCAGGTTGGTATCAACAGTATTGGCATGTCACACTGTTGCTGTCTTTACCAAGTGTCTCATGTGTTGGTGTAGATGTGAGGCAGTTTTCTGTGGTTGAGGAACGAACAGGTGGTCGTTCTCGTTCTAGTCTGGAGGGTGTGTCCGAGTGTGTGGTAGAAATTGCACCGAGCGTCATGTATGAAGCTGGGTGGGGGGCTGGTCAAGGTGCCTTGGTAGGTTGTGTATCATAATGATGATGACTCGAGGAAGCTGCTGTGTTGTATGGCTGCACTGTGATTGAATATTGTGGTGCAGGTTGGTGTTGTACGAGAGGGACAAAGGGTGACAGAGGGTGGTGTGGCGTGTTTGCATCCATTAACGTCATTGCACAGGTCTCGGGTATCAGCTTCTTCCTCCTTGCCCTCTTTTTCTGGCAGAGACGTTGACAAGGAATCTGTGGGTGACTATTTTGTGTACTGTACGATATGGCCATCTCCAAAGGTGAAGAAAGGGGAGGTTGTGTGTAATAGTGCCTTGGTCAAGGGTATGCTTGGGCAACATAGGGCTGTGTATGATGGTGGTGTGGCACTTGTAGTGCCTCAACAACAAGGTGTTTTGGAGATTGACAAGAGATTTGATTCCTGTACGATATCCTTATGTCTGGGAATATCGCAAGAGAATGATGATGGTGGTGGTGGTAGTTCATTGGGTACGAGTCGTGCTGCTGAGGGAGGATCGGCAGGGACACCTCTGACAAAAGAGGACACTGGCAGCATCTTTGGGGGCGACAAGACGCCAATGCTCGAGGCGACAAAAACAGGAGCCAAGAAGAAGAAGAATACGAAAAAGAATACGAAATCGCCACAGTTTGTACACATGTCTCCCAGTATGAGAAGGACGCTTGATAATACTACTCCCCAGGAGAAGAAATCCACTTCTGCCACCCAGGAGGAGAAGGTGGTGGCATCTCCATCACACGAAACCAGTACGGGTAACAACCTTTCACCATCCAGTCAGCAGACCTATAATGCACTGATAAAAAGGGGTAAGGTGATGGATATGATGCTTCGATCTGTGATTGTGCGGCATCTGTCCACGGTTGGGTATATTATGGCTGGGAATTGTTATTCCTTTCGCTTCTTGGATGTGCCACTGGCTGCTCGGATAGACGTGTCATCTCGTGCCGACAGTGCAGGAGATGGGTGTGCCATCGTGTATCGGTTTGATGCTTCAAGTGATGCTCTGACGATACAGATCGAGTCAGACGAGAATGCAGCGCCGAACAAAAGCAGCAGCGAAGATGTAGGGTATGCACAAGATGCTGTGGACGCCATCTCAGAGGCGCATGCTCATGATGACAATAATGTTTCACAGACTGTGTTCAAATCAGCGTACGCAGGATATACAAGTCTTGAAAGTCTGAAAGGTTCAAATGATATAACAGGTCTCGATGAATATGTGGATGTTTTGAGGAACTGGGTGTCTTTTCCACTGAAAAAGTACCAAGAATTCTGCTTGCAAGGAGCCCATCCTCCAACTGGGGTTCTGCTGCATGGTCCTCCTGGAACGGGAAAGACGCTCTTAGCTCGGTGGATTGCGCGTGACTCTGGTGCCAAATTATTTATTATAAATGGGTCGGAGCTGATGAGCGAGTTTTTAGGAGAGTCTGAAAAGTGCCTGTCTGCTATATTTCATGCTGCAGTGGTGCTAGCACCATCGGTAGGTTGCTGTTGTTTCCTGTAGTTGCTATGCCTATGCTGACGTAGATCATGATGCTCGTGTAGATTATTTTCATAGATGAGATTGATACGCTTGGTCCTTCGAGGGAGACTTCGATTGGGTTGTCGAACACAGCAACCCGTCTCGTGGCAACCCTGGCTGGAGCTTTGGACTCCATTCATGGGCACCCTGTGATGGTCATTGGCGCGACAAATAGGATAGATTCGCTTGACGAGAGTCTAAGACGGCCAAGCAGATTAGAGAAAGAGCTTGAGATCAGTGTTCCTAGTCCTCGTGCTCGTTTGCAGATTCTATCAACCCTCTTGTCCAATGTCAACACTCGGGTGGATGCAGACGAGATGTTGTCATTGGCTTCGAGAGCGCATGGATTTGTTGGAGCTGATCTATTGTCTTTATGCTCAGAAGCATCTATGATTGCGCTGAGGAGATATGTGAAGAATGGGGATGAGTTAGTGGTGACCTTGGCAGATTTGGAAACAGCATTGTACCACACAAAGCCCAGCGCCCTCAGAGAGTTTTCTTCAGATATTCCCAGTATGACCCTTGCAGATGTTGGAGGGCACTCGGAACTGAAACAAAAATTAAAGGAAGTCGTTGAATGGCCCATCAAATTTGAAAAGTCTCTCGACAAAATGGGCGCTGTACCCCCAAAGGGTGTCCTCTTGTGTGGGCCTCCTGGGTGCAGCAAGACACTTCTGGTCAAAGCGATTGCAGGGGAATGCCGTCTTAATTTCTTTAGTGTCAAAGGCCCCGAGCTTATGTCAAAATACGTTGGTGAAAGTGAAAAAGCAATTGCTCATATTTTCGAAAAGGCCCGAAAAGCGAGTCCATCAATCCTATTTTTTGATGAGATTGATGGACTCGTAGGATCCAGAGTAAAACAGGCCTCCAATGGGGTCGATGTAAGCGAACGCGTTTTGAGTCAGATGCTGCAAGAAATGGATGGTATCAAAGGAAAGGATGATAAGGTTGTCATCATAGCTGCGACAAATAGAATGGACAGGCTTGACAAAGCACTCTTAAGACCAGGCCGGTTTGACAGAGTGCTGCATGTGTCCCTTCCATCTGACCAGGATAGACGAGAAATTTTCCAAATTCATTTGAGACATATTCCCATCGACGAGACGGTGACTCTCGAGTTCCTTGTCGAGAAGACTCATGGGTACAGTGGTGCTGACATTGCATCTCTTTGCCAAAAGGCTGCCATGCATGCACTGCGAACATCAGGCCCACATCGGTGCGATCGCGTATCATTGAAAGACTTTTCTGCTGTATTACAGATATAAAATCTACAATCGTTAGGATAGACATGGGAATCACTCGGAGAGGAAGAATTTATAAAACAAGGTGGTACGGAACCACTCATGTGGACTTCCATTTCTCTCTGCCTGGTTAGTATTCTTCAACTCTTCGAACAATTCGTACAATCCTAACAGCAGGATTCCTGTAAGACATGAAACAATGACACACGTGAGAGCCAAAGGGCCCCTTCTGTCATCATAGTACAACTCTTTCTGGTGCAGAATTGCTGATGAACGCCAGTAGTACACGATGACTGAATAAAAACACATCAGTATAGCTGCAGGAAGAAGTATCATTGCAATCAACATTGAAGACGATTTTGCATCATCGGTTGAAATTCCAATCATTGCTGTTGCAATAGATCCCATGGTCAATGCCATATGGAGCCAGGACAAAAAGGTTCTTTCATTTGCAAAATACGTCTTTGGTTCCATCTTGTTCTCCACATGGCCTGGAATCTTTGGCCTGTTTTGCATTGGAGGTTTACTAAACCACCAATCAATGAATGCTGGAGTCTTATATCGCTTCTGCTCGCGCCGAGGTTCTTCCTCTCTATCCTCATCATCCAGCAATGGCTCCCGAAGACCAGATTCCCCGGTCCCTCGACGTGGCTTTTCCTTCTTAGCAAATACATCACGGGCACTTGGCGCCATATCTTGCGAACTATCCGGAGCTGAGCTCAGCATGGATGCCCTCACACTCTCCCTGTCCACCCAATACGGAACTGATTGCACAACATCTGGGAACAACGTCGTGATACCATGCAAATGTTTACTAAATCCATTAACTTCATCCAACATTCCTGACATGACAAGATCTTGAACCCAAGACGGCGTCTCTTGCCCTTTTGCCAATGCAAGCCGAAGATCCAACACAGCATGAGGAAATCGAGTCACTTCTGTCCTATGAACAGGCAACGAGGGATCTCTAAACCATCTTCCTGCACTGATGCAATTCTGTCCATCCTCTGGATTTTCCTTCATCAACGTAATATTCGTATCCAATTTAATCTGCACAGTAGGATCAAACGGAATCTGAAAGTACGTCCTCATATACTGGCTCCTCAGAACAGGTTTGAGCTGTTTCGAATCCACAGTCTTCTTAATCTCTTCAAACAATGCCGATTTCGACTCTAAATTCTTGTCTGAATACAACTGCTTCTTCTTCCAATACTCCGCCGCATCCTTCACTTCTAATTCACCCTCAATAAAGGACACAATCATATCCGGGGGAAGAATAAACTCATCCACCTCCATCGGGTGCATCACCCGATCAGTTCCAACCAGCCCCAAAATATCATCTTTAGATAATACTTTACGCTGCACATGCACATCCATAGGGTCTTGGCTACCATACCAACTCAACCTCACCACTGTTGTCTTTGGATTCTCCATCAGCCGTCTATGATACACTTCCAGCGACGAGTTATCCAAATACACCGAATTCACGAGCTGAGAATCTCCTGTATACTCATTCTCATCAAACTGATACACTGGCAAATGAGGCAACACGAGATGCTTGACTTTTGATACATCAGCCATACTGATCCAATACTTTGTACTACTCCTCACCTCAACAGAGGAGGTGTCCACAGGCTGAGACTCCACCACATCCCCTCGAATCTCAGCATACACTTTCCCCAACGTCACCAGCAAATCCGCGTAGGATCCTTGCACCCATGGCTGATTATGCAGATGACTAATATAAAACTGTCGGCATGGAGAATGAGGCAATTGTTTATCATGCTTCTTCAAAATCTTATGAAAACCCATATAGTTCAGGTTCACATACTTTTCAAGATGCAAAAACTCATCCCCAATTGACTTGGCCTCCTTGAGCAATTCATCAGACAGAGACACATTTTTCAAATCCGCCTCTGTCCTCCCCTCCACGCGCCGCTGCAAAGAGTACAATCGACCCCTCAAATCCTCAACCATATCAAACGTAAACCTTCCAATCTTATCAACCTCTTCCTCCAACTTCTGGAAGAACTTCTCCTCAGCCGTATCCCTTTTATTCTCACTTCTGAGCACAGTCAAGGACGTCAACCTTGGAGAATACGACCCTCCCCGCATCCCCTTCTCCTCCTCTTCCTTGCACGCATCTTTAATTAAATCCTTCAATGCTCCATAATCAACATATTTCCCTGACCATTCCGGTCTCTCCTTTTCTGTCAGATATTTCCCAAATTTCATGCTGCCCCGTCCATTCAACTGCAATTCCGTTCAATACACACTGGCAGTCAAAAGATCCTCGGTCCGACGACAAAATTAACCAAATATTTGGTAATTGACAACCTTTGTTCCGCCAAACCCTGTCTTACTTGTTTCAAACCCTGTTTTCGAGATTCCGTAGCATCTTTCAGAATCAAGGTAAAGAACCGTCCCATCAATGGTCTATGTTGATGGGATGGCGTGGTACAAAAGAATCTTTCAGGTCCAGATGCCCCCTGCCCTTGTACAAGGCAGTGTCGAATCATACGACTTCGGGTCTCCATCAAAGCATTCTTATTTACATTGAAACTCAACAGAGTGTCACAACAAAGGCGTACTGTGTGTTATTGTTAGGAATTGACGTTCTTGGTTTCGTTCTACAAAAATGTCCACCCTCAGGAGGACAGAGGCCAAGGCCTTTTTCGGTATGTTTCTTTTAAAGTAATAAATACTACTTGCTGTCATGACCATTTAATTGATTTGAAACCCATGCAGCAAATGAGAGGACATTTCTTCATTGGATGAACATGTCTGTGACCACTGGGTCCATAGCAGCGGCGTTATTGGGAGTATCTGGGCATGCTCATAAGAAATGGGGGGCAGAGTATTTGAAACGGGCGATATCGGTTCGTATTCTGGCGTTGTTGATGATGGGCATCTCCATTGCCATGGCAGTGTATGCAGCATATAATTTTAAAAAGCGCGGGGATATGTTGACCCAAAAGATGGATGGGCCATATGATAATAGAGTGCTTCCTGTTGTGCTGACCATTGTTATGATGGTGTTTTTGACTGTGGTTTGGGTGGGGGCAATGGTGTCGTATCATAGTAGTTGAATGTGTAACATGAAATCAATCATGAATGTGAAACGCGTTGGTCATGGAGCTGGCGTGCAAGATCCATTTGCTTCTCCTTGGCACGGAGGAGTGCACGTCTGCTTTCTAGACAGTCGCCTTCGACTTCTGCGAGGCGTACTTTTGTTGTCACGAGTTGATCCATGAGCATTTCATTCTCCTCCTCCAAGGCATGTATGTGCTTGGTGATGGCAGGGTCTTCATGGTCCAGCATTGAATCGCTCGGTGAGGGAAGATCTGTGGGTGCTGGCACGGGTCTAAGGCGAAGATTTTCTGCTTCTGTGGGTGGGGCTTCATCCTGGGCAGAGCTTGGTCTGCTTCCTGATTTGCGGGAGAATATCCCACGGCCTCTGAGCTTTTTCAAGGGAGAGGAAGCCTTCTTCTTCTTTGCATAGTTCTCTTGCGCTGTTGATAGAGTGGCCATATCACCTGTTGCCAAGGCATGCTTGACTGCTTTCTGAAGTGCCTGTTTCTCTTGGTTTGCCGCCTCCAATGCATCCTTCAGCTTTGATACTTGAGACTTTGCCATGTCATGTTTGGCCTCCAGCTCTGCTTTTTCACGGAGAAGTGATGTGACATCAGATTTTTTCTGGTGCTCTTCCCATGCTTTATCCGCATCTTTCCGTTCAGATACAAGTTTGGCCGTGTGAGGACTGCTTGAGGAGAGCGTGCTTGCTTGGGAAAGACGGAGATTCACTGGCCTGACCTTGATCTGTTCTATTCTGCGCTGCAATTCTTCTTCACGTTGCGCAGCTTCTTGTAACTGGGACTTGAGTTGCTGAATATCGGCAGTTTGTGCGCGATTTACTGCAGCCATTCCTGCTGCAGCACTGGCAGGCATTGCAGGACTGCCTTGTTCAGCCTTGCCGACATGTATTTGCAGTTTCAAATCGGCAATTCTTTCCTTGACATGCTCCTCGAGTTCTGGTTTAACAGAATCATTCGCAGAATCTGGAAGATTGGTACTGTCAACATACTCGGCAATTTTTAATGATGGCAAAACTCCGGGTGATGGTGCTGCCAGTGCTTTCTGTAGCACTGGTACCACTGATTGTGTCTGCTCCTGAACTTCCTCGGCATTGATATCTTTCTGATGTAATTTCTCTTCCAGTTCCACAATTTTAGCAGTGTCTTCCATGTCAACGCCACTCTCAAGCAAGGCAATCTCAGCCTCTGCCAGAAGCACATTGGTAGCGTCTGCCTCCTCTGCTTGGCTAATTTTACTGATAATCTCTTCCTTTTCTCTTTGAACCTTATCCAATTCTTCCTGCATCGCATGTTCATCTACTGTATCTTTTTGTCTACTTGAGGATGCTTCATGGGATTCTGATTCACTCTCAATCTTATCCACCATTGAGCGGACGTCATCTTCATGAGCGACAGGCTTTACTCCAGACATGCTAAACTCTCCAGCACTCACAAGAGAAGATACCTGCATGTCATGAAGAGATGCTTTCGCATCTTCATATTTGTTGCGCAGGACCACAATCTCTGACTCCAACTCCACAATCTTTTTATTCAAATCATCAGTGCCTTTCTCAGATCGCAGCATTTCATTCTCCGACTCGAGCGCTCTAATCTTGGCATTTTTATCTTCAACCTCCTCTTCCCATTCTTTCTTTTCCAGTTTATATTTCACTTCCCTTTCTGCCCAAGCAGACGGTGCCTTGAATTGTTTCGATGTCATTGTTTCCGTCAGCTCCTCAACTTCTTTTGACAACTCAACATTCTTAGCCTTGACCTCCTCCAACTCTGCTTGCATGGAGTGATACCCGCGGAGCATTTTAGATGCAGACGCAGCCATTCCAGACTCCGAGCCTGCTGCGACTGCGGCCAGGGCATCTGCAATGGCGATAGGATCGTCCTTTTTCGTGCTGTTCAATGGGGTGGCATATGAACTACTCTCAGACATGTTGCTCTGGTCTCGCACGGGAGTTGATTCAGGAGTAGCACCATCGACGTCCCCTCGCTTTTCACTGACCATCGATTCTTTCTCTGACTCTGGCGAGCCATACATAGGCATATCAGACTCACCAACCCCAACCACTACTGGTGAATCCATGTCTTTGAGAGCATGCATTTGCTTCTGATCCTCCCGTATCTCATGCAAGGTCTGTTTCAATGCATCATTCTCCTCTTCTAATTCGTGTATCCGTTCCTGCATTTCTGCACCATATGCCATCATCTCTTCTGCCTGAGCTAGCTTTGTCATCACCACCTCCTTGTCAAATTCATATGCCACTGTCGCCAGAGACTGTGTACTTGACACCATATCACTCATTTTGGCCTGTGTCAACTGATCATATAGAGATGTATTCTCTTTTTCAAGATCCTCATTTGCTTCCTTATATCGTTGAGCCATCTGCACAAAGCCACAGGTTTATATTCACAGCACATGTATGAGAGAAAAAACTAAAATTCACATACCATGATGGCATCTTCGGCATGCTTCCGTAAAGTGATATTCTCCTGCTGAACATCATTGACAAAACTTTGTATCTGTGCCATCGCTGCATCCTCAGAATCCTCAGAATACCCCATAGTTTGTTTAAACCTGTCAAAGGCTCCCACAAGACCAGCCAAGGACTCTGACAACTCTGGCGCAGAATCATATCCCTCCTCTTCCTCACTCATTTCTAATCAGTGAATCAAATTCTATCCAAATACAATCGCTAGGAACACGTACAGCGTGATCGATTGAACGAACTGTTTCGATCACACCCCCACGCACAGTCTGAGACACGCACAAACGCCGTATCAGATGACAGTACAAATATTTCCACGAATTTTTTACTCAAGATACCGCCCCCAGTGCCGTAAACAATGCGTCAGTTGTCACGTACAACGCGGCCTAGAAATCCCGCGATGTGAGGCAGTAAATAGCCCTGCAACCTCCCTATTCCTACTCGTGCGGATAATTGTACCCAAAATTTTAATAATGGCACACAAGAGAGGGCGTTTCAGTCGTCCATCATCAGCCAACTCGCATGGGCTGCAATCAGATGCCACAACATGGGAAAAAGGGCATGCAGAATATTACATTGCTGGTGTTTTCGAAGCATAAATAATAACATCAAGAAGTATTAGTATATAGTATACATGTGTATATCACTTAAAATTGGGGGCATCTAGTGCCCATGCTCTCTCAAATATATGTCAATCTTCTCCATGCTGCACACCTCCAGCGGATTCGCTCTACCCTCCTGCACATCCTGAAGCAATTTTTGGAGCATGGAGTTTTCTTTTGACAGATCATCAACTTCCTTCTCCAGATCCTGAATCCGTTGTCGACGTTTGTAGTAACTGTTCAGTGCTGCCTGGCGGTTCCTCTCCTTGCGAGCAGCTGCAGCTTGCTCTTTGGATGAATAAATATATTTTGGTTTTGGGCCTCGAGAACGCTTTTTCGTCTCCTTCCTCTTCGCGTTCGATTCTTCAACATCAACAGGCACATGTTCTGTGCGGTTGGTTACATTCCTTGCATCTGATCCTGCAGAAAGTCCATACACATGAGGTGTGGTGCGGTTATGAGGCAGTGCGTGCATGAAAGAACACGTGCCTTTGGCGTCATTTTCCGAAAATATGGAAAAATCAGCCCATGGAAAAGACTGCAAGGACTGTTCACAGACAGAGTCCAGCGGTCTACCCATACTGCATTCACATGATCAGGCTGGCGTATCAATGCGAGTACATCACACACAACTCATATATACAAGATCACGAATGGTCATATCTATCGGCAGAGTAATCCAATGTATCAAACGATACAAAGAGGTCCAAGATGGAGACGAGAGGACCACAACCATGCTTGCGGATGGATGGTGACCACTGTCAACCCATCTGCTCCAACCACCCTTGTGTTGGGACCATCATTGAATTATACCCGCTTCTTTGACCAGCACGCATTTCGGATACCTAGCACAAGACAAAGAACACAAACACGCAATCCCCGACGCAGTATTAACAGATCCGGGTCATGCACGGTTCGGGAAATCCCATCTCAGCCGACATAGAATGTCTGGCACCCGTAGCGTGAAATCAACGTCAGCGAAAGTCTCGAAAGATATTAGCTTCGTGAAGATCACGTTTGAAACATCCACGCAACAAAAAACAACATCATAAATACAGTACCTTGGAGGACAAGAGTCTTGGTCTTGACGACACATTGTCTCAAAATTCCAGTCGTCTATTAATCTTGTCGTGCCAGTGTCAAATTCCGATGCACCAAAATTCAAAGATATGTCAAGAGTACTTAAACTTGACGAAGACAGCCCAGCCGATACCTTGGGGCTCCGTTCGGAATCGACGTGAGCGCTCGCCGGTATCACGTCTGAAGAAGCAAATGGCATTGCTTCGACTGTAAACGGCATGAAGTACTTATTTTAACTTCGGTGCCAATGCGCCGCGTGGAACCCTGTTGTTCAGAACGAGAACAACGCCAACAACAAGAATCGAAGTCGAGGTTCCAGCGTCGTGACTCGTGCTCTTTCGCGATAGATCAAGAGCACGACAATTTGTCAGAAAATATAACAAGTTGCATATAAATATACTGACTGTTACAAGGCGAACGCTGCGCACTATATGACAACGAGAGCCGTCGCTAGATTGAGACAAGTCATCAGTCTACCTGGGTCAAATGCGAGCTTCTCACTGACATCTGCAGCACTGGTGTTGCAATGGGAGGTGCTACTCGTTTTTGAGAAATACTCTTCTACGACGACGAGAGAGACGTATGAATTCACGATCTACCCACTACGATAACAGAAGAAAAGAAGAAGAAGGAACAGGATCGATGACGCTCTCATCTCTGATGCGATGTTGGGGTGTACACCCACCCAATTGTGAAGCATGTTCACATGCATCTGCAAAGATGCTCTCAACCACCCATGTGGTTGTACACCAAATTCGGCTGATGAGCAATATCAGAGACATAATTTTGATTTATATTTGCATTATTTCATTTTGATTGATTCAATACTACATACATTGTTGGAAAAATGAATGCCTCTGCAGTCTTTTCGGGTCAACGAGTGGTGCAGCAACACCGCTCAGGCAGAAGAATGAATCGAGCATCGGTGGTGCAAACACGTGCCATTTTTACCACAAAGAAAACACAAAAAGAGGAAGTTGTGGTACAGGAAAAGAAGGGGTTGTTTGGGCGAAAGAAGCAATCGTCTTCTGGTGCTCAGAAAGTCTCAAAGAAGAAGAGCGTTGACAAGGCGGCCGAGTATGAGAAGCGACGAGGGCCTCTCGGATCAATCGTTGGAGCATTTGACTTTTCAGAGGTTCGATCAAAGAGTGATGCGGAGCTCTTGTATGATGCCAGATATGGGAAACTTGAGGATGGAAAGATGAGCAGGGCACAGTACCAGGCATTGCGCCGTAAAATTGGGGGCACTGCCAAGGATTATTGGAAGGATTGGGTGGATGTGAAAGGGGAATACACAGACAAGGGGTATGTGAGTGACGACACCAATCAGGTGGTCGGATTACCCTTCCTTGTCGCTGTTGTTCTGGCTGTGTTGGGAACAGCAGGGTATGTAGTCTCCCAAACAAACTGATTTTTCTATTTCGATTCAAAACATGCTCTTTTAATTCTTTTCTGTACTGTATCGTCAATATCCGCGGGTTATTGTAACATGTACGACATGACAGCTAAAATTATGTATGTATCAGACTGCATGGCGCCATCAAAATGTTGTTAGATACTTCCCTACGCATTATCCAGGGATCCATGAGGTTGAGATTCATTCTGCGTCGATTGAGAAGATTTTGATGCTTCCAAGTATGAGGCCCCAGGATACTGCGTTCTCGGTGGGCCTGCTTGTTTCAAAAAACCATCCTTGCTATCACCGACCACAGACATCTTTTCCACACTAGATCCCAACAATTCGATTGCCTTTGCATCATGCATCTCAACAGATCTACCATAGAGAGTTTCATTTTCTGGTGGAGGCTGGCTACTGGCCCTCACAGGATTCGTCGATGATTTATTTGTCCCATCTTTATGTTGCATGAACCGATTCGCTTCTGCCCTGAAATCTGACATCCTTTCCCTGGGAAGCGATGTAGCTTGGCCGAGGCTATGATGTGCACCTTTACCACCAGCTTCGAGGTGTGCGAATTGCCTTTTAAAGTTATCCACGGCAGACGGATACACAAAGTTTGGCTGTTGTGTTCGTCCTGAGAGATAGTCAGCTAACATTTGTGGGTGATACTCTAATATTTCTCTGTATATCAACTCCCTCACCTCTTCCGTATTCAACTTTCTCCTCTCGAATTCGAATGCAATCTTACTGATCGGTTGCGCCGAAGGCTCACGACTTGGTTGACTCAGACCAGCAAAATATGGATCAGCCAGTGCTTCTTCTGCTGTTGGTCTCTCTGCTGGATCAAAAGCCAACAGCCTCTTCAGCATCATCAACGCCCCCTTATCAGCATGAGGAAAGTGCTCTTCAAATGGAACGCCAGGCTTTTTACGCATATTTTGCAAAAACCGCCGCGCCTTTTCATTCCGTACTTTGGCAATGACATCAGGCGATGGAGTACCAAGCAAATCTGTAATCAATTCCAACTGATGGACAACATTCCGCCCAGGAAACAGTGGTTTCCCCTGCAATATCTCTGCAAATATACACCCTATAGACCAAATATCAATAGCGGGCGAATATTTCGCAAAGAACGATCCGCACAATTCAGGCGCCCTGTACCATCGTGTTGCCACATAATCCGTCCAAAATACCGTCTGTGGCATATCATTAAACGCCGGTCGCGCCAGACCGAAATCGCAAATCTTCAACTTGCAATCGCTGTTTGCCAGTATATTTTTAGGTTTCAAATCACGGTGAAACACCCGAGCCGAATGAATATACTTCAGACCCCTCAACATTTGATACAGAAAGAACTGATGATGCTCTGCGGTCAAATCATCATTCGCTTTAATCACCTGATGTAAATCCGTCTCCATCAACTCAAACACCACATATATATCCTTAAAGTCTTTCTGAGACGGCGGTAGCATAATATGCTTAATCTCCACAATATCTGGATGCCTGAGCAATCTCAACAGTTTGATCTCTCTGAGAATCCTCGTCGCATCTGACACATGATCAAACACATTCGTAATCTTCTTGATCGCCACTCGCTCACCTGCATTGATTATAGACACACATGAGTCTTCTTCCAACGCCTCCACAAGCACCACAGACTCCCCCTTTTCTAGGGCTAGACAACCCACGTACCATGATTGAATTGATCCACCGCACTCGCAACCACCCCATAACTCCCCTTCCCAATCACCTCTGTCAATTTATACCGCTGCGACTCTGTCGGACCAGAGGTTGCAAAAAAATCCTTCGAATCCATTCTGCAGTCCCGTCACCGCACGCTCACACCCAAACCTCACGTTATACTCCCTTCTCAACAATCCAAATAGTACTATTGCGTATTTTTATCAATAATTCCTCGCTGTTTCAACACCAAGAAAGCCCAAGGAAGGTGCTTCCGAGGCGCAACGTGAACATCAGCACAGCGACGCAGGCAATTCGGAACAGGCGATAGATTCACAACACACAGTGAACAGAATATGTTTCAATAGAGACACAAGTATCTTCTCACTGAATCTCTCGCCTTTTATGCTCGGCTTTCTATCATAAAAGAGAAAGAACTCGCACCCTCTACGTAACCAGCCAACGGACGGGGATATACACAGAAACTGGCACTGTGATGGGTGAATTATACGACTACTACATATAATAATGTCTCGAAACGGGTATACGCCCGACTATCAGTAGCGTCGCCCGTCAATCGACGAGATATCGGTACTTTTATCCGGGGGTTGGTCGCAGCAGCGACGCCATGGTGGCTCCCTTGGAGCCAGGCCAAGCCATGTGACTGATTGGCGACACGATCAGTCATGGGGAGGTAGGATATTAATTGAAACGAAAAACATAATGTACATGGAGATACGTCACAACAGTTGCTCTTCCAGCATGTCTGCCACCATGGCAGACACAGTGCTGCTGAGACAGTTCAACTCCTTCTCAATATCCAAGGAGCTCCTACGTCCAAACCCTTCCCGCACATCTCTAATTGGATTTGATCTGCGGACTAACGCTCCATCAGCAAAGAATAATATCGTCGGGACGGATGTGATTCTATACAGCTGAGACACATCACTCCTGGTGTCATACTCTGTCTGGGCATCATGCTTGCAGAACAACACACCCGTGTGATCCGCATACTCTTTCCGAACCGCATCAACAGCCTTCAAGACACGAGAACAAACACCACATGACGATGTGTATACCACAACAACGATGAGACGTTCAGATCCAGCTGCCTTGAATAGTGTCTCTATGCCATGGTTGGTTTTGAGATGGAACAGCGTCTGGTGAGGCTCGGTTGAGGAAGCAAACCGTAGTATACTCTCATGCTCTCGCTCCTGTCTCTCCAGTGCAATATTCATATGATATCTTCTATCTATTTTGAAGGCATGGGTGGCTGTGTAATAGCGTCGTTGTCGGATTCTGTTGATTCTGTTCAATCCACGAATCGTCGCGAGACTCCCACTATTCACCCGAGAGGGGTGCTGACATCTCTCGAATGAAAATTTCATATCCTAGTAGTATTTATTATATTTGAATGTATTCAATGGGAAGAGATGGGTTTGGGTTTCAACACTCCCATCTGTGATGATGATGGCCACATGGCTGATTCGAAATGGAAATTCCATTATGGAATCCCTGGTGCATGCCATGGCAAGGGATACAATCGGTTTTTCGAAAGGATACATTGTGTGTGCATGTATATATACATCATACATCAGGGAAAGCTCAACAATGATGAGGGGTGTGCAGAGAACTAGGTGCACTGTGGGAGTTGTCCTCTGTGAACGAGCCTCACACCAGATGGAGGAATTCCACCCTTTTGGGGTCGAACATCCTGGTCAAATATTGCTGTTGGTATAGCCAAAGTAGCACACTGCATGTCATGTAGGAAATCAGATGAATCGAATATGAAATCAAGTGTTCACTTCAATCACCACGTACCGCATTAGGAACATCAACAATTCCAGCAATTCGGCCCTCGCAGGGACAGCAACTCAACAGAAGATACACTTGTTCCTTTGAATATCCAAACTTGCTGAGATAGTTGATGCAATTCAAGACTGCTCTTTTGTATGCAATCGATGCATCCATAAAGTGCTGTTTTCCATTCTCGTCAATTGATAAGCCTTCAAATACGAGCCACTCGGAAAACCACCTTGATCCATCCATGGGACTCACTTCAAAGATTGGGTTGACATTCAGCTCGCTCGGACCCACGGGGTCCATGTACTGTTTCATTCCACCGCGAATAATATCACATTTGAGATCGATTCTTCCAGATATTTCGATGGCTCCACAAAAACTCACTTCACCATCCCCCTGAGAAAAGTGAATGTCACCCATGCTGAGAAGAGCTCCTTCTACAAAGACTGGGAAATAAATTCTGCATCCCTTGGTCAAGTTTTTAATATCGCAATTCCCCCCGTTCTCTCTTCCTGGTATTGTACGAGCTGCTTCAGCAGCGATTCGGTCAAAATCTGGATGGCTGGAATCCAATGCTCCAAGAAGAGCATTTGTAGGTTCTGGTAAACATGCAAGTGGTCTGGCATGCAAGTGCTTTGCCAGGGTGCTTGAATCCTCCGATTCCACCAATTCTCTCTCACGCGTGTTCCATATTTTCAACAACTCGTGGCTTGGAGCTGTCCCGATCAATCCTGGGTGGATTAATCCTGGGAATTTCACACCAGGGATATGACGAGAGGTGGCATAGATCCCTTCAAGATCCCATATAGCTTTGCATGCTTTTGGAAAATGTTCAGTTAAAAATCCACCACCATTTTCTTAGTCAAATATTCCGGTGAATCCCCATTCATATCCCTCTAGAAGACCAATGTCACAAATGTCAACCACAAGTATATCACCAGGCATGGCAGGCTGTTCCTGTTCATCTGTAATCCGAATGGGTCCCGATAGAAAGTGCGGTTTGCTCAAGTCAATGTTTTTCATATCTTCTGCAGAATCATCATTCTTGATCTACACGTGTAGCAACAGCATTGCGTGAGTGAGGACTGCACGTAGAAGCCTCTTCACACCAGAAGATGTGTATCATAATTCTCCAGCATATATTCTTACCTGTCCACCGGTCCACTCGATGCATTCCACCCTGAATATCTGTCCAGTCTTTTGCGTTGATGCCACAGGAATCTCAGGGTGCCATCGATTATGCAAAGGGACTGTTTGGTCGCCAGGTGCTTTGGAAGGGTCAACAGCAAAAGCCAGTTTGGGAGTGCAGGTTGTTCCAGGTGGTCCACTCATAGCGTCCCACTGCAATGAGCGATGTAAAAGAATATAATTGAATTTGTAGTCGATGGAGATTGACGTCACGTTGAGTGATGCCCTGCCATTTCATTGATTCGCCATTATTGCAATGAAACGGTTGCCCTAGTTGCAACCAGCAATTGCTAGGGCAATACAACTTGCCCTAATATTAATATATATCACAGGGTCTAATTTCAGCCGATGACAGCAGTGTAGACACACCCGGAACAGGTAATTGGAAGTATAAAAGTATCATGCGATTGAAAAATACGGCATCAACCTCCTGACCCTTTGAGGTATGCTGGCAGAAATTTCCGTCTTATGTACCCATCAGGATATATACAGCCCTTGCTGATTCCTGTGATGGCTGGTTCGAATCCCTGGCGCATGTGTACGACAGTGATAAGATAAAATGAATGCCACTCACGATGTGGCCCAGTAGAATTTGAATGCACTTGAATCATCCGAGCCAGATGCACCTTGGTCCAAGATTCTTGGTAGACTCGTGGACCATGTTGTCCACGTGTACCGCTGTCGTGACACGTACATGTAGATGTGGAGTTGGTGTTCTCTCAACGAATATGTACAAAATTTTGCATCTTTATAACATCTTTATACCTTGTTAATACGTAGGTATATCTGTGTACGCGAGGAGGGACAAACAGAGAAAAGACGCGCAGTGACGCGTTAGACGTCAACTGACAACGGTGTAGCTTCTTCTCGAGATCCGACCCTTTTTCTATAATCTATATATATATATATATATAGATAAAGGTCTAGTACTGCTCTATTTATACATATCCTGTTGTTTTCTAAGTAAAGAGTATGACGTTGAATAGATTTTATTATGCACTGCTGTCTGTGTCTCTTGTTGGGGTCCAGGCTCTTTCGCCATGCCCGCTTGGTCCGGATCAGCGAGAATCACTCGCTGCTGTGGCTGTCGCAGTGACCCCATCACAGACAAACATGTGTGCGGAGGATTTTATGGTTTCCATGGATAGGAAGAATGGAGAGCCGTCTGTTGTGCTACTGTCCTTTGAACCATCATCAGTCTCATCCCTCTCAAAGCCTGCTGTGTTGCAAGTCTTTGCGAGGCCAGATTCCAAGGATTTCCCTCCGCAGAATATAACTGTATATGGTTTTACTTCAGTTCTTAATGATACAGAAAGCGTGTCGTGGAATACATCAGGGGATATACTAAAGCCTTTTGACCCATTTGTAAACTGGATGCTGAGTTGTTCTGACAATGTGATACAGGAGGACAATGGTGTCAAAATTGGAACGATTCAAATTCGTCATTCAGAACTCGTCAGCGCGGACGGTGGTGAGCCTTTACAAATCGATGTCACTGAAGCTCTTCGAAACGGCATTCGCACGTTTGCTCTGGCGAGAATGATTGCATGTGCTGAGGAAGACGATCTTGAGGCAGACGTTCCAAAGGGAAATATTCTCCTGTCTTCCTCATGCAGCAACGATACAGATACTTGGGGGCAGCAATATCCACCTAGGATTGTTTCCGGACCAATTCCTCCACCTCCAAAGTGTACATTCACTCGAGGGTATTACAAAATACATATAAATTCGAGAAGAGCCAGTGATTACCGTCGTGTCGAGTACTATTTGACACATTCTCTCAAGTCCAAGGAAAAGGAGATTATTGTGACGTCGAGCTGGTGGATTCACAAGGTTTCAAATTCTAGGAAACTATGGAAGATACGTGAGGATGCTGTTTCTGGGACACCCATGACGTTCTTTGGGGTGAAGAGACGATCAAAGTATTCATACCTGGCAGGGAGCAAACGAGGCAAACCTCGTTTGGGGACCAAGACGGACACCATGAGAATCATTCCAAGGGAATTGCGTTGTTCACAAGTAGACTGTGAAAATGTATATCTGGTATCACATAAGAGAAAGAAGGATGGTAAGAGAGCGTATCTGACAATCAACATAGAAGATTTATCGAACAAGAGGGTCTCTTGGAAGTATTTTAGAAAAGTGGATCGTTTTAATGGTCTTTTCCAACTCATTCCTTCTGCTGCTTCTAAAAAGAGCTAACAAGGCAGACATGAATACTACAATGTCGAATACATGAATTACTACATGTATTCTCGTCAATAATGATGTATAGATATTCTGCATACATATATGTCAGAGGTTTGCCAAAAGGCTTAACAAAACTTTTTTTTCCAAGAGGAATCAGGTCTCCAGCGCCAGTGGATTCTGAGGTATAACGCTACGAGACACAGACATACAAATCCATAGTAGTAGCCGATTAGAATACAAATGTTTCGCGTTGCTCTGTCGACTTGATATCCCAATGTATCTATGAACATTTCACCTGGGGTGTCCTCAAGAATGATTGATTTGAGCCCAGGAGCCTCTAAAATAAGATTGTACTTGTTTTGATTCATTTCTGTTGTAATCATTGCTTCAAAAGCATAGTAAAATTGACTGAGCCAATGTATCCATCGAAGAACAGGTGAGATTGAATCAACCTCGACCAAAAATCCAGTCAATGATAGCTGCAAGAGCAGAATTGTGTTCATCACAAATAGACTTGTTCCTGCAGTCTTTGAGCACAGTGTAACGAGCATGGCAAGAGCGCCTATGCAAAGATTGAAAAGGATTAATACGAAAAGGAAGGAGAAGAAGCGTCCGGCATCAGTCATAAACCCAACCATGAAATAAAATGGTATGGCATAGAGTGTTGCTGGCAGAGCTCGAAGCAGCAGTCCATCAACAAAAAGTTTGGAAAGGACATATAAAGATCCATTGTAGAGCCCTTGCTTAATTTCTGCCGTCACCACCATTCTCTCATGTATAAGAAGGTCTATCGAGGTGATGGATGTGAAGGCCAAAAAGCACAACGAAATGAAAATACTGCCATATCGCGCCTGCACCCCGTCTGTATCCAGCGACACGTCGTAAAAAATTCCTCCAACAATCAATCCAGCACATGTTGAGATGACAACATGCAAAACAAGAAGACTCCTGTTCCTCCACATATCCCTAAAAGTTCTATTGAATAATAATGTGATTTGGAGGCATACACCAGGTGTTTTCCTATGGGTAATGCTTTTCCATGACACTTCCTCTTTTGAATCAAGGGCTGCATTTGCTGTTTGGCTCTTGGTATCGCCAATAATCCGAATGAGCGTTTCAGTATTGCTCAGAACATCAATAATAGAATCAGCAATGGGTCGACCCTTTTCCACAGACATGTCAAGGCTAGACAATACGTGCCTAGCCCCTGTAGGAGATCCTTGGTACACAACTCGTCCCTCAGCTAAGAAGATGACTTTATCAAGCGCATTGAACATGTCGTCACTTGGCTGATGTATAGAGTAGAGAACAACTCTTCCCCTCTTTGCCAAAGACTTCAAAGCCATTGCAATCATGAGTGCATTGTATGAATCCAATCCAGACAATGGCTCATCAAGAACTATACATTCTGGATCACTAACTAATGCCATGCCAATAGTCACCCTCCTTCGCTCACCACCAGAGATACCTCCCACATACTCGTCGGCAATATCCTCAATTCGAAGCTCATCCAAGATATTTTGCGCACGTTGCTTCACCTCATCACTTGACAAATCAAGCTTCAACACGCCAGTGAAGAGCAATTGCTCTCTCACTGTCATCGTTGGAATCAGCGAGTCCCTTTGTGGAACAAATGCAACCCTCTTGGGGTCCATGGGTGCCCCATCTAAACAAACATCCCCTGAAACCGTCAGTGTCTTCAATAAACCGTAAGAATCTCCAGATAAAGCCGATAATAGAGTCGTTTTCCCACACCCGCTTGGACCCAACACACCCACAACCTCACCAGATGGTGCATCCCCTGAACAAGATGATACTATGGCCCATCTCTCAGAATCAGCTGCATTGGTCCTATGCAGACGAGCAACTTGACCTCTTTTTGATGCACGATCCCCATCATCTATCATGTGTGTATTCCGTCTCTGTGAGAGCGTTGTCCACACAGACACATTCATCCAGGTGAGACAGTGATACCCTCCAGACTCTTCCACCCCCTGTGTCATGCCACGTGGCTGCACCGTATCAAACAACGATGCTATTTTAAACCAATACAACAGCATCATTACACTGATAAAACACAAAACAATCGTCGGTATCGCAGCAAGACATGCATTCAAACCAACATGTACAGAGGTCCCATTGTACGCAAGAGAAGGAGCATTCGCCTCTTCTCCTTCTTCCTCCTGCTGAGGCACACACTGCCCAGTAGAACACGTCACTCCAATCTCTGGCACAAGAAACTCTGGAACACTCAGGGTGCATGCCCCTGCATCATCGCATGTAAAACTTGCTGGTCCTTGCACGCCACTCACAAAAGCTTTTACAAATGTAGACCCGGTACTACAGTCTTTATCAGACACACATTCGCATCCAATAGAACCACATCTGATTGTTGCACCTCCAGTATCACACTCGACTGCATCGCACGCAACTTGATTGGCATAGTCGACAATCCCAAACGTAAAACTACAGTTGCCCGCCTTGGCTTCTTCCGAGGCAAAACACCGAACTCGAACACTATCAGGCTCGATGAGATTCGTCACCAAATCAGGTGATGTGGTCGTACAAGCGAATGCTTTGGGTATCGTTGGATATCCTTTCAGAAATGCAAACTCAGAGTAACACGTGGCGGAACCATCCGAGCTGCAGTCAGTATCGGATTCACAGACCCGTGAGCAATCGTCACCGTGAAACCCTAGTAAACATGACTCAGACGTTGTCGTGTTTTGAGCAACAAGATGCCACGGGAATCCCACCGCCAGGAACGACAAGATGACCATCCAATTCGAGACCATTTTCGTATCACGAGTATCGAAGGATCCTAGTCTCTCTTGGATGCCATAGTATCCTTTTTATAAAAAGTACGAAATTATATCACAGAATTCCTATGTACGACAGGGATATACAGCCTGAACTCAACACGTTGGCATTCGGACTTTTCAAAATGTACCGTATTAATACGTTAACGTTTTTCCTAATACCATATTAGGAATGGCTACTTGTGGTGGGAATTCTCATCTCATCTATACTCATGATTATTATTCCTTCTACTACTACCAATCCTATCAAGACTCTTATTGGAAGCGATCTGTTGTTGCAAGGACTACCAACAAAAAGATGTGGCATCATCAATCATCTATTCGGGCTGGTGCTTGGCATGCTTGGCGACAACCAGCCTCTTTTTCTCTAGTCTCTGAGATGACTCAGAGATGTGGCACATCAGAGATATGATGGAATTCTGCACACGTACATTGTTCATTGCATTCAATCTGAGAAGATTGAGATCGCATTCTCTGTCACGTGCATAGATGGCCGACTGCGGCCGTCGTACATATATCCCTCATGAGGGATGACATTCCGACACCGGGATCCAGAGGAATCTTGGCACGAAAGATTCCCTCATGCATCTTCTCTGATGAAGTGGGGCGACACGTGCACGGAATTCCCGTATTCGTACATTTTCAATTCACCTTTGCTTACATTAATTGAATATATTGTTTTAGACATAGAAGAAGAGAGTACAAGGATATTATTCATGAGTTGAAGATTGGTAGAATGACGACAACAGAGGCACCTCCTCTTGGAGGTGGAGGGACAAGGCATGTGAGCGATAAGAAAACGCTGTCTATCCACGACCTTCGGTCGTTGATGATGGAAATGAGTGATGATAATGAAGATACACTGGATGATGATGATGCTATGGCAGCATCGACTCGGCGAGTGCTGCAAAAGTCTGCAAGTGATGTGCATGGTAGCAGCCTGCAACGGAAAAAAATGGCACGGTCACCCTTGGCCAAGCAGATATCGTGCAATGGATTGAATCGAACAAGCAGTATGAGTCTTAGTAGCTGGGAGTATTTGAAGCAGCATGATGCATTGCCTGTGAATACGACGCTGTCGCGGCGAGTGGAGAAAAAGTTGTCCAAGATGTGTCAAAGAGCACTTGAATTGCTGGAAACCTTGGAGCAGCCCGTGTCCTCCAAGATTGATATGTGTCAAGAACCAGCCCTTCCTTCGTCAGCGATACGGTTTTCGAAAGCATTAGTATTCTTCTGGCATCGTAAAGCAGGGTTTCTAGGGTCCTATACCTGGGGATATGGGTTTGTCATTTCTAGTATTGCACCTGGCCTGTGGAGTGCTCCCGTCTTCATCAAGGATCGATACATGTCACTTGGTCTCACCGTGGGGCTTTCGGCGAATGACGCTGTATTTGCGATACCTGATAATACGGGAGTCATCCCGTTTATTCGAACATCGTATCACTGCAATGGTGATTTTGAAATCTCTTCTGGGGTCACACCCTATGATACCCATCAGGATGGGCCCAGCTATATACGAACGTCTGTGGTCAAACGATCACATGGAGATGTGATAGATTCATCTTCAAAAATTAAGAAATACGAGGTTGACACGAGTATGATTGTCGATATGTCTGTCAAGTGTGGTGTGGAGGCTGTGGATGACTCATTGAATACAGCACTGTACATGGACACGAATCTCTCTCCGCGTGATATTTTGGATGGAGCTGTCCAAATACCTACACAGTTGTATCCTTTATATGAATATCTTCGATCTAGAATCGAAAACAAAGGTCATATGGAGAGGCGAACAACACACTTGTTTGAAAAGGAGCGAGTGAAGAATGTGAATAAGATTAATAGGAGCAGCGTGTCGTCGTCGTCGTCCAGAGATTTGCAGCGATGGAAGTCAACGCAGTCATTGGACTCTGGTATACATGATACATGGCGGTCCAGTGATCCTGGAGAGGACTCTCATGGGACAAGCTGCTTGTTTGGCGATGATGCTTTGCTGGAGATTGATCTTGGTGATCCCTGATTACCTCTTTCTTTCTAAAAGATTGTGCGTGAGTCCTCATGATGAGGAAGAGCGATAATGAGAGATACTTGTGTTCCTTTTTGTGTCGCCTGAAAATAAATTTGAATGAGCGGTTCTTCTTTGCATATATTGTCAATATGCATGAGATTCATCATCAGGTCAAGAGTATTATAGTATCATACACTGACGTACATATAGGCTGATGTACCGTCTCGATCGTATTCATTTCACTCCAGTGGCTCATTTGAAGTACACTAGTGACCAATCCTGCAAGAAGAGAGAGTAAGTCTGATCCTCCTTCAGCCCAATTCAGAGAGAAGAGAAATTGCGTGAACATACCGCTCTCTGCATCACAAAATGTAATAAACATTTACTATTAGTAGTACACAAGTATATTAATGGTATGGATTCCGGGAGCAGCTCTCGCAGGAGCCAAACGACGAGAGCAGCGAATCATTTGTTGCAGGGAATGACTGTCCTGACCCAGTCAGGACAGCGGCGAGAACGGCGACAGCAGAATTATGGGTATTCTCGAAGACAAAAGTCCAGCCAAGGGTTTGATCGAGGGTCTTTTCTCCGAGCAAATTATCGCTTCGGGGTGCTTGTCAACAGCAGCAATAGTGCTCAAGAAGAAAATGGTGGATTGTTGGAATGGGAGGATGTGATTATTCTAGAAATGACGGCGAGCACAATGCCGCATTGTCCTATTAGTTTAGAAGAGGTAGAGCTGCCGTATATCACGCCTTGTGGCCATGTGTTTAGTTTGGTGTCTGTCGTGACCCATATGCTCTGTGCAACTTCACGAGAGTATGATGATGTGATGAGGGGCACCAGCCCATGCCCTTTGTGTGGTGTTGACATGAGTATGAAAGAGATTCGTCCGATTCAGATCCGGGTGGTGGACAAGGAGGCCGGTCTAGATGGGAAGGGGGCAGTTGAATCGTTTTGGTTGGTGGGGAGGCGACGGAATTCTTCAGAGGTGATGCCTGTTCACTCGTGTGATCCGGTGGACACAGGATGCTATCCTGTATCAATGCCTAGATTTTGTAGAACAATGGTTGTAGAGAATCCCTTGGATTTATGGCTGTATATCGTTCGTAGATTAGCTGAGATGTCAGAGTGTGTTCGGTTGGAAGGTGGACAGGAAGCCGAATACCTCCTCCCAGGACATCTCGCGTCGATACAAGTCGTGATGGGTCATTGCAGAATGATGTGTGAGAGAACATCGCATGAAATGGGATGGATAGAGGCATTGGAACAGTGTGTTGCAGAGACAATGAAAGCATCGCAACAGGCGGAGGAGGATCGCCAGAGGATGAAGCACTTGGATGAGGAGTTTCCCAGCCTTCATGTATCACATATAGAGAGTAGCAGTAGAAAGAGAGATTCCAAAATGAATGAAAAGAAGAAAACGAATGTGATTGTGCGTTGCTCGGTGCCTGACCATGTGTTGTCACAGGGTGTGCCCAGAGATGATGATGAGATGGTGTATCTCTACCAAAAGTCTGATGGACAATGGATATTTTTGAACACATTGAACATGAAAATGTTACATCGATGGAAAGAAGGGTATCAGGAGTTGCCTAAAAGCATTCAGGCACATGTACTTGAGGTGGAGAGGTATACCCAGACTGAGCAAATGCAAAAGAGGTTGAGAGTTTTTTCACATATTCCGGTCAGTGCCACATTTTACTTGTGTGAAGTGGATCTCTCTGATATCATACCTGCAGATATTATGTTGGAGTTTCAGGATGAATTATTAAAGAGGAAGGAGAAGAGGATTCTGGCAGAAAAGCAGCGAGCAAGACTTGAGAAACGGGAGAGGAGGAAGAAGACTGTTGAATCAGAGCGATTGCCCTTTCGTATTGAGGATATGCCTCGTCTTACTGGTGACTCTGATGACGATGACCAGGCACAACACATCTTTGGCGATGATACAAACAATGATGTCGGACAACCAGGCATCAATTATGCAAAGATTGCAGAGCTTGGGTTTGCTGCAACAGGCCCATCACTGGGAGGGAGTGTTGAAGAGATGCCATCAACATCACCGCCGCTTGGACATGCACCGGCGTGGGTGTCAATGAGTAGTAGTACATCGACAGAGCGACATCAAAGTGAACCACCTTTGCCAGAGATTTCGACAAAGCCTGGCTCTCGGAAGAAAAAGGGCACGAAACAGCTCTTGTTCTCAACATCTCAAAGACAGTACTGACATTGCTTGTTTCATTCACGACCATGCAAATGAATAATAATAATAATAATGTTTTATGTGAAAAATTCATCTGGACTACCAATCGGAGACAATGCTGAAATATTAATCTGCGAGGCCATTCTATCCAAATCCATGAGCTGGAGTTCACTCACCGATGGATCTGAGCAAAGTTCAACCAAAGATGATGGCGATCGCATGCTTTTGGACAACATGCTTGATGTTTTGTTCGTCTGTTTTCCAATACGAGCAACATCATCCATAATAATAGCATCAATGCCTGCATCTTTCTGTTTTGAGTACGTCTGAATATTATTGTTCATGTCCCCATACGTGAACAGATATAAACCATGCTGATGGAACATTGGAACAACAGTATCCAACCGATCAACAATTGAAGAAATCTCTGCCACCACACCGTGCAATTTGTTGGCTTGTGCGAACTGCAAGGCTGCCTCAACACTATTCATACGGGGATCTTTGAACACCTTTGTCCCTCCACAGGTCAAGAAGAAGACATTAAACTTGCATTGCTTCAACCGAAGCAGCTCTGCACAAGCCGGATCAAATGTCGAAAAAATAACTTTTCTCCGACCATACTCTTCCAGAACAGTCGACAGAACAGCATCGACAAAAAAGTTTCTGGAATAAAACCTGGTCCCCATGGCAACAATCTCCTCATCTGTTGGATACTTGAGTTCAATATTAAACCCCAACCATGTCGGAGTCATCCGAAATGCTTGTCGAAGCGATGCAAACGAGTCATCAGATAAAAATACTCGCATTTGATTCAAATCGTGGCTCAAATCACTTGGAGACGCAGGAGACATGGAATGCATTGGCTTGTAAAAGATATTTCTATACATGTCCTCCCCAGACGTCATCGTCCTCTTCAAAGAAGCCTCCCTCTTATTCTTCTCCACCTTGATAGCTTCACCTTTATGATGTTCAGACGGATTACTCATTCGCTCCGCAAAATCCTTGCTACGAACCTGATCGCTCCGAATCAATGGTAACGCAACCTTGATCTGAGTCTTGCCCAACCCCAGAGTCACTTCAAAATCATGATGCACAACCACCTCGTTATCCGATGTCAAGTGAACGTCAAATTCAATAAAATCAGAATGATTCAACGCCGCCTTTTGAAACGACAACAGCGTATTCTCTCTGACCGAGTGACCCTGAACTTTACTCGCTCCACTCCCTCTATGGCCAATATCCAACGTCACCTGTTTCCCAGAAGTCCACGGCGTTCGTTGTATACTACACAACGTATTCTTAGGATGCGACAGTTCCTTCACGACCAAATAGGTCGCCTTGAAAATACCTGCCAACTTGTAGTCCCGCAGAGAAAGTAACGACACGGCAAACTCCCCCTCCAAATCTATAATACTCTCCACAGGGACAAATCCTCGAGCAAACACATCCCCTGAACTATCCAAAATATCAATACCAAATTCCAAATCCTCCATACACTGCCCATTCATTATATACATGACAGAATCCTTGGTCTCCTGATCCCCAAGAGACACATGACTGTACACCTCACACGCAAATTCCTTGCCCCCAGGCACACTAGCATCCTTTGCCCTCGCTTCATACAATCGCACACGATGCTCCTGATTGTACTCTGGATACAATTTGACAAGAGGCTCTGTACTCCCAGGAGGACTCTCCACTCGCAACTGCAAAGCCCCAGCCCCAGACCCATGAACCCAACCCGAATCCACAACATCCTTCCCAGACAATGTAAACGTGCACTGAACCACCCCATCGTCAGGAATAGTATACACATGCCTACTGAACACATCCCAAAGTAAAGGACGCTTGTTTGGATGCGATCTATTCCCATTCGCGACGACTCTATACCGAAACGGCAACGCAGCAGGCAGCAGTATCGTATCCGACACCCACACAGAATCACTACCTTCTAACCTCTTCAGCCGAATCAGATTCCCAAGGTTCCATGAACCCAATTCAGATATATTCCCAACCACACCGAGACTGGAAAAGCTGTCATCCGAAGCATCCGTACCATGTGGGGTATTCACTCGGAATGACACCGCCACAGAACCCCCCTTGCCATTTTCTGTGGCCTTTTGTTGCTCCACAGACTGACTTTTGTCCTTCATGAGTGAGTAATATGTACGTTGTATTCCATATGTGGCAGAGATGCCTTCCCTAGGAGTGGAAGAATGCAGGGTCTGTGTTAGAAAAAATCCATTCAAATCTATCGATTTAAGAAACTTGACCGAGCCACCATCGCCGAGTAGCCATAAACAATGGCCCTGCATACCTGTTTCAGGTATAGATAAGCAAATGTTATCTTGTAAATAACAGCATCGAGCGTATCATCCTTTACATAGACGGTGGTGCTCGGTAGTTGCCAATCGACTGCAATCGATCGCAATCAAACATCGATTTGATTCATGTAGTATATTTTGGTAGCTTTTATTAACATTAAATGAAGAATATGGTCAGTAATCGGGCGATAGTGTGCTTGTTGCTGGCGGTGGTGACTATGGCAGTAACTAGGCCAGTGGAGGGGATTGAGTTTGATCTTGTCTTTCAGACGAAATGTGTGTATGAGGAAATCATCTTTGAGTCAAATGTGCTCTTAAAGTTTGATGCATTCCAGCAGTCTTCCCGCGATTCAAAGGTTCCATTGACTGTTCGGGTGATGGATGAGGCTGGGGAGGAGCGGTTTAGCAAGGTTGATGTGGATCATCTAGAAACAACAATGTCTAATTTCCAGGAAGGTAGATATAAGATTTGCTTTACAGCAAAGAATTATCACACTGCGCAGAATACCAGGATTAATTTTGTGTGGGAAGAGGGGGTTGATTCGACTGATTGGGAGAGTGTGGCGAAACGGGACAAGATGGATGCGGTGCACACGGAATTGTTGAGGTTGGAGGAGGCTGCGCATGTGATGCATTATGAGTTGCAGCATATTCGTCGTAAAGAGGAGGAGATGCGGGATGTGAATGAGAAGACGAATTCGTTGGTTGCGTTTCTTAGTATTGGGGCTTTGTTCACGTGTGTGGGGTTGGCAGTGTTCCAAGTGTGGACACTGAGAAAGTTTTTCAAAAGGAAAAAGGTGTTGTGATGTATGTGATGTAATATGGCGAATATCTGTTGTATAGCAATACAATTAATTAATGTGGGTTACAGCATACATCATAATATCAACAAGATGAAGAGTAGGCCTGTTCTCTTGGAAAGCCCACCGCTTCCATCATTGTGATGTGGATTGTCGGCAGACGATAGATATGTAGATGGCTTAATGCCTGGTATATCGTATTTAATTGCAACAGAAGTAAAAGATTCCATAATAATCTCGATAGTATACGATAGGAGGCGACACGTCTGGGAAGCATGCCGAAGAAATCGAAAAAGTCCAAGAGTCGTCGTGAGACGCTAAAGCACAAATATAAGGTTGTTAAAAAGGTTAAAGAACACCATAAAAAGCTCAGGAAGCAGGCGAAGAAGAATGGGACGCTTAGAAAAGAGCCAAAGGATCCTGGCATTCCCAATGCATGGCCGTTCAAAGAAGAACTGTTGCAAGGGCTCCAGGCCTCCAAGGAGCGAGCGAAACTTCGGATGAAGGAAATGAGGGAGCGAGTGGAGGCAGCGAAGGAAGATATTGAGGAGGATGTGGGTTTTGAGGAGCAAGACTATGTGGATTACTCTGTCAAGGCATTTTACAAGGACTTTGCCAAGGTTGTCGAAGCTTCTGATGTCATTATCGAAGTGCTTGATGCGAGAGATCCTGTAGGTACCCGGTGTAAAGATGTGGAGAAGTTTGTGAGGAAGATGGATCCCAGCAAAAGGGTTGTGCTGCTGTTGAACAAGATTGATTTGGTTCCAAAGCGCATTGTGGAAGGCTGGTTGGGATACTTGAGAGAAGAATTGCCCACTGTGGCGTTTAAGAGTAGTACACAAAAGCAATCTAGGAATCTTGGCCGAAAAGTTGCGGGTCAAACGATGCATCAGGGTTCAGAGTGTCTGGGGGCTGATATCGTGATTCAGCTGTTGAAGAACTATGCCAGGGGCCAAGGGGGGCTGAAAACCGCGATTACAGTCGGTATTGTCGGTCTGCCAAATGTAGGAAAATCTTCAATAATCAATTCGTTGAAACGTTCAAAAGTCGCCAAGGTGGGAAATCAACCTGGAGTGACAAAGAATATTCAAGAGGTGAGCTTGGATAGAAAAGTGACCCTGTTGGATTCTCCTGGAGTTGTCTTCTCCAATGTTGGTAGCGACGGACAAGCTGCAGCTGCGCTACGAAACTGTGTCAAGGTAGAAAATCTGGATGATCCTGCACTCCCAATCTCTGAAATCTTACGGCGCTGTCCACCAAAGCAATTGATGACGCTCTACAGGATTCCAGAATATGAACATGTTGATGATTTCTTGGAGCAGGTGGCCACAGTACGAGGGAAACTTAAACGCGGAGGAACTGTGGATAAAGCAGCTGCTGCAAAAATTATTTTACAAGACTGGAATGAAGGCAAGATCCCATATTACACAGCACCGCCAAAGAGGGACACAGAGGTGAAAGGGTCTGCTACTGTTGTAAGCTCGTATAGTTCAGACTTTGATTTATCCAGCCTTGAGAACGAAAAGGCACAAGTAATTGACGCGCTAGAAGATACTGGCATGGACGATGAATATTTTGAGACAGAGACTGCTGGTGAGGTCCATGTTGACTTGGAAGAGAATGATGCCATGATGGTGGAAGACGAGGAGAAAGGTAGAGGACAGAAGCAGACAAATCAAACGGATAAATTGTACAATAATATTGGACAGTACAATCCTCACAAGGCAAAGTCTGCATCGAAGAGGAAGAAGCAGAGTGCAGATGATATGGAAATGGATGATGATAGCGACTCTGATTTTGATTTTCAGGAAGATGCCCTGCCAGAAGGTCACGATAACATGTATGCCGTGTTAGAGGATTCATAGATATATAATTATAATTTATCAAAAACATTTTTCGCTCTTGATTGCAGTTCCTGCAGGTACTCTGCCTGAATTCTCTGTGCATAGGATCCACTGGAGAGGGACAAAACAACTGTTTCCATCTTTCGCTGCAGTTCTTCCATGAACGACTCCTCACTTATTTTCCCCTCATTTGCCATGTCAATGATGAGTTTTTCCCAATCGCTCTCCTGTGCTCGTAGTACCTTGACCAACTCACTGCTATCATCCTTGGACGCATCACCTGCCAGGGCCAATGACGCATAGATTTGCAACACAGTCTGCAGAATGTACACCATCCCATCAAGCTTATCATCAGAAGCTTTTTTAATCCATGAAAAGCAGCTTGATAAGACAGCTTCGTCAATCTGATCTGCTTGGGCTTTCATCACCTCTCTCATCACAGACACCTTTTCTGGTGGAAGAGGGACTTGCCACTCCCCTGTATCTTCATCAGCCGCAGCGATCAAAATCTGTTCCAAGACTTCGGATGATCCACTAAGTTTTTCATCAGTTTGCTGAACCATGGCATCCACAACTTGCATGACAATTGTTGCCAGACTTTTGAGTTGCTCCTTGACCTCCTCATCCTCTGTGGTGTCAGCTCGAGCTGCCAACCTCAACCAAAACTTCTGATCAAAACTAAGCGCATTCTCAGCCACTCGTGTACTAAGCTCATGAGTATCTTTCGCACTCAACAATGAATCTATCAGTTCATCTAGAGCAGCCGTTTCACTCAGAGAGGACATGGAATCCTCTTCGTTGGAAGATGGAGAAGCCTTTGCGATCAGGCCATGCGGATTCTGCCCCATCTGATGTAAAAATTTATTTTTAATAAAATTTGATGCAATGCACGGGGTATTCGTCGCATAGGTCGAGCTCAATCTGCGAGGAGCCTGGACTGCTTGGGTACCCACGACCGATTTTACCACGTGAACCCTCATTGTATCACAAATTCTACTCTTATAAATGCTTCTTTAAATGTATAAAATGCAGTAGAGTCCAATCCATGGAATCTATTGTGGCACATCTCACCCTTGTTTCCCTAATAAATAAAATACTGCAATTCTTGTTTCTTGCTCATAGATTGATCGATCCATGGCTGCATGCAGATATCTGATGTATTGAAATTTCATTTTCATGCTATAAATCCTGGGTGTTGCGTATAGACCATTCAAATATGGCGGGTTTGAAAGTTTGGAGACCTGAGTCAGCTGAGAACCTTGAAGGAATTGTTCTTGATAGCCCTGTATTGAACAACTAGTTGGAGAATATTTTTTATTTACGACATGGATTCTCTGGCAGAGTCGTTGCGAAAGATTCGCAAACTGGCTTTCGTTTGTAGTGCAGCAGGGAAGCCAGTGTTTTGTACTGGGGTGAACGAAGAATCCATTGCCGATGTGATGGCGACTGCTCAAGCTCTAGTATCTGTGTCTCAGGCATGCACAGGGACGCTACGATCTCTCAAGTACGTATCTATAGGGAGTGTGCTACCTGGTTGATGATATACTGAGGTTGTACATGCATGTGCAGGTCCCGAGGGTGCACATTATGCTTTTTAGACAAGAATCCGTTGACATTAGTGGCTGTATCGCATATGAAAGAACCGGTCTTGGTGCTTCGAATGCAACTAGTACTGCTGCATGCTCAAATAGTTTCTCTTCTTACTGCAAAAGCGTTGGCATCCATCTTTGACAAGCATCCTGGATATGATGTGCGGAAACTCGTGGCTGGATCTGAGCATATTCTACAAAATCTTTTTGATTCGTTCAGGGAAACCCCAGGAGCCATGCTGGGGGCGTACCCGAGTATGGCAATGGAACCACGGGTGAGGAGAGACATGTCAGAAGCCATGCGTGTGGCCATTGAAAAGACAGGTGCATCTTTCGGGATCTTGGTCCATGACAACATGGTCGTGTCTCATGTTGGATTAAAGGGATCTAAATCTCGACTAATACATTGGGACATTTTGTTGTTGCTCAACTTTGTGAAGAGTAATGTGTCTCTGAGAGTATCAGAGACCATCACTAGCCTGTGCCTGCCTTTTTTTGATGAGAATGGCAACTTTTTCGCCTACATTCGATACCTTGATAACGAGAGCGAATCTTTCGTAGTTTTTCTTTCTGATCAGCCTACATCCGATGTGCAACTGTTTCAAGAGGGCTTTCGAGGGGTGGAGGATGCATGGAACAGCCATGTAGATTATCACGCATGTCGCTTGGAACAGTTCTTGCCAGATAGTGTGCGGCATGTAGAATATCATTTCATCTTCAAGAGTAGCACGTTGTTTCAATATGTATGGAGTGGTGGTGAGACTGTTCCCTCGCACCTTTCTGTAGACGATGCCCTGGTTCGCTATGGCCAGATGAGGGCTGGCATGTTTGCACTCGATGGGGAGTCTCCACAAGGGCCGCTGCAGGCGTTTCGTCTTGAGGACTCGGGCCCAACACTGTTTGTAGGATTTGCTAGTTCAAAAGCAGAATTGTTCGTGTGTTTTGAGAAAGAGCACGTATCCCAAGAGGATGCCATCCAAGTTGCACAATCCCTTCGGGATGTTTTGCTCGCTCGGTCAGATATATTGTTCAGTTAGTCTCAAAGATTGTTGTTACACACGATAGAGTAAAAGAAAATGGACGCTATAATGTATTGTAATCACATCTTACTAACTTTTCTGGCACTGTATTTCAATAAGTTTCTGCTGAGTTTTGGTCATTGATTGGGTAAAGTCACTTGTTGCATCCCTTCCTACACACTGCACAACATCACATATACGTTAGGCGACACGCCCATCATCATTCGAAACAATGCGATAACATACCTGTTGAATTGATACAATGCAATCCAGACTCAAGTGTCGAATCTCTGGGTGTGGAGATTCAAAGCAGCGGCATAGAGACGGCATGGACATGTCCAGTGCTGCGCGTAGCTGGGGAGCAGAAATTTTCCTCAAGCATGGTCTGAAGAACTTCAAAACGCAGCATGCGTATCGAGCATCGTCACCTTGGAATGGTGGCATTTTATCAGCATCTGGAAGGAGCGGGGCGAGCGTGCTGTACGCATCTGCAGGATCAGCAGCCTTGACAAGTTGTATGCCAGCTCCAGTTGCTACCGACGACAACTCATAGTTGGGTGCAGCATTCAACTTGAGAAGGATTTCAATAACACTGTCAATATTCTCTTCTATTCTCTCTTTTGGAATCAGATTGAAGTATGAGATGATGGTGCTACACGCAGCACATGCCAGGTCTTCATCAATCTTTTCTGCACGGATCACCTTTAAAAACCCAGACCAGACTGCATCTCCCAATCGGTTGTGGTCGTCCACGGGAACCAAGGCAAGCAGTGCAGAATCGATTTCACTTAAACATCTGAATGCCTCTTCTGATGGAGTATCAGACAATGTCGCTGCCAACTCTTGCAGCTGTGCAATGCGCAATGCTCCAGCGTCCTGGGTGTCCTCAGATGCTGAGGGACGTGAGGACACGTCAAGATCTTCCAACGCATCCTCAGCATCACTATTCACCGGGCTTATATCCGTGATTGGGATACCATCTGCTTCATCTTTCATCATCGAGATTGACATCTGGGATTCCCCACTCTGAGCAGAAGAATCTTCCTCATCAGGGCATGCAATTGCTTCACTCAATGAAGAGACGGTTTCTGTAGGCCGTACTGAAGTCTCTATTGCCTTTCGTACTGTCGCGCGAGGGGATGTTGGTAGTCCAGATAGAGCAGCCTCTACAGCTGCAACTTTCCCAGAGTAGTACACTCTGGCACATGCAGCCACAGCATGCTCTCGCACTTCTGGGTTCTTATTTGTCGCCATTCGAAGACAAAAGGCCAGCATGGTCCTCCATGAATTTCCAGAACTTCCCTTGTACGTGGCAAATACTTCCTCAAAATACACCATGATGGCACATTGCGCCTTGACAGCTTTGCATGCTCTGGTCGCCCCCACCAAGCCTTGCATGACTGCATCTGGGTCATTCTTATCCTTGATGATACCAAGTGCCTCAGATGCATGGCTCCTCACAATCTCTTTGGAATCAGAAATCCTCAGAAACAAGGCAGGTATCAGGCTTTCGAGGTAATGCGACAGGTAGTATCCAGACTGAGGGTTTCTCATGGCTGCACACAGTGTCTCCATTGCTTGAGATGCCACCTTGTAGTGTGCGTCGCCAATCTCACCAATGATGACATCGTTAAACATGTCAAACAGATCACTGGAGAACATGGGATTGTCATCATGAGACTGTAAAACCATTTCCAGCTGCTGTAGGCAAGCAATCTTTTCATTCCATACGAGTCCTGATGAGAGCAGGTGACGCAAGACTGCAGCAAAATCCATTGAAGACATATCAGGCCCACTCTGCTGAGACGAGATGGATGGTTTCTCACTGTGAGAAGATGCTTTCGGTCTTGACTGACTTGCAACCCGCACTGCTCCACCCGGTAGAGATTTTCTGGCACGTCTCTTGTCCAGAAATGCAGACTTTGGTGCATCAGACACCTCTGCGCCATTGTTCTCATACCCATTCTGAGATCTTCCCCGAAGAATGCGCTTTGGACCAGCCGTCATTCTCTTCTTGGTACTTTTACCATCATCATGCGTCATGATTGGCGCCTTTTGAGGCGTCACCATGTCATCCTCATGGGGCAGCACTGTCACTGTTGCCTTGACAGATCCAACCGCATTATCAACGCTCTGAATGATTTCCATCAACTTTTCACGTATTTTCTGATCTTTTGGACTGTTTCTCAGTCCTTCAGCCAACCCTTCTGCACAATGGCGGTACCTGCATGCATACGCCTCAAAGGCAAATCTCCCAAGCATGCGTGTCTCACTGCTTGCATCCACCATAGCCCGCAGCATTGTTTGCTCCAAATCAACTTTATACTGCTCCACCAAATGATCTTCCCAGCACTCAATAACCCGCAACAATTGACCAGCAGCACCATGCCTAATCTTTCCATGCCTATCTGTGCATATCACAGAGCACAAGTGAGGCAGCAACCTTCCATCATGGCAATACTCATAGATGCAATCCAAACACTCTTGCGCTCCTTGCGCAATCACCGCAATTGTAACACCATGAAGCTTCAACAACGACGGCTGCAGCGCCAGAGCCAAAGACCTGGCATTATATCCACAGTACTCCATCAACACACCCACCAGCCCACTCGCCTGCTTGGACACCGACGATCTCCTATCCATTATCTGACACTCCAAAATATGATGCGACGCATTCATCTCAGTCATGAACAACGGCACATCACCTGCACCTCCCTTGACAAGTCGCTCCAATGTCACCATGGCATCCACCCTCTCTTTCCAATTCTCATGCTTTCTCCCTTCATCAGAAAGAACCGTATCCAAACACTCCACAATATATTCTTCTATTTCATGCTCATCAACACAATATATTGGCTCAAGAGCACTCTGATCGGTAGTGACATGCGGTGGACGAGTCCGCCGCGTATATCCATACCATGCATCTGTTTCTTCTTCTTCTTCCTCTTCCTGTTCATGTCTGTTCGATTCGTCGTCCTCTTCCTGTTGTTGCTGATCGGCATGATGATGCACATTGCTCTCATGAATTTCTTCACCATCACCGTGGTGCATCGCATCGCAAGCTCCCATGGCAACATCATCATCCACAACACTCTTCTTCAGAGACGAGTGCGTCTCAGCAGCAGCAGCAGCAACCTCCTCCTCAGCAGCCACCTTTTTCCTCCTTGACCGAAAAAGCCCCTGTACCAAATAAAAACCATTATGTCACATCCATGGCTACTATCATACCAATCAGAACAAGGTTTCCAGACAACGACCCGTCAACCGTTTCGATGAGACCATGACACACGCACCATGACCGATTTCATCGGCGAGGGAGTCTTCATAGTGATATTTATGAATTACTAAATCACCAAAAGAGATGTAAATGGTCCTAGACCGACAATCTTGGATTCACAGTGAGCAGAGATCTATCCTACCAAATGCCAAATATCGCTGGTTGATCCGCCTCTCTGTGAGACACAGTGAATATAATTTTGATATCAATAATAATCTAGAATAGTAAAATACTGGGGTATTTGAACAGACAAGCCAAGGTCATGGAAGGACCGTGGTCAGACCAACGGGTTCTGAGGGCGCCACTCACCGGCGATGATGGGAAAGAGACGGATGTACACATATGACCCCAGACACAGATACGATGCATGATATGGATACTTCAAATAAAAATATAGCCCACATTGTGGGTAGAGTGCTGTTTTGCTCAGTCTTTCTGGGTGCTGCATTGAACAAAATTGCTCATTATGATGTTGCTACGGGAGGAAAGCGTCTTGTTTGGGAGGGGACGGAGATGGGTTCTCGAATGGATGCATTTCTTCTTCACATGAATGCAGTGGGTCTGCCCATTCCTCTGGAGAAGGCGTGGTACCCTGCTCTCATGGTGGTTGCTATACTGCTAGAGCTTGTTGGGAGTATCCTGCTCATCATGAATCGAGCACTTGGGGCGAGAATGTTGCTGGTATTTGTGGCAGCTGTGACATTGATTATGCATCCTGTTCATGAGGATGATCATGAAGGAATGGTTCATTTTTACAAGAATGTGAGCTTGGCTGGTGGCTTGATCATGTATTTGGCTGCCGCACCATGAGCCTCGTTCATTATATCATGTGTTTTTCTTTGAATCGCTCTCCAATATGGTCTGCCGCCTTTATATTTTCTTCAATCATGTGGGCTGTGACGGGGAAGGGAGAATTGTGAACTGTTTCACCCTTTTGCACTGTTCGCTGTGCAATTGCTCGAATAGCATCTTCATCTCCTGAATCCAACCCCACCTCTGCGAGTGTTATCGGAAGACCAACAGCATTCTGCCACGTTAAAACCGTCTCAATTTCACTGGATGGCCGTCCTTCCATCCACAGTTGTGTGCATAGGCCAAAAGACACCTTCTCACCATGTGTGTATGGGTGGGTTTTGCTCACCACTGTTAGACCATTATGGACAGCGTGTGCTGTACATAAACCACCGCATTCAAAACCGAGTCCACTCAATAATGTATTCGCTTCCACAATACGCTCCAATGCTGGTGTCACAACCTGTGCCTCCACTGATCTCACAGCAGCAGCACCGTCCTGTATTAGCGTTTTGTAACACAATTCTGCCAGCGCTGTTCCAGTCAACGTCGGTACACCACCCAAAAAGTTTTGCGAATGAGCTTCTCGGACAGTTCGCGCCTCAAACCATGTCGCCAAGGCATCACCCAGGCCACCAACCAAGAGTCTGGGTGGGGCTTTACAAATCACAGATGTATCCACAAGGACAAGGCTGGGATGTCGTTTTGGAAACACATACTCCTGAAACTCTCCATTATCTGTATATACAACGGCAAGAGCAGAACAAGGGGCATCCGTGGAGGCAATTGTTGGACAGGACACCATGGCCATTCCAGTCTTTGATGCGACAACCTTGCCCGTATCAATGTTTTTACCACCACCCACAGCAACAATTGTTTTACATCCGCGTCGTTGCGCCTCTTCTATAAGAGAATCAATGACCTTGGTACTACATTCCCGTGCGAAGGTGACGATGACGTGGTCCTTGTAGCCAGCCTTGTCAAGAGTCTTTTTCCATGTGTCCTCCAACATATTCCTTACTGAAGGCGACGACAGTACCAGCACTGGCCCTTCCAACCCCACGACATCCATATGATGCCCAAGATCTGCCATCACACCTGGCCCCTGAACATATCGCTCTGGCGAAGCATACACAGCAGCCCGCTGCTGCTGCTGTGAGTCCCCCATGTCAATGCTGTTGTATTCGAAAGAGCCCTAGCGCAACGTGTCCTTTTGCTCTATATGTTTCATGTCTGCGCAATGTGTCTTGGGTTTCTCCGTAAAAGACATGCAATTCAGGATGTACTTGTCAGATGGGTGCCCATTTTTTTATTCCGTACAAGACGAAATAAACACAATATTCCACTGCCCATCCAACCATCCCGTCAATCGGGTTTTCTTCATTGCGGTTGCTCCCGACCCACAGCAAGGTCACGTCCAGAACCACCACACGCACGCATGAAAGAATTCATATTACGAATTTTTTAAACACACGTGTGACGTCATTTGCTGCAGCGAGCGACGTTGTCAAGCGACTCGTCTCCAGAGACTGATGATGTGTTGTTGATTCTCGAGACTGTGCTATACGAACACGTTACGTTCCTACAGGAACAGTATATGTACCATTTATATTACAGATATTAATTATAATCAAGGTACGGAGACGAAAGTGTGCAGAGTGGTGGGGTTGGACAAGCTACCTGACTGGGTGTCCTGGGGAGACCGTCTCACGAGTGTCTCAGCAGCAAAGAGGTCATCATCTTGGTCATCTGTGTGAGACACAGATATGCGCATGCATACTGGCATGGGATTGGGAAGAAAGGGTGTGGGACTGAGTCATCTGGCTTTGTTGTTTGTATTCTTCTCTGTGGAAGGGGTGTTGTGTACAATACAACGTTGTTGTCTGTATGGCATGCTGTGCAATTCTGGTGCTCTCAAGGCGATTCCAGACATCTGTTTGGCATGAAGAGGGAGACAGGCAAGCACTAGAGAATGATCGGTGCATGAACGGTACACGTGTCGGCATGGGGTGCCACCAGAATCGCATGGGCATGCATTGAATGGGAGTGTGTCGGTCAGGGTATGGGTTGGGTGGGAGGCTTGTTCCATGGTTGATGTTTTGTCGGATGTACCGAACGCGTCTCCATGGAGCGAAACTCCTGGGAACATGGTCCTTTTGTCTTCACGAAATATTGTCTTTGTGTTTCGGTTAATATATAAAATTAGAATAGGAGAGAGGCTAAGAACAATGGAGTTTTGTCAATGGTGTAGGACTGTGAGGAGCTCGTACAGGGCCGCTGGGGAGATTTCAACGACTGACGACACGGAGGAACCTACTGTGGAACCTGGGGACCACGTGGGTGAGAATACAAGTAATACTACGGACATAATATCATTCACAAAGATAGGGAACGTGATTGGTAGACGGAAGGTGGAGGGGGGCGAGGTATCTGATCAGACAACAGAGACTGTTGTGGTGGCAGAGACTGGACAGGAGTCGGAGGAGAAAGAGTTGAGATCGGTTCCTGTGTCAGATACGTGTCATTTGAAGCGGCGAGGGGATTCTCTGAAAGACGAGCATAGTCCAAAGCACTTTATTGCGACAAGTATGTCAGGTCAGAGTCCTTTTGACATTCCCATTACAGATTCTTCGACACCAGAGCTGCCCTCCTTTGATGTATGTGGCCACAATGAGCATTGCAAAGAAGCGAGAGAAGGAAAAACACAAAACCAACGCGAAGAGGAGGAGCAGGAGCAGCACCAGGAAAAGAGTGAGCAGGTGCTGAGGAGACCATCCTATTTTAAATCGAATACGTTCCCAACAAGCAGGTTAGAAAAGTCACACATTGGCAAGCAGATTGGAGAGACGATTTGCGTGGCGTCGTCGCAGGGAAATCATATGGACGGGCTGAATGGTTGTCCTCCACATGGGGCCAAGAGTGTCATGGGACGGCGTGCAAAGATGGAGGATACGTTTGTCGCAATGCCAAATTTATTAGAAATCGCGTTTGCGGATAGTATGAATGAAATTATTCCGCCCCGCATTGCTGACCAGATCCAGCAGACTGTGAATCAGAGTGGAGATGAAAAGCTGGATACTGCCAGGTCCAGCCTTGCCATTGGGCTGAACACATCATCAGAGGGGACAAAGGAAGAATTACTCTTCTTCGGCAGTGAGAAGAAGAGTTTGTGTAAAGGGAAATGGATGAAGGAGCATATTCACTTTTTTGGAGTATTTGATGGCCATGGTGGGGCTGATGCTGCGCATCATTGCCAGGATACAATGCACGAGAGATTGAAAGATGCCATTTTAGCAAGCAAATTTGCGCGAGACCACAAACGACATAATACAAATGAACATGATGAGAGTAACGACGGTGTTGAAGTGCTTGATCTGGAAGTCAAATTGACGACGACAGGATCTATGGATCACGTTGCAGTACAGGATGTAGAGTCTGTGGAGTGCTCCTCAGAGGTATTTAGTCAAGCTCTTGCTGAAGCTTTTAGGTCGACCGATGAAGAGTTTGCGAAACTAAGTGGTGACGAAGATCAGCTAGCATTAGTAGGAACAACCGCTGTCGTTGCCTTATTGAGTAGCAAGTCCATGTTTGTGGCAAATTGTGGGGACTCGAGAGCCGTGTTGTGCAGAAATGGCAATGCATTTGCACTCACCGATGACCATAAAGCTGCGCGCGAGGATGAGACTGCTCGAGTAGAGGCAGCTGGTGGTCAGATTCTTTTCTGGAACGGTGTCAGAGTCATGGGTCTGTTGGCCGTGTCTCGCGCTATAGGAGATCACAGCCTGCGTCCCTATGTTATCGCAGATCCAGAAGTGACGGTGGTGAATCGTCACCCAGGCGATGAGTTATTAGTCATGGCATCAGATGGCCTGTGGGATGTCATATCGAATCAAGAAGCATGTGCTTTAGCGAAAAAATGCTTGTTGAGAGCAAGGCAGAAGGGGTCAACGCGGGAAAATGCAGCTCGTGTTGCTGCGACAGTATTGACTCGCGCAGCAGTAGACAGGGGAAGCAGAGACAATATTACAGTCTTGGTTATTGACCTTATGCAAGATCCTGACGAATTACTTGAAGCTGATGCCATGAAAATGCGAATGTCTGAAGAAATAGTCATGGCAGAGGGAAGTACTTGCAATAATGATACACCATCTGTGGCTCAGGAGGAAGGGGCTCAAACTGACAAAGAACCAGTACACACTGACGAAGAAAGCAATAGAGATGCACCAAATAATATAGTAGAGGAAAAAGACGAAGAAGAGGAGCCGGTCCAAATGTCGACGCTCAAAAGCTTCAAGTCTCCCTTTGAATTGATGGATGCCCCGGCTGATTGATATGCATCAGAGGTCTTGTTCTATTCTTTCCCGTGCAATCATCCATTCAGATTTTAAATTAAAATACTTTAAAAGTCATTAATTACACATACTTGTACTTTTTGCGAACGAACCAAACGAGCCTCCAGGTGCACAGGGTTGCCAAGACAAGAGACAAACATCCAGTGGCCACCCATGCATCAAACAAGCCTGACAAATCGGATGACAGAGCACAGCAAATATACGCTTTGATTGCTGAATATAAATCGTAAATATTGGTTCTAGATCCTATCCTGTCAATTTCTTTAATTGAGTCCAGTGCTTCAGGCGCTGCGGAAGCTAGAGAAGACAATGATGACTTGAGATCTGCAGAAAGCACAGAGGACACGACGGGGAGATTCGTCAACGTTGGCAACTGCAGTAACAGTTCTTCCAGCCCACTTGTTTCATATAAATTCAGCAAATCCCCTGCTTTTGGGTCTACAATCTTGCTGGCAGCCTCTCCAACTACGTACTCTGTTGGAGGTATGGGATTCACATAGTATTCTATGGCTCGTAGTGCAAATTTTTTAGCCAAAGGATCACCAATATAATCACCAGCATAGTTCACAACGAACGTCTCAGTATATAAACAACCGTCCTCTGCCACATAGTTGACTCCTTTCAACAAGCCTACCCCGAGGAACATGAGCAGTGCGACAAAAAGCCACAGCATGATGACAGCCGTGGCACCCACTCTGGGGTATGATCCCCATACAACAAATCCCGCAGACACCAATGAAAACAAAATTACCATCCCAAATAAAACTGCTATAGCTATAAATCTTCCAGTCGTTTGAAATGCCATCGTGGGAGATTCGAAACTGTCACGGAACCCTTGCAGGCCCTGCACAAATGTTTCATTGGCAACCTCTTGAGCAGTTCGAACAGGCTCTTTTAAATCATACAGAATTCCCTTCACATTTCCTAATTCATTGAGACCATTAGTTATCAAACTTTCAAGCCCCAATAGTTGATCATTATTCGCGGCAGATAATAGGAGATCTTCGTTTTTCATCACAGTCTCTAGAGCTGGTTCCACCTCATCAATTAACCCAGTCAACTGCGTCAAAATATTACTCACAGAGATGGCCACGTTTTCAACCAGGTCGAAAACGTTCCAAAATTCACCTACAACACCATTTGTATGATCGATTGAGGAATATATCCCCCAAGAGGCGACACCAACAGTGGCAAGCATGAACAGCACAATGCTCCAGTTCAAAATCTTTTCCACTTTATACTTCTCAGACCAAGTGAGTGTTTTCGGCAATCCGAAATGCGCATCAACTTGATACGCATTTTCTTTTGTCCTATCAGCTGTGATGAATTGATCTTCTATCGTATCCTCTGGAAGGCGGTCAGTCCGTTTCCTTCTGGTTGTGCAACAGCAACGACAAAAGGAGACACTTGTCTGCAGACACAAAAAACAGCATCGAAACCACAATACCTCCAGTGATATGCCAATCAAATATTCAACATACCCAAATAATCACTCCAATCATAGCAATAGCAGCCAAGCATCCCAGCACAATGCCTGGCACTATACTTGTCAGGACACCCTTGTAATATGAAAAGTCATCTGGCCTAAACTCCACCGCATCTTCCCCATTAAAATCCTCTAGTGTCAAATGACCTTCAAGACATTCTGGTAAGAGTGGATTTACCACCACTGGAGATGTATCCGTAGCCATACTATCGTTGCCACACGCGCAGCTCCAGCAGCAGTTGGAGAACTCCCTTCACACACGTGTACCGCGTTGCCCCTTGACGGCCCAGCACGGCTAATACGAGTGTTATATGTAGTCTAATGAAGAAATTGATCCTGAAAAGAGACAATCTTTTTCCAGAAATATAGGTCTCGTGCACTCTGGGGGTGCAGTTTGCTCCACCAGAGAAATTCTTTTATTATTCTTTTTACGGACGTTTTCTACCTCTGAACGGTGACGTCCTTTTCAGATATGCGATGAAAACATGCTGTCTTGTACTTCCGCCGATAGCAGGGCATTAATTCAATGATGAATGTGTAGTATTACGTATATAAACCATTAATTGATAGGGTTTTTGAAGATTGTTTGGAGTATCGAACCATGCTGTCTCGATTGGGATCGACATCCTTCCCCAATGGGAAACAGAGAAACAGTGGCCTCCAAGGATCATATTCTATGGCAAGAATACTGCATAACATTACCGATCCTCGTTATTCGCATGCATTGGTATACAGACGGCCATGTCTGAGGAATAGAGGAGGAAGACAACAGATCACACTGACTGGTCCTTCAGGCACTGCGCTCTCGGCGATCAAAATGGCCGATGGCTCCAGACAAGGAGATCTCGATGCTGCGTTTAAAAAGCTACAGAATGGATCGGATATACGGGGATTTGCTTTGGATGATAATCCAGATGAACCCATGAATTTGACTCCAGGGAAAATGTACTATGTGGGGAGGGCCTTTGGGACGTGGCTGCGAGACCGCACGGGGCGGACGGATGGCTTACGCGTCTCAATCGGATCTGACCCTCGTTTATCAAGTGATGTATTGAGTGCGTCCATGGCAGCTGGATTGGCTCACGAAGGAATAAAGGTGATTCAATTTGGTCTCTGCACAACACCTGCCATGTTCATGTCATGTATTCTTCCAAAGCACAAATGCGACGGAGCCATTATGATCACAGCGTCACATCTTCCAAAGAATAGAAATGGTGCCAAATTCTTCACGCCAGATGGTGGGCTTGGGAAACCTGACATCAAACAGATACTACAGACAGCATCAGAAACTGCTGCCATAGATGGCTTGCTGGATGCCAACGCTGCCTGGTATGTGGATCATGCGATTGTGGCACAGGCAGCGTTGGAGTGCGACGCGCAGTTGATCAGCAAGGATGAATTTTTAGAGGACTATGCTGCGTATTTAAGAGGAATTGTGATTGATCAAATCAATCATCCAGATCACAGGGAATCTCCTCTACGGGGGCTCCGCATTGTTGTGAATCCAGGAAATGGTTCTGGTGGCTTTTTTGCTACAAAAATTCTGGGCCCACTTGGAGCAGATGTATCTGGATCAATCAACCTGGAGCCAGATGGAACCTTCCCTGCGCATAAACCAAATCCTGAAGATGCTGCGGCTGTAGATGCAACAAAGCAAGCTGTTCTGGAGACTCAAGCCGACTTGGGAATCATGCTGGATACTGACGTTGATAGATCTGGATTTATTGATAGAAATGGTCGGCCAATCAATCGAAACAAGTATATAGCACTTGCTGCTGCCATTGCATTGAAGACACATCCTGGTGCAACAATTGTTACAGACAGTTGTACATCAAACGGCCTCAAAACATTTATTGAATTGCTCGGTGGACGACATTTCAGATTCAAAAAAGGATATAAAAACATTATCGACAAGGGCATACAGCTGAACGAGGAAGGTATAGATTGCCCGTTGATGATGGAGACGAGCGGTCATGGAGCTCTCAGGGTGGGTACTTTTTTTGTCATTATTATTTGCTGTACATGAACAGTGATGATGACGATAACTGACAAATATATATTATACTGTAGGAAAATTATTTCTTAGACGATGGTGCATACGGGGCCTTGAAAATTGTCATAGAGGCAGTCAGGAGGAGGATTGAAGGAGAACCTGACATTTCCGTGCTACTCGAAGATTTACAAGAGGCAAAGGAAGCCATGGAAATCCGAGTGAAAATCCTTGCGGATGATGTTCAGAGTGAAGGTATCAAAATTACCGAGGCATTTAAAGAGTGGCTTGACGCTGGAGCTGGAGGAAATAATAGCTGGTCTTTAGAGCCAGAAAACTATGAAGGCTGGAGAGTCAACATTGCAGAGAAGGGCGGCACATACGGATGGCTCCTGTTACGTCCAAGCCTCCATGACCCCGATATTGTTATAAATGTTGAATCTGAGCAGGTGGGAGGTATGGCAACTCATCTGCAGCACCTCATGTCTTTTTTCAACCAGCACTCATTCAGGGTGTCAACAGATTTGGTGACTACTTACATCACAGATAATAGTAGCAGTAGTAAAAATCATTAAAGCTGATAAATAGTACCATGGGGTTCACTCATAAAAGATGCCCGGTGTGCCTTTTGCATTCTCCTCTGATAGTTTTCTGTGTAATCCAGTAATGATTTTCTGTAAACAGTGTTGTTTGCAATTCGTGTTCCCAGGAGATTCCAGTACGCAAATCTCAGTATATATTTACTCCATTAGAAACACAAGAAGTTTTCTATGCGCCATAGCTTGCGTATCAACTGCAATGAAATTATTCATCTTTTGTACGGCTTCACATGCTGCAAGTCTTGAGGTGTACCTCACCAAGGCAATGTTTTCCTGGGCATTATACACCACAGAAGCAATGCCTCCGAACGATGAGAAATTCTCATAAACCCACAGCCGATCCGCATTCAGCGGTAACTGCTGTATCTGAATGCTTGTTGGACCCTCCGCCACAGGCAGAGCCTGTGGGATGGACATGTTCCCAGACAAGGACCGTTCAGGCAAATGACCCCCATGAGATGATGGCACACTCACTTGATAGAGCACAGACAATGCCTGTTGCACCGCTGCCGTATCCAATGAAGCGGAACCCTGCGGCGACACAAGAGTACTCCCTCCTCCTGCTTCCTGCTTTCTCGCCAACCTCTCATTCTTTTCCTTTGCGGACTCTGCAAACCTGACAACCAGACCATGCAAAGAATTCCCAGCCTTCATTCCATTCAATTTTTGAATTGCACTTGAGGCCGACTGAATCGAATCCATCTTCACCAGCGCACTACTCCCTCGAAACTTGTCCAAACAATCAAACATTTTCACATCAATCACCTTGCCACACATGCTGAAAAGTGACCTGACTTGTTCTGCTCCAAATGATGCTGGAACATGCTTCACATAACAACTATCACAAGGCGTCAATCCCGACGAGCTTTGCGTCAACGGCGGTCCCGCATCAGCATCAGCAAATTTGACACAGAGTGTCTGCCCACCAATAACATGCCCATTCAACAAATCCACAGCACGCTGCGCATCCTCCAGACACCCATATCGCACAAATCCATACCCAAGTGATACTTTCGTCACATTATGCCTCACCAACCGCAAGCTCGTCAATGTACCACACGTCTCGAACAGTGTAATCATCTCCTCCTCAGACCATGCCAGGGGAACCCCCCGAACAAACACATTTGGATGCTTGTGCCCCGACCCAGTCCGTTGTGGCTCCCATGTCGGCGACGCCCCTTCTGATCTTTTTAATTGAGAACGATCACTGATATCCTTGCCTTCTGCCGCGACGCTATCGAAAGGAGACTGAAACAAGGACAAATTACTGGTGCCACCCATGATTCCTCCAGGGACACTATTATTTTTCTCGTCCATGCCCATGCAGAGAAATGCGAGATGTCGATAAAATTCAAAACGTACCCACTAACATCTCATCGCACGCATTCCTGCACACCATGTCGACATCTGTTCATACGCGTTATCCTTTGGAATAACGTGTCAGATACACAAGAGGTTCCACAGATCTACAATTGGTCCATACAAATGCGGTCGTACGATGGAAATTATTCCATCAATATATATACGATACAAATACGCATAATATACCCCTGTGGCTATCCAGTTTGTGATACAATTGAACAAGATGCAATTCTTGCGACGCACCTGTTGGCAACCAAATACTCATGCACCACTCGCATATGTACAGGAAATCACGCATAAAAATATGAAACAAATACTTTGCTTGCGTCACCGCATCAATTGGGCCACTAGAATCAACAGAATCGAATCTCGTTGCTCGAATGCCATGAAAACTCCCTCGTAGTACTGCTGTCTCGGGTATCTTGGTGACTTGGTCCTATGGACGCAGTCGTTGATAGGAAGCGAAAAGGGACCAACGATGGACGGCCGCCATGCAGAGACTGAATGGTATATTCCGGTCAGACTGTCCCCTGAATGGGATGGATGAATCTATCTATATATGTATTACCTTCTCCCATCAATCAACATGTTGATAGGGATTTAAGATGTATACCCTGAATTGGTCTTGTTGGCACAACAACCATGGTTGTATAAGGTCTCGAGCTCTTCGCGACTGCAAAAAAAGGAGTCATCAAATGTATCGAGCCAATGGGGACATTAGGTGTCAACAATCCTTCTCGATCAGGTTGTTGTTGTTCTACAACCTCTTGGTTGGTTCGTCACCATGTCGGTGGAGAGAATTCGTTACACTCTCGTGGACGATACCCGATAGGGTCAAAACATCCAAGAAGATATACTTCTAGCGATGCTGTGAGACAATCGAGGATCGCTGCGTATAGAGTGCCCAAAGGAACTTTTATCCGACAGGACTCCAAGTCTGATATGAAGCAGTATGGAGAGATGCTGGGGTTGTTGGAATTGAATGGGATACAGCGGATGACGGCGATTAATCTGATTGAAGGTGTGGAGGTGGACGTGAATGAGGCGCAGAAGAGGGTGTCGGTTAAATATCTCACAGTGGTGCCCTTCTACCAGGTTGTGGAGACGTATTCATTGGATGGTGGCAGGAAGACGAGGAATGCGAGGAGGGATTTGCGTGGTGGGGATATGACCTGTAGTGCGAGTTTGAAGAATGATGCGCCGCCGGAGAGTGGTGAGATGAACATGGTGCTGCGGTTGGAGTCGTATTGGAAGGATCCTAATGCTGGAGGATTGTTGGAGGAGATGCATGTTGCTCGAGGGGGTGAGCAGTTGATTGTGCAGTCGACGGTGAGTGTGAAGAGGGGGACAGCGACGTGTCGGATGGTGTATGACAAGGTGGATGTGTATGAGCCCAAGTTTAGCTGGAATCCTGTGACTGCTGCCAGGGTGATGATGGGGGGTCAGCCAGAGGATTTTTTGTTCTTCTTTTCTCGGAATACTGATATGTGCTTGAAGCAGTAGAACTATTAGTAATAATTGCATTTTCAGAATGTGAAATACATAACAATAACAAAGCAGCAACTCTCTTTCTTTCTGTCATTTTTTTTTTTCTGCGAGCGTGCATAACATCAAATAAAATACCTGGATCTCCTCTATATAAAGATAAATACATATACGTCTTGATGATGATGATGATGATGGAAAAAACACACACATAATTCTCTGAATACTGCATTGCTTGTATAATAACATTACATTACATTTTCCTGACGGTGGTTGAGTTGGTTGTGATGTTCCACGCAGTAAGTTGGTCCTGGATCCATGGCATCCAGTATTCAACGCTTGTGTACACCCCAAAAGTGCCGTTAGAGCCGCAGATCAAATTAGAGTCGCCGTAACTCACAATGCCGACAAGGATGTCGGATTCTGTACTGCTAAAGTTTCCTGAGAAATCCAAACTATCACTGTCTGTCCAGGATTTTCCAGGAATGACGAGGGGTCCCCCGCTATCACCGATGCACGTGTCTTGCCATTCCAGCTGGTCAATGGCAATAAAGTGGTCTTGTTCAATCACCACTTTGGAATAGTCTGGCACAGTTTCACTGTAAAATACTGTCACGTATTCCAAAACATTACTTGAATTCATAGTTTCGTCAAGGCCCATTCCTGATGCTACAAGAAGGTCGCCTTCATTGATGAGAGTGGTGACATCTGTCGTATTCTCTCTCTTCTTTGCTACTGGGGGTAGAGAGACGATGGAAGATTCCATCGTTTCGTTTGGTGCAATGCGAACAAGAGCGATATCGCCGTAAAATTTATCTGCATATGGTTGAATGTCTGGGTAGAATTCATTTGGGATGGCTATATCGATCACCCTTGCATCTTGAAAGGAGACTGTCCCATTGATTGCTGCGTCTGTGGCAACCTTTGCAGTAATGATTGGAAATGGAGACCTCCTATCATCAACAACGCAGTGTGCTGCCGTAGCAATGACTCCTTCTGCAATGACTGCTCCCCCACATGAAAACACGTTGAAGAGTATGTCCGTCATGATGAGGGCAAAGTATGGCTGCTGGTTGTCAACACTCCTCCCAAAGGCAACTCTTGGTTCTTTGTGCACCGGCCTCCCTGCACATATGGATATGAATTCAAGCATATATGTGACGGTTGTGTTCTGAGGCATGATTGGAGTGTGTTTGATGTTTTGCACGCACCTGTAGTAGAGAGAATTGCTCCTGAAAGAAGGAGCGTCAGCACCCAAAGCCCCAGAATTCTCCACCTGGGCAGCATCCATGGTGCCATGGTGAGGTTTTGAATATGAAGCGTTACTTGATTCTATTTTTATTTTAAATATATATCGTATGGCATTGAATATGGAATTCAGAGATGCATGTCAACGCGCTGCATCCAATCTTGTACTCCAACTGGATTCTTGGACTGGCCAACAATATCTAGAACAGGGGGCCGCTGTCAGACTGATGAGGAGACAATCTTATCCAGCGCGATCGGGTCTAAGAGGATTGGTTCATCACATTGCTCTGCAGCTGTGATCGAGAGTCTATCAAGAAGCTCGGTCATGCTCATGGGGTCATTGGTGTGACTGGAAAGCTGTTGTTTGATGAGGTGGCAGTCCACTTGAATCTGCTGAAATGCTGCCTTGGAGAGCTGGAGCGACTTGATCATGTCGAGTTCCGTCATGATGGTATGCTCTATTATTTCCCATATCCGCGCATGTGGCTTTTGTGCATCCGTATCAGCCATCCCCACTGTAGCGTAATCAGTCTCCACACGAAGGCACGCCAGGACAAGAGTAGTTGCAATGGTGCTGGGGCTCAAAGGAGGGCTGGATGATGCCGCAAGAACTTGGTCCAATGTTCCCAGTGAATCTTTTAATGCCTTTTTTATGAGAACTACATAGTGTGTCCCCAGTGCATCGATCGTTGCCTGTATGTCTGGTCCATGGGAGTGATCAAATTCACTCACAGGAGAGCCTGGCTGGCGGTTTGGTGATACGAGCACAATACCTTTGCATACGTCCTTCACCTTGTCTTGCAAAAAGTCAGACATCCTACCAAGTGTATTGGAAAGACAAAGGGTCGCCAGTGGGGCCTTTGTTCCGATTAATGTTGTGGGAATAGAGTATGCGTGTTCCAGCATCATGACTGGGCTGGTAGCCTGCCTTGTCGAATCCATGCTGATATCCACAATGCGTGCCACAAGGCTCGCAAGATGCATGGCCGTATCACTCCACGAATTTATAATACTTTTTAACAGAAAATCTACCCATTCTTCCTGAATCCATCGATGGACTACCCACGTCATGCCACAGGACTGGATGATGCCAAAGTCTTGTCTTGCCTGCACATCCAGAGCCTTCATATCCATCTTCAAAAACCGGTATGAATTCGGATCGTCACCCGTACTATAACTCATCACTATTTTCATCATGATTTGCTTCACTCCTTTGAACCAGCGAGCACCGATGACAGAAAACACTGCCCTCACATGGCTGTCAAGAATATCTCCAACCAAGACATGCAATGCATTGACAGCCAACCCTTCAGGGACAAGCTCATCGAGTGACATCGAGTGCCTTCTAAGTGTACCCAACATAAGATATACTGGCTCAACCTGCAGAGGATCATTCTGATTCAAAACCTCTTCTGGTGATACAGGGCGCTCCAACTCCATCCCTGAGATATCCATGCCTCCAACAAGGGCCACCACATGTACCATCTTGGCCATCACACACGACCGGATCGACTCGTGAATAGTATTTAAATATTCTCTCACAACATCTACAACATCATCCCTGGCGGATGAATGAAACAACTTTTCAAAGATTCTCACCATTGGCCCAATAAGAGACTCAACCATATGAAACACATTGGAATCCACAACACCAACCATATCGTGCAACGTCTCACACGCTTCTAGCATCTCTATGAAAATATGAACCTCATGTTTGATTTTAGACCGCTGCGATGCCAAAAAAATCCCCACAAGCGAATCTGTTGGTTCATCCAATGTGGCAAGCATCATCACCACAGAGTCATCATTCTTTCCATCCGATTCCCCCATGAGCTTGGTCCGTAGCGATTCCACCATCAAACTCCTATATATTTCAATCTCATCTGATATCTCTCGAATCGCCGCATGATCCTTACTATATGCCGCAAGCACAGGCTTTGCATCAGCGTACAACTCCACAGCCACATCATAGGCCCCTCGTTCAACAGCAACCTTCATCTTCCTAGGAACCTTGAACAATAACGCCAATTTATGCAACATAGTACGGGATTGGTTCATATCAATAATCACCCGCTGCTGCTCATTCAATGCATCATCAATGTCCTTACTTTGTGACACCACGCGAGACACCAACGAATCCAGGGTGTGTAGCTGTGCATCCAACCCTTCCAGCGCTCCAGCCAAATCATCCACCACGCTACTTGCTTCAACAAATCTACTATATGACTCATATACAATATTACGGAGCTCTATATCCGCATTCCCGGCCTCCGTTGCCACTCTTCTTTCCTCCTCCAAGAGCTCTCCCAACCTCTTTTCCTTGACCAACTTGTTCACGTGTCGTTGCACATCAGCCTGCCCCAATAAAACAAGATCTAAATCTCCTTCTTCTGGATGTATATAAGAGGAAGCATCCTCGCTGTACTCTCTCCCGACGATGCTTTCCTTGTCCTGTGAACTGTAATAGGACTGAAGGAGGGAACGAACCTTTTGAGCCTGTTGCTCGCTCTTCCCTGGAGTATGAGTATGACTATCTCCCATGGAATTCCTATTTGCTATATTTATGACAAAAAACCGAGTTCCCCAGATATTTGATGGAAAAGTACATCGTCGCCTGAAGCATCTTTGTCTCTCCTATCAAAGCATACATTTGATAGGAGATGCTCCTATTAAAGGATGTTTGGCCATGTTCAACAGCATGTCCATTGGCCAATGCCAATGTGTTGTGCAATTTTTACATAAACTACATTTTACAAGTACCGTATAAAGGAAGCCTGCGTAAACCTCTGGTCTCTGGTATACAGTATGGGTCCGCAAACCGTGGGTGTATGCTCACGCAAACCACGACTGGCGTTTCCAGTCACGTCGTCATATTTGTGTCAGCCAGGGTTTCGTATAGTATCGACCAAAGCTTGCAGGGGTATGCATTGCCTGCCTGCACACGTCCGAGAAGGTCTGTCCAACACCACCAGCAGCAGCAGAACAAGGAAGACAAGGACAAGCAAGAGCTTGTCTAGAGGGCCACATCGAGTGTATGCAAATGCGACGGAAGACGAGGCTGCAATCGACAGAAATATCGTGGATACGAGGATTCCCGTGACTGTATTGACCGGGTTTCTTGGTAGTGGGAAGACAACATTGTTGAACAGAATATTAACAGCAGATCATGGGCATCGGATTGCGGTGATTGAGAATGAGTTTGGTGAAATTGATATTGATAGCGATTTGGTGTCTGTGAAGGAAGATTTGGATCCAGGAGAGGAGCAGATTCTGATGTTGAACAATGGATGCATCTGTTGTACTGTGCGGAGTGATTTGGTCAATATGCTGTCGACATTGGTGAAGACAAAAAAGGACAAATTTGACCGAGTGGTGATTGAGACGACTGGACTGGCGAATCCTGGGCCCATTGTACAGACGTTCTTCTTGGAACAAGAGATTGCTGAGAATATGAGGTTGGATGGTGTGCTAACTCTCGTGGATGCCAAGCATATAGAGCAGCATTTGGATGAGGAGCGAAAGGATGGCACGGTGAATGAGTCTGTAGAGCAGATTGCGTTTGCGGATAGGATTGTGCTGAATAAAATCGATTTGGTGGATGAGAAAGATGTCGATATGTTGGAGGATAGGATTCGGGATATTAATCGACTGGCATCTGTCAAGAGAGCTGAGAAGGCAAATGTCGATATGGAGTATGTCTTGGGAATTGGCGGGTTTGACTTGGAAAAGGTTGATGATGAGATTACAGGGAATGCATCCTTGGATGAAGAACACCACCATCATCATGATCATGACCATGAATGTGGACCCGACTGTACGCATGAGAGCCATGACCACGATCACCACCACCACCACCACCATCATCATCATCATGGCGATGAGGTGTCTAGTGTGAGCATCACCTTGAAAGGAAATATGAACCTTGACAAGGTAAATTATTGGTTAGGTGGACTCCTTGAGGTGAAATCAAATGATATATATAGAATGAAGGGTGTCCTCGCGATCAAAGATTTCGACAGAAGATTTGTCTTTCAGGGTGTCCATATGATGTTTGAAGGAATGCCAGATAGAGAGTGGAAGCAGGATGAGGAGCGCATCAGCAAAATGGTCTTTATTGGTAGAGATCTGGAAGAAGATATCATTCGAGAAGGTTTTGAACAATGCATTGAAAAATAAAATGTGTAAAAAAACTCATGACTGGACAACAAGCAATGGGTGTGTATCATTGTCATCTGCATCATTGTCTGGATACAGAACCCAATGCTGTATCATCAATATTGCATCAAACACAAGAGATATAAGACCTAGACCCATTTTAGCTGGATTTCCTGTGATTGATGAACGATGCTGTGTCACAATGGCATCCAGTATTTGCTGTGCAGTGGAGAAGATGCCTCCTTCAGCATCCAAGCACACCTGAATCACAGACCAGCCTTCTGTCGATTGTCTCCTAAAATTGAGGATAATTTGAGGCATGTATTTAATCAGAGTTATGAAAACCTTGATATATGAGAGTATATAGATGAGTGACATCCAATCAAGTCCGATCCATGACACATGTAGTCCTAATAGCAATGACAACATGCCACACACAAAACATGTGGTGGCTGCAAACAAAACAGCCATCTTTGATAGAGACTTTCTCGGTGATCCATACAAGAAACATTGAAGAAAAGCAATAGAAGTCATCACAAATCCATGGAGAGCGAATACGACATCGTTAATATGGACAGCAGGAGGATGCCCATGGATGTCAAAATACTCTTGCCGAATGGCGCAATCCCAAAATAATGCACAGTTGTACACCGAGTAACACGCAAACCCAAGGAAATTTAAAAGCTGGAAATCAACGGAGAGCCCCTCAATGCTCTTTCTTTGATAATTCAAAACAATTTGAGGATAGAAAGATTTGCCCCAGGCTAACAAGTAGGTCCAGCCAAGAACAGAACTCAACTGCCTCAAGACTACTGTCTCAATGTACTCGCTCCCAGGAATGACAAGCCCAACCAAAGTCCCGAAAACAATAGGAGACAAGAGCCAGGCGAATATAGTAGTATTCGACATTGTGCCGAGGGAAATATCGATACCCTACACCCACAGTATTATTCAAACCAAGTGGGTCCTTACATTCCCGACGACCGCATTCTCATGATGCGCTATATTCGCATTATAATAGCCAAGGTAATTATTTGTAGTAATTTATGACTGGGATATAGTTTTATAACGTGCAATTGAGAACTCAAAACGACGAATCATCTCAGCTCTCCTTAATTAACATACACTGCATTTTCAATGCAACTGTGTCCATCTTCTGTGCATGTATCATGACAATGTAGGACGCATAATATCATTTTATAATTTAATACACATATTTAATGACATAGATTCTGTGTACGGGGAATAATCGAGGTCTCACAAGTTGCCATGCCTCTGTCTTTGGCGCAAGAGCAAATATTCGCTCGTCAAGACACTAGTGAGCCATCCTCGTCCAGAAATCATTTAGAAATTCTAGATGCAGCAGGGAATAGGCATAAGAAGAGTCTGAAACGACGAGCCGCCGAACTCAAACTTGCCAAGCGTCTCGAGAAGAAGACAAAAGACAATACCAGACAGAAAAGCAATCATACTAGTGATATAAAGATATTGATCGATGACTCATCCTCAGAGGAGGAGGGCAATGCATGCACATCGGACGTGTATTGGACAAGCATGCCAGTTGTCATGCCTCAGATTCGTGACTGGGTTTCCATCATGAAAAGCCCATTGCATCTACGACCATCGAGTGAATGTATATATACAAATGATTCCAGATCTCTAGATGTGATTGTCGTGGAACGAGATGACCGAATAGACTGGGCATTGGAAACGTTGCTTCAGAGCAAGCATGATGATATTCTTGCTATTGATTTGGAATGGAGACCCGACTCGAAATACTCGGACAATCCAGTCGCTTTGATTCAAATAGCAAGTGATTCGTGCTGTGTTTTGTTTCGATGCCATCGCTGGGAAGTTTTGCCAATGCAGTTGCAAAAGTTTTTTGCATCTCACATGACATTCATTGCCTTCTCATGGGATTCATGTGATGAGAAGAAGATGCAGTCGACATTTGGCTTTGGCAAGAGAGATTTTAGAAATTTTATGGATCTTCAAAACGTCGCTGCAAGGCTTGGGTACCCAGAGTCATGTGGCCTGTCATCACTGTGCACCAGAGTGTTGGGGCAACCTCTTCCCAAGATGAACCATGTGTCTCGATCTGACTGGCAGCGGAAAACATTGAATAGAATTCAAATAACGTATGCAGCATTGGATGCATTTATGACTGTGTATGTATTCAAAAAGTTCCGTGCATGGCATGCATCTTCAATGCCGTGTGCATCCTGCGGGCACCTCATGGGAGCAGAGCTCAGCAGAGGCAGTACGTCTTTGATGTCGGCCAAGGTATGTATGTAAAGATGCATGTGTATGCGCTGTGACGATGAGGATACTTTTGTCTGATGCTTCATGCGGATATATCAAGACTCTCCTACTCATACTGAGTCCAGCACAATTGTTTTTCTTCTGTCACATCAAAGGGATGAATGACGATGTTTACATTTATGGGTAATTTGCATCAGGTTTTTTTCTGAATACCTGAAACTGCTATACACCCGACATCCTTTTTTTTTGTACAAAAAAATTCATTGATCGTGATTATTATTATTATTATTATCAGTGGCAGTATAGAAAAAATGGTGTTTATAATGATACTAATAATGTTATTCTTATTCTTGCAGAATGACATTGCTTGCATGCAATGTGACAAGGTGTTCAAATCATGCCACAGCCTCATCTGCCATATGAGCAGCACGGGCCACCAGAAAACGACGCATCATCAGTGCATCTCATGCGGCCGAATATCACGCTGCGCCATTAGCACCGTGAATGAATAATACTACTGTTTAGAATAATAATAACCCCAACTTATCGGGATCGGAATCTGGATTCCTCATACCACGAATTGCATGCATTGTTCCAAAAATTGCCATTGTAAATGATAAGAGAATCGCAAACACTCCCATCAATACCTCCCGTATGCTCTTTTTGCACGAGTACATCATCATCAACCCAGGAAAGAAGTAGGAAAATATGGCACATGCAGTGGACCCAATTAATGCTGCCAATGTAAAAATAGAAGGAATGAAAATACTCACGACATAACTTGCAGCGACAAGAATCACTGTCAAACAGTAATACGCCGGCAACGTGAGCTCACACTCGTTTCGGCCCCACACCACCTCGACCACAGCATTTCGAACTGCCCACACTTTCAACACATAGTTGACCTGCAGTGCCAACGCATACGATACCAAAGATACACTAATAATCCACATTGCTGCAGTCTCACCCACCAACATCCCAGTGAATCGGATTGTGAGATCTTTCAGCACATCCCCTTGCACATGCTCTCCAAACAAGACATATCCAGCCAAGGCAACCACGGTATACAGCACTGTGACCAAGAATGTGGATTGCTTCACCACACCTTTCATGACACCTACTCTACTATCCCGCAATGAGTTATGAACCGCAACAAGATTAAAATGGCACGTAAAGGCCAACGCGGTCACTGAAAAAGACGTCAGGCATGATTCCATGACAGACAGTGGCGACCCCCCAGGTGGCCACAGGGCAACACTGGGAATCCCCGACACCCCTTGTACCAATGCAACAAGACACAGCACCGTCAACGTCGCCGTCACATACAGTATCAAATACACTGACGCTCTACTAAACGTTCCAACCCTATCAAGCCTTCTCGGGATGAGCATAGGCATGATGATGGTAACTATCAAAATCCCAACCACAAGAGTCCTTGACACATCAGTGTACCCCATCACATATGGAATAATCCCTGACGACCCATCTCCTACCAGGATATCCCCAAGAATCACCATATATACCACCATGACCCCGAACACATGAAGAATAATACTCCCCTGAAGCGCTGTATACCCAATTCCACCAAACAAGTGCCCCACAACTCCACCATAACTATCCTTGCTATGCACCGCACAATTCACCACAATCGTCTTGCAGCACACAAACGTACATAATCCAGCAAATAAAGATATCATGACCCCTGGAACAAGCCCAATCGTTGCATACGCTTTGGGAAGTGAAAGCATACCAGCTCCAACAGAGGTTAACACTAGATTTGATACAGCCTGCACGGCTGTAGAATGCCCATCATGGGGACTCTTCAATTCATCTATACTACTACTACTACTTGTATATTCTTCTCCTCCTTCTTCTTCATCATGAAACGGAATCTCAGCCCCCGCTAACAAGGGTTCTGCGAGCAACGAGTCGACATGTCGACCGGATGAGACCACATGCGGCACTTCTTTGTCATCTTCTCCTCCTCCTCCTCCGATCGGTATATTGGCCATTATTATTCTTCTTCTTCAGTTTCTGTATTATTGGATAATAATAATAATTTCGGGATGGCAAATGCGCGCACGATACGACTGGTAGTAGTAGAAGTTTTCAAAGGATTAAGCAATCGCCTCTTGTATTGAAGCAGGCAAAGCTTTTTGCAACAAAAAAAGAAAGTGTATCAAGTTTTACTATACTGGATCAGATCCTTCAATCCAACCAATTGTATATGCATGTGTACAATACATACGGTATTCAATCGATTATTATTATTATTACAGCAACGAATGAATACAGCAATACAACAATTGTTTGCAATGGGAAAGAGTGTTCCTACACCTGCTTGGTCTTACGAGACTCCCACGCAGCCTTGATGATATTACTCCGAGTAATAATACCAATAAGTCTTCCTTCATCATCAGTCACGGGTAATCGACGGATACGCTTATGCAGCAACAAGTGCGCAGCACTTGGAATAGATGTCAGCGCACGCACACACACTGGATCTGTGGTCATCACATCACTCACACTGCACATGTACATGAATATATATTCATTCAATATTTTGATCAATATCAACAAATCATCATGTATATATACATAAATAAAGTAAGCACAACGTACGTTGTACCTGCATTCTTTTCCACCAACTTTTGAACCTCAAAGAAAGAATTCCAGTCCTTATCAGCAGTAGGAAACAGACCACCAGTCTTCTCCTCCTCACTCACTCCCTCCAGAGCCAATAAATCAAAATCACTAATAATACCAACGACCCTATTCTCCTCATCCACCACAGGAAGACCAGTCACATGATGTTCCACAATCAATTCCAATGCATCGTCCAGGCTCGTATCAGGAGAGCATGTCACAATGCGCCCAGTCGTCATGATTTCATCCACAGTTTTATTCAGTATCGCCTCATCGTTCAATGCTGTCTTGATTGGACCATGCCAGCGCTGTGTCATGCTGCTGTCAAGGCAACCCCTGAACAGCGACGGTACAGCAACCATGGTATTTGATTTTGTGGTGGTTAATGCAGATGAACCCCGTGGTCTGGCTATCTGTTGAGATTGACCTGCCATGTGGTTCGTTGTGGCCAAGGAAACACGTGCCAACGCCATACTGGTCTACTATTATTACTCAGTCAAGGGTATTTACTCAATACTATATCTCTATATATATAGTTGAATTCGTATTATTCTGACCCAGAATGGGGTGATTCTTCAATCAAACACGGACGCTGATGTCCATAAAATGATACAATAAAAAAACAGGACTTGTCATGACTGATAATGCCCATGTGGCACAGTCGTCGTTGGCCACATATCAATCAATATCATCATCAGGGTGCATAAATCATTGCTATTGACTTATTATTCAGCAGCAGCATCAAGAAGAAGAAGAAAAAGAAGATTTAACGTGTCAAGACAACAAATCATGACCGAACCAATGCAGCATGTGAATGCTCAAATGCTGCAGGATCGTTTACGGGAGTATTTGAAATCTGATCAGGTGGAGGTTTTAGATATATCAGGGGGGTGTGGTAGTTCGTTTGAAGTCTATGCTGTGTCTGATATGTTTGAGGGGAAGAGGTTGCTCCAGAGACACAAGCTGGTGAATGAGGGTATTGGACAATCATTGATGGCCGAGATTCATGCCTTGTCGATCAAAAAGACAAAGACTGTGGCAGAGGAAGGGGGTCTGTGATGCATGGCATACATGTATATATAAGAATGTCATTCAGAATGGCATACATGTATGTATAAGAATGTCATTCATAATGGCATACAAATATAAGAATCATCAGCTGAGTTGGATGTGGCACATGCCTTGTTTGCATCTGGCAAGGTTGTCATCCCAGATTTTTTGCCAATTTTCTCTCCATTTGGTGCCATTTCCAAGCTGGTACTTATCAATGAGCCTGGTGAGTTCCTCGACGTCGAGAAGGACCCTCTTGATGAGTTTTCTGTACACCTTTTCCTCCATAGGCCAGCCCTCTGGATGAATTCTGCAATGTCTACAGTTTGCAAGGCCGAAATCGAGTGCATCTTCTGTCAGGCTTGGGTCGACTCCGATGTATTCTTTTAGGCTATGTAACTCTCTCGCTTGTCCCTCTCCGACGAGCTCTTCATACTGAATAAGCTTGATCTGCTGCACTGGGAAGGAGTCTAACCAGAATCCTAGTGGTCTGGAGTAATATTTGCGTTGTGGGTTGCCGTAGAATGGATCCTTACTAAATTGAAGACACCAATCTAGTGGTTTATCTACGAAACAGCCCTTGTTGAATTTCTCCTTAAACATGACATACTTTGAGATGGATCTGCTGATGGGTTCCCGGAGACTGACCACTAATTTTAACCAAGGCATGAGGTCGTATAGGATTTCTGCCAGATCAGGGCCCAGATCAAAGATGCGTGGGGTTGCTTCAAACATGATGACATTTCCTCCACTTTTGACAAATTTATCCCTTTTCAGAATGGTCTCTATGTATTCTTTGACCCTGTATGGAGGACAGAACATCTTTTTCCCTGTAAAATCGCAGCGGTTTGTAAACAAGGCTGGCTCTTTCTTCTTTGGGTTCATGAATGCTGGATGGGTGTTGAGGTACCTGTACAGACTGGTCGTTGCTGATTTTGAGTATCCAGCGATGATGAAATGCGGAAAATTATATGTGGCATTTCCCTTTGGTAGTAAATGTGCCTCTCGAAGGCAATTGAATGTCTCACATGTTTTGATGGCATCCAAAAATGTCATTCCTGGCTCTTGGAATCGAATAAACGTCTTCTTCATGGTGGTGGCCTCCGGCTGTTTGACGGGAATTGGTACTCGTTCTTCTTCTTTCTTGATGGTTTTTGATTCTTCAGGAATGGTGATATTATGCTCCAGAGGTGGCACAGAGGATGCCCTGTCTACTGTGAGCACTGACAACCTGCAAGCACCATGCGTGCGTCTTGAGTGAATACTGCCAAAGAAGGAGGGCGTTTACTATTGATATTAACGCGTACCATATAAGTGTAATGGCCATGAAAAGATATACTGCAATGTTTCCTATCCGCCAGGCGGAGGTGCCAGCCCCTGGCTGATAGTCAGCACCCACCGCTCTATACTCTCTTCTTCTACCATCCATTGTACTCTTAATGCCTAATTATTAAAATTTTTTTGCATGAAGTTCTGAAAGATGGAAACTTTGTATGAAATATCAACTGGGTACCGGACGGATCCTTTACTCGCTGGGATCTCAAAGTTCGTTGAACACCATAACTCCGACAATGTCCATTATATTGAATACAGTAGACACTAATTATTAATACATAAAATAAAAGGCGAGTCTGAGGGGTACAAAGAAGGTTTCATGATTCATCGCAGGCGTTCTCGCGTATAAAAGTACTTTTGATTTCCTTATGATAGCGTAATGTTGCAGAATCCGTTGACACAGCGACTCAGATTGTCGTCCCAGACCTTGGCCCATGTGTCAAACCACTGCGTTCCATTGCCCAAGTCAAACAGGTCGATTAATCGCACAATTTCTAGCACATCTGGCATGACGAGCTCGATGAGCTTTCTGTACACTTTTTCTTTCATGGGCCATCCATCTGGATTGATGGTGCAATGTCGGCAGTTTACTCGCCCGAAATCCAAGGTGTCTTCATTTAAGGAGGGATTGATGCCGATGAATTTTTTGATGCGGGAGAGTTCTTTTTGTTGAGTGTCCTCAGCAACGACCTGCACATGACATGTTACGTGTGCCAATGAGGAACTGCATTATTATTTTATCGTGTGTGAAGAGTCATTCATTCCTACCTTTTCGTATTGGACAAGAAGAAGCTGATCTGATGGATAATTATCGAGCCACGCTTTGAGCGGGCGCGAGTAGTACGCATTTTTTGGATTGCCGAACAGTTTTTCTCTGTCGCGTCGAAGGCAAAAAACCATGGTATGATTCATTAAACATCCCGACTCAAACTTATCCTTGGCCATGATGTATTTTGACATACTTCTGCTAATTGGCTCTCTCATACTTGAGATGAGCTTTAACCAAGGCATGTATTCCCGTAATATTTCTGCGAAATGGACGCCCAACTGCACAAGAGTGACGCAATGTCTAAAATTTCATGCCATGAGTTTTGCATTGCAACAACAACGTACATCCATAATTCTTGGGGTGGCTTGGTATGGAGCCAGCGATCCACCTGAATCCACATATTGCTGTACTTTTAAAATATCATGAATATATTCTCGCTGCTTTCCATAAGGACAGTCCATTTTCCCCCTGTCATACGAACACATGTCTGAAAACAAGATTGGTTCCTTTTCATGTGGAGGTAGAATCTCTGGATGGGTGTTCAAAAACCTGCACAAGTCCATGATAATGATGATGGTGTATTCAAGTGAAAGTACTTGCATTATGTAGCGTACTGGTAGATACTCGTGCTGGCAGATTTTGAATACCCGGCAATAAAAAAGTGTGGAAAGTTGTATGATATGTTTCTTTTGGGCAACAGTCTGTGAGCTTCTCGAATGCACTTGAGCGTCTGACAATTTGGAAGTGCTTCAAGGTATGTAGCTCCTGGCCAAAACCTCCAGGATTGGTCCACTGTGCTTGGAGATTGAATATGGCGCTTGGTCTCTCGGACCACTGCACTCTGTGTCATCAACTGGTCTATTCTTGACTGCAATTCTTTGACACGCTTTGCCAAGAATCCTGCTGTTTCTGCACTGTCGGGTTGTACTCGAATCGGAGCCATGCTCGTAAAGGTCAGAAAAGCCAGCCTACACAACCAAACCAAGTGTTCTTTTCACACACACCTGACATGCCATGCCATGTACCCAATGTACCGTACCATGTCGCTACAACTATCCATAATATCATATTGATGGTGTATTTTGTGCGAAATTCATTCCGGAGCACCTCGACACCTTTGCCGCTCATATTGTTCTGGTGTGGAAGAGATGTTCCGCACTCGAATGGTTCTCTACCGCACTCGAAGAAATTCTATCAAAATGTAATCTTTTGTAATTCTGTGGACCCGTATACCTATATGAGGGAGGCGTGCAAAACTCTTCTCTAGTAGTACTGCGTCAGCTACTCAACCAACTCCACACAGCAGAACACAACTGATCCGTCAGGCCGTGCGCATGCAACGAATGGAGATAAATGATATCATCATTTTTATCATTAAAAATATAAAAAGACTGTGGATATGGTTGTTGTTACAAGAGAATCGTGTATACTACCGAATGTAAATGCTAGCAAGTACATAGGGATCTCCAACAACACACAATTGTTGTGTTTTCGCCGCACATTTAATATTGCAATGCCCTTGATCAAGCCATCAAGATACTCGCGGCACGAATAGTTCACAATGCATTCATGGCCGTCACGATGCATTGTACCCAGGTTGACTGCTGGCCACAGACATACATTAAAAAAAACCCCAATATAGGGTTAGGGTACTAGTTGTTCTAGATCAACACAGGGCAATAATGACGCGCATTCTGGGATAGTATGCATTGCATTTATTCTGATTTTGATAATATCACTCTGATGACAAATGTCAATACCAACAGAATGAAAAATGCCAGAGTCTGGGAAATCATGCGCTGGAACGCAGCATACCAAATGCCACTTCCAAAGAGGAAAATGATGCCAATGGTTACTCGAGAATCCATAGTATCTGTTATTAATTTACAAATTATTTGAATTATTCTCTTCTCCACGGGATAAGACCTCCCCAGTCACAATGTCAATGGCACCATTTTGGACGGCAGATTCCGAATCCCAGGTGGCAATTTCATCAAACGTTCTCCGATCCAAAAACCTATCAATCCAGGATTTGTTAACACGAGTATCTTTATCGCTTTTGAGAATCTCAACAAGCCTTTCGTATGATGGTTTGTGCTGTTCTACGGCGAGTAATTTGGAATCCTTGGCACTAGACCCCATCCAATACACTTGCCATTTTCCAGGATAGCAACGGAGGACTCGAACCTCATCCCCCATGATGCGAATGCGTTGTAAATAATACACAAATTCTAGGCTGTTGATAAATTTCTCTGATAACGCGCGTTGCTTCCCAAATCCAAAATCTGACACGACTTGGCCGTTGAGCTGCCACTGAGGGTTGATGATGAGGTTGAGGCGTTCTCCACTCAGCGCATTATCTATTCGCTGCAATGATGGTATGGTCTCGGCGGTAGGGAACAGCACTGCTGCAAGCTTTTCACTCTGCCATGCGCCGACGCAATCTGTTTCATCCAGGAATTCAGCAGTAATACGACCTTGCAGGCCATCCACATCTTTTAGGATGAGAAGCAGAGATTCAACAATTGGCAAGGCTACTCTAAACTGTTGCTTGATGCCACCGGGCCATCCCCCATCTATTGCAGAGTTTTGTTGAGGAAGTAGAATTTCTAGATTCTGTCGTCGTATGCCGTCCTCCCAGGCCCGTTGGACGGCGGCTGCTGCTTGTGCAACACATTGATCCTGTTGGACCGGCAAGGGGAAAATGATTGTGCCATCCTTGGACACTGCCACCTCTGACCCTCCCCGCAATGACCTCATCGGCCACTTGGAAAAACGATCTGTCCTTACGACTGATTTTGCATCGCTCGCAGGTGTCGTGGGATAGGGGAATGCGTTGGAGCGAGGCTGATCTGATAGAGGATCCAATACACTTTCATTCTCAAAAATAACCTCCACTGGCTCAGGTATATCTGGTTTCAACGTGACATCCTGCTTCACTTTGTTTGTCAACTGTGGACATGTTGTTTTCCGATGCCCTATTTCTCCACACACACTGCATGTAGGAGGTCGTCGCTTGCTCTTTGCAGTCACCCTCTTCTCTGTACTAGCACTAGGAGATCCACTCAACTGCGGGCAGGTCTTCTTATTATGCCCTTCTTGTCCACACACACTACACCGTTTCCTCTTCCCTACTTGCCGCAGCGACGGATCGCTGGCATATCTCGCTCGAACCGAATTAGAAATCTTCCGTCGGTGTTCCTGAGCCAAAGGACCTCTATTCTGCATTGCCTGTTTAATCGCCAAACGCCTCTCCTCTGTCATCACAGTAGGCTTTCTTTGTTTCTCATTCGAATCATCAACTTCCATATCCGTCAGATTCAAATCTTTACTATCAATAAGCTTTCGTGGAGTGTAATCTGGCCTCTGGCTCCAAGGAACACAGACAGGACAGGGCAAGTACCCAGCAGATGATTTTATCATTCGCCTTCCCCCACACTCTCTACATAAAGGAGATGAGAGTGGTGTATAGGATCCATTCTCGGACTGCGCATGGAGACCAGTGCGCTCACAGCGCTTGGCTCGAGTGTCCCACAGGACTGGCGAGGCCCTAGGCGGTCGACTGTGTCCATTTCCCACGGGCGCAAACAGAACCTATATTATTCATTTAATTAACAAATGTGACAATATGTAAGGGTAGGTAGGATTGGGGACCAAGCACGCGCATACCTTGAGTGACATGTGACTGACAGCCACATGTCGATGACTTGTCGAGCTTTGAGGCTGTATTGGTGAGCTCTTTTGCATTTCCTTGAACTATTTCAAAATATATTGGCAAAAATGATCCGGTTTGTGCATGACACGACTACATATTTTTGCACAAGACACTGTGAGACCAAGCAGAAGCAATACTTGAATAGTAGTTCTGCTTCCTGTAACCACTCGGGTGTTATAATCTCTCGTCGAATACTTTCAAATGTTTTATTTCTGGCCCAATGCCTGTGACAATGCGGGTGTTTCTTGAGACGGACCACATCGGATGTGGTCATGTTTCAAAGTAGGAAATCCACCATTCTGAGAAATCTTCAAAACCCCATGGTGCCAATCTGGACAGCGATGCTGCAATCAAAAAAAGTATCTCAAGAGTGGTATGAGAAGTTTGCAGCATACGAAAGTCAGCCATTGTGCGGGCACCCAGCTTTGTAGGCAACGACATGTGGCCAGGCTTTCAAGGAAAGACACGTCTCGGCTGATCGATCCTCAACATGTTCCATTGAATTCTTCAAAAATAGGTTATAGTAGTGTCGGAGGAAAAAAACGTGCTGGATCGGTCTCTGTACGAACAACAGGTGCTCTTGGGACAGCACAGGCTGTTGGGGTGTACTCTTTCGTGCGTGAGAGTATCGATCCAGTGGTACTGACATCGACAACGTCAGCATCTTTAAAGCTTCTGATCATCTGTATGGCTGTGCGATGGCTTTCGGAGAGTGGAAGGATTCCTGTGAACACATCTGTTGTCCTGGCACAGGTATGGATGTTTGTGTCTGGTTACTCCTTCAGGACGCAATTGCATATGCACCGTGTTTTTTTTTATTGTTCAGGTTTCTTTTCAGCTTTTAATACCATGCATGCTGTTTGTAAAAGTAGTATCGATCCTGGCGATGCAGTCGGATCCAGGGTTGTTGGTGGGCATGGCAGTTGCTGCTGTGACGCAGATTGGCGTAGGGGCTTTTTGGGGAAGACTGTTGTCTCCCCTGGTAGATGAAGATAGCATGAGTTCTTTTAAAATTGCAGGATGGGCACCATTTGCGAAGAAAAAGGCTAGTACTACTGTTGCCGAAGCAACATCAAAGGCCATGGGTGTTCCACATGCGACTGCAGCGTTGCTGCCCAAGCCGGAAAAGGCTTCAGCTGGATACAAAAGTCTTATTGCGGCCGCATGCGCGTTTCAGAATTCTTTTACTTTACCAGCAGTGTTTTTGCTGAGTTTACTTCCTGGGGCTATAGCGGATAGGGCTGTGGCATACCTGGGTCTCTATTTGTTGGCTTGGTCACCATGCTTGTGGAGTTTTGGCTTGTATTCAATCCAGAGAGGGTATCAAAGGGATCAAGGCATGGGGCAGACGTTTTCATGGTCTCAGATGCTCAAAGGTACCATGAATCCACCCGTGATTGCAGTTGTATTGGCTGTTTGTTTGGGGCTGACTCCTATTGGACAGAGTATTTTCTCGACAGGGAGCATGTCTACAGCTGGGATTGTGTTACCATTTGAGCTTTCAATAGTTTCATTTGGTTTACAGAATGTTTACGAAGTCGTTGAAATGCTTGGTGGTGGTACATTAGCGATACAGACGTTGGTTCTAGCAGCATCTCTTCTACAGCCTGCAGATGGTGCACCGCCAAAGCGCGCGCCTGGTATTCTTGGGGAAATCAAAAGCTTCTTCAAGAGTGAGTCCTTGGCTGAGACACGAGCAATATGCGTTCTAGGTATTGTTAGATTCATCCTGGCTCCAACGACTGCGATCCTGCTGTTCAGGATGCTTTCACAGATGACTCTGTTCAGCACTGTGCTTTCTGATCCCATCTTCTTGTTTGTTGTCGCTGTACAATCAGTGATGCCATCCGCGCAAAATCTTCTCATAGCGCTGCAGCTAAATCAAGTCACCCAAGGAGCTGCGCCAGAACTAGCACGGCTCCTCCTGAAGCTATATGCTTTGGCCATTTTACCAGTTACAATATGGGTGACTGGTTTTGCATCTCGTCTAGCAATTCCTCTTGTGTAACAATAATCACTTCGCAGTCTTCTTCTTCTTCTTCTTCTTTGTTTCCGTAGTCTTCTTTCTATTCATTTTATCAGATCCAAAGAATTCTTCGTCAGGATTTTCTCCAACCTCTTTGACGTACCACTCAACGTCATGCTCTGCTTGTGGCACATTGTCTGCAGTCTGATTCTGTTCTTCCCACCACTGCTTCTTTCTCTTTTCCTTCTTGCTTCCCTTTGCCTCTTCCTTCATCTTTTTAAGAGCCTGCTTTCGCTTGACATTCTCCTCTTGCTCTCTCTTTCTCTGTTCCTTCAGCTTTCTCTTCTCCTCAATCTCCACATCTTTTTCAGCAATTTGCTCAGCTGTCCGTGACTCAAACCTATGGTACAAAACCTTGCCATCACACAAACCCTCTTCCACCTTGATCACTTCCAGCTCCATACGTGGACCTATTTCTGTCAACTTGATCCGAGATTGGCGCGTCCCTCGAAACTCACCCTTTCTATTCCGATCCTCCAACTCAACCTTTCCAGCCTCTCCATCTTCACCTTCACTCTCAGACCCATACCCACTCTTTGTCATCAGTTCCGAAATATCCTCTAACGCCCCAAGATCTGGCGTCTCTCTTTTCCTATCTAAAAGTTTTTTCAAATTCTTCGCGACCCCTGCCGCCTTGACAGCAATGGAATAATGCCTCAACACAATCCTTTTGCTTTCTGCATTATACTCCAAAAGCAACACTCTCTGACACGTCGACAACTTTGTCGTCGTCACATTAATCGTCGGAAAAAGATTTTGAAACATGACAGAAACAAGTTTCAAATGTTCCGCATCCTCCGACGACGCAGAATTAAACGAGTTCATCACAACCAATGGGTGAGTCAACCAAATTGACTGAGGACACCTCGGCCTCTGCAGTGATGCCAACACATCTCGCATCAATGAATACTCATGAATCCTAAATGTCACTGTAGGTCCTCGGGGAGACTTTCCTATCCGAAGATACGACGCATTATGCGTCGCAGTAAGCAACAGGAAATGTGTCACCCCAAGTGGACCTGCAACATGAACAAAGTCCTTGAGCACATTCTTTTTATGCTGCTTGAGATTCGTCGCTGTGTTTGGAGACATCAATTTCCTCAAATCTTTCTCCAAATCTTTCAAAAGACTGGCATGTCGACCCCGACGCAGCACAAAAGACTTTGGCTGTCCCTTTTTAGAAGGATCTTCTGACTCTTTGATATGCGTTCTCTTCTTCCTCTGCATACGAATAAACATAAAATGGATTAGATTTTAGTACTATGATTCGTATGCATTGCTTTGCATTGTTTTGCAGTTGACACAAATGACATGTCTACATGCATGGCACCTTAATGTACATACCCTGCGTGTTCGAGCCATTGTATGTGGCTTTTAGGGATACTAATGGTTCCAAAATGATTTTATTTTGCTTCATTGCCCATTATCATGGCAGTATCCTGGGGTTTCCATTGACGAGTTCCGTAAATGGTACATATAGGACGCCTGCCGGCGTCGCCTTCTCACCAGATTGATATCCGCACCACCATCGCCAGACCTCCAACCACAAATTACTATTGTTATTCTTCGGAACTCTTAGAAGAGTCATGTACGTGTGATTGCCGTGATTGTGTTTTGTTTGTTTTTCAGACGCCGCACCTGGCGACGCCGACCAGTGGGAAAATTCTGCAGCCTTCTTGCGACGATTGGAAGGCAAGCATGAAAATGATTAATTAAATCATAAATTTGTGTATCTGACGTTGATGTGCTTGTTTTGTCCTTGTGCAGACCGGGGAATCGAGTTGGCCACTGTTCAAGAGCCGACGCGGAAAACACAACAAAACCTGCTGCTTCTATTTTAGAGTAATAAGAGACTATTTAATATGTTGATCTCTAAGAAGAATCGTCGTGAGGTGTACAAGTACCTCTTCAAGGAGGGTGTCTTGTATGCTGAGAAGGACTTCAACCTTCCAAGCCACCCAGAGATTGAGGGTGTGCCAAACTTGGAGGTTATCAAGTTGATGCAGAGTTTCAAGAGCAGAGAGCTTGTGACTGAGCGTTATGCTTGGCGTCACTACTACTGGTTCCTCACTGATGCAGGAATTGAGTACTTGAGAGAGTACTTGTGCCTCCCAGAGGAGATTGTGCCAGCTACATTGAAAAAGTCTGCCCTTCCACTGGAGCGTAACACTCGCCCACCTCGTGGAGATCGCCCAAGGCGCTTTGATGACGGACCTCGTGGAGGATACCGCTCTGAGAAGGCTGGAGCTCCAGGAGAGTACCGTCCAGAGTTCCGTGGTGGCTTTGGACGTGGAGCTGCCCAGTAAATGTCATATGATAGTATCTATTCCTGTAATACAGAGCAGTAATTTATATTTGGATATATTACATGTGATGATTACTGAATGATGGAATCCTTGTAGATGTCAATATTGGCCTTGGTCAGCATTCTGCACTGCTCCCACTTGAGTGGCTTTTTAGTAAAGGGGCAAACACCTTGCTCTGCAAGAACAGCCTTCCAAGTTGCTGCACCCATCACGTGACCATACGGTGATATTGCTGGCCTGATGACGGGTTCCAGGGTGATTGGATCCATGAAATCTGGGAGAGGGTTGTCGGAATCAACCTTCAATGCTGCCTCTTCATCCCCATTCTCTTGCAGTCTGTTTCTGTATCTTTCTGTTCGACTGACAGAGCTCCATTTACTAGACATGAAGCGCGCTTCATCATCTTCTTCATCTCCTGACTCGAGTGCCGAGTCTCGATCCTGCTGACGTGCAACTCTGCCACCCCTCTGCCTTTTTGATTTAGTGAAACGCTCCGTGATTGATCTTGACTGGCGTCGAGATGATTTTGACGCATTTGCTGGGGCTGGAAGTCCAGCTGCAGCTTGTTGGCGCACAGCCTTCCCCGTCCAGTACTCGAAGCATTCTTGATTGGGATCGAGTGCTTCTACAGCAACAACAATATCAGGTTGGTTGAACCCAAAGTACTCTGGCCCAGCAATTGCAGTTCGAGGAGGAGGAGGCAAGTCTTCACCAGCAGCTCTTCTTGCCTCAATTTCTGCATTAATACGCTTCAACACAGCTGTCCAACATCCTGTGCAACTCTTTGCAATCAATGGTTCATCTGGCCTATCAAGAGCAACTACTCTGAATGTTGGTGCAGGCCAGAAAGTCCCACCTCGACCAATAACATCACACTCGTGGACACATAATGAGTCGATCGCCACGGAAGATCGGAACAGTGTTCGGGATTTAAATCCTTCTGGGAATATGTAGCCAGCATTATACCACCCCTTTTGAGCCCTCAACGTACCAACTTCAAGAAGTTCAGCAGATTTGTGACTCTTTTGCTTCACTCTCCCTCTATTCGTATGCCCTCTTGCAGAAATAACCGAAGATGCTGTTCCCTTGTCGATGGCGCTTTTGATGAGTCCCTCCCCAGTATCTGGGCTGCTCTTCTTGCGCAATGTCTTCTTGGTCTGCCTGCTCCCAGACACAACGTCCCCGTCATCAGCAGAAGAGTTTGCTCTATATACAGAAGAGCACTGCCTCCTTTTAGACGAACGCAGGGTCGCTGAAATACCGTCATGATCGCTCAGCGTTGCCTCGCTTGAGCACGCCTGGGAAACAACTTTGCAGTCTTGCTCATCGCCATGTGCCGCAATTGGGACAGGCTCTTTATCTGACGAGTCCAAAATCTCTCGAATGCTCACAGCCTTTTCTGGATTCACAGTTCCAAGCGACTCCAGAATGTATGCCACCATTTTCTTGGACAATTTACCAAGTATGGCAGCTGCATCCTTGTCATTCGCACATGCCACTTTTTCCAAATACCCATCTGTTTTCGGATCAATTTCTGGATCAACTGCTCTCACAGTCCTCTGCCGAGACGACCTCCGAGTGGCAGACGGAGGTGCTTCCTCTTTGACAGTCTGCTCCGCAGAGGCCTCTCCAGAGAGACAATCAGTCTTTCCTGGGTCAGAGTCAGGGATTGTCTGCACCTGCTTCAGTTCAGATTGAGTAAGCTCCTGAATATTACCTTCACTATCCTCCTTCACTAGTGCATACACCTTTGGAACACTCACTGGAGTCTCTCCATTCTGGGACAATGGCACAGCTTCTTCTCCTGCTCCACTCGTGGTGCGATGGTCTGGAGTCACATCCGAGGCGTCCTCCGCCTCCCTCGCCTCATTCTCATTATTTTCATTCCTAGTATTCTGCAACTTTCTCATCACTACTTTTCGACCATTCTTACCTTGAAAACCCTTGCCTCTAAAAGCCCCAACAAATATAGTACCCTCGAGGCTTGCGCGATCCACAACTTTGGGACGCTGTCCATCCGGCTTCGCATGCCAATGATCCGACTTTTTTGCATTGCTTCGAGTCTGACGACTGCTACTACCACGCTGCTCACGAGAATCCGGATCCATCACATGTCTACGGAATCCTGAATCACTCACCAAACGTGTAGCTGCCTGCTCTTCATCTCCTTGACACAACTCAAGCGCCCTACTCGCCTCTTCATCGCTAATATCAGGACAAACTTCTTTCAACTCTTGGATCTTCCTCTCCCGTTCCTTCTTCTCGAACAATTCATACATTTTACGTTGGTGCTCCACCCTCCTCTGAATCACAGCCTGCTCCTCCTCAGTCAGCGTTCTCTTATCCAAATCTTGAAACACATTCTCCTTCCTGTGAATCGCAATCGTAGACATGCCTTCCTGAAACATCTCCTTCAAGCTGGGATCAGTCTGCCCGTCCTCTTCAGCACCCCCTTGCTGCTCTCCCACCAACTCACGTGGGGGAGGCACATGGCTCGTTGTATCACACATCCGTCAATAGAAATCTTTACTAATAAATCAGCCGTGACACTGTGTATGGAATGGGATTGAATGACTGAATCACTGAATGCGCTCTCACCGAGTCAACAACGACAAATCCTTCACCAAGCCCAGGACCGCTGGATATGGATCAAAGGGTGATATTGCACAAAGGAATAGCAATATATGCGCAATCAATCAAAAAATAATCCCTGCGGCACTCTACAACGCCTTATAGAGCACCAGCAAACACTGTCTCAGCGCCTCACGCAAGCGGGTGTGTTGGACGTATAATTGAAGCAAAAACGACACAACAGCAATGCGTTTTAACCCTCAAGAATATAATTCGATTAACAAGTGCAAAAAAATTGGAGATCAGAGTCAGGTCATGGGATGGCAAAATTCGAATGTGATTTCAAAACGGATGGCCTTCTGCCGGACAAAAGATTCGTCACCGGGGCTTCCCGTGTCATCTCTGTCCACAGTACTGGTCCGGCCCAATCCAGCTTAACTTCCGAGATCGGACGGGATCGGGTGCATTCTGGATGGTATGAACGAATCATACTTGACGGAAATTGATCTGGTATAGAAAGGGGAAAATATCAGAAAGAGTTCCTTAAATAGATACATAAAGATGCTTCTCATTCTAAAAACATACATGTACTTGTAGACACCTGGCCAACTTTTGAATCCACGATGAAATAATTTGAAGGAGATTGTACCTCTTCTTCCAATTTGAAGGGAACCTGCTTTGATCGGTGACTACCTAGTATGTGAGAAGAAGGAGAGTTTGATTCCAAAAAAAAAACCATAGGTAAAAAATACCAGTGTTTATCTCTACAACAGCAGCGCAAGTGGATCTGTAAGTGATTTTTTACTTGTTTTGTAAAATTATGGGTGCATCTGTTGGCCTGGGCGGTTCCTCGAATGTAATCGTGATTGACGCGGGTAGCTCTGGCACGCGATTAAATGCCTTTGAACTCACTCGTGTGGAGGATCTTGATCGCTATTCGAGGAAACGAGATGTTGGTATTCGTATTCAAAGTAAGGATGGAGGATATAGTTATCGTATAGAGCAGATTAAGCCAGAGGTGGCAAAGGACCGTATTCCCCAGAGGAAGACTGAGCAGCGTCGAGCGTACCAGAGGGTGGAGACGGAGCCAGGCTTGGCGTCCTTTGGTGAGAGTTTAGACATGATAGAGGAGAAGGTGATGCGCCCGCTATTTGATTGGGTCAAGGCTGTGATTCCTCAGGAAAGGTGGAAGGAGACACCTGTATTTTTGTTTGGGACTGCCGGGATGAGGAGGCTGTCGAGCGCTGAGCAGGGTGATATATTGGCTGAATGTAGGAGAATATTATCTTCTTCTGGGTTTTTGTTTAGAGATGATTGGGCACGGGTGATACGGGGGGCAGACGAGGGTGTGTATGGATGGGCAGCATTAAATGCTGTGGAGGATAGACTCTCTGGGGGTGATACTCTTGGTGCGCTTGATCTGGGAGGTTCTTCGTTGGAGGTTACCTTTGAGGTGAAAGATGATGACAAAGGGATGATTCCATTGCGTATTGGAGGGCGAACGTATCACTTGTATACGTATTCACATGGCCATGCTGGTCTCGATGATGCGTTCCAGAGATCCTTGCAGATTCTAGAGGAAAACCCTTCACGGGTTTCTTTGGTCGAAAATAAAGCTCAACTTCGACATCCGTGTATACATAAAGGATTTAAAAGTGTTGTGAAGAGAATGCCGTTGGATGATGCGCAGCCCATGTTTCAAGAGGTGGAGGTGTTGGGAGCGCCTGATGGCGAAGAGTGCGATCTTCTGGCAGAACAGGTGGTGGAAAGCGTGCATCCTTGTCACAAAGGTGATACAGGTTGTTCAATATCGTCTATACATCCTAAATTTGATGGCAATTTTGCAGCAATGTCAGGGTTTTATGTTGTGAACCACTTTTATGGGTTGTCTCCAAAAGCTCTGCTCGATGATGTACGAGAAACCACTGATTCATTCTGCAGTTTGGAATGGAATAAAGTTGTTGAGCGGCATGAGGGAGAATTGGCGGTTGAGACGTATTGTTTTAGAGGGGAGTATGTTGAAGCACTCTTGTTGAATGGGCTCAGATTGAGTGATGCCAAGGTTAGGCTCGGATACGAAAGCCCAGGGTGGCCATTAGGAGCTGCTCTTGTGGAGGGAGCGAATGCAATACCCGCTATGACGCACCATGCACAGTTGAAGCGGGTGAAAACGTCTTTACTGTTTAGTGGGCTCTTGGTGTGTATTGTAGGGGTGTTTCTAGCCAGCAGGGTATGGCAGTACTCCCTCATGGCCAAAGTCGCTCGAAAAGTTGATAGAATGAATAGGCGAAAGTTAGCAAGGACATCGTCCAAATCAATCGGGCCATCATCGTCATCAGCAGCATTGAGTATGGAAAAGGGGGACGGTCTCTGGCAACAGGGTAACTCTCAACTATCACTCAGTAGATCTCAAACCTTTAGCAGAAAGTTGAATGCATTAGACGGGAACTAAATATCATGATCATGTACATACCTGATGTGTAAATATACGACTGATCAATGCATTGGATCGCGGAAACCATCAGCTGATGGTCAGGAGCTCCTGCAGGAGAGGTTGCCGAAGCGGTTTTGACATTGGATCAAGCCAGTCCGATTTAAAATTTCAAAATCTAATCACCCCCACCCCCAGACCTAAGAATGAATCAACGTAAAAATAATCGGAAAATAACGAATAGAAACAAGAGTTTCGAACACGTTGGAGCCAGCGCAAGCAGCGGTATCATGGTTGAACAACAAGAAGCAGAAATCCTTCGATGCAGGGCGCATTTCGACGCGTCTCAAAGCGTGAAAGAGAACAAGAACAATTTATCAGCTGATATCAAAGATATTTTGGCTGAAGAAGCGATTGACCCGTCCACCTTCAGAATTCACTATGCCAAGGTCATAAAGAAAAACAAGAAGGAACCGCATTCGTTCGAGTATGTCTTAGTAGGATTACAGATATCAGATGTGAAGGTTGCTGACAAGCTCCGAAAGGGTCGGTTTGCTCCCGACGGCCCAGCGATTGCTGGGAAGAGAACTGGGGCTATTACAGCACTTTGGGCTGGGAAGAAACCTGCCAAGGCACAGCCAGACCAAAAGGCAAATGGCGTAGCACCTGCAATGAAGAAGAAAAAAGTACAGAGAACAATACAGAAGGGGTCGAGCTCGACGACAACGTATTTGATGGTAACTGCCGGTGCTGCTGTTGCAGCAGGATTGTGTGTCTACCTGTTGCATCATCACAGGCATAGGTTTGCAGCCCAGGGTATCTGATGATCAACGTTGCAAAAGGCTGACTATCATGTGATATGTGTCGTTGACGAAACATATGTATTATGACATTGTAACAAATGTACACCTTTTGAGTTAAACAAGGCCTCTGGAAGGCATCTCTCTCTTGCACGTCTAGTGGCTGCCAAGTTTCTGTAGACACCTCATCTTCATTGAATAGGGATTTTGCCTAGAAGGAATGAAGCAATTGAGTGTGGCACAAGGGTCTCACCGCGAGGACCACCTTGACGTTGCGAGGTGAGAATTGCCCCACCGACTTTGCAAATCAGTGGCAAATCGGACTTTGTCCGATGGAAGCTCTGGTTGGATGGGCGTATGGTCTAGTGGTATGATTCAACTTTCGGGAGATTCCCCTCCGTGGACACGTATACGGAGACTGAATATAGTTGAGGTCTCGAGTTCGATTCTCGATTCGCCCCTCACATACCGTTTCTGAGGTAAATCTCAGAGGTCTGCCAACATTTTATCGGCCTTGACAAGGGAAGATGCACACTATGAAACGACATGCAGGATAATTACAAGATGAAGATGCGCAGTAAAACTTTATTGTGGTATTTATGTTTGCTTTGCCTCAAAATTGTGAGGCACTGGACCCCAATCTCTGATAATCTCCCTGTGAGAGGACCAAACCAGGCGAATTGCCTCGGGTGTTCCGATTCCAGCAGCTCTGGGATCACCGCATGGACCAAACCAATGGTTTTGAGGAGCTCCTGTTGTGCGGCCACGCATTCCCACATAGGTTGTTCCATTGACAGTGTTGCCTAGAATGTGCTCCACAAAACGGATATCATTTGACACGACAGCTGCAGTCAAATGAGCCTCCATTCTCTCGCATGCTTCAAGCACATGGGATAGTTCTGAATCTTTGTACTCTGTAATTACCTGGAATGGTCCAAAGACTTCTGTTGTGACAAGTTCAAAATTTTCCTGAGACTTCAAAATTTGATCCAGAGGGACAAAAATAGCCGTTGGCTTGACTGCACCATATACTTTGGGAATAGTATGTCCAGTCAGGGGCTCTGCACCACAAATAACCCTGGCACCAGGCAACTTGAGAAGCTTTTGAGCATGGTCCAGGATGGCATCTGTTGTCCATGACAAAATTGGAGCCACAGTCAAATCCTTCAAATTCCTCTTCGCAGCCTTTTCTATAATCGCTTGTTCCAATCCTGCCTTGGCCCAGTTCTCATGCATGAACAGAATACTCTGCGCACTGCATTTCTGACCTGTTGCAGCATAGGCATCCTGGTCACACTGCCACGCAACATAGTCAAAGTCCTGCACATCAGGACCCATGATTTTCCAGTCAAACCCAGCATCTTCCAGAAACATTCGCCCATGATGTTCTTTAGCTAATCTCTCTGCCACCCTCCTGCTTCCAGTGAACAATGTACTCCGTGGCTTTGCTTGAGCCATGATCTCACCCATGGTGCCTCCCTTGCCATGCAAAACATCCACATCAGTCGGAGAAAGTCCACATGCATGTAACAATCTCATAAACTCCTCCAATACAATGGAGACTCTATGATCTACATGCACCAATGGCTTATTCCCCATGTACAGCGCACCCATCAATTGCAACACTGGAATCTCCAGAGGAAAATTAAATGGTGCAATCAAGGCAACCGGCCCAAATGGCCATCGATACCCTGTACTCTGTTGACCCACATGATCTCCTGGATTTGTAAATCCCCTTCCCAGCCAACGAGGCTGATCACCGCAAAAATTCTCCAGGAATATTCTCGTCACAGTCACTTCCCCCATGGCCTGAGCATAACTCTTTGGTGCAACCCGCTGAATCAAACGAGCAAAATGATCCGCCACTTCCTCCTTCTTCAGCTCAACCACGGCATTCGTGGTCACCTCACCAAGCTTGAGATACCGATGGGGATTCTTCAGTGGGTTGTGCAACCCACTTGGAGGCACAGACTTTAAACTCGACACAAAAGGCTCAATCTCATACACCTGCGTATCCGGACATTTCAGAAATATTTCTCCATTCATAGGATCTGGAAGTTCAATATACTTTTCCGTCGACTTCCATTCTCCAAACACGAGATTCTCAGGAATCGCTGGGTTGCTCCCCGACAAGGTCTCAGGATTGTACTTTGCCCAACTCCCAATGGACCTCGTAACCAGCGACTGGACACCCGAGCGCGCTACTCTATCAACCTTTTTAAGCGTTGAAGAAAACATATCTGTCCCAATCTACACAATATAATCCCACGTGTCAGACTTTGGCTTACGTGGATCACCATTTCACGACACCAGTGGCAGACCAGTACTACAGCCTCGGATACCCTCCCAACCACTTTTGATGCGTATACTAGTAATATATCAGTACAATCAATCGCTACCGGGAGCCAGACATAACATGGACTCAAAACCCTGTCGGCTCGACGTCACGACAAGAAACAAGACGCACCACAACAAATCAACGCCACCACAGAGTATAAATATATATCCAAATAAATATATTTATTTCAATATGCACAATTCAACTCTGCATCTGCCAACTGGTATGAAATTCCTGAAATGTTTCATTGACTTTCACCATGACCCTGTCCCAGTCGATGGGATTAAAATATGATCGAAATCTGCTTTGGAATTTGTCTGGATGCCAGCATAAGCACATTGTAGTGTATGCTTTCTTCACATCTCCTCTTGTCGATGAATGACACGTTTTTCGCTCAGAGGAGATGGCAGCCAGGCAATGCAGATACTGCATCTTTGATACAGACTCTGGTATCCACGGAACATCTTCATACGTCAGTTGCACGCTCTCTTTGCTGTCATGGGGGATATTTCTATACAGTTGTTCGAACAATGCCCACGCGGACTGGTGGGCTTTGACAGTATCATACTGGAAGGTTGCCTTATTCTCACACGCGTCCACATGGATGCCAGCACTGGTGTAGAGATCAGGGTTCCTATACAGCATGCGCTTCTTCCTCTCTCGGTACTCGTGGAGAAGGTTGAGCTGATCTGCAGCGTCTTGGCGGATGCGATGGTGTTGTTTCAGAGTATACAGTCGTTCTTTGACTCGTTCTTCTTCGCTGTCATACCTGCGCGTATTTGTTATAAGCAGATCGTAAGGACTATATATATTATATGTTTACTAATAGACACATAAATGTAATAAGAAATCAAGGCAGAAGAAGAAAGGAACGTACGAGTCCTCGCTGCTTGTCGAGCAGGTTTCTGCATTCAGATTACTATACTTTCGCAACCAGTCTGTTTCAGACTCCATGATATTATTATTACATGAATTTATGTACTAGATACGTAGCAATTATTTCTGTGAATTTTTAATTGCATGTCATGAGGGAGAATGCCCGTATTTATTTATGGGACCACCACAAGTGGTCAACTGACCTGTTGACCAGTTCCGCACAACAATGTGATAAATCACATTATGTGATTGATTGATATACTTACAGACATACAGAAAACAAAAGCAAGAGAAAAAAGTAATAATAAAGAGCTACAAGTAGTTATAATAATGCAGACTCATGCCTAGAATGTCTGGACAGACTCGCAGTATCCCATTTCAGAGCATAGTTCCTCTGGGACAAGGACGCTCAGGATGGAGGCGATCAAAATGGGACCGAATTCGTCCACAAACTCATCGCATGTCTGCTCAAATGTTTGTAACACACTGCAGCCTTGTTTCAAAAAGTCAAACACTTCCTGCTGATTCTGGGGGTTCTGAACAATATCTGCTGCTTGTTTGACCACATCTTCACATGTTGCACAGGACTCTGGGGACTGTTGGAATGGTGGCAATGCTGCCAACCGTTTGAATTGCTCTACGAGCTGCTGAATAATCTCGTGAAGCTTTTCTCCTCTTGTAGCAGATAGTCCCGTCTCGGATGGGCACAGGTTCATGATGGAGCATGCCTTGTTCTGATCAATGTCTTGGATAACTGCAAGGAAGAGCTGTCGAAGTTCGTTGGCGAAATTTTCGCACGCCTCGACTGATGATGATGGTACTACCCCGTCTCCTGTAGCACACATGTCGACTATTCGATCGAAAAAGTCGTTGCCCTTTTCTGAATCAATGGATAATGCGTGCATCACATCCTTGACCTTTTCCATGGCAACCTCGCACACATCACAGACGACATTGTTTGCATTCTTCTTCTTTTTGTCTGTTATCGATCGAATCATATCTTTCACGTCGCCAAAATCTCCTTGCGACGCGTGCCTCGCCATTCGTGCAATCATGGACTCGGCACGGTCTGCCAAGTGGTGCATATACCCAGCAAGAGACATCTGGCACATGCCCATTTGTCTGCAGACATCTTCTGGAACAAAGGTCTGCTGAATCGAAGCTGCCATTTGAGCTACAACAACTCGAGCTTCCTGGGCACAGGTTGTCGCGGCATCTGATGGCAAGAGTGGGCAAACGTTGGTCTGGATAAACACAACGACAGAGTCCTGAAGCTGTGGATCGTTCAAACGTCCTTCCAGGTCCGCTACCACATTCTTACATGTTTCGCATTCATCTTCTGATATCTTATCGGTAGAATGCAAGACCTGCAGGGGTGTGCTGGTACGACGCCGTTGTTCAACGCGTCCGGCAACCAGGGTTGGTACCGACACGGCGAGAACCAATACGAGCACGCAAACGCACTGTTTCCAACCTAGTTCGTATCTGGACATGTTTGTAAGAATATTGAATTGCGAAGTGGAGGAATATGGGGAGAGTTTGGGTTTGATTCGGTGGCCATGGAATGGTTCTTTTTTGATAGATGTGCATCTCCTATGAAAGCGTGTGTTTGAACGGACTAGAACAGCATCAGGCCCACATGCTCTGAGACACGCATGAATGTCCATGTTTTTGCATATTCTAGCATTTGTATTCAAATATTTCATTGTAAAATTCATATCAGTATGGTTTGTAGTCGTGTGACTGCCCAAATCGCCCAGAATGGGTCGAGATTGGAGGCAGGTTTGCAGAACCGACGTCTCGTTTCTCAAGGCCGACCTCAATCGCCTGTTTCGAGGGTTTTGAACACACATAAATTCACTTATAAAGGTTATCGCGGTATCGATTGTGCCAGAGGTCATGCGTTGTCATGGCAAGGTGTCGCTGCTGCAGTTGCTCAGCAGGCGGAAACCGGTCAGATTCAGTTTGCGAAATACCACGGATTGGGAAATGACTTTGTTCTGATTGATAATAGACATACGACTGAGCCTGTGCTCACGCCTGAGCAGTCTGAGAGGCTGTGCGATAGAAACTTTGGTATTGGAGGAGATGGGGTTATTTTTGCATTGCCTCCTCAGCAGCCAGGCTCGGATCTTACCATGAGGATTTATAATTCGGATGGGAGCGAGCCAGAAATGTGTGGTAATGGTATTAGATGTCTTGCAAGGTTTATTGCCGATGTTGATGGTGCGTCTCCAGGACAGGAGTACAAAATTGACACGCTTGCTGGTCTTATTCAACCCGTGATGCAAGAGGATGGTCAAGTGCGAGTGGATATGGGATCGCCGATATTGGAGGGAGCGCAGATTCCTACGACGTTGCAGCCCAATGCGGATGGAAATGCTGTGATTGCTCAGACGCTCGAGGTGGATGGGCATGAATATACAGTGTCCTGTGTCTCCATGGGGAACCCCCATGCGTTGGTGTATTCTGTAGATGGAGCGCCTATCAAGCTTGATGCAGTGGATTTGTTCCATGTTGGCCCTCTGTTTGAAAGTCATCCGGTTTTCCCGGCAAAAACAAACACAGAGTTTGTGGAGATTCTCTCACCATCGCATGTGAAAATGATGGTCTGGGAGCGAGGAGCTGGTAGAACTCTTGCATGCGGAACTGGAGCGTGTGCAACGGTTGTGGCGGGTGTGTTGGAGGGTAAAATTCTTAGAAAATGTCGTGTGGATCTTCCTGGAGGTCCATTGTTTATTGAGTGGGACGAAAAGAGCAATAAAATTTACATGACTGGGCCTGCTGAATTTGTGTTTGCTGGCACATTGTAAAATATTGATGGTTTTTTTAGAATGAATATTTTTCTGAAAAATATGGGTCAACGCTATGATTCCACTCTCCATTGTACATGGCCAAGACATGGTCTGCTTGGCACTGACCACTCTGAGCAATGTTATCCAACTGATCCAGGAATTTCTCCTCCTGCTTTCCTCTGCGCTTCAACCCGCCTCTAGCAATCGATAGTACTTCTAACGCTAAATCTTGAACGGAGCCATCTCTGAACGGAGTCTGCAAGGCGTGGACAGGAACCTCACTCCTCAAGTACTCTCTCTCCTCTGCAGTCATGCTGGACATGATGGCTGCTGCCTGCCTCTGTGCTTCTTCGTCATAGAGCAAGCCAACCCACAGTGCTGGAAGGCCACAAATAAGGCGCCATGGGCCACCATCAGCACCTCTCATTTCTATGAATTTCTTCAAGCGTACTTCTGGGAACACTGTTGTGAGATGCGATTCCCAGTCATCCATGGTGGGGTACTCTCCCTCCAAGCCTTCCAGGGTACCATTCATGAAATCTCTGAATGACTTTCCAGCTACATTAATATACTTACCTTCTCTATACACAAAATACATCGGCACATCTAGCACATAGTCCACATATCGTTCAAATCCGAAATCAGAGTCAAAGACAAATGGCAATGTGCCACATCTATCAGGATCTGTATCCTCCCACACATGAGAGCGCCAGGACTTGAAACCAGTCGGCTTTTCTTCTTTAAATGGTGAGTTTGCGAAAAGAGCTGTTGCTACTGGCTGAAGAGCAATGCCTATGCGGAACTTTTCAATCATATCTGCCTCATCTTCAAAATCAAGGTTTACTTGAATCGTGCACGATCGAAACATCATATCACGACCAAGACTGCCCTTGGTTGGCATGTAGTTTTTCATAATATTATATCGTTCCTTTGGCATGCATGGAACATCCTCATACCTCCATTTGGGATCAAAGCCTGTTCCCAGAAAGCCAACACCAATCTCCTCCGCAATGGACTTGACCTGATACAAGTGCGAGTTGACCTCAGCACAAGTCTGATGAAGAGTCTCAAGCGTCGCTCCGCTAAGCTCAAACTGACCTCCTGGCTCGAGCGTCACACTCTGACCATTCTGCTTGAGGCCAATTGTCTTTCCATCCTCAACAATACGCTCCCAATCATATCTATCTGCCACACTTTCCAGTATGATCTCTATTTGTTCGTACGATAACCTCTTCTTCGTTGTAAGATCATAACCTAGCTTTTCGTGCTCCGTGCCAATCCTGTATACAAAGGCCATGAGAATGATACACCCATGCTTCAACACACAGTTTCACAAGCAGTATAGATTACTCTGCCGTCACAATGCACGTCCCACGTACCTCCATTTTTCTCTTGGCTTACATCCTGATGATAGATATCGAACGAGATCCTCCTTTGAGAGTCTCGCCGTGGCAGACGATGCCACAGCACAGCGACACGTCACATGCTGTCTCCCAGACCAGCGTTTTCTGTGCTGGACCGGTATCCTCGTCGCCACGCACGAAGATGCACTTTTCAAGGTAAAATCTAATGTATTCTGCATGGCACTGTCGTTAATACTGGCGCATGAACTTTAAATTCGTCACCCAAAGTGGTGGACTTGAAGCAGCTGTTTTTTATGGAGGCTGCGTTAAGAATGATGCACTATTGCATCGATTAGATCGGAATAATATACAACAGAATAAATTGTATATATATGACGGACGTCAGGGGATGGAAATTCATCTTGAAGACTGATTTCACATGGATGGGCCAGATGGGCGACACATGGCCCCAGAAAGGCCTGTGGCCTGCAGGCCAATATACCTCATCATTCCCAGATGTAGCGTGAAAGAAGGACAGCTCTATGATATTGAGAAGGATCAAATTACTGTAAAATGTAATAACAAATATTTCATTTGGTTGAATCAGCTAACATTCAAGTGTTGGATTGGTTCTCTCTGCTGATCAGAGAGCAAGTTGAATACAAGATTCCACAAATCCAATGTACGATCAGAAAAAAATTGCTTTTATTTCTCCAGTTGGAAATCAAACATTACCAATTGTCGCTTCCAAAGACTCTTCCCTTTGCAGAGTTGGAGCCACCATTGAAATCCCATGCCTGATCTCTCTTGGCATAGGACCCACCATCTGAGAAGCGCTTGGATCCATAGTTGTCGCGCTTGCTCCGGTAGCTATCGCGATCGCGATCACCTCTTGAGTCTCGTCTTGAGCCAAACTTTGAGGAGCGTCTGTCGCGTCCGCCCCAGCTGTCTCTGTCTCTTCGGTCATACCCATCCCTCCTGGAATAACTGTCCCTTCTGTCTCTGCGACCTCTCGACCCACCTCTCGATCCACCTCTCCTATCATATCCATCTCTTCCACCTCTTCTGTCCTCGTTGCGCATGTTTTCCTCAGGAAGACTTTTGGGGACAGAGAGAATAACGCCTTTGCTGCTCAATTCTTCTTCCTTTGCAAGAATCTCCTCAGCAAGAGCTTTTGGAACATCAAATGCTCCACCCTGCATGCCTGTTTTCTCATCGTTGATAAGCATAATGCGTCCAACATGTGATCCTTTATCTCTTGAATCCAAAAGTTTTGTCACAATTGCTGGGATGTGTCCAATGCGTGTAATACGTCCAGGGGCACTCATAATCTGAAGCGTAGTGAAGCCTTCTTGCAAAGTCAACAGAGACCTTGGTTCTGGAATAGCATTAATTCCTGAGAGAGCTGCCAATGCAACCTCCAATGCCTCTTGTGGGTCTCTGGATGCAAGGACCATTTTGGCAACTGGGGCAAAGTATGCCCTGACATCCTTTTCAACATTATCCAAGCGATACATCACCTGCTTTGCCGCGGCTTCCACAACTTGTTCTGGAGTAGGTGGAGGAACAGGAGAGATATTGGCCTTGGTTTCGCGCATGATGCGCCTAAACAGACCATATTCATTGCGAGTGTACATGGCAATTGCTGTTCCAGACCTCCCTGCTCTACCAGTTCTACCTGAACGATGCAAGAATGACTCTGACTCCCTTGGAAGTTCATAATGTACGACCAAATCAACATCTGGAATATCCAAACCACGGGCAGCAACATCAGTGGCAACAAGCACAGATGTTCTTCCTGCTCTAAAGCTTGCCAAAACTCTCTCACGCTCATTTTGAGCCATATCACCATGCAATGGTTCGCATGGAATATGCAGTGCAACAGCTGCAGCAACCTCATCAGCTTCTCTCTTTGTCTGTGTAAACACAATAGTCTTTCCTCCATCAGCATGCACCGTGATGAGATCCACAAGAATAGAACGCCTGGAAGCACTGGTCACCTGAATGCTATACGCAGTGATCGTCTCTGCCAGCTTCCCAGACTGTCCTGATCCAATACTATCAATATTGACAGGATCTTTCAAGTATGTTTTGATCAAGTTCTTGACCCAATGAGGAATGGTGGCAGAAAACATCATAGTTTGCCTCTCCTCTGGAACATTTTTCAAAATATCTTCAACATCCTGCTCAAATCCTACATTCAACATTTGATCTGCTTCATCCAAGACAACATATTTGATTTCAGACAGATCCAACGCCTGCTGCTCGATCAAGTCGATGATTCTCCCTGGAGTACCAACAGCCACATCAACGCCCCTTTCAAGCATCTTCTTCTGTGCCACAATAGATGCTCCACCATAAAAGCATCCCACAAACGTATCCGCTGAAATAGAAGCAATCTCTCTCTCCACCTGCTTGGCCAACTCTCGTGTCGGCGCCAGCACCAAACATTGAGGCGCCCTCCCGCGTGGTTTCCTCTCACTTCCATACGAATCACCAATTCTCTCAATCACAGGCAATGCAAACGCAAGCGTCTTCCCACTTCCCGTCTTGGCTCGCGCAACCACATCTTTCCCCTCTTTTATCGGCTCAAACACCAATTTTTGAATAGGGAACAAGGATTTGATACCACGTGACTCCAATGTCTGAACAGTCTCATCCTTCAGCCCACAATTCCTCACCAGCAAATTCTCGTCCACAATCGCATCATCCTCAGACTCGGATCCATCCGTAAACAAACTCGCAAAAGACCCCTGCTCATCGCTTGATTCGAGATCCTCCTCGAGAATATCATCATCCTCAAGGGCAAAATCAACAGACTCAAAACCAAGCGTTGAAATCTCCGCCTCATTCTCATCCTCCACAGATGTATTCATCGTTGATGCCTGTACATTATGACATATAATCATCAGAATGCAACCAAAAAGCAATTCAATCATCTGAGTAACCCACCACGCGAGAATGCAACAAAGGCGCTCGCACATGCCTCTGCCTCACCAACCCACCAGCATACTGTGGTGCCCCAATGCGCGTCACTATGCTTGAAAATGATTTTTTCTGAGTTACAAACGTCGATACCGACCCCATACCATGCATAGCAGAGCTTGTTTGAGGCTTCTGCATGCGCCTGAAAAGAGTGGCCGCAATATGGCCCATGATTCTTCTCGAGTAGTCAGCCAGTTCGAATACTATATCAAAATGTGAATCGAAACAAATCACGAATCAATAATTCTGTGGTTTTGAGGTGTCGTTGTCGACACCCGTGCTCACAGCGAGCCCCATGCCACGGGGGCGCCTTCATCCTGGAGCCACACATCTTGAAGGATCAGTTGATCCCATCAAATATATCATTGATCGAACGGAATCTTACCCTATCTTTTTCAGACCAAATCGCGGACCAGCATATCTGATGCTTGATATTCCGGTGTAAAAACCGCTCCATCACACACATATATTATCAATCTTGAGAATCATGGCTTTCGTCGCTGCTTCTACCTCTGCCTTTGTTGGGTACGGCGTGTTTTTTTATTCCACGGAATCGGGCATTTATAGAATCTTCTTCCATCGATGATAGTATCTCGATTCCTCATAGGTAATCTGGATCCATCTATATTGTTATTGTTTTCACTAATCTGTGTGCATCTGTTGCTATGCAGAGCTCCAACCAAGTTGGCTGTCGTTGCCAAGAGCAACAGGACCAACAAGGCTACTCGTGTCTGTGCTGTTGCTGACAACAAGAAGGAGTTCGTTGCTGCCGCAGCTGGAGCTCTTTTGATTGGAAATGCCATGCCAGTTCACGCTGATTTGGTTGAGGATCTTTTGGCAAAGTCTCAGGCCAATGCTGAGCTTCACAACAAGCAGCGCTTGGCTTCTTCATACTCCAACTTTGCCAGATCTCGTACTGTGACTGACGGAACATGCAAGTTCCCAGCCAATGTGTTGGGATGCGATGTGGGAGAATATGCTGGTGATGTCAAGTACATTGCTGACGATGCCAAGATTGAGTGCGAAGGAAAGGAGGCAGGAAAGTGTGCTTCCAACATCAGCATCCCACAGCGTAATAATTAAGTGTATTCTGGTGTGGTGTTTTTTCATTACAGCATCATAATATAATATAATTATGTAACACGGCTTATAGAGTGTTCGATGGTCTGTGGAGAGACATGAGGCGGATGTTTCTTTGTTGGCGTTTGTATGATTCTGCATGCTCTTTTTCCTTTGTGGCCGTGTCTAATCTGATGAGCGTGTCTGGGTTCCAAGATGATGAATTTGGACTTTGATGTTGTTTGTCGTCTTGGTGTGGGGTGTTGATGTGTTCTTCAATGCTCCGTGCCATGATGATGGTCTCTACAAGGACCTCTCGTGTTGCTCCCATTCGATGTGCTCTGCTGATCACCTGATCTTCTAATGATGCGTTTGGTATGGGTTCCATGAGAAAGACGTAGTTGACGAACGATAGATCGAGTCCGAGGGCGCCACTTTCGTCCATGAGCATGACTCTGCAGTCTGGATCTTTTCTAAATCTGTTGATCTCGGATGCCTTTTCAATCTGGGACATTTGTTTTCGATACAATGCGATGTGTCGCTTTGATGCATTCTGATTCAGTATACGTTCAATGAGCAGCGCATGATGCCAAAATTGGGTGAACACGATGGCCTTGTTTGGTTCTCCGATATCATCACCATTGATCATTGCATTCATGAATGTGGCAGGGTTCTGTGGAATGATGCCCAGGTCTTTCAGGCGTTTGATCAGATATACGCATTTTGATGAGTCTGTTTCTTTCCACATCGGCTGCCACGCGCCTTCACTCTTTCCTTCCGCTCCTCGTTGTGCGTATGCTGCTTGCCATTCAATCAACTCTTGGGGGACATCCCATTTTGGATGTGGGTTGTCCAGAAGACGTGTAGGATCAGTTGATGCGTGCATGGTGTAGGGGGTACCGCAATGTGAGCATTTATATCTATCTGTGGCAGTGCAGTCGACACACGTGATGCACGCGCATGGCGTGACAAATAAGATTCTGTAAAATTGGCTGCATGTGTCGCATGTGCCTCCATGGCATAAAGAGTCTTCTATTCGTCGCAGAGGATGTGTTTCGTCCAAATACGGTGGACCAGATATTAGGATGTCTTTTGGAGGCATCTGAAGTCCTTGTCTATCGCACAAAAGCTCGAGTGTGTCCCATAAATCTTCATTGCTCACTTGTAAATCACATACTCCCCCAACATTGCAGGCTAATGCAATATTGGAGAGGAATGATGTTGCGCGAGATGCTTGAGATTTGGACATGAGACTTTCCTTATGATCTGGATCAAACCAATCTGATGTGATGAGATTGAATCGTACCAGATCAATGAGAGAACTGTATGAAGCTGCATGCGTTGCTGTAAAGTCCAACTGTGTCATTTTCTTCTGCAGTTTTGGCAAGGTCCGTAAGCTTGATTTGCTCGATCGTGCCATTGTTCGTGAAAAATATAGAAACATTCTCCACATGGATACTTCTGGTGCGATTTTGATCGGCTTTTCCATAGCTTCCTGCCAAGATGGAAGTGATCCCAAGAACTCATCGTGGAGGAATGCAAGAATGGGTTGGATCTGTCGCATTGTTGCTAGTGTAGAGCTTTTATTCGACTGCACTGGTGTTCCAGTGAGACACCATCTGCTTTCTGCTTTCAGGGATGTCGCCATTTGCAATCTGCTTGTGACTCCTAGTGACCCAAGCGCATGCCCCTCATCAAGAACAATCCTGGACCAGTATACCTGAGCCAAGGGACTGCATTTCAAAGGATCTTTAGAGTTCCATTCTGTTGATAGAACGGAGAATGTTGTGATCACAACGTCATGCTCCCATGCGAGGTATTGGGGCAATGTGTTGCGTGTCTGTCCGGTGTCATACACTGTCACTCTCAGGCAGCCTGGGGCAGTATGTAAAAATATCTGATGTTTCCAATGCTGCACAAGTTCAGGTGGAACAACTATCAATGTTGCTGGGCTAATGTATATTTTTATTCGCGATTCAGCTGGGTCATATTTCAATGCTTCTCGCAGAGCCTCAATGTCAGGCAGCATGTTGAAAAATGAGTTTGGCTTGACCCAGGAGAGCCAATCATGCTCTGTCAGAGATGAACGACTGTATCCAGATGGCCTCCTGTTTTCAGTCCTCTTCAAGTCACTATATTCATTGTTCGTATGAGGTACGAATCCTAGTTTGTGCAGAAATTGGCCATACCCTGGTGGATTTGCAGCCCAGCCGGGCAATGTGAAGCCACCCCTGAAAAATTCAGGCTCTTTGCTCATGAGCCAATGCAATATTGTTCTACCTTTGTGCTTATACCTTCCATATACACTAAAAAGTTCACTGTGAGAAGACAGAGTATCCTTGTAAAATTCTACATTCATTCTGCTGGTTGCTTCACTCTCCTGTACCCAGCCCATCATTCCAACCACCTCTTCTTCCTCATCGAGGGCCTCAGCAACAATACTACAACTGCGCATTCGTGGCACAGGATGTATATAACAGCACCATACATCATTGTCTGGTTTGTACAGAGGAGGACATCGTCTCCATCTATCACACAAATCACACTGCAGCCAGATATCAGAAGAAGCACACGTTTCATTTGTATCCGCCCTCTTCTCCTCGAATAAATCACCTCGGATGACACGATCGTTTACATCCGCCACTCTCGAATGATTGCCAGACCTCACTGTCTGTGCTGCATGCTTGAACGGAGAAAACTTGTTTGCTGCTGCAATCTTTCTTCTCTTTGATCGCTGTCGATCACTTTCATGACTTGATAGCTGAGGAGACACGGATAGATATCCATATTTATGTTTCACATCATTTGATGATATCCATGTCACGTCCCCTTTGTCTTCCTTGGGCATTGGTACATGCCCTTTTGTTCTGACAATCAGCCCAATGCAGGTTACAGTCTTCCCCAACCCAGGATCATCGCACAAAAAGCCGCCTTGAAAATCTTCAACTATATCTGGTGGATCCTCAGTTATCATTCCAGTACTCGTATTGCCCCAAAAGCTCCCCTCTGCCGTGTCAAAAAACTTCCAGCAGGGATGATCAATCAACTCCCCTGAAAGACTCTCTCTTTCCATCATCCACCGAATAGCAGCCCGCTGATGAGGATACAATTTTAATAGTAAACCAGGGGTTATTTCACGCGCAATCGATCGAAAGAATCGACATGTACTAGCCAGGCACTGTAATGATTTTGTATCCAAAACTCCCAACATACGAAACATCACCTCCTCAGGCAACAAATGAAGCGGAAACACATCCCTAGAAGTCACATTCATCCCTTGCATAAACGATGATGCCATCATCAAAGTCCCATCTGCGTCGCATGGAGGAGGTAGAGCGGTGACACAGGTCCTCAAACTAAACAACTCCCCCCCTGTTTTATTCCCCAGAAATTCTTCTGTACTTTTCTGTAGCCTCTCGTACTCGCTTCCTCTCGTCTCGCCTTCACCACGTTCTTTCAAATGCAACAGCAAGACAGCGCCACTGATACATGGTTTCCATGCATCAAAATCTATCGAAATATCGAAATCTACAGAGCCCTTGTTGCTACTCAGTTCCCCTGAGCAAACAACCATACCCCTCTGCACCAACCTGCCCAAATGTTCGACAATATGCAATTCTGAACCAGCATCTCTGTCATTTTCAATGCTCAGAAGTGCTTTCCTGCGACAGAATGCACGAGTAAACGACATTGAACCTTGACATTCGACTCGAAAACCCAAATACCGCCAAGCCTGTTCAGCGCACCTGTCGTCCTTCCTCTGTATCGTAATACAATCATCTTCAGAGACGAGATCCACGCCCGTAGTGCATCCAGTGCTGGGGGGGATACTTTTGCTGCTGGTCTCCACGACAGTAGTTTTTGGGAGTGACACAGAAACTGTGCCTACATGGAGAAATCGGCCCATGTATTCCGTTATTTCATTTTCACATGCATATGGAACAGTGGAAAAAGCTTTCCAAATGGGTTTGTGTGTTTATAAAGCACGCATGTGATCGCCGAGCACTGCTCGGTCAAGGAGGGGTAGAAGTACTCTTGCAACCCAATAGTATTATTGGGTTGATACACTCACCATGATGAGACGTGTGGAGCAGGGGCTTCATTCAGCAAAGGAGTATAGAGTACTGATTTCATCATATGTGATATTGAAATCGTACTGCATAATACTCATCTCCATAGGTGGTGTGTGATGACCTGTCAAAGCCATCCCAGGAATAATTCCTCTAATGAACGCATCCATTTATAAATCTCCATTCAATATACTACTAATACTAGTACTTACATCTTGAAAAGAGACTAATGAAGGCACATGGGAGAGAGATCTTCTGTCAAAAAAAAAAAAAAAAGACGAAAGAGACCTTTCCCAAGATGCAATGCATCTTCTGCGCTCTACTAGAGTACCACGACATTCTCCTTCTAGATTCAATGCCACAAGGCAAATACCATCACTACTATACTCATACCGTATGTCAAGAGGATACTGCTATCAGTACTGAATCGTCCCCTTGATGCTGAGTCAGTTGGTGGACTTGCTGCATCTGACTCAAAGGCTTCATTTTGCTTTCCATTCACCAATGGTTGAGATATCGCGTCCAAGTCCATGCAGAACCCGTCATCACCACAAAATGTTACCTCTGGCAAACAATCTTCCATCGCCTTGCAGGACCTTCTACTACCCTCTGCGTAGACTGAATTGACTATCAAGAGTAGAACCACCAAGGTGAGAGGAAGACAGGCCGCGGTGGGGCGACGACGGAGCTGCTGCTTGATAACGGCAGACATGGTTGCTGTTAGTATTTTAAATGAATACGTAAAGATAATTCCTTTGATTTCTTTAATGAGTATTGTTAGTCACGCCTGAGATGAAAAATTGTTCACTTGCGTTTTTTGGTTGTGCAAAATTGTACCCTTGGTGACACAGTTTCTTAAAGAAGAATCGGCGCAATTTTATTCCGTTATTTCACTTTTGCATGCATATGTAACAATGTAAAAAGCTTTCAAAATGGTTTTATTTGCTTGTAAAGCTTGGATGTGATCGCCGATCACTGCTCGGTCAAGGGTGTGTGGAAACTTGGGTTCATGTGGAGCCATGAGGCAAATTTGCCCCAGGCAGTAGCTCTCAGCACATGCTCGTCTCGTTGTGAATTCCATGCAAATCTGTTAGGGTAGATGTTGATCTGGAGAGAGAGTAGAAGGCAAATTTTGCGCCAGCGTGACAATGTTCAAAGTCATACTATGTAGCTGTCAGTGGCCGTTCCGAATGGCTTGTTGATGGGAGGAAATCGCCGACGTCGGATGGCCCGACTCAGCTTCATCTATCGGGATCCGAATACTTTCCCAGCTTCCCACGCCATTAAGTGACGCAGTGTGCGTGAATAGTTAGTCCTTATAATCTATTTTAGCAGAAAGGAGACATCTTTTGCTTGAATAGACTTGTATTCGACGTCAAGGTACGTATTCCCCTGGTGAGATCTAGAGGGTCTGCTGACAGTTTCCTGGATTCTGGGTCCTCGCGGTGATATGAGCCATTAATAGCCAACAGTTTATCACATTTGATGATCTAAATGCGGCAAACTGCGCTTTTGGGGGACAGTGGGTCGGTTTTGCTCAAGTCGGCAGACTGGTGAAGCTGCAGGCGCGTGGCCCTCCGCGCGTTACGACCCCGGGAATATTGAGAGCATGCGATGGGGTATAACCGCATGATATCTTTCTTTTTGTGATAAATGAACCGCTAGACTCAATGTCAGCGGGCCAATGTGGTGTTTGACGTGCTGCTGACTGGATAGTATCCTGTCTTGTGCTGTGCAGGCGGATTTCTCTTTGATTCAGAGAAGATGTATCTCGTACAAAAGTTGCTTGCGCTTTTTGTTGCACTGTACTCGGTTGCTGTCGCTGTTAGGGGCGCTTGCACTGGGACAGAGAGTGGAGAAGTTCCATATTCTGTCAGCTACACCAAGACGGGAGATGCCTCTTCAACAACATTCATCATGCAGGTTTGCAGCACAGGGTGCAGTAGTGACAATGTGATCTGCGAGAATTTGAATAGTGTATCAATTGCAGCAACAGGAGTTGCAGGAGCAGAGGGAAGTGATGATTGCGGTGTGGTCAAGTCTGCTGAGCTGACTCCTGACAGTGGTTCCTGTGCTGTTGTGTACCTGGATGCAGACAAACCAGATCTTGAGCTCTCTGATGTGTGCACGGAAGGATGTATTGTTAGATACAACATGGCAAATGGAATGTCTGTCGCGAAAACAATCGATGGACGAATTATAGAACCAATCGCTTCACCTGTTCCAGAGCCAGTTGTACCAGAACCAGTCGTCCCAGAGCCAGTTGTACCAGAACCAGTTGTTCCAGAACCAGTTGTTCCAGAAGTTTCGCCAGAGCCAATTCCAGAACCAACCCCTTCACCAGAAGTTATTATTTCAAGCACTCCACCAACTCCAAGCGTCTATGGACGTCGCAGAATGCGTCAAATGGAAGGGCCACTTAGTTCCAGACGGCTGAGGCGCAGTAATGGTGCAAGAAGATTGCACCAATATGGATCGAACTGAATGAGTTTTTGAAAAGAACTGAGGATCATATATTAATTGAGTCTGTAATAATCAAAACGTCAGGAAATTAAATGTCTACTCCAAATCTGATATGATTGCATTTATTTTACTCCTCACAGCTGCTGACTTCTCAGCAGATTCAATATCCTTCAACCTGGTTCGTAGGTCGCTGATTGGATGACTGATACGCATTCGTTTCCTTACTATTTCGTGCAAAAGATCTGATCCTATTGATCGAATACTTTCGACTCTACTTGAAGACAGCAGTGCAATGTCTTCCTCAGCCACCTGTGTGACTGTGTCTTCAGGTATTGAAGTTGAATCTGAACATTGTATCAGAGATACATAAAGCTGCAAAGCAGCTTTCCTATCCTCTATTTTCTCACAATACTTTAGTATTGGCAACAGTGCAGTGGCTGTGACAGAGTTCCATGATGCATCTCTTTTTGCAAGATATTCAGACTCCTGGCACCAGAGTGATGACAAGCATTCGAGGATAATTTTGATGCTTGGGAGTCTTGCGGGCTCACCATCTTCTTCTTTACGAGATCCTTGCAATCTTTCAGAATGCTGGCTGAGCAGTTCGTTCAGTGTTGGCCAGATTTGGGGATAAAAATCTTTGTCATTCAGATAACGCAAGACTGCACAAAGCATCAAACATTGAGGTGCAAAAATATTTGTGTCATACATATGACATTTACATACCTCTTCCAGTTTGAATAAGGGCTTCAGTTCTATATGTCAGCTTTTGCTTCTGGCATGCTGTAGAAAAGGCAGCCACAATGTTCTCCTCACCTCCACAGACTGTACCAAGCTGACTCTTATCAGATGCAATGACTATTGTAGCCAAAGATTTCAAAAGTACCTCCTTACCATCCCATAGTCTACCTGGAAGGGCTTTGAGCACGGTTGAAGCGATGAGATCAGTTTGATTTGCAAGAAGATCGCCAGCAGTTTCATATAGGCAGACAATGCCATCACCCGCAGCCTTTTTCCTGGCCCAATGGCTACTATTAAGTGCTTCTAAAAGCACTTTGGAGATTGAAATTGCATGGCCTCGAATACCAGAACCAGTGGCAGTCGTAATTTCTTCCCAAACATTTGTCCACACCGTTGCTACTGGTGGATCGCTGTATCTGGCCATGAAGGCTACAGGAGCAATGTCATCAGCATATCGTATGAAGAGATCTGTCGATTCCGATGACATTGATTTCAAAATGGTTCCTGTGAGAATCATAAGATCATTCTCAGCATTCTCACTTTTGCATGATTCGAGCCAAGAGTCAAGGATGGCATCAATTTTGGACCTTGGTGCATATTTTGACAAGCACGCATAGGCTGTTGCATATGACTTGCGTACAGAAGCGCTTTTCTCTATCGACAATGCATCGTACAAGACTTTCATCAAATTAAACGCTACAGGGGACACATCTTTCCCTATTCTTCTAGTGCATGCAACAATGAAGTTTGCAGTCCCAGATTTTGTTGATGAACCAACAGCAGTGCGCAATAGGGAAACCAACGAGCTGTTCATATCACAGAACGACTTTCCATCGACAGACTTTGAGCACAAATCTAAGGTCTCTCCTATTGGATTTTGCTGTGAAAATCGAATTCGTTCCTCTTCAAACCTGTCGGCATCCATCCCCAGCCTGTTGATGTGTTGTTCTAAATAGTTCAATCGAGCATCTTCCAATCCACTACAGTCAGTGTATTTGTGTTGAATTCGAGATGTTCATACATTTGAAGAATAGTCATCGTACCTTAAAGACTCCAATAGAGGTGGGACAATATCCTGCATCTTGTCATTTAGAACGTCAGGACCAGCTGATTTGATCAATCTTGTGATCAGTCCTATGCTAATGGCTCTGATATCACTCAAACTGGAACTCATCCCAGTCCCAATCAATATTGGAAATACCGTTGATAGAAATTCTTTACTATCAGATGAGGCTGTGCTATCAGCATCCGTCAATCGGATGGATAATGAGGTGATTGACCTCACAAGTGTCTGCCCAGCAAGCCTGACGCTTTCCTTCACATCATCGATGATGCGGAAACAGCAATTGAGAATAGTCGGTAAGAATTCTTTGATATCTTCCCACAGTAGACCTTGTAAAATGTCGGCAGTTGCAAGAGCTGCTGATTCACGTACACGCCACTGTTGCTTTGTCATATCCTTTGTAAGGATAGAGAGGGTTTCTTTCAAGTGATCCTTGAGGGCATCTTTGGGATTGTCCACCAGAACGACCCAAATGTGCCGCATAGAGTCTCGAACAGCAGGATTTGGGTCAAACGTGCTCCTAAATAGCCTGGGTATCAATGCGTCGATGTGAGGCTTCAGCGCATCACCTGCCAACGACGCCACAGATGCAATCCCATATGCTGCTCCTCTTGTTGCATCTGCAGCTGCTTGGTGCCCTGCCAAGTTCATGAACTGATAAATCAGATCAGGTTGACCTAGATCTGTCGCCAAGGAGCATATCTCTTTATATGTTGAGATTCCCCCGTTTTGATTGGGTAAAGAGCCCAGAGATCCCTCCTCGAATATTTGAGTGCTGCCCTCAACATGATCAGGCCTCATCCACTTTCCAGAGTCACTCCCTGAGAGGATACCAACAAGAGAGGCCACAAGATCTTCCCTCACGTCATCCTTGGCAGCTTGATAACAAGAAGTAACTCCTTTACTGGCAAGATCACGCGTTCTTTCGTTGCTGTCTCCTAGAAGCAAGCAGAAGGCTTTCTGAATCTCTGCCACATTGTCAGATATCTCTGGTGTTTGTGGGGCTCCCTCAATGAGCCTCAACAGCCAGATTGCACCAGCCATACGCGATTCTGATCGTGAACTAGCGATACAATTGTTCGCAATAAATTTCAAGATCTTTTCCCTTGTCGCGCCTTTCTCTCCGTGTGAATGTGAAGGCCATGGATGAGTATTGTCCTCGGCCATCCCAGCATGCAGCAACAGATACTGATCACGTGTGGCATTTGTACCTCCCCATGTGCAAACAAGAGCATCACCACACTGTTCTAGCAACTTCTCATCCTTTGAAATATGAAACTCCAGTATTTCGTCGACGATAGTGGCAATATATGAGTTATCGTGTGCATTCATTCCAATCAGTCCCAATGCCTCTGCAACAATGGTGGAAATGCTGCTATCTTTATACGGCTTTAATTTCGGCAAGACTTCTTCAAGAATCTTAGAGAGATCACTTGTTTGCAGTTCATCACCAAAACTAGAGTATGCAATGCACAGCAGAGCAGTCGCACGAATGACTTTATTTTTCAGGTCATCAGAAAGAGTCAATGCAAGCAATGTTGCCTTGGGGTCTTGCAGGTTGCTTGCAGATGGAGAAGTATGGCTAGGAGATACTTTCCACGCTTCTAAGAATCCAGTGGTAAATAATGCGCCAATAACCTCCTCCTGTTTTCTCTGCTTGCTCGCTAATACGTCTTTGATGATCTCAGTTGAACGTGCACAAATCTGTTCCAGCCTTTGGGACGGCATGGACTGTCTCAAAAACCCTAGCAACCTTGCTGATTTGCAAGAAACTCTGTCATCTACATGGTTCAACATGTCTTCAAAGATGATGGTCTTTGATTCGAAATATTGCAAAAACTCCCCCTTACTCAATGCAGCTGAATACAAAAGCGAATCAAGAGAGGCATTCTGGAGACTCCCAGGTGCATTCCTAATCAGACACGAGGATAAAATTGCTGCAAGGACACACAGACATTATACAGATGACATTATACTATATTATGGATACCACATCAACGTACCGAAATAACCCCTCATGGCCTCTGTGTCACTCTGATCCAATGGGAGAGAATGCAAAAATCCCAAAAGTGCTTCTAGAGAAGGTGCTGGCAAAAACAAGGTCGACAATCCATCATGAGACCCGTGAAAAATCTTTGGATGTTTCTCTGAAACGACATTTACCATATCCTTCAACGTGGGCATTGCTCTCACATCTTTTTCCCCCTTGCCAAACTTTGCGCCCTGTGCCTGTACCACCTTGTCCACATCAAGGCCTTCACGTGCAAGGCCTGATATATTAATGTTTCCATCAGAGCATAAAACAGAGCACATGTATCGAGCATGTGTATCACTAAACTTGAAAATCCATATAATCCACTGCAACGCCGTCTGCCTCACCGAACTATTCTCACTGTAACAGTACCCCTCCAACACCTCCCACACTTCAGAAGACTGATCGGCATCATCCTGGAAACAATTCGCCAGGCAGTTGATCGTTTCCTGTACCGATGCTCGCACTCCAGGACCTTCAATCTCTAAAGCATCAAAGCAGCGCTTCATCAGTTCCATCTTCGTTTCTTGCAACGATGCAGGGTCTCTTTGAGCAAGCTGCCCCAAGCATTGATATGCAAAACCTCTCAGCGATGCAATACCAGAGCCCCCCTCTAATATTTCCAAGCATTGACGAATAATCGATGGAGCAAACACGCGTATCGTCGAGGTGTCTGCATGCTTTAGCACATGCACAGCAAACTGCATTCCTTGCTGTTTCAGTGACAGATTCGAAGCCTCCCCAAAAATACAGTCATGGATCACCATGATAGCCTCCGGATTCGTATTACACGCCACCGTACTCTTACACAGAATTCCAAGTATTCTGCTTTTCAATGACTGGTTGACTGGACTTCTTTTCAGATGATCAGGCAGAACTTGATCCTCCATGCTACCCAGGTACATGTCAAATAAAGGCTTCACCACTGCCCTCTTCTCGACATCCACCGTCGGATGCGCTGTATCCACAACACATGTCTTCGCATACATAAATTCACTCTTCTTCTTCACAGCCTCATACGGGCTGGATGAGGCACACAACAAAAACATCATACTATCTTCTGGAGACGGCTCAGCACGTGAGACAAATTCCAACACACCCATCATCATCTTCTCTACATCATCCACAGACAGTTCCCCTCGACCTTCTATAATCTTCATATCCGACTCACTCAATCCAGGAACAACCCGTGCACCATCTGCAACCCTTGTCCGCGAACTCGGAGGGATGTACAATGCCAACATAACAGCGTGCCTCATGAACACATCCAAATCCTTCCCATCTCCTACAATCGCCTTGGCATCTATCCTATCGCTTAAATTCCTCGAATATTCAGGATACCATCGCAATACACGAAACACATGCATCATCAACGCATTCTGATGCCCACCAGGCCGTGCATGAATCCCTTGCACCACTTCCCCCACAACATCTAGCCCATCCGACCCACATCGATCAAACGCCTTGCCCAAATACACCAAACCTATATTCTGGCCTACAGAATTCTTACTATCTCGATACGCCCGCCACACAGATCCAATGGGCAATTTCAGATTCGGCAACCCATCCATCCTCTTATTTGCATGAGACAAAATGTCCAAAACCTTTTGCTGCACCTGACGCTGCACCCCTTTCGGCAACTCCACCGACGCATCCATCTTCCCAATCATGATGGGAATCAGTTTGGACAAAACATTCTCCAACGCCGCCCCATCCGTCGTAAAAGCAAGTCTCGAAAGAATCCTGTCCAACGAATCCAACTCAGCCTGAACATCCGTCGACATTATTGTATCGCGCTTTACTCTCTTTGTCTCTGGTTGATTTCCTATCTCTGTTGCATCAGCCATTCAATTCAATCCCTCTTTGGTCCATGCATGGGGTTGTTCTGTTCAAAATTGGAATCAAGGCTGTTCGATCAGTCAACAGATGTCACTGCAGAAATTCCTGTCGGTACTGTTGTATCAATTAGTCTTGTAAATTACTGCTAATAAAAATAACAGAAGAAGACACGGGATGGGCTGTGGACAGTGCTATACTCCATGGCATGGATGAGCACGACGATGGCGATCTTCTTCTTCTTTTTTTCGAGAAGATCGCTTCCAATGGGAATGGCGACCGACAGAGCCATAGGGTCAACAAGAATCTGTCAATGTGATCTGCACTACTGTATTTTTTACACATCTTGTATCCATTTAGACGCCTAGTGTCACTGGTACGTGTCACAACCCGATATTTCGAGCGAACGTTGGGAGGACGATCCCGTCAACTGTCAGTATGAAATACAGTCCAAACGGATGATCCATCCCTTTTTTGTATGATTTTTTGAACATCTGTTTCATATATGAATTCCTATTGCAGAATACCAGTGCGAACAACCAAGAAACGAACACAATGATCTCACGAGCCACGACAGCAGGCCAGCCTTTCGTGGCACCCAGGATGCCTGTGACGCGATCCCGCAGTCTTTTGGTAAGACAAAGGAAATGTGTCTCGCATAGGGTGATGGGTTGCCCAAAGACGGTGTGCACGGCACAGCCTGCCCCTCAGGAAGGGCAAGGTGTGGGGTCAAAGCTGAAGCAATTGGTCACACCGTTCAGCAACCCAGAGGCGAATAAAAAGATGCTTGCTTTGGCAACGGCTCAGATGTTGTGTTCGGTGGCCACTCTTATTCATGACACATACCTGCCAGTGTATATGAGTGATGTGTTGCAGATGAGCAACAGTAAGATTGGTAATCTTCAGGCTATTGCGCAGTTTTTGAGCAAGGCGTCGGGGAGTGTGAGTGGTATTTTTGCTGATATCTTGTCACCAGCTCGTATGGTTATTTTCGGTACATTGTTGACGACGATTAACAAGCCCATGTTTGCTGCGTCTGGGATTGTGTATAGTACCTTTGGGGCCATTGCATGCCTGTACTGGATTACCTTTGGTAAAATCTTCGATAGAATGTCCAAGGGTATTCGTGAAGCTCCTAGTAAAGCGTTGATTGGGGATTTGGCGACGCAGTCTGGGGAGAGTGCGGCAGCTGCTTTTTCACTGAGACAGTCCATGGCAACATTTGGTGCTCTGTTTGGTGCTGCTGTGGCTGCTGCAGCGTACAAGGTATCCGGTCAAAATTACGTTGTGACGTTTGCAATGGCTGGAGTGCCAGCCTTGGTTGCGCTTACGCTGGTCGTGTATGCATTTGGAACTGGAGGAACAAAGGATGGGAGTGCCCCTGCTGCCAGCGCAGCATCCCCAAGTGGGGAGGGCGAAGACGAACAGGTGCAACTGACATTCCTCCAAAAAGCAAAAGCTCTTTTGGGAGCCTTCCAACCTGCGTATTGGCAGGCGCTGATCATTGTCTCGATCCTGTACTTTGCCAGATTTGATGCATCCTTTGTCACCCTGAGGGCAAAGACTGTCATGGACAAGGCCTCCCTCCCCGTGTTGACATCCATCATCATGTTGACGCAGGCTGTCTTGGCGACACCAATGGGATTGAAAGCGAAAGAAAGCGTGGCATCCAGAAACATGGTGATTGTTGCTGGTATCGCTGTGCTCATTGGGGCCAATGCATCCTTTGCCTTCATCCCCTCCTTCACAGGCATGGCGCTCGGAGCCTTTTGTATCGGGGTACACATGGCCATGACTCACGGAGTCACTATTGGAATGCTGTCATCCTATATTCCGCAAAAGACAATCCCAGGACTGGGAAAGATTACTGGAACAGCATGGTCTTTCACTGACATGGTGTTGGGTGTCATCCTCGCCTATTCAAACTCTTTGGCAGGATTCTTGGCAGACAAGACTGCCCAACAAGGACTCGGTAACATTGGATGCTTCTTCGGTGGTGCCACAGCATGCGCCCTGTCCATCTGTGCCATGATCATATTTAGTTCATTTGGGTCCCTTGGAAGGGATGATCTCATCAACCAAACCAAAAAAGCTGCCTAAGCAGCATTATATATGTATGAATGATTTTTTAATTTGTAATGAAGACGGTCACACAGGGAACTCGTGCTGAGTATCTCGTGAAATCGCCGCGCTGCTGTTTCTTGTTGAAGACAAAGTCCAACTTTCAATCACAAAGACAACCGAGGTACCCAAAAAACGGCTGTATTGACAATAGATATTTAGATCCCATAGTAAATATACCAAGAAGAACCGTGACTATGGCACAGGGAACCTCTTCTCATGAAGAAACCTCCCAGGAGGCAACAGCACCCACCGGTACCAGGCTCGTGTTCACAAACCCATCAGGGGAGCAGCTTGTGGGGATACTCGTCACACCTAAGCAGGAGAATATGAGTAACGATGTCGTTGTACTCTGTCATGGATACATGTCAAACAAGAATAGCTGCAGATTTGCAGAGATTGCAGATGCTTTGGCAGATGCTGGTCTGTCTTCCTTTCGGTTTGACCATCCCTGTGCGCTGAATGGAGAGAGTGAACGCCATGGAGAGTTCCGTATGGGAAATCATGAAGAAGAAGTCCGTGATATCAAATCCGCAGTGGACTTTCTCCGCCACGACAAGGGCATGAATGTGATCTGTGTCCTTGGACACAGCAAAGGTGGCACAAATGTTCTAAAATATGCCGCCGAGGTTGGCGACGTCCCCAAAATGATCAACCTCGCAGGACGATTTCAACCAATGAATGGATTGGAGAAGAGATTCGGACAAGGTATCTTGGAGGCGTTGGAGAAGGCGCACCCAGAGGGTATAGAGCGGACAGAACCTTGGGGTATGACATGGACCATGAGATGGACAGATTTTATGGGACGAGCAAACCTTCCAATGACAGAGTATGCCCAAAAGATTAAAGACGATGGCAAGGTTGAGCTTCTATGCATCCATGGAAAAGATGATGAGACGATTAGCTATGAAGAATCCAAGCTCTGTGCCCAGATTTCAGGATCAGCATGCTGTCTCACACCAGGCAATCATAATTTCGCCCATGCTGACGAGTTTATAGGAATCATCGTGCAATTCTGTACTGGTACTTTAAAATTGTAATAATGTTTCGTGCGTTGCTTGTACAACAGTCGAAGAAGATCTCTTCCGCACAGTTGGTGCCACGTGTGCTTCGTGGATATGCCACAGAAGCTGGCTCATCCAAGCCGAGTGGGGTACGTTTCATTCGATATTGTATTCATAATTAGGGTTTCATCTCTCTGTGGGAGATTGGCTCAGCAGGAGGTATTTCTTTCTTCCAACGACGCGACATGAAAAAAACAAATGAACAATCCATTCCGCCTCATAATCACTATTGATGGTTGGTTTCATTCGACGATATCACACATCTTGCAGGGAGGAGGAGGAGGAGGAGGAGGAACTTTTTTGATTGGTCTGCTTGGTGCCGGGGCTGGGTTGTATTTTGCCAAGGAACAGGGATATCTGGACACCTTGTTGGGGATGCCTCCATCTGCCAAGGAGATTACTCCGGAGGATTATGCACAGGTGAAGAAGGCGATTGCTGATCTTTTGGATCATGATGACTATGATGATGGTTCTTATGGTCCTGTGTTGGTGAGGCTTGCATGGCATACGTCTGGGACATATGACAAGGCCACTGGGACTGGGGGGTCCAATGGAGCAACCATGAGGTTTGCACCTGAATCGGCATGGGGGGCGAATGCTGGTCTGAAGGTTGCACGTGACTTGCTTGAGCCAGTGAAGAAAAAGTTTGGTTGGATTTCCTATGCTGATTTGTGGACACTTGCTGGAGCAACTGCCATTGAGGAGATGGGTGGACCTGAGATTCCATGGAGGCCTGGACGATCTGATAAGGACGAGGCGACGCACGTTCCTCTTCCTGATGGTCGACTACCAGATGGAGATAAAGGACAGGATCATATCAGGGATATCTTTTACCGAATGGGATTCGATGACCAGGAGATTGTGGCTCTGGTTGGAGCACATGCTTTGGGCAGATGCCATCCAGATAGGTCTGGATGGGATGGGCCATGGACGAATGCCCCGACAACGTTTTCGAATCAATACTTTGTGGAATTAAAGGAGAATAAATGGAGAAAGAAAAAGTGGGATGGTCCAGAGCAATATGAGGATAAGAGTGGCACGCTGATGATGCTTCCCACGGATATGGCTCTCATCTGGGACAGAAAGTTTAGAAAGTATGTCGATTTGTACGCAAAAGATGAGGACAAGTTCCGTGAAGATTTCTCCAAGGCATTCTCCAAGTTGATGGAATTGGGTGTTCCATTTCCCCAACAACAAGCATAATCTTCTTTTGACCCTTTAAAAAAAATACCGCACACATGCTGTATACATTTACATTGAATACCCTAATTCAGTTAAATGTATATATGATTGTGTAAAATTGTGTAAAAATGCGTCGTTATCGTCCGCAAACCGTTGTATAATAGGCCGCAATGTAGCATCATCAGGAAGCACTCTATCAGACTGGAGACCAATCATGGATGCCATGGGATCCTTGCTATTCTCCCATGGCTTCTTTAACAAAGACGTATAATACGTGTTATCAAACAATAGCGGTTCTCCAAACCCCTTATTTCCGAGCGTATGGGATCCCAGCAGTGCCACCATGTCTGTTGGCCCAAATCCCATGGATTCAAAGGCAGCAAGCTGCTCTGGCGCTGAGAATGTTTCCTCCGGCATACGCCCCTCTGGATCAGGCGCAGTCGCATCTTTCCTCCCAATACGTATCTTTCGTATCATATCAGGGCCCTTTGTGCGATACACAGCGTAGGCCCCACTAAGGGCAATCAAATCTGCAAAGGACAATGGTGTCCCTTTCACCTCTTCCTGCAGCTGGCGGATCACATTCACGCCTCTCTTCAACCCAAAATTCTCTGGTCGATCCGTCTCAAATTGAATAGACCCATTAGGTCCACCATCATTGGTGCCGACTCTGTATGTGGCAGAATCATGAAAGACTAGCCTGAGCATCAATGGACATTTAATCGGTGGTATACATCGATTCATCGCTTCCATCACAATGCGGTACTCGTCATCCGTCATGTATCGAAGCCCTGGCATACTGTGAGCCTGCTTCGCATACTGTGCAGCAGGCAGGAAAGACGCCATCATCACCAGGAGGTTCCTCCTGTGTATGGATTGATAGTGGTCACACGTGGTTCCCTCCTGTGGCTCCCTATGATTTTCTCTATGTAATACATGTACTCGGGATCGTTGATCCCGCTGATGTGGCTGTAGAACGGTCATGCGAGAAGTATTCGCATGGCACATGATGCCATGTCGCCAACATGTGTTGTGACCACAACCGAATGCCATCTCAAGAGTCACTTTTCTATCGATTAATGGCTGCATATATTGCATTAAAAAATTAATTAAAAGTGGGGAGACCATGGATGGATGGCAAGTGACCGATCCGGATTCTACAAAAAAAACTGATCTCAAGGGATTCAAATCCAAGAGGCCTCACATCTGATTGACATACAGTTACCTAGACAATGCCCAATGCTTCCTTCCATGGTATGTATGAGCCTGTCATACGCGAGATCAGATTTCCCATTTTCATACACAGAAGACATAAGAAAAGGTGTGGTGAGGATGGCAACGCATGGGTTTGGTCCAAACCCAGTTGAGGATCCTGAACTGTGGTTTGGTGGAAAACTCCAGCATTATATTCCGACAAAAAGGTGCCTCTGCGGTCTGCGGTACCGTGGGGAAGATATGGTGTATGATAAATACTGCATTGTGTACCTCAGGGATCCCCATTGCGCAAGGCGAATGCGGTGCAAGCAGCTCCATTGCTCAAACCAGAGGGCTGCATGCAGTGTGCATTATTTAGGCCTCAGCCATGGGTAATTGAGGATCAGTGACACATAGGCTGTTGAATTAGATCTATTGGTTGATTGTCCAATGGATATGAATGATTTTAGTGGCGGAGCGCTGTAGGCTCAGTGCGACAAGCTCAGGAAGAAATACGAGTTCTATCATTCAGTAGGCCTGAATGAAGAAAGGTTTATGGAAGTCAATACCTTCCGCTTGGCCGGGTACACTTTTTCAACGGGACATTATTACAGAGTGGCCAGCAGTTTGGAGATGAATTTTGACAGATGCAAGGCGGTGGAGAATTTTGCCGCTATCAGCTACACTGCCCATTGGGTCCCATGGCCATGGGGCATGAATGATGCGATGAGGACGCCGGCCGTCAACTTGTTTGCACAAACGCTCACGCACATCCAGCAAACGGCAGACCGGTAATACTTTGCTAAAGAAATAATCTTTCTACCGATATAATACAACATATTTTACCAAGCCTATATTACAATTTTGTCAGCATAAACAGAAGCAACATGAATGTCACTCTGTCTCACGGTTGGAAAGGTTGGAACCTTTTCCGGTGCTGCACTGCCCTGCTGGTGCTCTGCGCGTTTGTTGCGCCAGTTCGTGGAGCATGCGATGCACCCGGTTACGATGGAAACACATTACTTGAGTGTACTGCAGAGGAGTGCTGGAATAATAACGAGTCGATTGATGATGGCAATAAACCAACGGATTACTCCTACATACGTTCAGATGATGGGAGCTGCTGCTATATCTACGGGAAGAGTACTAGTCTTGCTGAGTTTTTCGGAGGAACACAACGTCGTGTAGCCACGCTTTGCCCAAAATCAAGGACTTTTGAAGGGGATGCGGTGGCATCCGATCTACCAGACACCGCAAAAAGTGGTGGGAAGAAGAGTGTGGAAATAGGGAAGATTACGCTGCTCATCGTCATCATGATGGCTTCCATGTTCATGTTCTAGTCAATAATAGCTTGCGGATCTGTCCTGTACTCGTCGTCGTCGTCGTCGTCATAACCTGATCTAGATCAGATCTGTCTTGTGACAGCAATCAATGAAGAATCTACCAGCCAATGCATTCTTGCATAGTGCTGAAAGTGTATACCTATTTTTGTAAGTCTATTTTGCATCAACTTGTGTGATCATTTATAAACCAGCGTATGTACCCAAGGTACAGCACTGATGGAAGATGAGGACATTTATATTCCTCTCCTTCCTTCCTACCACCAGTGGTGCAGGACAATGGCCATCCTGAAAAAAGTGGTAATCGATGCCATAAATCGTCACATCTCTCTGTGCTTTCTTACTATCTATAAAGAGCATGGGGCCTCTGCGTACGCAAGGATTTCGACGACGCCACACCAGGAGGATGCTGCGCTGTTCCATATGATGATGTCTAAAGGGAAGTGATGGAGGGCCCCTGCCTGCTTGCTTGTGTGGGCACACGTGCATGATCAATGTCTGTTTGTGTATTTCATGCTCATTCGTGTACTATGTTTGTGTAAGAAACAGTGCCCCATGACCGAAGATGCGATGCGATCCTGCTTCTTCTGGCATCAACTTGCCGAGTGATGCAGGCACATTTGCCTCCTTTCATTAAAGGAGGTCATGACCCACCCAGCCACGTGGTTGATCGGGTAAAATCTGTTCGTCTCCAAGTGTGATCAAATCACCCTGTACCCAACACAGCATACCATTGGTGTGGTCGATTGACTCGAATGAAAACAAAAAATCAAGTAAATCATGTTTGTATCTGACTCGTGAGAATCAACGGCGAATATTGTTATTGTTGTTAGTTCCAGTTGCCGTTGTTGTTTGGATTCAGTTGTTGTCTCAGAATCCTACTAATATCACGGGTATTTTCATCTTTAATAATAATACCTAAAGGTTTGAATCGATAGTGATCTGTGCGCAATCCATTTTGAACGAGAACCGGCTGTTTGTATTTCACTCGCCAACAACCATGGGAACAGAGGACGAGGTATCCAAGCCAAGCAGGCTTTCTCAGTGTGCCTCTCGTGATGTACATAGACTGGGTAGTAAAATTCCAAGACACGATGGGAGTCCTCGTGAAAGTGTCAAGGAGAATGTGAACGAGAATGTTGTCCTCTCCTCCCTGAGGCAGGGGCAGAAAAAGGCACTTGGACATGCGTCTCCACGGGTGTCATATTCTTCGAATACGAGTTCTGATTCTAGTGCTAGTACATCGGTCAAGGTTGTGGTGAGAGTGAGGCCTCGTATTGAAGGGGAGGGGCGCGGTGATAACGTGGTGGAGTTGTTTGGTGAAGAGGACCATGCTGGGGTTGTGCTGCATGATTTGAATGGAAGGGAGCCGTATGCTGTGCGGGTGGATCATGCCATGGGTATGGATGCGAGTCAGGAAGATATGTTTCATGTGGTTGGGTGGCCGATGGTGGATCACTGCATGGATGGGTTTAATTCTACGATATTTGCCTATGGTCAGACTGGGAGTGGAAAAACGCATACCATGATGGGGAGTAGTTGCTGGGATGCCGAGACGGGAGAGTTGGATAGAGAGGCTGGTTTGATTCCTAGAGTATTTGATGCGTTGTTTGCTGCTATTGAGGAGAGGGAGGGGGAGTGTAAATCTCAAGGAAAGGATGCAGGAGAGAGTGTGAGGTATTCTGTGAAATGCTCTTTTCTGGAGATTTATAACGAGGAAATTACTGATTTGCTTGATCCTTCGTTGACAGGATTACAGATTCGAGATGGAGATGAGAAGCGAGGGGTGTATGTGCAGGGTTTATCGGAGAATGAGGTGTTGAATGCAGATGATGTGTTGAAGCTTATTCAGGCTGGTTCCCAGAATAGATCCATTGCAGCAACGAGGATGAATGATCGATCGTCCAGATCTCACTCTGTATTTACTGCTACTATTGAGGCGCATCAAAGGCTTCCTAATGGGCTGACGAATGTGAAGTTTTCAAAGTTGAATTTGATAGATTTGGCAGGGAGTGAGCGTGTGACACGCAGTGGCGTGACTGGGGAGCAGTTGACAGAAGCTCGTTCTATTAATAAGAGTCTGACCGTGTTGGGAAGAGTGATATCGGCGTTGGTGGAGCGGCAACGGAAGAGTTCTGTTCATGTGCCGTACAGAGATTCTAGGTTGACGTTTTTGTTGCAAGAAAGTCTGGGAGGGAATTCAAAAACTGCAGTAGTTGCAACGGTGACCCCAGCTGCAGAGTCCAGTGCAGAGACATATTGTACATTAGCGTTTGCTGCTGGAGCAAAGAAGATCAAGTGTCGAGCAGTCGTGAATGAGGATGTGGGAACAGATGTCAAGGCATTGCAGGCTGAAAATGCACGCTTGGTTGCTGCATTGGAGGCAAAGAATAGTAAAGGGGTGGTCGAAAGTGCTGTGGAATCGCTGGAACGTGAATTAGAACAGATTAAAATGTTGTTTGATCAGAATAGCTCGGTCATTACTGCTTTGAGGGCTGAGCAGTCCATCATTCAGAGAGAGCTTGTGGAAAGCAAGGCATCTGCAGCACGGGCTACACAGGAAGCTAGCACCTTGAGGGCGAGCAATGTGAGTCTCAGCAATGCGTTTGAATCGCTGGAGGAAGAAAATTCGTCTTTACAAAAGGAGATTGGGAATTTGCTGGAACGATTGGAGAACTCGGATGCAGTTGAACGTGAAAGAGATGCAATGGCTGAGGAAATGGAAAAGATGAGGGAAGAATCGGCGAAAGAGCATGCAGATTTGGTAGAGCAGATGAGACAAGCAGAGGTAGCACATGCACGTGATCTAGAATCAGAAAAGAAAAAGGTAGAGCAGTTGAAAAAGGGCATGCGTGATGTACAGGCTGAGGTGGATGTGCTTGGGAATAAAATAGCAGAATTGGAAAAGACATCATCGCAATGGAAATCAGAAGCGGATACGTACAAATTCAATCTAAAAGTGATGGAGGATGAAGCGCTCCAGGAAAAGTCAACCCGAGAAAGATTGTCCAAACAAGTGCAAGAGCATCTTGGTGAGATTGAGAGGCTCAAGGTGGCAATGGAGCAGAAAGCTCTGGATGCCTCTGAAAGGGAGGCGCAACTCAAAGACGAATCAAACCGATTAAAATCAATGTATGAAGAATCTATGAAAAAGGTTGAGGGCTGTGAAGAAAAGTTGGCTGCAGAAAAGGCTTCTGTTGCCAAGTATAAGAGAATGGTGGGTGAGATTAGCAGGCTTGTTGATTGGGCTCAAGCATCAGCACCTGGCTCTGCAGCCGCGGCAGCGGCACTTGCAGCGGCGAGCTGTTCTACGGATGCTTCGCATCAAGGAAGGCCCTCTCCGGCTGCACAAGCCGCGCTTCGTGTCGCACGAATGAATTTGGCTACTAGAACTTCTGTGAGCAGTGGCCTCTCAGTTCCAGAGTGATCTATTGTACCAGTCAAATATTACCCGGACAATGATATGTATGTTCAAATAAACAAGAATACTCAATATTATGTAACGTATTAAGCAATTCTTTTGAAGAATGAAATTCGTTGAGCAATCACAGCAGCACATGACAGCAGAAGATGTTGCCGTGGTCCTGAAGCAATCCGTGCCCTCATCCTTTCGCAACTCTGCATCCCACGCGAGCGGAGCAACATACTGGGAGAAGCATTAGTAGAGCGTTGCACGATGCTATGCTGGACAAATGGGACCCTATCGATACCACCCATGGGCGCTGCTGGTGTGGACGTGCTGAAAGCCCTTTTGGGTGGGAGCCGCATGGGTCCCCCTGGCTGCATGTAGGGATGCAACGGAACAACATGCCGACCGATTGTCTTTCCGATTTCTGAAATGTGCTCTTCATCTGCTACTTTTGGGTATGCCTTTGCAAACCGCAAACAGTCTTTCATCCATTTTTGATTGTGTTGGTCATTAAGTGAGCTAGCCTCATCTGTTTTCTTGTACACAATTTCCCTGCCAAATTTCGTCAACTGCCTCTCCCAATACGGGTACTTGCTTACAGGAACGGCCAACATAGCCTCCTCCAGTTCTTCTGTTGGGAAAGGCTTGTATGGGTGGGATTCCATGACATGCTTATGATGAGATCTTGACAAATCACGCAAAAGGTCCCTCAAAGGCTCTCCTGCTGCCTCCCACTTCTCCAATGCTGCCGCCAAATCACTATCAGCCTCAATAGCACTCTCCGAATCAAGTCCAACAGAACTCAGCTTATGTTGCAAATCCCCAAGTTCCTTTCTGACTTCTTCAAGCTCTGCATTTGCTTCCCGTATACTCCGAGCTAACCTCTGACATTCCTTACACACCGCATAAATTTCAGCCACAGGGGAATCAGCGTCCATAAGGTGTCGAAGGGCTGAAGCAGCCTGATTTCTGCTGCGTGCTGGAAGAAGTGCTAACGCACATGCTGCCGGGAGAAGAGGCTGCAATGCTGCTTGTTCATGAAAACTGAGTCCCTTTGTGCCAGACACGAAAACGCCACCTTCGTTTTCGTCCTTGTCATCATTGCTAGCCGTCGATTTACTCTCAAGGTAGTGTACAAGATTGGTCACTGTCGGTGGCGCTGCAGGATACGAGTACCTATAATCATCAATACCACCTGTAGAATACATGGTTAACGTCCACTCTATCCCCTTGATATACGCAGCAGAATCAGCAGGTTTTCGCATCAATAACTGTGGAGTAGGTTGAGCGTCCAAACTTGCCTGCATCTTCTTTCTATCCAAATGCTTCAAACCAAACGTCCAATTACCACTAATGTCACTAAAATTTTTCCTCCTATCACCCGGAATCGACGCATACTTTTGTTCCAGACTGCGCGACAATAATGCAGCAACCATCGCTTCGTTTAATTTCACCTGAACGCTTGGGAGAGGCAGCGAATCTAGCTTTCCATGCTTGTTCAACACAGGTCCTTGTGCATCTCCAACAGGAACCAGGCGGGTCAAGTTTTGCCCCATCCATTCTGGCTGACGTCTCATATCCAAGTATAAATTCCAAATCCCAGGACGTGAATTATCTTTCAACGTGAGTCCCTGACATCCAGGCAAATAATCATTCCCACTCGAGAGAATAGCAAGAAGTGTCAAATCCCGAGCCAAACCAGACACATCATCCCTCCCAGGATCTTCGGGCAACAATGACTTTTTCCAAATCTCCGCAAGCGTATTCGATTTGAATATTTTTGGCTTTTTATGCCGTGGAGCCTTCTTACCCTTGCTCGGCTTTTTCTTTGGCAAATCATCAACCACAAACACCTGAGGCTTGAATGCAATCATGGTCATCAGCAACAAATCAGAATCTGCCCCAACAACCGCATGCGACATATCCACATCATCACTTTGAATCAAACGACTCACAATTTTCAATTCGCCTTCCCCTTTCACAGTCGAATCAGAAAACTCATACTCCAAATGCTCATACTTGGGATCACCCAACCTCTTGATAATATAACACATCAAAGAATTGTGCACTTCAAGCATAAACAATGTCCCAGTCGTCAGGAATAAAGACGATACTCTATTTGGAGATTCCTTTCTCCTCCCTCTATGCTGATGACTCAACCTAATTGGCCCAGCATTATCAGCATCATCTTCATACGTCTTATCAGCCTCCTTCTTTCTCCTTCTTCTCTGTTCCAGCAACTTTGCAAGCGGAGCTGGACCATCCATAGCAATCACAACTCTCTTTTGAGGCTGCAGTGAATCAATGAGCTCATCCAAACGCTTATGAAGCAGCATATGAAAAGCATTCCGAGAGTATGCTTTTCGTGTCACAGTATGCAGCGTGGAAGCCAGGTCGATATACCTGCAATACAGATGCAAATAACTCACGAGATCCATCCAAATCATAACAGATGCTATCGAAGTGAAGATAGTACACATACACGGCATCATGGCGACGAGAGGATTTTGGGTCTTCAAATGCCTCTGGATACCTCTGCCTCAGCCACGTCGAAAAGCCTGGTATTCCCATAACTTCCCTACTCTATATAGCATGGGTAAATTTGAATAAAACAGTTGTGCATGCCATGCACCGATCTGGCTGTATTTCTGATCGCATGAGATTCTCCGTAGTTGAATATTTAAAAACTTGGCCCAACATCTCTTCATCTAGTTTCCTCGTTATCACCCATGGCCACTGGAAAATAAAAAACATTTAGAAAAGCACATAATAGTAGTACAGTCATGTTTTCAGAGATACGGAATCAGCCCAAAAGGCAGATGGTCCAGCAGGCCATCAGTTTGGCCATGATCATAACGTCAGCTCTCATGATTTGGAAGGGATTGATTGTTATTACAAAGAGCGAATCTCCGATTGTTGTAGTGCTGAGTGGGAGTATGGAGCCTGGATTTGCTCGGGGTGATATTTTGTTTCTGAACCAACCTAGAGGAGCAGTGCACACTGGGGATATTGTTGTGTATAATACAGATCACAGGGATATTCCCATTGTTCATAGGATTATCAAGGTGCATCATCATTCGTTAGATAATACAACTGATGCGGATATTCTGACAAAGGGGGATAATAATTATGGAGATGATGTGTCTCTGTACCCCAGGGGTATGTCATGGTTGAACAAGACCCATGTGATGGGCAGAGTAGTTGGTTTCCTGCCCTATGTGGGGCGGGCGACAATCATCATGAATGATTATCCTATTGTCAAGTATGCATTGATTGCTATTTTAGGAGTTGTTGTGATGACTAGTAAAGAGTAATATGGTGTCAAGTACTTTTCAATACAATGCTTCTAATGGGGACACCAGAGATGCGTCTGTGTGACCTGGCCTGTCCTCCAGTGGAAGGATACCGGCATCGTCTGCGGCCTTGTTTGCTGCTTGCAGCATGTTTTTGCTCTCGACAGTTGGAATGTGAGCTCCTTCCTTTCGTCCAATGTGGTCTCCTACCTTGACAAGTGTCTCAAGAGACTTGCTGCTGTTTGCCAGCAGATCAGTGTCCCACATGACTTGCCCTGGCTGGAAGAGTGCAATGCACGTGGATCCACCAAAGGCAAAGTACCCAAGCTCATCTCCCTTGTTGATCTGTTGATCCTCTTCCACCGACCAGATAATGGACCCCACCAATGTGGCGCCAATAGCAACAAAGGCAACACGCCCAAAGGTATCCGTGTCCAGAATCATGAGTGATCTCTTGTTTATCGTGAACACATCCGCATAATTTGAGTTGATTGCTATCGGGTTCACCGTAAGTAAATGACCTGGGATGTTGCTGATGGATACGATACGCCCAGAGACGGGGCTATGGAAACGATGGTAATCCTGTGGCGCAAGGCGGAATATGGCCATGGATCCATCCAAAAACAAACCTGCTACATCTTTGTCTCCTACCAATCCAGCCACGCTGAAGTTTCTGCCTTTAATCCAAAATCGAGTCGCTGCATCTATGGAATCAAAAACATGAAGGCGACAGTCGGCGGCAGACGTGACAATGTCCTCTCCTGGGAAGATTGGACGGGATCCCGGTTTTAATCGTCTGTAGAAAAACTCATTAAACGTCCTGTACTCGTGCATTGGTTTTTCCGCAGATGACACATCTAACTGTCCCTGAAACGAGTTGACGAACTTTTCAATCTCCTTTTTGGAATCCTCCGAGTCTCGATACGCACCCTCAGATAGGGACAGAGAGGTTAATTTCTTTAGAAAATTTGGATTTTCCAGAAACGATCTCCCCACTTTGGATTGATACAACGTTCGCATGGCCATCAAGATCACAGGACTCACAATTTCCTCTATAATCATCTTTTTAGATCGATCAAACACCAAAATATGCTGCGCCAGGGCACCGGACCTCAACCCTCCCAATCGTTTGCTTGCACCCCTGGCTCCTCGAACAGTGCGAACAGGATGCGATGCCCATTCCGATAGCTTCATGACCCAAGCCCTCGACGCTTCCAAATCAGTTACATATCCAGCCTTCATGCTTTCCATTGAAAAGCCTTCTGAGAGCGCGAGCCACACATACAAGACATTCGATGCCCCCATGCTTGGATCAGAAGACAACTGTGCTCCATCAATAGGACAAGATTTCACGTATCTTGAGAGAGAACTCCCGTCTCCTTGATACGCCATACTCTTTGCTATGCTCTTCATATCCACTGAAGGATTTTCAGGATCACCAGATATGGATCGAGCCCTTTCAAAAACAATCTGTAAACTATCTTCATCCACCTCTGAGGATTGCTCAAATGTCTGCATCACAGTTCTGAATTCCTCATAATCCAATCTATTATTCTCATTCCAGTCTCCCAGAAGAAGCAACCGCTCCCACACTTGTTCTTCCAGATGCTGAATAGTCGCACTCTTCGCCTGCAACACCACCTCTCCCACCTGCTCCTGCCCGGATGGCGACAGGATATCCAACGTGTTTTCAAACAATGCCGACTCCTGATCCGTCTCTGACAGAGCACTATTACACAATTCCACCAAAGGCCGCACATCAGTCTCAGCATATCCAAGTAATCTATTATGAAATGCCCCTTCCATGCGACCTCTCTGAAAAACAGCAATCCGAACCACACGTGCACCTCCCTTGGTCAACACAAACATGGCTCCAGTATCAAACTCTACATCTATGTATTCACCATCACCCTTGCCTCTATTCCCAGCATCCTTATTCTTACTCACAACTGTTTGCTTCCCAATAGACATGGTACAGAATACTTTATTCTTGGATTTGCGCAACAGGGCTTGAGACCCTATGAGGACATTGGCAATTGTCAAATGGATCACCTGACACTCACAAGAAAGAGTACCTTGCGCTCCATCAATATCAACAAGAAACCGAGATGGAATTTTAGCAACCAATCGCCCACCACCCTTCTTCTTTGGAGCACCAGAATCATTCTGGGTGGGTCTCGTCACCCTATCCTTCAACCACCCATACCAACCACCACCTCGGTTTGCCCCCATTCGCACCGCTATTCTATGTGGTTTTCGATGCTCTATGTGTTGAGACTGGACAACCCGTGATATATGCATGGCATTGTGAATGTATTTTTTTACTTTTAATTAAGGGTCAGTCCGGAGTCTCGTGCGTTTGTCTACAAATGCACGTAGATCTGGGTGCCCCAGGTCATTCAATAATTTCAATCAGTATACCAAAATAACCGTCGATACACTACTCCACAATGCATGCGAATGCTCGGCACGTGGTGGTAGGGTCCCCCACGACGGCATGCAACAAAGGTGCACCTCGACCATACCCACGGGCATTAAGAATACAACAGCAACAATTACATATGACAACAAATAGGCTGAGTAGTCGTGGGGTCGCATTATGCCGGGCGACAGGCGATGCTGCTCAACGGGAGCAGGAGTTTAGTAAGAGCGATGATGAGGATCTAGCGAGCAGTAGTATCAATAGTAGTAGTGGAGAAGAAGATAAATATCCTTCTCAGGACGGAGGGTATACCCCGTTTGAGTTTATCGAGTTTACTGACATTGCCATGAAGCATGAGGTGACTGTTCATGTGGATAGGCCGATATCTGACTGCTATAAAGTCTGGGACTCGAGATTGAACTGGATGCAGTGGTTTGATATGATTGATGAGGTTGGGTTTCATGAGGAGGAGCCTTCCTACATGTCCATGTACATGTGGTACCGGTGGGCAACAACACCGTTTTTAGAATTGTATGTGACATTGGATCGAACCGAGGAGGAGGAGAACAAATATATAGTCGAGGAGCCGGTGGAAGGATTTCCTCTTGTCGCTGCAGTCTTGTTTCATTCAGAGGATGACGATGCAGGGACTGCTGTGACACTTCGTATCAGCTATTTGTTGCCAAAAGTCTTGTACGAGTTTGCAGGGCAAATGGCTGTGTATGCAGACGTGAATAAAAAGCTTCAGAAGTGTATGGATAAGATGAAGAGTGTGGTTGAAGCTGTCGATATGGGTGCACTGGAAGAAATGTTGAAGGAAAATGAGCAAGTATTGGAAGCTAATTTCAAAGAGCAACGCAAGATGAAGAAGCAGCAAAAGCATGACGCAGCCCCAAGTGTCTCGGCAGATATGGGGGCTGATACCGCCGCTCAGGTTGATAAAGAATTAGATGATGCATGAATTTATGATGTCTCTTTTACAAGGAATTTGATACGTTGTGAAAATGTAAGAGTCAGAGGCAGTGCAAATGGAAGGATCAGGGCAATCACATGCATATCTGGCATGCGAGGTTCCACACCATAGTCTGGATGATGTAATACCGCGTATGCCAGACGCTCCGCTCTAAAAGAATCTTGCAATAAAACAGTACTATTTTTACCTGTATCATTATTGGCCGTGTCTGCTGCGTTCAAGGCTGTATCTATATCATGGAGAATGCCCTGTCCTATTCGAACATGCCGTGCAGTATGAAACACATGCAACGACCGAGACAGCTCCACAGCAGCCTTCTTCTGACACGCCTTTGTAATATCTTGTATGAGATGTGAACTATCCATGAATGCGTCTCCGTACAACCACGCATCCACTTCATCCACAAGACTGCTACTGTCATCCATTTCATTCAAGGCATCATCACGTGTGAGCGCGAGTGCCACTGTATCAGATAAGACGCCCACCCGAGGATACCCCAACTTCGATTCCTTCTCATCCAAAATCTCCGACACATCAACCAAGATGAGATTCCTCAACATCCCAGACACCCTCTTGGTCTCTGGATATTCAGATGCCCCTTGAAACAATGGCCACCCAATCGCATACGCCTGCTCCATATTCAAATCACACACACCCTTCTGCCCCGTACACTCCAGAAGTGGCGACACATCCCCATCATAATATATATACTTGGCCACCACATCCTTGACACCCACACGCACACCATCCACCTGCCGCCCCTCTTGCAGAGGACCAAGCACGCCAGATACAACACTGTCAGGTATACTCGATGCTCCATCAGACGCAATATGATGCACAACCAACGTCATCATCCCAGAAGATCCACACAACAATCCCTCCGACCCATCCAATCGCACTGGGAGTTTTTCATACGTGTCTTGGTATCCATGAAACAAGCCCCACGCTTGAGACACCAACCTGCTACCTCTCGTCCCATCTAACGCCCACAACCCATACCAAGCCACTACATGATGGTTATTATCGTCATCAATCATCCGATCGGTTGATTTACAATTACGCATCCAACATACCGACACACAGCACAAGCCCATAGACAACAGTCACAGCGTGAGAGGACAAGAAGGAAGAAAATTCCATTCCCTATGCATACTCACTACTACTATCAAATGCGCAAGCAACTTGTTTATTTTCCAGTCTTCCATGCCTCATAAGGAGAGAGAGTAGAAGCACATATCACGGTTGTTTTCTAATGTATCTATTTACAGCAGAGTGTATTCGCAGTACCATAATCCCACCCTTCAAATTGGTACTGTGAATGTATCGGATCCAACACGAGCGGATAGAAATAGATAGAAATCCATGCGATGGGTGATTCTGTCCCCTCATCAAATGGATACAACTCCTTCTCTCCTCATCACTTGAAAATACAATTATTACTATTATTACTCATCACATATTCATGAAGACACAGCAATATCAACAGCGAGGCCTTCTTTCCCAGGATTCAACTGCGTGTCGTTGTCGCCATGTTACTACCACACCGACATCGACACATGTGTCTTGTCTCAGGAACGAGACTGGTCGAACAATTCTGCCTATGAAAAATGATCGATTGGTCATAGCACGAGGAGAGCCAGTTTCAATGCAGTATTCAAGAGGGCAGTGTCTGGGTGAACCGGAGCTGCTGCACAAGAGCCACTTTGCGGGTGGCGCCACCGCGACACATGATCGCATTTCCGTGATTGTCGGGGCTCGGCGCAGGGTTGTTTTTAGCAATACATTCCAACCAAGTAAAAAGATGGTGCATAATGCATCCGTGGATGCAGTGTCAACCAACGACGATGCTACTGCCCAGAGAGTGGTCTTCCATGGTATGCACCATGTGGGTCTCTTGTGTGAGAATTTGGAAAAGAGCCTCGAATTTTACCAGGGCATCCTTGGATTACAGTTGAATCCTGATAGACCTGATAGTAAATTGCCATATAGAGGAGCATGGCTATGGATTGGGCCTGAAATGATTCACTTGATGGAGCTCCCAAACCCTGATCCAATGGATGGGAGGCCAGAACATGGTGGCAGGGACAGGCATTTTTGCGTCGGAGTCAAGGATATTGAGCCATTGGAGGCGCGTTTGAAAGACGCTGGTGTAGAGTATACAAAGAGCATGTCTGGAAGGGCTGCCATATTCTTCAGAGACCCTGACATGAACTGTTTAGAATGTGTGGAATTGCATGAATCCTGGCGCACCTCATAATGACGAATGTATTCATAGTACCGATCGATGAGAGGACAGGCATGGTATCAGCATACAGTTGCTATTGATGTTGATGATGGTGCCTCTCCATCACTTGTATTTTCTCTTGTTTTCCTTCTTCTTCTCATGAAGGCAATTTTCCACCAGCATGATCTTGTGTGTTTTTTATTTTCCGAATCAGTCATCCTTGTTGTTGTTATCGTTGTTATTATTATAGAGATAAGATTAAATCACATCAGATGTATGTGTGTAACATTGTATAATCTAATGATGTAGATCTGTTCCGGAATTAATTAATTCCGGATTCTGGATCCAGAATTCTGGATGCTCTGCCCATGCCTCCGGCAAGTATCATGCAATGGTGTGGACGAGAATACACCTTCTCCTCTTCTTCTATTCTAATTATTATTATTATTATTAATATTATGCACCATGAGTACTGAAAATTAGAGCATTGTGATCACATTGTCGTCTTTTTCAAAAAAAAAAAGGCAAAAAAAAGAAGAAGAAATTGACGCATGCGACAATGCCAACAAAAACAAGTAGTAGCAGTCCTTCTGACAGCGATATGGAGCATGATACGAATATAGATAAAAAACTAGAGATGAATGCATCGAAACTGCAGCGATACATTGACAAGGCGAAGAAGCGAGGGATCATTTACCTGAGTCGACTTCCCCCCAACATGGTACGAATGAGCCAATGTCATTGTTTGAATCTATACATTACAGTGATAATAATAATAATAATAATAATAGATGTATTGTTCTCTGTATGCAGAAGCCGCAGAAAATCAGGCACTTGCTGGAGCAGTATGGAGAGATTGGAAGGGTGTATTTGGCAGCTGAAGACCCCTCCGTGAGGAAGAAGAGGAAGAAAATGGGTGGTCACTCTGGTAAAAAGTTTACAGAAGGGTGGGTGGAGTTTGAAGATAAAAAGGATGCCAAGCTGGTGGCCAAGCTGTTGAATGGCGAGCCCATGGGAGGGAAGAAGCGGTCTGCGCATTACTATGACTTGTGGTGTATCAAGTATCTTCCTAAATTTAGTTGGGATCACCTGACGGAGGAGTTGAATTATCAGCGTGCGGTGAAGGATCAGAAAATGGCTGCTGAGGTTGCTGCGGCCAAGAGAGAGAGAGACTTTTATCTGTCCAGGGTGGACAAGGCCAAGGCAGTTGAGGCTATTATAGAGCGACAACAACAAGACGATGGCGATGCCACGCAATTGCTGAATACTACTACAAATACCAATGAAGGGGAGAAGAAAAAACCCAACAAAAAGGGACCGCGCAAGGTGAGGACATTTGATCAGAACAAGACGATTGGCTCTGGGGCAGAGCTCAAAGGGACACGTGGCACCGGTCTCAGATCTGATGTGCTGAAGAAATTGGCAGGAATTCAGTCATCTCATGGAACCGAATGAATTAATAGATAAAAATATTTATATAACTACCAGTGAATATGTTGTTGGCACGTCTTGTGGCGAATGGTTGTTCGACCATTCGCCCTGTCGGAAATGACAAGAAGAGCACTCGTCTTCATTCGAAAACACACAGGATGGGTGTTTTCATTCGCCATAGAATTGATAGTATCTCATCAGATAGAAGAAGGGTTGCCTGCGAGGCATCCCTGGGTCCACCGTGGGATTTAAATGCCTTTAAGAATTGGACAGCCATCGGACAGTTCGAATCGAATAGTGAGACCATACATACGATCAGTCGATTTGAACACTTGTATTATACCATTAGTGTGACATATTGGGCTATTTTATTGGCATCTATTCTGTCTGGGAACACTGTATTGACGCGTCTGGCACAGTTTAAAGTATTTGTATCTCTCATGTGTATTGCAAGTTTTGCTTTTGCGAGCTGGTTCCTTGCTCGCTGTATTAAAGACGTTCAGAACCACACGGAAAGCATTACGGTTGATAAGGATCTGTCTGGGCTGTATAGATATGGATGGAGGGCGCTGTTTTGGTTGGGTTTTGTCCTGTTTTATGCAGCACCCACAGCGTCTGCACCTGTGACTGATTTGCTTGCCATTCCTGGAGCCGTCATGTGCTTGTACGGGCTGGCATTGGTTGCCTCATCTGCTGTTATTGTTGGAACATGGTCGTTTATGGGAGACCCGAACGTTCCTCACCGTTTAATCACGGTTGGGCCGTATGCCTTGTTGCGTCATCCCCAGGCTCTGGGGAATATTCTGTTTGTGACTGGGTTTGCCGTCTCTGGGGGTGCGTTATGGAGTGTGGTTGCATTCTGTGCGTCATTTATACTCTATAGTAGATATATCATCCCACTGGAAGAGGAGATGTTGACGGAAGCGTTTCCGTCTAGCTATGTGCATTATAAAGAACGGGTGCCTGCGTTTTCTGGGGCGCTCATGTTGCTCTTGGTCATACAAGCGGCCTTGTTTTGGAGATTTGGCCTGGTGCCGTGATACCCCCATGCTGATCACTTTAATTAATTGTTGACCTTATTTAAGAAATTGAAATACTGCCATGTATACGCGGTAGTTCTAACGAATAATAATAATCGATGGGATGCGTCGTCGCGCTGTGCTCGCAGCAGCGGGACGTACAGGAGGAGACACATGGTCTCTGGCATCATTGATGCGGTATCGCCGCTATCACCCTGGGATATTTCGTAATGATTCTGATGAGATGATTTTGGCAAAGTATACGCGCGTGTTGGAAGAGTCTGTGGCGCATAGGAGCGATGGTGACAATGCTGGAAGGGGAGACGAGGTGGTGGTGTCTTGTTCGTTGATTGGGGAGATTGCGGAGAAGGCCGTGCGGATGCATGCAGTGAAGCCGAATTCCATGTATGTTCAGGATGCTGTGGATTCCATGTGTGCGTATTATCTTGGTTGTGATGGGGATGGGCGTCGGGGTATGTTTGATTCCTTGGCGGCAGCGTCTGTGAGGGAGAAGAAGGAGAGGAGGGATGCGGGTGCGCTGGATAAGGCCATGGCGTCGTATCATGACGCTATAGGTATATTATCCTCATCATCAGTAGTATTAGAAGAAGAGAGTGAGGGTGAGGATACCAATACAGGTGTATGTACCTTGGGTGATGTGAGGGTGCTGCAGGCTCTGGAGGATGTGTCAGTTGCCTGTGTTCCCTTGTATGAAGAGCTGTTTGATATCTTTTCCAAATTTAGAGGGTTGGAGTTTCTCATCACGTTGAGGGCAGATTTGAACAACATTATTGCAAATATATCTCGTGCGGAAGAAAAGAAACAGCATGTGTTTGGGATTATGAATGAGAATTTGAAAAGGAATATTTCAAAATGGTTTGTTGATGGAAAACTGTTGCAGTTGGAAAGGCTGACGTGGGAACATGCATCGGCTGCTGTGCTTGAACGATTAGTTGTGCATGAAAAAGTTCATCGGATGCGGTCGTGGATGTCTTTGAAGCAGAGGTTTGTTGGGAATAATAAACGGGTATATGTTTGGAATCATCCAGCTCTTCCAGGAGTGCCATTGCTTGCTGTGTACATCAGTTTGGAGAAGAGTATTCCCACCGAGCTGCCACAGATTTTTAGAAAGGCGTCTTCTCCATCGAGAAAAAGTCCAAATGTTGCGGTATTTTATTCGATCAATAATATGGAGGATGGATTGAAGGGGATAGATTTGGGGCATAGTCTGATTACAGAGGCCATGCGGAGATTGCAGGAGGAACTGCCGAATCAGTTGGATACGTTTTGTACGTTGTCTCCGATTCCTTTGTTTTCATCGTGGGTGTACCAGAATATTGAGGAGCTCGCTGATGGGATTGATGATGAGACATGGAATGGTATGATCCATTCTCTGGATGATGGCTCCAGTCGAGCAGAGGTGCTCTCAGAAATGTTGCAGTCGCTTCAGGCGCGTCATGATGAAGATTTGTATGATCGTATGAAAGATAGTATGTTGCGGTGGTGCGCACAGTATCTGACGAACACGTCGTCAATGGATCCTGTGACTCGTTTCCATGTTGAAAATGGTGCATCTATTTATCAGATTCACTATGGGGCGGATTTGAGCGCGAATGGGAGAGAAAGGAGTTTCGGTCTCATGGTGACGTACATGTATCAGGGTGCTGAGAGTGTGCCAAATTCATACAGGAGAGATGGGGTTATCCCAATGCACGAGAATGTGAAACAGTTGATTACATGATGATGATGTACTATTCCAGGTATTCCTGTTTTTCAATGCTGTCATTCTCATTTCGGTTCTCTTCTTCCTCCTTCTTGTCATTTTCATGTCCAAATATATTGTGAATCATGTCGTATTTGGAAAAATCAACGTTGAGTGGTGTCTTCAAGTATGTCACCACTGAGTCCAGTGCGTCAACAACTTCCCCTGTTTTTATAGGTGGAGGCCTCGCATCCACAAGGGCCTTCCATGGATCATCGTTATCTCCCGTATCCCTGGGTTTTGCTTGTAATAATGCGTGTACAATCGAATATTCTGACGATCCTGTTGGTCGAGCATTCAACAGAGCCTGGAAAACTGAATACTCTGAGCTTCCCTTTTGCGGGATGATTGTCATGTCAAACCCTGTTGACAAAGGATCGTACTTTTTCATAAATTCTGAAATCTTTGGACCATCAAACAATGATGCGTTTTTAATACAAGAGATGATCGGATCTGATCGCCAGTCACTCTGTGGCCTTTGTATCTGCTCCAGTCTTGCAGATGGGTCGTACTTGTCCAATCTCTTGGGTACTTGGAATCCATGAAAAGATAAGAGAGCACTCGTCAAGGCATGGAACGGATCTCTATCTGATTTTACTTGTGTACTTTTGTTTGAGTTGGAAACAAAGTCATGCAGATCCGTGAAAGGACTGTACTTTGTAGAAAATATGCTCCCAGTTTTCTTCTTCTCCAATGATTTCATCATCGGGGCAAGAGGAGCGAGAAGCACATCGCTACCATGCAGCCGTGTTGATTGTTTCTCGTGACTTTTTTTTGCTACACGCTTTTGCGATCCTACAGACAAGGTCTTTCCTCTGGGCTCTCCTTTTGCATTCCTGTATGAGCAACCTAGCACTCTGCCATGCTCCAACTCAACCTTTGGTATCATGGCTGACACATCGTCTGCCATCACTGACAGTAAAGCAATAGCCAGTAAACCAGGGTTGGTAGATGTCGATGAAGAATGTGAGGCAACTGGAGGCTCTGTAGCATCTGTGACAGGAGGCGGACTGGCCTCAACCAGAGTAATTGTCTCTGTCCTTTCCACTACAATTGGGGACGGTCGCTCCTCGTCCTCCTCAATCAAAGCAACTTCATCATTACTTATCTTACTGGTATCAGGCTCCTGTGCAGCATTTCTTCTAAAGTTTTCCTCGGCTCTCTTTGCCCTTGCAATCCTACGCATAGCCTCCCTCCTCATTGCCTCCTTCTCTTCCTCAGCCAAACTTGTATTCTCTCGAATCGGTTCGAAATCTCTCAATTCTCTCTCTATACCATACTCATATGATGATTTTCTCGAATCCATATACTTCACGTACCCAAGAGCACAAGCAAGTGCAACAATGACTGCAACAACTGCTTCACGACCTCCATCATCGCCCTGGCGAGGAATTTCTGCATCGATTGTTCTGATTCCAGAATCGCTAGTATAATACTCCAGCACAGCAGCCATACTTTCCTGACTTGGAACAGCCTTCTCTCTTTTCAGAAAAGAAAAGACCCCATTCTTCTTCTCCCCAGAGAACAAAGAAACAGCAGTCCCAGTGTCCCCCCGAACTGTCTGGCGTGCCACAGCACCAGATGACCATGCTGTCCATAACACTGGAACTAATGCCACCACTCGCGAAACAGTCTTGGCCAGATCACCAGAGCCCTGCCGTGCAACAACAACCACCTGCCTTCTTCCAGTCCCAACACCGACACGCTGATGTTTTCTCACTCCTAGGCGATCCCCTCGAGACCGCCAAGATGGGCATCTAATCATTCCTTCTCTTCCTTTATTATTCCGTCTTCTTTCACACAGTCGACTGAGAAAAAATTCAGAGACTTCAGTCACACACTGGCTCTCTTCCTTTGTCACAGCGAAATTCTTCACACATTGGACATTATAAGGCACTTTAGAATTATTAATGATTGATTTGAATCCGATTCGCGCCGATCCTCGAGACAAGCACAAGATTGGTCTAGGATTTTCTCACCTTCCGTAAATAGAACGGCACTCAAGTTTGTCCTTACACACACCTGTGTACCCTGCAGTGTATCCATACACACCCATAAGATACATTGTATATTATTGTGAGATTGGATTACAAGATATACATCACATCTAATTCATATTACTACTAATAAAGCTTAACGCCCGACCAACTCCTTGGCTAAGGCTTTCTCCTTCTTCTTTGTAGCAGCCTGGGACTTTGGTCCCATGATACCTCCTCCCCATGAGACACGTGGAGCATCAAGGTACATGCTCTTACTGGTGTCAGCAATCTTGGCAAGTTCTCTCTCATCCTCCGACTTGACGCTGGTCAAAGCAAGGCAGGTTGCATTCTTCTGGTGAACAACAGTTCCCAATCTAGCCTTACCCTTAACAATGACATATGGCACTCCCATCTTCTTGCAGAGAGCTGGAAGCCAAATAACCATCTCAATTGGATCAACATCGTGCGCGATAACTACGAGCTGAGCCTTTCCTTGCTCAACCAAAGTGGTGACGTGGTTGATTCCGAACTTGACCACAACTGGCTTCTTCTTCTCAACCTCATTTCCTGCAGCTCTAGCCTCGGCCTCCTTCAAAAGCCTCTCCTTCTTGGCAGCCTTATCTTCTGGGCGGTACTTCATCAAGAGCTTGAACACAGTCTCAGCTGAAGACTTGTCCAAAGTCTTTGTGAATCTGTTCAGAGCTGGTGGCACCTTGAGGCGCATTTTCAGCACTCTTCTCTGCCTCTGAATACGAACATACTTTGGCCAGCGAACGAATCTGTGCATATCTCTCTTTGGTGGAAGATCTCCTCCAATTCCGAAAGACTTTGTGCGCTTCTCATAGAGAGGATTCGTTGGCTTGGCAGCAGCAGCTGGCTTCCTCACTGCGGCTGGAACGGCCGCGACCTTCTTCTTTGGTGCCTGCGTACAATATTAATTTCATATCAGTTTGGAATCAATCATCTGGGTTTCTATCGATGTGGCATGACTTCATCCACGCCCACCGCCGCAATGGCCGACTCGCCATTCATCGTCGCTCAGACACCATCCGAGGGATATAATGCAATTTTTCATGAAGTATCAGTATATATTTATATAAAACATGCCAATGAATCCATACAGAGCCCCTCTTGCAAAATGAAACAAAGGCTTCTCTGCTGAGGTCTTGGAGGCGGCAATGCCCGCTCTTGTATAGTGGGATTCTTCTATTTCTCAACGTACCATTGTATTATTCGTATACTATATCACAGATGTGAATAATTTAATGATATGGCGGGCTGAATCGGCGTTACTTTGACATGGACCAATGCCTGCGCGCTTTCGTGTTGCAGGCAGCCTTTTGAGCAGGTCCAAAGAAATTCGGGTTGATTTTAAAAGTATTTATATAAGGACTTTTGAACTCTGTCTTCACCAATACATGCAGGATGCATTGTGCACCTGGAAAAGATTCGCATTAAAATCCTACAGAGCATTAAAGGGTACCAAATGCTGCATGTGCATGGGGTCGGGCTGCAGGGGACGAGGACAAATGGCATCTTGACCGATCTGTACGAACCACCTTTTCTTTCCTTCAAATCGCCCTGAAATCCCTTATGAATGCCTGATGTCACCATAAGACACAGTGAAAGTACACAAGTATCGTAATAGCGTCCGAAGTCAAGGACTAGATGCGCTGACTGGGTTTGAACCTTCAATACCGGCATGATAAAAATGATGATGAGTGATTCTGCGTCATCAACACCGAGTAAAGGGATTTATCATCGATTGTACCATCGTCGACACGGTTTTATATCGCTTGACAACAAGTATTGCATAGGCTTGCTTGTGTTTCTGGTGGTTACAGTCTTGTTTTTTCTAGAAAATGCAGCATTGACAGGGAAGGGTGATGGACATGGAGTTGCTCTTGTTGGGAATAGAAAGGCCATGGTGGAGAAGACTGATCTCAGTAAGAAGAGAGCGCAACCTTCTTTTGAGCATCCTATGCCGCATGTCAAGTCCCTAGTTCTGGTGGCTTGTCACTCTGTGTTCACTGGTGTTGACTGGAGAAATGCAGAGGATAAGAACAATTGGGCATTGCTAGAGTATCAGAGGAGAACTCCTGGGCAAGTAGAAAGTTTTCTAGAGCATATTAAATTAGGTGTAGATGAAGCTGCGCGTGATGAGAATAGCATGCTGGTGTTCTCTGGAGGGCAAACGAGAAAACAGGCTGGACCACGATCAGAGGCAAATGGGTATTGGACTGTTGCAGAGGCGAATGGCTGGTTTGGTCACGGTGACAGCGTTCGATCAAGGGCGTTTACTGAAGAGCATTCGAGAGACTCGCTGGAAAATGTATTGTTTAGTTTGTGTCGATTCTACGAGTTGACAGGGTCATACCCTGAGAAAATTGTTGTTGTTAGCTATGAATTCAAGGAGGAAAGGTTCTTGCAGACCCATAGAAAAGCTATCAAGTGGCCAGAAAATAGAATAGAATTCATTGGAACACCTGCTTTGGATCCAAAGGCGTATGAAGGGGAGGAGAAGACAAAAAGGTCGTTTGAAAAGGATCCCTATGGATGTCAAGGTGAGCTCTCTGCGAAGCGGGTGAAGAGGGACCCGTTTGCTCAGGGAGGGTACAGTGCTGACAGGTGCCCTGATATGGAGGGTCTCTTAGATTATTGTGGAACACGTATATATCCCAAAAGGCTTCCTTGGACTTGAGGAGGAAGTTTTGCTTACATGCATTGGATGTGCATGTGAGCAACATGTCAGCCACTCTTGGTAAGCCTCACTTGTACGTATACGATGAAAGTTTTCATCTGTTTGCGTCAGCATTTTCCCGATGTTGTCCGCGAGAAGGAATACCAGGATACCTCTTCTTATTCTTTCTGAAGATGAATGCACTCTCCTCCATCTTCCATGCCTCGTGACGTTTTTGGCGATATTCTAAACGCTTCTTGAGGAAATAAGCATAATAATGCCTCGAATACTTCCTGTGAGCATTGAATTTCTAAAAAGTGTTGAGCCTGGGTACAACTGCAATCACCACCAATACTGTTGCATATAGCAGCCAAGTACCTATCAATATGAGCAGGGAAATGCCAGAGGAAATGGATGAGTAGCCAAAAAATTTCAGTACCATTGTCTGTGTCATTGGGCATTCTTCTGGTGGATCTCGTGGGGGGCATTCTACAGATTCCTTATAGAAGTTTGACCATGCCCAGATATTTATGAGGTTGTACATCGGGGTCACATAGAATGACCAATATCTCCATATGACAAAAGCGGCCTGAAATGGAATTATTCTCCCAGAAAATAAAGCATTCCAAATTCCCCAAAAGGTCCCAGGGAAACGACCATTTTGAGGACCAAATGCCAATCTTCCAATGAAGCTCACTGTACTATGGCAGTCTGTATCAAATAAACAATTTGTGATAATGGATAGTAGTCTGACGCATAATTGAAAATGACAATCTAGATATATAAGTCGTACCAACTAATAGTTTCATGCTTGTTAAAGATGCTAGGAATCCATATGCTGTCAATTGAACGTTCCAATCAACCACAAAGTAATAGATTGTTGTGTAAGCCACTGCTGGAATAAGGTTAGCCATAAGATATAACAGCCAATGGTTTAGTGCAAGTGCGGGCAAGTAACTTCCAACAGAAGAACCACGTTTGGAAATGCGAAAATAGGATTCGGAGGACATAAATACTTTGTTGATCGTCAAAGAGGCTGCAAATATCAATCTGTGAACTTAGACAAGATTTCAAGTGCAATTTAATGTCTCAAACACGCACACAAATCACCAAACATCAGGCTCACTATTAGCAAAGAGGACCCATGCTGCCAGAGATCACTCACTGAGCTCTTGCCCAATCTGAAGTACAACAAGCAGATCACAGCTGTACCAATCAACTGTGCAATGGCTGCTGGGACAAGGGCCTTTACTCCAAGCCCATGTATTGTTTGCCAAGTAAAAATTTGCTGAATTCCAGCCCATGTCCTACAGTTTTTCCTCACTCTAGACACTATTCGCTTGATCTCCTCGAAGATCTTTCTGCCGCTGGAGTCTTTCGCCATGCCGAATATGACCCCTGTCCCTGTGCCCTGCTCGATGGTCAAGGAGTCCACCTCCCTGCGCACCTGCTCGCTCGACGGGAATATGGCCGTAACAGGAGATCGATGTTCGCAAAGAGCCACCAGAGCATCTCCCATCGAGTCTCCTGCCAGAAGAGGAGGAAGGGTCACCTCATCCTCCTGCAGCATCCACTCCATCTCCTCCACCAGCCTTCCGAGGACAAGAGCTTGGACACTAGGGCCGGTGGCATCGCCACTCGCAGACGCCGACAAGCTGCGCAACACTTTCACAAGATCTTCCAGACTTACGGGCGCCGAGGGGGTATTTATTCCTGATGCCCTGACCCCCAAGGCACCCCGTATGCAAGACACAACATCGTGCAGACTCAGGCCCCTGGCACCTCGGGTCTCACCTGCATCGTGCATCTCCTGGGACTTGCCTGGCTCCACAACAGTATCGCGGTCTCCAGAAGGGCGTACAATGCCATCCAGACTCTCATCTAGCCTCCAGAATGCAGACACAAGCAACTCACAAGCATCACGCCCAAGCCACCCACCATCCCTGCCATGTACGCATGCATCCATCATTGAAAGACCATCAGACGAGAGACTCTGTAATTGACTCTTGACGAGCTGATACTTTCCAAGCACTACCACCCGGCCACCAAAACCGAGCATGAGTATCGAGTCTACCAAGTCCAGAATGGTGTTTCGAGGTTGGTGCACAGTCATCACCGTGGTCACGCCCTTCCTGGTGAGGGCGTGCAGCGCCTGCGTAAGGCTCAATGCTGCCTCCGAGTCGAGTCCACTGGTGCCCTCGTCGACCATGAGAATGCTGGGATCCTCGAGGAGCTCGCGGGCCAGCCTCCACCGTTTCTGCTCCCCACCACTCAGGAACGCCATCTTACGATGCAGCACGCGATGGAGGCCCATGGCATCCACCACCTCACGAACTTTGACCAAGGCTTTCTGCATCGCGGTCTCTCTGGAGAAAGCCTCGTCTCCGGGCAGGGGTTGAGAGAGGCCTTCCACCAGGAGGGCATGTGCCACTAGGCTCTCTTCCACCGTCAGCTCGGGATGTGCCTTTGCAAGGGACTCCACGTGCTGCTCCACATACCCTAAAGACTCGCCACATGTGGCCAGAGGCGTGGCCGTGCCTCCACGGCGTACCAGCAGCAGGTCCCCAAACTGCTGGGCATTCTTGACTGGCTTCCCTGACATCAGTTTGAGCAATGTAGACTTCCCAGCTCCACTAGCGCCCATGATTGCGACGAGCTCTCCTGAAGAGAAGTAAAACGACATATGACGAAGAAGTGTCCGTTGACGGCCTTCCAGAACCAAGTCCCTGGCAGCAATGCCCAGGCAACCAGACCTGCCAGAAAGACATCTTAGGGAGTGCTTCGGAATCGACTGCAGTGCATTCTGTTTCTCATGGACAATTGCTGAACATTCTCGCATCACAGAGAATCCAAAGAGGATGAGCAGAAGGTACGAGAGCGCAGGCAGGAAGGCCACCAGAAAGGCCACAACCAGGATGGGCACACTTTGAAACAAGGCAGTGTTCACGTCTGGCACGGGCGATACGGGGCTATACTCCCCCAGAAGTCGACCAGTGCCGCATGAGTCTTGTAAACACGCCATAGAGTCACTGGAGATCATTGGGCATGCCGATAGAGGATCAATCTGCGCAGCAGCAGCCCACCTCAGGCGACACATGGACGTGTTCCCAAGGAATGTAGGTTTCCCATCAATGTCGCAACGATTGGGAATCGAATCCATGAAATTCAAACACTCTAACACGCTACCAAAAGGAAAAAGAGTCCCAGGACAGGCAGCATTGGCCATTGAACAGATGGCCACCACATCTGCACCATTCAAACTGGAACGGAACACAAAGTCAAAGGCATCTGCAAGGCCATCCTCCTCGATCAACAGTACCGTATCAGATGCATTTTCGAATACGTATCGCATAGAAATAGTAAAGTTCAAAGAATCACCTCCATCGGGTGCCGACCAAGTTTCCTGGACGTATGTCTGCACCTCGTCCCCTTGGTAGGTTGCGTTTAGAATCACTGCATCTCCCCTCTCTAGGACACCCCCATTCACGTCAGCATTGAAAAGCACCAAGGTTTTGAAGATATCCTCAACACCCACCACAGGCGTCCAGACATAGTCCTCTGAAATAAAGACGGCAGATGGGGATAGGATTTCATACAGCCCATCTCGCTGGGCCGTGATGTTGCTATACTGGCCGATAGCACCTCCAAGTTGAACGAAACTCTCAGCAGCCTGAACGAACCCAACAAATTCAGGAGCCGCAACGACTTCTCATTTGAGATATTATAAACAACGAAGACGTACCAAAAGCCGTTGGTGCTGTAGAACCGCAGAATCAGCACTGGCCAGGCCCACGAGGACCAGGAGGAATAGAAAGCAACCGGTACATGCCCAAACAGGCGCAAACATTGATATTGCAAACCTGCTCGATGATATTAATTAAATTGATATGCTCGGAAAACTGGAGGCGATCATGCAATTAATGGCAAACCCTAAAATATGCTCATGAGCATGCATGCCCACATATGTGGGTTAATAACCCAGGGTTATATAATCACGCTATAGTTCTCTAGGGTTTGCCATTAATTGCATGATCGCCTCCAGTTTTCCGAGCATATCAATTTAATTAATATCATCGAGCAGGTTTGCAATATCAATGTTTGCGCCTGTTTGGGCATGTACCGGTTGCTTTCTATTCCTCCTGGTCCTCGTGGGCCTGGCCAGTGCTGATTCTGCGGTTCTACAGCACCAACGGCTTTTGGTACGTCTTCGTTGTTTATAATATCTCAAATGAGAAGTCGTTGCGGCTCCTGAATTTGTTGGGTTCGTTCAGGCTGCTGAGAGTTTCGTTCAACTTGGAGGTGCTATCGGCCAGTATAGCAACATCACGGCCCAGCGAGATGGGCTGTATGAAATCCTATCCCCATCTGCCGTCTTTATTTCAGAGGACTATGTCTGGACGCCTGTGGTGGGTGTTGAGGATATCTTCAAAACCTTGGTGCTTTTCAATGCTGACGTGAATGGGGGTGTCCTAGAGAGGGGAGATGCAGTGATTCTAAACGCAACCTACCAAGGGGACGAGGTGCAGACATACGTCCAGGAAACTTGGTCGGCACCCGATGGAGGTGATTCTTTGAACTTTACTATTTCTATGCGATACGTATTCGAAAATGCATCTGATACGGTACTGTTGATCGAGGAGGATGGCCTTGCAGATGCCTTTGACTTTGTGTTCCGTTCCAGTTTGAATGGTGCAGATGTGGTGGCCATCTGTTCAATGGCCAATGCTGCCTGTCCTGGGACTCTTTTTCCTTTTGGTAGCGTGTTAGAGTGTTTGAATTTCATGGATTCGATTCCCAATCGTTGCGACATTGATGGGAAACCTACATTCCTTGGGAACACGTCCATGTGTCGCCTGAGGTGGGCTGCTGCTGCGCAGATTGATCCTCTATCGGCATGCCCAATGATCTCCAGTGACTCTATGGCGTGTTTACAAGACTCATGCGGCACTGGTCGACTTCTGGGGGAGTATAGCCCCGTATCGCCCGTGCCAGACGTGAACACTGCCTTGTTTCAAAGTGTGCCCATCCTGGTTGTGGCCTTTCTGGTGGCCTTCCTGCCTGCGCTCTCGTACCTTCTGCTCATCCTCTTTGGATTCTCTGTGATGCGAGAATGTTCAGCAATTGTCCATGAGAAACAGAATGCACTGCAGTCGATTCCGAAGCACTCCCTAAGATGTCTTTCTGGCAGGTCTGGTTGCCTGGGCATTGCTGCCAGGGACTTGGTTCTGGAAGGCCGTCAACGGACACTTCTTCGTCATATGTCGTTTTACTTCTCTTCAGGAGAGCTCGTCGCAATCATGGGCGCTAGTGGAGCTGGGAAGTCTACATTGCTCAAACTGATGTCAGGGAAGCCAGTCAAGAATGCCCAGCAGTTTGGGGACCTGCTGCTGGTACGCCGTGGAGGCACGGCCACGCCTCTGGCCACATGTGGCGAGTCTTTAGGGTATGTGGAGCAGCACGTGGAGTCCCTTGCAAAGGCACATCCCGAGCTGACGGTGGAAGAGAGCCTAGTGGCACATGCCCTCCTGGTGGAAGGCCTCTCTCAACCCCTGCCCGGAGACGAGGCTTTCTCCAGAGAGAGCGCGATGCAGAAAGCCTTGGTCAAAGTTCGTGAGGTGGTGGATGCCATGGGCCTCCATCGCGTGCTGCATCGCAAGATGGCGTTCCTGAGTGGTGGGGAGCAGAAACGGTGGAGGCTGGCCCGCGAGCTCCTCGAGGATCCCAGCATTCTCATGGTCGACGAGGGCACCAGTGGACTCGACTCGGAGGCAGCATTGAGCCTTACGCAGGCGCTGCACGCCCTCACCAGGAAGGGCGTGACCACGGTGATGACTGTGCACCAACCTCGAAACACCATTCTGGACTTGGTAGACTCGATACTCATGCTCGGTTTTGGTGGCCGGGTGGTAGTGCTTGGAAAGTATCAGCTCGTCAAGAGTCAATTACAGAGCCTCTCGTCTGATGGTCTTTCAATGATGGATGCATGCGTACATGGCAGGGATGGTGGGTGGCTTGGGCGTGATGCTTGTGAGTTGCTTGTGTCTGCATTCTGGAGGCTAGATGAGAGTCTGGATGGCATTGTACGCCCTTCTGGAGACCGCGATACTGTTGTGGAGCCAGGCAAGTCCCAGGAGATGCACGATGCAGGTGAGACCCGAGGTGCCAGGGGCCTGAGTCTGCACGATGTTGTGTCTTGCATACGGGGTGCCTTGGGGGTCAGGGCATCAGGAATAAATACCCCCTCGGCGCCCGTAAGTCTGGAAGATCTTGTGAAAGTGTTGCGCAGCTTGTCGGTGTCTGCGAGTGGCGATGCCACCGGCCCTAGTGTCCAAGCTCTTGTCCTCGGAAGGCTGGTGGAGGAGATGGAGTGGATGCTGCAGGAGGATGAGGTGACCCTTCCTCCTCTTCTGGCAGGAGACTCGATGGGAGATGCTTTGGTGGCTCTTTGCGAACATCGATCTCCTGTTACGGCCATATTCCCGTCGAGCGAGCACGTGCGCAGGGAGGTGGACGCCTTGAACATTGAGCAGGGCACAGAGACAGGGGTCATATTCGGCGTGGCAAAAGACTCGATCGGGAGAAAGAACTTGGAAGAGATCAAGCAAATAGTGCCTAGAATGAGGAAAAACTGGAGAAAATGGCTCATGGTACATCAAGTGTTGGCCTGGCAAACCATCGCTGCAAATTCAGTAACATACCATCTGGTCTTTTTCATCCTGATATTGGTGTCCTTGGTAGTGATTGCGCTTATATTTCCCCGACTTCCATATAGAAACCTCGATGAAATGTACCTGTATCCGTCTTCAATGCTTTTGATCTCCGCCGTTATAAACAATGTCGGTAAGTGGAATGTTTTACATGGCCTCTTGTGACCTGACTTGCATCATAGAATAGTACAATGAACCGAATGCAGTTAGTGCCACCATTAGAACAGACATAGAAACTAAAGCTGATTATATTAGAAGCAGTGGAGAGCCTCGTGGTCGCCTTAAACGATATACTTCCACGATCACCTTACAATACTATCTGAAGGCATCCTTGTTGTGTTTCCTTGGCTCAACTCTAATGGGCATCCCCCTCATATTTATCATTGGATGGTCTATCGGGATGGATTTCGGACGGTTCTGCACATTTATGCTGTCACTCAATTTATTCGCAGGTTTGTCTTTCACACGATTATAATCGCAAATAATTATTTGTACCAGCACCTAGATCAAACATGCAGAACCATTAACCAATACACTTTGCCTGTTGCCCTGCAGTGACTTGTTCAACTGTCTTTTTGATATTTGGTATATTCTTTCCTCAAAAAGATTTATTATCGGCTCTTTTTGTCGGATGGAATGTTTTATTTACGGGACTTCTCGTCTCTTTCAATAATGTGTTTGTGCTCTGGAAGTATTGGGCATTTTACATAACTCCTTCGTATCATTTAGCCAATTCGTGGATATGGGCGGGATTTTATTATGAGAGCCTAGACTGTGACCCACGTGCCTCACCAAAAGTCTGTCCAACCATCGGAGAACTGGCCTTGAATACGTTTGGCTACCAAGCTATATCATCTGGCTCATCCATTTTGGTCCTTTTGGGGATGACTGCTCTCTTTGCAGTGATTCTTGCAATCCACGCTACGTTAAAGAAGCCAATTATATCAATGTAATGAAGGGAAAGTATAGCATACTCAATATGTTGAGTAACTTGCCACAGTCCTCACCTCAAGACACAAGTGATCCCCCGTTTCTCCAATAAATCAATGTAAGATGTTTTATTATACATGAGGAGCGACGCTGGTGTGAAAACTCCTCCGTGCGCTCCACTGATAGGATGCTTTATTGATTCTCTCTCTGTCAAAAGGATCCGTGCTGCTGCAACAATGAAGATGGAACAAGCCACATACCCAGGCTCTGGGCCATCTATCTTCAGCGTCACCTTTTTCCCATCAGATTCCTTCCCCTTCCCAATGCATGTCACCGTAAATGTTGTCTCTTTAAGCTGCTCTTCAGTAGGTCCCTGATGCGTTAAAATCCCACCGGAAAATATCTTGGGATACGAAAGCAATACGCTCCTACCAAATTGATACCTGGCCAGAGATTTGAAAATCGTTCCAAAAAAGGCAAACTGATAGAAACTCTTCTTTGTTGGTACACACATATAGACTTTACTGTCGAATGATGACAATGATGATTCCTCCTTCTTGTAACCATGGTACATGGTATTCTGACTCCTTTTGATCACTGAAGGGCAGCTTCCCATAAATGGAATCACATACTGCCCAACTTCTGGATCGAATGTTCCCGGGGATTTCAGTGCTAGAGGAAACTCTGGCTTAGGAAGAGATCCTCGCTTTTTCGCCGCTTCTTTTCTCAAGGAGCGTAATTCCTGGGCTGACCCAAAGCCATGAACTGCACTCTCATAGGTTGGATAATGCAGCGCAAGCCCACTTGGCCCTGAGTGCAATTGAATAAAAGTCTCTACAGAAGCGCACGATCCAGGAGAAAACTCTCTTGAAACAATATAATTCCCTATATCTGTCGGAACAGAGTCAAAACCCATTGCTGATGCAATAATCACCTCTTTTTGAGATGCTTCATCATGAAAATCAAATTCAACCCGTTCCATAAATTCTGGTTCTCCACATACATCTACATAATCTGTCTTTGTTTCTAAACACGCTTGTACAACAAGCCTGCCATGGAACCGGAAAGGGCCAACGGCATTTATCAGAACCTTTGTGCTTCTGGTCATGTCTCTCAAGGACTCGCCATCCTTGCTATCAGCAACAATCACACCAACATCAGCTTCCTGGGCACCGTCATCGACCAAAGCCTTTTTAAGCTCTTCAAGTTTCTCTCGATTGCGCCCAGCGAGTGCAAATGTTCTGCAGTTGAAAAAGCCGTGGCCATTATGACCAGTGGTTGCTGCCATCAGTCAGGACACTGGACAGACCAAGTTTCAGATAGTGCTCGCGAACGTCACCAAGGAGCACACGTGTTATTGCACCACGCACCCATTAAATCCACATAAAACAATTTCTCTCGCAATTCGTTTACCAGTATAGCCTGCAGAGAGGTGGTTTCGCTGACTTTGGTAGAAACGAAAGACATGTGACACAAAAAAACCGTACCGGTTGCACCGAAAACAGTAATATCAAACATGGTTTTCGTGTTACAATTTAATTTATCAGGCATTCCTGAGCCTTGCATTCTCCTCTTTCAATTTGGCATTTTCTTCCTTGAGCTCATGAATTTCAGCTTTGAGTCTGTCATAGTCAGCAGGACTGTGGAAGCGTTGTCGCTGGTTGAGATAGGCATTCAAAGCTCCATACTTTCCCTTTTCAGCATCTGCTACGGCTGCATTCATCTCTTTGAGACTTTCATGCTGCAACTGGGCGCTTTCAAGCAGGTCTTTCAACGCATTGTGTAATACCCCAATGCCTGGTGCCCCTGATGTTGGTGGAGGGATTCTATCAAGTGAGACATTTGAGGCAAGTTTAGACAACCTCGCCTTTGAATCTTCCTCTTGCTTCTCCACATATAAAAATCTACCTTTGCGCTTTGCTTCCTTGTTCATGTCCGGTTCACCGTCATCGATTGTGGAACTGGCAGCAGACATGCCCCCTTTAGAAGACATGGCTTCCTCCATGAGATTCTGCCCATCCAGGACTGGAGGACTGAATGGCGGTGGCTCATCCCCCTCATATATCTTGAAACGTCCTTGTTCCTTCATCGATGATTTTTGACTTGAAATGGCTCGTGCAAGGCCACCAGCGCCTGCGGCAGCGCCTGCGGCAGCACCTGCAGCAGCAACAGCCCCAACAACCTTTGATGGAGATCCCGTAAGATTCCCTTCTGTTGATGGGGCAAGACTCGCTCCGTCATGCTCCTGAATCGCTTCGAGCCGCTGCTCTCTCTCCGCTGCTTCATTAGCAGCTTTTTTCAGTGCCTCAACATCAAAATTCCAACTGGAGACACCTCTTCGATACTCTTGCTGACTGGCCAAAATTTCCTTTTCCTGCTTCTCATTCTTCTGAGCTCCACCACCATGCGCCTGTTTCATCAACTCCACTCTCTGTGGCACAGGTGGAAGCCCTTCTAGAACATGTCGATGCAAATAATGCGCATCGTGCGCTGTCTTGAAAAACTTGTGCTCCAGCAACTGTGCTGCTGTCGGTCTCTCAGAGGGCTTTTTAATCAAGCATTTCGCAACAATATCCCGCATTGCTTTTGAAAAATGCTTCTTCGAATCCGGAGACTGATCCAACGTGGGTGGTGGATTATTTAACGTCATCATCAACACCTTCATCGGCGGCAACTTTGCAAATGGAGCATGACCGTGTGCCAACTCCAACAACGTAATACCAAACGACCATATATCAGCTCTCCAATCATACCCTCTCTCGGGCTCCATCACCTCGGGCGCCATCCAACACGGCGTCCCAACAAACGTCTTTCTAGACATCAATCTATTTCCCCAAGAACCTCCCCGCTCCAATTGCGCAGCCACACCAAAATCTGCAAGCATGACATGCCCATCCCAATCCAGCAAGATATTCCCCGCCTTGATATCTCTATGAATAATTCCATTCTTATGCAAATAATCCAACGCTTTCAACACACTCTTCATAATAGTAGCAATGGCTGGCTCCTCCAATCCATCAGCGTACTTGAACCTCATGATATTCAACACAGACCCACCATGAATATACGGCATCACCATCCACAAATTATTCTCATGAACAAAAGAACAGTACAACGGTAACAAATTAGGATGATTCAGAGTCTTCATTGTATGCGCCTCTTGCACAATTTCATCCATACTGCAGCTCAAATTCTCCAAGTCCAAATTCTTAATGGCAACCTCTTCACCCGTCGACTTGACCACTGCCCTCCACACCGTCGCAGACACCCCCTTCCCACACTCCTCCACCAACTCGTACCCATCCGCCGTTTTTGGATACTCTTTACGCCCATGAACCCCAGACGTGTGATATCCTCCAGTTCCAGACGCCATGCCACTGTGCTGACTCCTCGATCTATTCACTGCCATGACATTAAAACGCGTGTTATCCATACTTTTGTCCCTTTATATCCACTTAACGTTACGTATAGGTATATAACTAATACATTCTACACAAATGTATGCGTCAGAGGCTTTTCTTTCGTCCAGTTAAGGTGTTGCTGTGGGTTTCTATGGCTCAGAGCACTGAATACAACGGGTATCCTATTCGGTTACCCAGTCATACAATTAGAATTCGTAAATTATTGGTACAATGCTCTGCTCATGGCAGGCGACAGTCCACGTATCATATGAAAACCAGGGCCCTGAGATGCTGACGGAAGGTTATTTTAATGTTCTATTCACAGAGTTCCGTACTTGGGATTTAAAACCTTATCGCCAGGTTGGCTCAGGTGCGTCAATCTGGATTTGGGAACATTGTTGCATCCTCACTATTTTGTTTATTTTACTCTCGCATGAAAAACATGGGTTTACTTATGACACATCGCATCAGGTATGGGAATACAAACACCCTCATCGGGTCTTTTTGTGTTGAATCACTCCAAACATGTCGTTGCTCATGGGACCGTATCGTATGCTGCAGTCAGCCAACAATGTCCATGGGGCATGCTTCTACACATAGACCAAGGTTGGTTTTACCATCCTCTGCCTCTGGGTTTGCTGGCGCACGCCAGAGTTTGTTGATGAAGAAGAGGGTTGTTTCTGAGAAGAACAAGACACAGCGTGTGTGCGCCTCCGCCGAGGTGGTTCGTAACGATAAGGGAGAGATTGTACAGAAAGGTTCTCCTCTTGTGATGCCAGAGGGTGGTAGGAATCAGACAAACAGTGTCCTTGCTGTCATCTTGGGAGGTGGAGCTGGAACGAGGTTGTACCCATTGACCAAGAATAGGGCAAAGCCAGCTGTGCCTATTGGGGGTGCATACAGGTTGATTGATGTTCCAATGTCCAACTGTATCAACTCTGGTATGTCTAAGATTTATATTCTGACTCAGTTCAATTCTACGTCGCTGAATAGGCATCTTGCCAAGACGTACAATTTTGGTGCTGGTGGTGTCAGATTTGGTGGGGAAGGATTCGTCGAGGTTCTGGCTGCTACTCAGACTCCTACCGATAAGGAATGGTTCCAAGGTACAGCTGATGCTGTGCGTCAGTATTCTTGGTTGTTTGAGGATATTAAGAATAGGAGTGTGGAAGATATTGTCATCTTGTCGGGAGATCACTTGTATAGAATGGACTATATGAGGTTTGTGGACCACCATAGGGCGACCAATGCAGATGTCACCATTGGATGCCTTCCAATGGATGATGAACGAGCATCTGATTTCGGATTGATGAAGATTGATGGCCAGGGAAGGATTATTGAGTTTGCTGAGAAGCCAAAGGGTGATGCATTGAAGGCCATGGCTGTGGATACGACCGTGTTGGGATTGGATGAGAAGGCAGCGGCAATGAATCCATATATTGCATCCATGGGTATTTATGTGTTCAAGAAGTCTGCCATGTTGGAGTTGTTGAGGCAGCATCCAGAGATGAATGATTTTGGTGGGGAAATCATCCCACTTGCAGCTGCTGATTACAATGTTCAGGCATTCTTGTTTAACGACTATTGGGAAGATATTGGAACCATCAAGTCATTCTTCCATGCAAACTTGGCGTTGACAGCAAACCCTCCAAAGTTTGAGTTCCATAATCCAGAAGGACCAATTTACACATCACCACGTTTCTTGCCACCTGCCAAGGTGATTCAGTCTGAACTCACTGATGCTATTGTGAGTCATGGAGCCATGGTGAAGAACTCTAAAATTAAGCATTCTATTATTGGATTGAGGTCTCGTGTTGGAGTTGATACCACCATTGAAGACACAATGATTATGGGAGCCGATTATTACGAGAGTGATGAGCAGCGCAAGTTGTTGGAGTCTCAGGGCAAGGTGCCAATTGGTATTGGCGCAGGAACGACATTGAAGAATGTTATTGTGGATAAGAATGCTAGAATCGGAAAGAATTGCACCATTGTGAACAGAGAGAATGTGCAAGAGGCGTCCAAGGAAGAGGATGGGTACTATATTAGAGATGGCATTGTTGTCGTCCTGAGAAATGGTACTATTCCAGACAACACCATCATATAAATTTTCTCGCAGTTGTGTAGGACAGAATGCATGTGGTACATGGCAACCAGGTTTTCCCTCCATGACTGTGCACGTGTGCAGAGTCTACTCTTCCGGTTTTCACATCTGCCAAAAATGCATGCACAGTTTTTTGTTTCCAATCAGACGTCAAGTTCGTCTTTAGGCAATGAAAGAGCATTTTTTTTGTAAGAATGTCAATCTATGCATATTGTTTACAGGCACGTCTTTGTATCCATTCGTCATCAATTCTGAACATGAATTGTCACTGAGCTACGGAGCCTTGGTTTTCAAAGCTAAAGCATGCAAGCCTTGATCAAATTCTTCCGACAGTAGATCGTACACCATGCGATGCTGTTGAACTAAACTCTTGCCAGCGAATGCACTCGATTCTATGGACACATTGAAATGTGTCTCGGCATTTGGGTCTTTACTTGGGTTTCCAGCGTGCCCAGCGTGTTTTGCCGAGTCGTTCTGTATCGTGAGGGCAGATGGCTTCAATGCGTTGTGAATTTTTCTGCAAAATACAAATATATCGTCATGTGTTGAGCATTTTGCCGATTATTGTTCAGACAAGTACTTGCGTTTCAATTGATTGCTGAATGGGCCCAGGACTCATACTCGACTTTGCGGACGAAATTGCTCGAATTATGAGTCGATTCATCTCAAACAACAATTTTCAACAATTTTCAGGTATTATGTGTTACATCAGTCAGTCATTTGATCATTTACATCTTGAAGCCCCACATTTGCATCCTTTCAGCTGCCAAGGCTGCATTCTCTTTTGAACTTTGCAGCGCATCATCACGGCTTAAACGCAACCCTGTTGGTCCAAGGCTATCAATATCGCACTCTTCATTAGGCTCTTCATTTTGTGCTTTTGGAAGCGACGCTTCCCAGTAGGCATCAGCATCCTCTTCCGGTATAATGTCTGGATTGGAGCAAGGATGGATTTGAGGTGACAAGGCATGAGATGGGCCTGCCATGAACACTGGTTTGGTGGTCTGCTTTTGCCGAGAGGATTTACTCTCACGCACTTCACTATCCTTCCACTTTGGTGCTTCGTAATATTTGTGCCCTGAGTTGGTGTTCTGGGTATGAGATTGTTGCCAGCCAATACTATCTTTGACCGATAGTTTAATAGACGAGTGTTTTGGCCCTGTCTTGTTATCCAGACTCTGCTGCTGTACAGTGTCTCCCGTACTTTTAGCACTGTTTGTATGTGATGTTGAGTTGGAGCGCATATTTGACTGAAGGGATCGAGCAATAGTCTGTGGCGATATTCCATGTGAGACTGTTTGTGAGACTGTTACTCCCATGCCCAAAGGTGCTGGAATAATTGGCTCTAGGAGCGCTTTCCTGTTCTCATTTATCGCCATGTTTCTATATTTTTCATTTTCTTTTGCTCGAAGTTCCTTGGCGGCGTGATCATCAAAAATTTGCGTGTTTCCACGGACACCTCTGGCTAATGGACCAGTGGGTGTATTTCCAGAATTGGCGATGATTGCTGATAAAATCTTGTCCAAGTCAAGGTTGTTTGTATCAATATGAAGTCCAGATTGTTTATCTGCTTCCAGAGATGAGAATTTCGGAAGGCTTTTTCTGATGACTTCACCCAATGCTTTGACTGCTCTTGTCTGCTCGGGTGTCAGAGACAGTGTCTCTGCTTGCTTCTTCAGGGACACAACACTCTTGCTTACAACTGTATTTTCTCTTTCTTGCGAATCAGACTTTGAAGATGACTCTTTTATTGGACTCGATGCAGCCGATTGAGACTGCTCTCTGGCCTTTCGTACTCTATCTGCATTGGCCAAGAGTTGAGCTGCCAGCCCAACATCAATGACAGACGATATGTCTGCCTTGACAGCGCTTTCGTCCACCTTTTGTTCTGTATCTACAACTTCCTCGGGCTCAGAGATGGCTGGAGCAGGCTCTGCTGTATCAGCATCCTCATCTTCCTTCTGTGATTCCTGTCCATCCATTTCATCTGCCTCTTTCTCCCGTATTTCAGTGGCACCTTCTTCTTGCCCAAGCGACTCCTCCTTTGGTTGAATGTCTTTGTTGTCCTCATGTGAAGCTACTGTTTCTTCAATGGCGACTACATCGTCTTCTGGGGTGGCAATTTCCTCAATAGTGCATTTCTGCGATTGAGGAGAACTCATTTCACATATTTGATCGTCTTCCTCGGGTATGTCATCTTCTTTTTCTTCCTTTGGATTGACCTTTGGGCTTGGGATTGGCGAGCGTAGGTCGATACTATTGATCAATGCCCTGGATGACTGCAAAAGTTTTCTCACTGGGGTGGACAATTCATCACCAGAAACAGGAGCATTGCTTTTCCCACTGCATGCGTCACTTTGTCTTTCTTTCTCCTCTTCTTTCACCTCTATGGCATCATCAATCGGCGCTCTTTTCTTTTTACTTGACAATATGAGTTCCTCAACAGATATTCGCGATGTTGCCTGTACATGGTCCTTGCCAGCACTTGAGATGTGTGAAAGCTCTTGTTCATGCTTCTTTTTTGGCGTCAATTTTTCTTCCTGGCACTTGGATTTTGTGAGGAATCCTACACGTACATTCTCTAGATGCGCATTGTTCAGCTCATCTGAAAAGTCGATGATGGCCAAGAAAAGATCTGGAGACTGTTGAACTGTAGAAGGGTCAATTCCAGCATCCAACATGCTACCAAAGAATTCAGCCTCCGTCTCCGCGACGATTGCTTCGGTAGAAGAGAATCTCTTGATTGCCGAGTTAATTTTCCTTTCAACACACGCATATCCTGGTTCGTCTCGCCGCCATGCTCCATCAGCTTCGTCCAAACCATCCCTCAACTGCTTCAGCTCAAACTTGATGTCAGACAGAGCAACCTGGCTGGCGGACGCACAAGATGGCATATCTTTGGCAATGTTGGGAACTTTGACGGATCCAGATGCTTCTGATATGCGAGCTGCGACAAAATGAATCATAGATCCCTTGGGACTGTATGGCATACTCTTGAGTTTGCCCAACACATTGATGTCCAATGCTCTGGAACTCTTCCCCAATGCTTCACACTCGTTCAGTATGATTTTGATAGCTAATTGCAGTTTTGCTGACTTTTGAATTTCTTGACATGCACGCGATATACCATTAGCCGCATCCTGGGCAACAATGCACCTCATATCCAAGTCTGCAAGGAAGCAGCACGCCTCTAACTTGCCGTGCACGTTTTCGATATTCAACAGTTCAAGCATAAACTCTTCAGCTTCATTTGATCCCCCAAAGTGACCAACAGATTGCAGCTTTTGACGCTCCTCAACAGTCGGAAGGCATGAAAGAATCTTGTCAACATGAGCCTCATCAAATGACTGGATAACACTCATGTCATTTCCTAGAGCTACATTCTTAATCATATCGGCCAACTCCATGCCAGTAACATCTAGTTCACTGAATATTTGGGTAATATCATTGACCCTGTGTTCATTCAGAACAGGACGGTGCCGAGAAGAGACTCTTACACTGCTTGCAACCTACAACCAAAACATCACCCCATTGAGATACAGAGACATGCCTATCAACACACATGAGAAACATACCTGTACTTCTCTTGTAGAATGATCAGGGTTCTTTGACTTTGTCATACTCAATCGCTCCCATACATTCCTAGGAGTACTATGATTGAGTCCTGTTGCTCTAGAGGCTGAAGTACGGCCTTGCTTCACTTTTGACACTGATGAAGCCACAGTCTCCTCGAGTTTCCCTTCATTACTCACCCTAAATTCGACAGCTTCATCCATGTCAACATTCTCAGAGCTGAAGGACTCATCGTCACAAACACTTGGAGACTCCCCATGGGCTTGCTCTCCACTTATCAACAAGTATGAAACTGCATGGTACTTTTGGGTTTTCACATCAGATATATGCCCCATGCAGCTAATCCGCAAAAACCTGTCGACAAGAACATCTTGTCCCAGATGAAACACGTGTTTCAGCTGCTTGAGGGACTTTTTCTGCAGTGAGACTTTTCCAAGGGCTTTAAACGCTGCAGTAGCTTTGGGAGCATGCTCAAATAGCAGCCCGGCAGGAACACAATCTCCCTCGGCAAATGTAATACGGATAGTGACGTTATTAGAGCGCTTCCAGTGTAACTTGAGCGTACAAGAACTCTTCACAGAGGAGCTCTTGAAAGGACGAGTCTTCCACACACACCCACTTAAATTCTTTCGATTCTTTTCGCTCTCTTTAATCAATTCTTTGGCACCCTGACCACTCGCCGTCACCAAACCTTGAACAATAGATGGTTGTGCAGCCTTCTCCTTCTTCTCCCCCGCACCATGTCTCAACTTTTCATCGACAGACGACCGAAGTTGATTCCGAAGAGCATTCAATCTCTCATCATATGCCTCCAGCTGCTGTTGCAAATGATTCGTGGCAATATCCACACTCGTTGGTACATACTCTGTAGGAACTGACGCATGCTTTGAATACCCACCCCCAGAGTACAGAGTTGAAGAGACCCCTGGAGTTCTACCTTTCCCAGCATCGCTACCATGCCTTGCCCCATTATTCGCTTTGGCCAAAGCTCTACGCTTTTCTAATGACTCAGCATACTGCATGATACTCTTCAGCGTAAACAGAGTGTTGAAATAGCAGAAGAGACTCGATATCCACGTACCGATTTTCTGACACCTGTCTGTGACAGACGAGAATACCCTGTATTCTCTTTATCCACAGATACAACCATTTAATCAATAATTAGCAGTCAAATTATGAGTTAGAGGGGCACTGCAGTGTCATATACCACTCGGCAAGTGCGTGACAATGCCCGTTCGTTGGTTGGTCGTTTGTTCGTCCTCACGCTCGGCGCCACGAGCCAACTTTCCTGTCTAAGTCAGATAAAGATGAATATGGACTATTTTTTCTACTATCTTAGAGCATCCGTGGGCAAAATCAGCTTGTTTGTTTGTCATCGCATTCCCAACGGCAACGTGAAGGCGCCTTCTTAGTTGTCCAAAGTAGTTCGGGAATCGCATTTTGGGCGCCACCCTCGTAACCCTGAGAAGCCTCCTTCGAATCTGATCACGCTACGTGTTTGATTGTGCCGTTTCTGAAAACGTAAAGAACCATTCTTTATCAAATTTAAATGAATTTTACGTCACTTTTGAAGGAAAGATGGCCAAGTTGCGTACAATTCTGCGATATTATGTCTTGACGACCCTTGTCCTCTCCTCGGGACTTGCCGTCGTTAGAGCAGCCAATGATTACGACGAGAATTCTGATGATGAGCCTGTGGGTACGTGTTTGTAATTTGATAACTACCCATAGTGACCAAAATTATGGGTCGGCTTGTCCGGTTGGAATCTCTGTATCGACTACTAATAGTATTGGACAAACTTCATTTGCCGATGAATCGTCATCCAGGGCAAATCTGCTCTCGGGGTCATCGCCAATCGCTCTATTTTCATCTCCTTTTTCATTTCGTGCCCATCAGAATGGCCTCGTGGATGGGGCCATGCCATGCACCATCCTTCCCAGCATTGACCGCCTCGCATGGATGCTTGGTGCTGGGCCATGTGGTGGCCAACAGATGGATCTAAGACCAAAACCTGGTGCCCTCCTGGTCAGTCTGAGCATCGACTAATGTGTCCGAAGGCTGACCGGCGGGACACTTAAAGATCGACTCGTAATTTTGTTCACTACAGTATATGTATTCGTGGTGCCTGGACATTGTCCACCGCAGTCGTCCGGGTGGTACGTTGTTTTGTTTACCTCATCTTTACTGCTGTTGCAGTTGAGTCTGGCGATCGATCTCTGTTGTTGGATATCCCCGTGTTGCCAATTGACACTCCAGTAGCATTGCAACGATTTGGTGACGATGTGTACAAATATGTCGGGTGTGCTGCCGGTATGTACCAGGATGTGACCACATATGAAGAGAGTCTTGGCATGGATACCACTGCAAACTTTTTGGGACCTATACAGAGGTTTGAAGGGGATCGCATCTCGATCCAGTATTTTGACTTTGGAAATAAAGAATCTGGAAAGGCTATGATCTTGCTTCCTGGGCTCGGGTCTTTGATGAGATCCTGGAGCCCAATTTTGCTGCAGGGATTGGGTGTTCATAACAGGATGATCATCATGGACTACCCTGGACAAGGCCGCCCACCATCAAGGACGAAGGGTCTAGGAAGTTTCTTGTATAATTCGTCTTCCAATCCTCTGCCCCAGTATTCTATTGATTTTATGGCCAACAGTGCCTATCAGCTGTTGGAGCATTTGGGATTAAACAATTCCAATACAGCAGTCATGGGGCGGTCCATGGGATCCATCGTAGCACTGCAAATGGGTGTTTTGTACGGAGATAGCATCGGAAAGATTATCGCTGTGTCTAACGTTGTCTTGAATACAGATGAGAGATCAGCATACCTTTTGGCGACTGCCCAGTCGAATGTAGATCAAACCAAAGTATACTATCCAATTGATTATCAAGAGGGGGGCTGTGCCATTGCGCAGTGGCTATGCTATAAACTTGATGGACAACAAGTATACAAAAACCTGATGAGCTGGACCGGAAACGGTAATACGACATTCTACCAAAGAATTGCATTGGATCAGTTTATCAACAATGGGGGAATTGAAGGATTCAGAAAAATAAAGAACCCAGTCATGGGAATTCAAGGAGAGCTTGACAATACAGCTCCCGTAAGAAATTTGGTACGTCCTTTTTTCTCTGTCTTTTTTAAACCACGTTAAGGACATGTGATTTATGACATGGCCTGGTCACATCGCAGGTATATCTTGGAAACCTTGTGTCTGACTTTTACCGCTGGGTTGTGATGAGATGGGCTGGCCATGCTGTGACTGACGAATACTTGACATTCCTTACAATCGAAATTCAAGGGTTCTTGGACGATATTGGCGATGAGTTTGATATGGTTGGTAGATTCCCTGGATCCTGGTATATTGAAAATTATGGTGGAGCATGTGGAGACAGTCCTTGTCCAGAAAAGAATGGGCCAGATGCAGATGCAAGACAAATTCCTGCCTATGTTCGTCCATCCTTCATTAAAACAGGTACATCTGTCAAGGATTTGGAGAACATTCTCTCATCAAAATAGTAATAATACTTGGAAGTCTTTTTTATATATTTGATAAACCTCGCATCAAGATGAAGGATCTTTTTCATCAGTCTGAAGAATTCGAATTGTTATCCATCATCTTTTCAGTCATTGTGTTTTTACATTGCTATATGTGACAACAGTATCATGATGATAATTATCATTTGCACTTTTTAAAAGTAAGTAGGCACTGGTTGTGTTATTCATTTCGATAAAAGTATGGAGGATGCCCATGTGTTGCCGAGACCAGAGGTAATGGCTTCATAGGTGGACCACGACTCTTTTGTGTCTTGCTGGTCAACACTTTGCCAGAAATGAAGGCCACAGGGCACGAATCAATCTCCGTTTGTAGACTCATCTCATACGTACCATTTTCATCAACCTTGAATGGTCTATACTCCAGCATCCAGTCTTGCCCCAGGATCCGATAAAAATGCAATGGTTTTACCAACATGGTGCTGCCATCATCTGTATTCCCTACTACAGTGCATTTCACTTTGACCGCTATATTCTTCGCCTTTGCGTCTATTGTCATGTGATTCAAATTTTTAAAGACCATGGAATAGGTAAACTGGATCAGACCTGGAGCTCGCGACTGAATACCATGGCGCTTCCTCACAGCATTGCCTTTTGGTGCTCTTCCAACCAAGTCTCCTGGGATGAACGCGTCTTGAAGTCGAACACTGTTCGCCATCTCATTTGTAGCACAAGGACTGCTGTCATCTTTACTTTGTTTAGAAAAATCGTCTTCATACTGATGCCCAAACTCGAACGAATCCTCCTCATGCAAAACCTGTGCAAACGTAAACTCTGAAGCAACCTGGTGCTCCACCATACTACTCTCACTGTTCGGCGTAACTCGAACCTTGGCAAAATTTCGTAGCAAATCACTATCTAACGAATTAATATCAGGAGTCCTTTCATATTCGCTGGATTCATCATCCAGAGAAGCAATCAACCCCGTACACTGTGGCTCTTGAGATGGAGAGACATGATCATCAGAAAAGCCCAACAACTCCGGTGTAGAACAACTCGCCTCCCCCATAGGCGTCCACATATACTCCTCAACTCCTTTATCTTCAAAACCAGCCCTTCCATTGTACACTCGACAACGCCCACAGGCATCACCCACACGCTCAAACAACCAATCAAGACACACCACTGGGATGTCCTTCTCCCAACATTTCATCACCTTGTCAGTCTTCAAAACAACCTCGGCATACTCTTGACACAATCTTAGGTCTCTCTTTGTCAAAGGAATCAACAGATGTGTCGTCTTCGTCACATCCAAATTTCCAGAATACGTAATTCCATGGATACCACAGAGACTCTTCACATCCTCCCTGCTCGAGTGTAAAAACCCACTCGAGCATACCATAACGTCACAGCCACATGCATCAGAGCATTTTTTATCACGTTGTGAGCTCTGAACAAGCTCTCGAAGGTGGACAATACCTTCCATCGCAAGAAAAGGGTCGTCTGTTGGTTGCTCAGTACCCAACCACCTTGCAACCAGATTTCTCTCTATACCCAATCATTCGCAGATGGTCATCTAAATACAGTAGGCTTTAATATTAAATTAATACAATTACCGACATGCGAGGGGTATCTGCAATAAAAAGGCTCATGCCGTGGGATGTCGTCTTGAAAATTCTCATCTTCCCATCCAAGAATCTATTTGACGGGATACCAAGCCAAGGAACTTGGCCCCAATAGTCTGGCCTCAAATTCATGCACATTTCAACCCACTGTAACCCAAAAAGTTGACCTATACTGAAATGAATGTATCAGGAAAGGCGCAAATGACATCTAAGAGTGGCATGATGAACCGACTCTTCGCCAAAGGTGTTCCCACCACCCACTGCTATCGACTGTGGTCCACAGCCACGAATGGCTGCTTGTCAATGCAGCATTCATACTCTCGAGTGCATTATAGGCATTTTGATCGTCGTGGAAATCGATCAATCGGGTTATCGAGACGCACATTGGTGTCCCAGTCGAGCAAGGTCATCTGTGCTGCCACAGATTCTCCCACGTCGACGGATCGCAAGGCGGGAAGCAGTTCTATTGGAGGTGGCAAGGGGAAGAAGCATAAACAGATGATTGATACAAATCCTCCGAGGGGGACGCGCGATTTCCCACCAGAGGAGAAGAGGATGCAAAAATGGCTGTTTGGGGAGTTTGATCGTGTAGCCACGGGATTTGGATTTGAGCATATAGATTTTCCTGTTCTGGAGAGTGAAGAACTCTTTGTTCGTAAGGCTGGTGAGGAGATTACGGATCAATTGTATAATTTTGAAGATAAAGGTGGGAGACGGGTGAGTTTGCGCCCAGAGCTGACACCATCATTGGCTCGGTTGGCTTTGCAAAAGGGCAAGGGGTTGGCATTGCCTGCGAAATGGTACGCGATCGGGCAATGCTGGAGATATGAGCGTGCGACACGGGGTAGGAGGCGGGAGCATTATCAGTGGAATATGGATATTATTGGGGTTGAGGGAGTTGAGGCAGAGGCAGAATTGTTGGCTGCCATCACCCAATTCTTCAAAGGTGTTGGCTTGACATCTGCTGATGTGGGGATTAAAGTGTCTAGTAGAAAAGTGTTGCAGCAAGTGTTAGAGTCCTGTGGTTTAGATAGTGAAACGTTTGGTCCTGTGTGTATCTTGGTGGATAAATTGGATAAATTACCGAGGGAAAAGGTGGTTGATGGTTTGTTGCAGTTGGGGCTCTCGAATGATACTGCCGAGAAGATTCTCTCCGCATTGAATGTGAAAGATGTAGGTGATTTAGAGAGTTTAATAGGAGAAGATAATGATGCTGTGAAGGATCTCAAGCGATTGTTTGATCTCGCGGCAGCCTATGGGTATGATGAGTACCTGGTGTTTGATGCCAGTGTGGTTCGTGGATTAGCATATTATACAGGAGTGGTGTTTGAAGGTTTTGATAGAGAGGGCAAATTGCGTGCAATTTGTGGAGGAGGGAGATATGATAAGCTTCTCGGGACATTTGGAGGCGAGGATCAGCCGTGTGTTGGGTTTGGGTTTGGTGATGCAGTGATTATGGAGCTCTTGTCTGACAAGGGCTTGTTGCCAACACCGAGTCATTCTGTTGATGACCTCGTCATCGCCATGGATAAAGAGCTGTATCCAGCGGCGTGTAGTATTGCTTCAAAGTTGAGAGCCAACAATAAGACTGTGGATCTTGTCTTGGATTCAGGAAAGAAGATGAAGTGGGCTTTCAAGCAGGCTGAGCGCTGTGGCGCATCTCGACTCGTGTTGGTTGCTCCAGACGAGTGGGAGAAGGGACTTGTTCGAGTGAAAAATCTGGAGACTAGAGAAGAAGAAGATATACCAATTGATAGTATCTAAGATGTAAAGAAGAAACAATGAGATTTGATGACCGGTTTTCTGATGAGTCATCATGGCGCACCATCGCGATGGTTCGGTGGCGCCCAAAACATGTCGGTTATGCGCATGAATGTCGCCAGTGGACCCATTTCTGCATTATCTTTCCTCGTTTCAGGTCACAAAATATTGTTGATATATTTGATTTGATTGGGATCCATCTAGTTGGTTATTTCGCACAACACGCGTGGACCTCTCCTCTCAGTGCAGTAACCAGATCTTAACGGCAAGATGGAAACAACTTTTCCACAAGGTGCTCCTGTGGATCAGAGCACTGGTATGTCATTAAATATAGATATTATAATATAAATTTTTGATCTTTGCTCGGTTGATATGCTGATATGGCTCGGATGATTGGTGCAGGAATCTTGCGGACAAAGTCAGAGAAACTTTCCCCAAAGTCTACGAATACAGGTGTGTCAGAGTTACAAAATCTTGTGTACTTTTATTGTTTCTAATATTTTTTTGTGTATTTCTTTGCGCAGATGGCACAGGAATGGAAAAAAGGCCGCAGCCCCTGCAGGTGGAAAACCTGCAACGGACGAGCAGTAGTACGTTAGCAAGCGAAGCTAGCCAAAGTATAAAAGCAGGTCATCTAGATTCTTTCCTTTCTTCACCATCCGTGCGAGGATCCGTGGATGTCAAAGGCCCCGAAAGTGGTCAATTTGTGGTTCTTCCAGCAGGGAAGTATGGGCAAATGTCTCCTCGGCGCTTGACCCCACGATCCTCAAGGAGGGGTGGTAGTTCGACCTCTGGACAAACTGTCACAGCAAAAGTGGACCGGAAAACTCCTAGTCCTAGAAAAGGTTGTACACCTATCAGGGAACTTGATCGTATGGCTATTGAGGCAAAGGCTCCGCCAAGGTTTATCTGCCCCATCTCTGGCCGAGTCATGAAAGATCCTGTGATCCTTGCGACTGGGACAACGTGCGATAGATGTGCGCTGGAGAAAAGACTTGCAAAAGGACAGAAGAGATGTCCTGTCACGAATAAAACATTGCGAGTTCCTATATCAATGACGCCTAATTCGGAGCTCATGATGGCAATCACTGCTTGGGCAAGAAAGAATGCACCATGGATGATGGTACGTACTTATAATTGCAATGTTTATTTATATATATCACATGGATATTGATACTACTTATTGTATTGCGTAGGATCCCTCTGGATCATTTATTCTGACAGAGGAGACAAATAGATATGATTTTCAGGGAAATGATACCCAGTATGTCTCAACCCCAGGTGCAGCAGGTCCAGCCAGAACTCCACCTTCAAGGATTAACAGCAATGGATGGACATATACAAATGGAAGCAAGGTAAGACCTGGAAGAATCGATATGAACGCTACACCAGGTACTTTGGAAGCAGGGAATGCACCCTGGTATGTCCGCAGAGGCATTGCATCCCCAAGAAGCTCGAGACAAATATCACGGTCTAGATCTTCAAGAGGTGGATCCCTGCAAAAGTCCAAGAAAAAGCTTGTTCCAGTTGAATGGTACAGTATTGGATTCCTGACACTCATGACAATAGTCTATGTTGCAATGTTCATCCTCTCCCTTTCATTTTCCAACTGGGAAATGGCTCCAATGTCTGAAAATCCATGGTATGGAGCCACAAGGGACGGGCTCGTCCAATCTGGAGCATTGGTATTGCCTTTGATGAATTCACCTGGGAATGAATGGTGGAGATTGATATCATCGATTTTCCTGCCAGCAGGTCTCATTCACCTTGCTCTGTGCCTTCTCTTTCTGTGGGTATTTGGGGCGTATGCCAGAACTGCCATGCCTTTCCCTCAGGCAACCGTTGCGGGACTGTTTCTTTTGTCCTCTCTCGTCGGATCGCTTGCTTCAGCGAACCTCAATGCTGAGTACATAGCATGTGGAGCATTCTCTGGAATCTTGAGTTTATTGGGTGTCATTGCTGCCAGCCAAACACTGGAATGGCCTAGGCGAAAGCTGCTAAACTTGAAAGAATGGTACCTTGTTACTCTAATTCTTCTGATTGTGTTCGGAGGCTTGATTGTGCTGAGTCTATTCCCTCTTGTCGATGTCTGGTTTTCAATTGGTGGAGCAATCAGTGGTGTCTGCCTTGCGTATATTGTCATCTTATTCCCAAAGGTCCAAACAAGTGCAAATGATAAGCGAACTAAATGGCTCTCAATTCAAATAGGTTCTGGTGTGGTTCTTGGTGCCATACTTATTGCTGCAATTGTTGGATGTGCTCTTCCAACAACAGTGGGAGAATCAGCCAATTTCCTAAAAAGCGCATCCTGTGTTGAGTTATCTTCAAGCATGAATTGTGTACCATTCGGATACTTGGAGAGTGGATGTGGAATGACATGGTCCAAGGATGTGGATTCAGTGGTGGTCGCATGTCCACTCAGTGACCCTGGGTCCAGTGCATCCTACACATACTATCCGACTGCTAATGTGACCTTTGATCAGATTGGAGATCTGGATATCACGGAGGTTCAGTGCCAAAAGAAATGCGATGTGAGAAATGATCCAATTGACGTCATCAGTGTCCCCCCTGTCGTCAGTCCGGAGGAACTGCAGCCAATCAATGTGACCGAGAGTGCTGTTGAGGAAGAAACAGCTGCTGTGGCGCCATCCCCAGAGCAAGTGGTCTCTATTGTGCCTGAGATCACAAATGATGTAGCGCCACAGGCGGATCCACCAATATCAAGTGCTGTTGTACAACCTCAGACCGCTGCTGATGTCCCTAGCACAAAACCAGCAGGAGTCTCTGTGCAATTGGGCATTGCGCCATCAAAACAAGAGGTGCCACGAGCTGCCGCCCCAGTGGAGCTTCCAAAGATTGAGACACCATCTCAGACAGTCGTGAAGCCATTTACAACAACAGAACCAGCACCTGCACCAGTGGAGCTGCCAAAGATTGAGACACCACCTCAGACAGCTGTGAAGCCATTTACAACAACAGAACCAGCACCTGCACCAGTAGAGCTTCCTATTGTTCCTCAAGCCCAAGGTGACCAACCACCAAATCCTCTAAATATTATTGGATAAAATCAAGATGATGGAAAATAATGTACTATTACACGGAAAAATTTTGTTTGCACATATGTAGGCTGTAATGCCAGCAAGGCACTACCTATGAAATTCTCAATGACTGTTGCACCTCTTTGAGAGACTTTCCTTTTGTCTCCGGCAGGCAAAAATATACAAATACGCCTCCTGACAAAGAAACGAATGCATACACAATAAACGACCCAAATCCAATGGCACTTCGAATTGTCAAGAACAAAGCATCTGCAGCACTACCAAACAAAAACAGTGCTGCTGTACAAGCTGCAACTGCACCTGATTTATTCTTCATCGAAAATACTTCGGATAATATTATCCAGAAAATTGCACCCCACGACAATGAAAAGAAAAAAATGAAAACACCCATGGAGGTCACCATGAGAGGAACAGATGAGAGTGCGTCACCAACACTGAGAAGCAATAAACTAGCAGAACTTGCAATAGATCCAAGGACTAACAAGGGCTTTCTCCCTAATCTATCAACAAGAGAAATGGAAACTATTGCACCTAATAACTTTGCAACGCCTGTCGCGGAGGCAGCAAAAGACGCCTGCGCGAGGCTCTCAATACCTTTCTTCTCCTCCAACACTGTTGGTGCATAATTTATGATGGCTGTTGATGCACAGGCTTGATTGAAAAATGCAATTGCTAGAACAACAAAATACGCTCGTCTCTCATCACTGAATCCCAACTTGTACACATCAGTAAAAATGCTGAAATAGGATGGTGATATGGAAGCCATTCTCTTGGTGCTGTTACCAGCACTGCTCTTATCATTGCTCCCATCAGGTAACAAAGGAAGTGCGTCATTCTCCAATGTACCTTCCATTGAATTCATTTCTATATTTGAATCAATCTGTTCGCTCCGCTCCTTCTCCACAGAGCTCCACAAGTCGAGCAACTCAGCCTCCACCTGTGCAGTAGAACTATGCTCACCCTGTGGAAGTGTTGATGATGTATGCACTTTATGCATCACCCGCAGCGCCTCATCCAATCGGCCTTGAGATACAAGCCACCTAGGAGACTCCGGAATCCACCACACAAAAATACCCATGAATAAAGCAGGCACCATTGGCAATCCTACCATCAGTCTCCATGATGTTCTTGAATCAACATATGTGTCAATTAGACCATTTACGAGTGCAGCACTAAGCATTCCAAAACACAACATGAATTCATACAACCCCACAATTCTTCCTCGATATGCATTAGGAGAAATTTCACCCAAATACGCTGGTGAGACTCCTGCGGAAACACCTATCCCAAGGCCAATTACAAATCTTCCCACCACCAACAGCGCGACCCCCGATGGATACACAACCATCAGAAAAGGGCCTACCAGAAAAAACACAACGTCCCAGATGAGAGCTGGACGCCGACCGTGCAATTTCATCACAGTTGCGCCAATAAGGGTCCCCACAACAGCACCCAACTTTGCCATGGAAACAATCAACTCTTCCACCACCTCCGACACATTCAAATCATCTCGAATCAGAGGCAATGCCCCTGCAATCAAACCCAAATCATATCCAAAGAGAAATGCGCCGATACAGGAGAAGAAAGAGACCAGCCAAAGCATGGCCATGCGAGGTTTTTTGTTACTCGACTCTATCCATCCACCTGCTTCCAGAATGAAGCCAAGAAAAGTGCTCCATACTTTCTATAGACTTGTTTTGATGTTTTTGCTCTGTGCATGTGTCACGGAAACAAAGGAATTCAAATGTCGTAAATAGGATTGGCTCCGTAAATCAAACATTAAAAGAGACATCAATACAGAATCTCATCCAATCTTGTCAAAAAATCGCCCATTCGGAGTTTGAAAAGATGCACTAGAGCGACTGTTATCCCAGATGCAAATGAATAAATACGTAAGAATCATAATCTTCGCGTCTTAATCGTGTACGTTGTTGCCAGGAGGGCTAGTATCGCAAACGCGACTGTCTAGGTGTGAGAGAATTCTGGACACGTGACACTCAGCGAATCAGGATTATCCTGATCCTTGCGTCTCACCAATCGCATTTTAAAATCAATATAAACGCATATTGAAGGCTGCGTGAACAGAATTGCATACATCAGTAGCAAAAGGAGAGACAACGTAACGAAGAACGCTTCGTACCAGGGGATATCCAGCAAAGCGACATGTATACGTCCACATGCAGTACTTCTGGTCGCCATGGGCCTTCTGTCTTGCACAAGGTCTCTGAGAAAAGGCGTGTGATGGATGTTCATCGTAGGGGTGGTGGTGTCACTGTTGTGTGTAGTAGTCAGAGTGACAGAGAGGCAGAGAGTGGGTCCCTTCAGACCGTTGTGGCTTCAGCCCCGCAAATTCGCTTTAGGAAAGCTACGGATCGAGCAAGAGATCAGCTTGCCGATCTTGCTGTGTTGAATGAGAGGTTGAGTCGGGCAGATGGCGTGGAAGCTGCTCGGGCACGGAGAAGGGTTGATTTTATGAAGAGAAGCAGAAAGACTTGGGCAAAAGTCTATGATTATGTCATGGATAATGACGTCGAATGCACTTTATCAGCTATCGAAGAGGCCAATCTGAAGGTGTTGCAGATGCTGGATGAACAGTATAAAGATCGCTCCTCTATTGACTCCATGAAGGCAACTCTGGAGTCTCTGCAGACGCAGGTGGAGGAAGCCCAGGACAGACTTCAGCGCACACAGAAAAATATTGATGCTAATGTTGAACGTGTGAATGAGTTGAAACAGACTGCAAGAATTTTGGAGCAGTCCTTTAGCCCAACCAATGATATTCTTCAAGAGCAGGTGCCTGGACAGAGTGGAAAGAAGAATGGGCTGCAAAGCAGCTTACGCCTTGAGCCGGAGTTGAAGGAGCATTGGTTTGCGGTGCAGTTTTCTAGCAAATTAGAGGAAAACATGATGATTCCATTCGATCTTTTCAACGAGCCATGGGTCCTGTTCAGGGATTCTGAAGGCAAGGCAGCATGTGTGAAAGACGAGTGCGCTCACAGGGGATGTCCCATTTCCCCAGGGAAAGTGATTGATGGAGAAGTGGCATGTCCTTATCATGGTTGGCAATATGATGCAAACGGTTCATGTACAAAGATGCCGTCGACAAAAATGTGCCCTGGCATCAAAGTCAAGGCATTGCCAATTGTTGAGGTGGATGGGCTAGTGTGGGTCTGGCCAGGTGCTCAGAAACCTGTCGGCAGTCCAGAAGGTCTGGGTGCTCCTCCAGAAGGCTTTGAACTTCATGCAGAGATAGAGGTGGAAGTACCTGTAGAACACGGACTTCTGATCGAGAATCTGCTGGACCTTGCCCATGCTCCATTCACTCACACGTCAACATTTGCCAAGGGATGGCCAATTCCTGATATTGTCAAGTTCACCGCAAATAAAGCTCTTTCTGGCGTTTGGCATCCATATCCTATTAACATGGAATTCAGGCCTCCATGTATCACAGTGTCCACAATTGGTTTGGCACAGCCAGGAAAGATTGAAAGGGATGTGACTGCAGAGGATTGTGCAAATCATCTTCACCAAATTCATTTCTGCTTACCTTCTCGTGAAGGTCACACTCGTCTTTTGTATCGTATGAGCATGGACTTTTTGGGATGGCTGCGGTATGTTCCAGGTATTCAAAACGTATGGAAGCATGTAGCTGGACAGGTCCTTGGTGAAGACTTGGTGCTTGTTGTTGGCCAACAAGATCGGCTGAAAAGAGGCGGTGATACCTGGGCACATCCAGTCTCGTACGATAAAATGGCCGTCAGATACAGAAGATGGCGTAATAGAATAGCAGAGGGTGGACACGTGAGCCAGACGCCTGTGGAGGCGTCAATGAGTGCTGGAGACCTCTTTGAACTCGAAGAATGAACAGGCTACGAATGTAATCATTATTTGCAATAACATTGTATTATTATTCATGTGACAATCAATTCATTTAGTTGTTGGCTGGATGCCTTCATCAGGGAGTATGTAGACAGTAGGCACAGACACAACCAACCCTTTGTTGTTGGGAGAAAGTCTTGGCAATCAGTCAATTCACGGTAAAGTCAACAAGACGGGGGCGCGCCTTGGCAAACATCAACGACAAAAATCTACTTGGCTTGTTTGAACGCCCGTGCCGCGCATCTTTATTATATGACACACACAAGCTATCTTTAGCTCGTGTGATTGAGACAAACATCAGCCTGGTTTCTTCATCCATCTGTTCCCAAGGATCCATGCTAGAATCGTGTTGAACAACACAAGGAATGAGACCCTCTGTGACAAAAGGAATATATACCCTATTAAATTCCAGGCCTTTGGCTGCATGCATTGTCATTACCTGAACAGGTGCATTTCCAGGGGCATCTTCGTCGCCATACATGGCAGCAGCATCAACAAATGCTTTTGCGATTAGCACACTATTTCCATCACTCATGTCCTCCTCTACAACAGTGTGTGACATGTCAATCAACTGATCAATGTTGGATAATCTCACTTGTTTCTTTGAATCCTCCTCCTTCACACCAAGAATATATTCTCTATAGCCTGTGTTGTCCACAATGTAGTTGAGAACATCATGGAGAGGCTCATTCTGCTCCAGTTTCTCGCGTATTGAACTAATGAGGTCCCTAAAACCACTCAAAGACTTCCTCACAGACTTTGATGTCACATCTTCCTCATTCAGAGCACCAAAGACATACTCTGCCACATTGATACCTTGTCCCTCGGCAGCCGTGCTCAGACCTTTGATGGCAGCTGGACCAATCCCTCGTTTTGGCGTATTGATCACGCGTTCAAGAGACAAGACATCTGATACATTTAGCGCAAGTTTCAAATACGCCATAATATCCCGAATCTCCGATCGCTTCCAAAAAGACACACCTCCAACCACAGTGTATGGCACCTGTGCAGAGGCCAGGGCTGTCTCAATAAACCTTGCACTTGCATGAGTTCGAAGCAATACAGCAATACGACAATCATCATGTTCACCTAATTGAGACTTGATATCCTGTGCAATACCCATCCCCTCTTCTACAGGGTTGCTATATACAAATACATCCACGGGCACGCCGTGTCCATCTTTGCGTACAGCACGAAATTCATCAACTCTGTCTGAATTCTGCAGCGTTGATATCAAACTCTGAGCAACTCCCAAAATATCTTTGGTCGATCGATAATTATCCTTCAATCTATAGCACACACTATGAGGGAAATCTTTGAGAAACATATCCCTCATGTGATCCGCCGAAGCTCCCCTCCAGGTATAGATGGTCTGATCCACATCCCCAACAACAAACACATGCTTTGCATCATCGTTAATACGACACAAGTGCTTTATAATATTATACTGCACTACATTCGCGTCTTGGAACTCATCAACTAGTATATACTTGAACTTGTTCCGCAATCCCATCGCAACCTCATCCTTGGTCTTTAAAACATGTTCAAAAACCCCCAACAAATCTTCAAAATCCAAAGCACCTGCGTCCCTCAACGCCTTCTCATACGCCATAGTCCAGAACAACAGATTCTCATCACCCTTAATATATGCCTCATATCCAACCGATGGATCCAAATACCCAACGCTGTTCTTCAGCCGCTTTATCTTTGACAGTACAGTCCGTGCCAATGCCACATCCATATCATGTTCTGCATCTTTGACAACCTTTTCCATCAGCCGTCGACAATCATCCTGATCCATGACCATCCAATCAACATCACGCCCAGGAAAGACAACATCCATCACGTGTGCAGAGTACTTTTTCAGTTGCCTGTAACAAAAGGAATGAAATGTCCCAAACACCACACCTTCCATCCCCACACGCTGTTTCATTTCTTCCGCCGCTTTATTCGTAAACGTCAATGCTACTATCCTTGACGCATCCTCCGGATTCATTTGCAGTACGTAATGAATCCGACCAGCTAGAACCCGTGTCTTCCCTGACCCTGGCCCTGCCACAATCCTTACCGGCACATCCAAGGGGGCAGTGACTGCATCCCACTGCTCTTCACTAAATGTCATACCACCCAACGAACCGGGAGAAGAATACAATCTATGCCCATCCAGAGTATGACTCCTCAGTCTTTCGACTCCTCCTCCTCGAAAACCAAAACATGAGCAAGAAGAAGAACCAGCATAGAGTCTGGAATATGTAGACAAGCGCCCAAATCGCTTATACACAATTGCCATCATTCCATCGCGTGCTACTATATTGACACTGGGTTTATTTATCTGTACAAAAGGTTGATTTTTTTTTGGAGAATATTGTCAAAATACTCTGGAAAGAATCCATGCAAGGTGGTTTTTTCTTTTCGTGTCGTTTTAAGGAATCCACAGTGCAAGAAGACAACATATTTGACAATATTAGTGGCAAAATGCATACAGAAATGGTATTTTAGAAGCATAGAAATATTATATAGTCCATCTATGCGATACGTGTTCAGGGTCAGCCCAGATTCGTCGTCGATCAGCCCATTGAACAATTTTTAGACCATTAGCAACAATGGGATCATTCCGTAGTCTCCATAATGCACTCATAGTATGCCTGTTCTTATCACTGTATAGCCTAGTATACGGATCAATAGTCATCGATCGTGTGGATCGAGAAGTTGGTGTTCTGCCGAGCAAATTACTTCAAAGGGCTGCTTTGACGATTCGTCATGACGGTCGCCGCGGTGATGATATTGATGTGTTCAAATTTTGTGGGAGGAAGGACGATATGGAGGCGAGTGCGTTGATTCAGATCGGAGAGGTTGATAAGGACAAGGGTGAGGAGGTCAAGGAGGACTTGGTATATCGTGGCATCAGCGAAGATACGTCTATTCCAGAAGGGATCATGTGCTATGAGTACGATTTTCCTTCTCCTTTGAAGAAGAAGGAGACCCGGACGTTGCTTGCTATGCAGATTTCTACGAATCATTTGGTTGCATCTCCAAAGGAGAGGAAGCAGTCTGAATCTCCAAAGGTGGAGGTGACGGTGCCTGGGGCATTCATCGCTGGATATCCCATCGGCGAGGAAGAAACAACTGTTATTTTAACGACAGGAAGAGATATTGAGTCGTACACAGGGAAGAGAGAGTATACCCAGGAGAAGCAAAAGGTTTTGTTTGATTCTGTGAAGAAGCTTGCTCCATATGACGGTGCCAAGGATATTGTGCGCATGCGCATTTCTATGAGACAGGGATTGCTTCGAGCAAAGACTGTTGAGAAAGATGTATATGTATCTCCATGGGGAGGTGTGCGGGTGAAGGAAGTGTTTGATATTAAGAATGATGCCTCACTCATCCGAGGAGAGTTTTCCAGGCTTGATTTGATGCTGTTGGGCGACAGTGGAGCTGCAGGAGCAGCCCTGTCGTTTTCCGCCAAGATTCCTGGATCTGCGTATGATATTAGGTTTAGGGACGAGATTGGTAATATATCCACGTCCGAGATTACATCTGCCAAAGAATGGAAGAAGCTGTTGTTACAGCCACGGTATCCCGTCTTTGGTGGTTGGTCCACGTCATTCATGCTCGAATACTCGTTGGATATACCCTCGGTGACCATGTCCAAAAAGGGTGGATCTCATACGTTGGCGTTCACCTCGGTGCCGTCGATTATTGACCTGGTGTATGATGAGATCCATACAACAATTCACTTGCCAGAAGGATCTCATCTCGTTGGAGATGCATCCCTCTCTCAAGAACATACGCAGTCTGTGTCCAAGGAATATACGTACTTTGACGTGTTGGGACGGCCAGTCATCTCTATCGGCCAGAAGAATGTCGTCCCTGAGATGATGGCCCTGATCGAAGTGACATATTCGTTTTCAGACATATTGTCCTATGAAAAACCCGTGTTGATGGGAGGTTCTGTTGTTGCCTTGGCGATCCTCGTCAAGGCCATCCTTAGCATCGATTTGGGCCCCGCACAGGGACAGAAAGCGACAAAAGTAGACTAATTGTGTAATAATATACATAAATCTACATAAATTGTGCCCTCGAATGCATCACTTCAGTCGCATGAAATCGGAGATACGATGCATGGTCCCATGCATCCTCGGAGGGACCGATTCACACGCCCACGAGGGCTAGACGAGCCTCGTCACAACCACACCCTCGTCAGCGCGTTTCACGCTCTCTCACGATACACACTCACAGATAGTCAAATGATTTACCAATGACAAGAATATTATGCGCCTTGGAGGTGAATCGACCGAGGTGGATCGATTGACACCTTGAGCAGGTTCGCTCCAGGTCTCGTGGTGCCCACGGCCATCGAAGGTCCCAGAAATGGTCCCAGAGAACATGGTCCTAGAATCTTACCCACGTCAGGAGGATCTGACACTGCCAATGCATATACATCGGGTATCTGTAGATGTTTTGAGTATATATACAAGTTTAATTACAAGGAGTATTTGACAAGAAGCTTTGTCAACACGAATACACGCGTCGCCAAGGCTTGTTGTTGGCTTTGGAGCAGCAGCACCACTTCCAGAGTTGTGGACCATCATGTATGACGCATGATGGCCTTGTAAAGAACTATAAAACTGTTTTACATTGTATGTCGAAGCGTGCATTCCAGTTTTACTGAAGCATTTGAGAAGCAGGAGCCGTGGTTGTCGTTGGCGGGCAGCAGTCAGTGAGAAGCGTGGTTGTCTAGGACTGACCCACGGGACAGAAAAGAATCCTAGTTTTAGCGGTGGTATCTCAGATTGATATCACATACATACATCGTTTGATTCTTATTTGACTATTGCATAGAGGCTGAGAGAAGGAAAAGATGCTGGAGCACATCTTTAAAGGATACTATCCAGTGTATGTGGCAGTGCTGAACATCCTAGTCCATGTGGCTATTGCATTGTCCGTGCTGGTGTCGTTGGATCGCCTGGTATGCATTTTGAAGTATGCTTTCATTAGATTGAAAGCGTTTGTGACGGGTAAAATGCCTCAGCAATGCTGGAATTTCCAGCCATTGCCACAGGATAGTCACGAGTATCCCATGGTGGCGATCCAGTTGCCCATGTTCAATGAGCGGGCTGTGTGTCAGGCTATTATTGATTGCTGCTGTGAGATGAATTGGGAGCAATCTAAATTGCATATTCAAGTATTGGATGATTCGACCGACTCAAAAACGAGAGAGTTGGTGGATGAGCGAGTTCTGACGTGGAAAGAGAGGGGTGTGAGTATCAGCTGTTTGCGGAGGACGAATCGGCAAGGGTACAAGGCTGGTGCTATGAAGGAAGGCATGGAGATTCTTTCAAGGCAAGGGTATCGATATGTGGCTGTTTTTGATGCAGATTTCAAACCAGAGCCGGACTTTTTGATGAGAACTATTCCTCATCTTCATGCTAATCCTAATGTGGGCTATGTCCAAACCCGATGGGTTTTCACCAATCCTGACGAGTCGTATCTGACAAAGGCACAGGAGCTCAGTCTCAATTATCATATGAAGTGCGAGCAGTATGTTCATTCTGCCACAGGATCTTTCTTCAACTTTAATGGAACGGCAGGGATTTGGAGGGTCCATTGCATTGAGGATGCTGGTGGGTGGAACAGTAGGACAACAGTGGAGGATATGGATTTGAGTCTACGAGCCTATCTGAAAGGATGGAAGGCCATCTTTTTAGACGATGTGACATGTTTGAATGAGGTATGTTGTATTGCTGAGTTGTGTGCCGCTTGCGTGTTGTGCACTGCCTTTTATGGTTTCATATTGTGCAGCTGCCAGCCTCATTCTTTGCCTTTCGAAAGCAGCAACATCGTTGGACGTGTGGGCCCGCACAGCTGTGGTTAAAAGCACACAAAGATATATGGTCTTCTGATTTGACTATATTCAGAAAATTGGAACTAACAATCATGTACTTTGGAGCCCGCAAGTGTGCTACCCATTTTGTTGCCCTTGGGTTCTTTTGCACGCTTGTTCCTCTCTCCATCCTCACACCTGAAGTCACCATCCCTACATGGGTCTTGGTGCATTTGCCCATCGTAGTGACATTGACTACTGCAGCGTTTACTCCTAAAGGATGGGCTTACTCAATCCTGTATGTGCTCTTTGAGAATGCCATGGGTATGGTCAAGCTCTGGGCAGTGATCACCGCTTTGCTGGATCTCAAGCGTGCCCAAGAATGGGTGGTCACAACAAAGCTTGGATCTTCAGACAAGAGACCTGGAACAACAATGATGATTCCATCATGCCGAATTTATGGAGGAGAACTCCTGTTTGGGATTATGCTCATGTCTGTTGGGACACTAGGACTCATGCAGATGGCACACTGGGGACTCTCATCATACATGGTGGTGCAAGGGTTTGTGTTCATGGCGTTTGGTTTCAATATGGTTGATGTAGGAGGAATCTTAGGTGGACGAATGGACCGCGAAGTGATCAGCTTTGGTCAGCAGAAAGCAGTCACATACGCCAGAGCTGGAGAGCATGGTGTGATGCAGCGACAGACAACCGTGCCTGTGATTCGATTGAACCGGAGAGACACCATTGAGCCTGTGGAGAGTTGTCCCCCAGAGTTTGCATTGCTGGAGCAATCGAGGCCATCATCACCAAGCCATAGCAGCGCCTCAAGTGTTGAAACGCTGCCAAGCACATCAAGTACAGTGTTGTCAGAATCAATGTCCGTGATACAGATTGATGCAAACAGTTCACCAACGTCAAAACTTTCAAGCCTATCTCTTCAAGGATCAAGCGCAGTACCACGTAAAGGATTCAGAAATACTGAAACTCAACTCACAGACATCATGGTGTGAGCTAAACCGATGATCAGTTCCAGAACATTTACAGTTTTTCCCCCTTTAAAGAACCATGCTTTTTTTTTTCTTTCTTTTGAGTACAAGTGTATTCTGCTATATTGCTCTGACACCAAGATGAAAGGAAAGACACAGAAACTTGTAACATACACTCGTTTATTTACAATCATGTATATGTATATTCTCAGTCAACGCTGGTCGCCCTTGAGGAAAACCTGCCGTAAATCAGCATTCATTCGTGTTCCCACACCCCCCCAAACCAAGAGATGAAAAATATCCGATAGATTCTCGCCTGTGACTTCACACTCTACCTCAAAACCCATTCTTTCATAATACCTCACTAGTTTTCGATGCACATCCTCATCATCATTGATCGCCAGAATTTCTGCCTTCTCACATCCCTTCTCCAGCCCATGGGCAAACACTGCTTGAGCCATAACTCGTCCAAGTCCCATAAAACCCAGCCTTCTGTCAGTTTTGCACGATTTCAACCGACTATTATAAATTCTCATCGTATCACAGTGCATAAGTTTCAAAGGAGGGACAACAAAGCCATCAGTCTCCCCAAGGAGAATAGTACAAACATCCCCACCATCCTCAGGATGTTCTTCAACAGTGCACGTTATTCTATACAGTGGACCGATGGTTGACAATGTCAGCCGCAAATCCCTGCATGCAAGTATGCAAGATGTTTCACTCACTCTTGTTATACGGGCAAACACATCAGTTGGTAAATATGATAAATAGAACACGGCAAGCGTACCTTTCAACCAGAACTTGGTTTCTGACGTATTCAAACGTAGCAGTTGAAGAGCCACAGTCGTCTCCAGCCCCCATTCTCGCACGAAAGCCATGACGTCGAGATGTATTGAACAAAAAATGAGCATGATGTCGGCAAGTATGGATGCTGGGCATGTTGACTTGTAAACTCCTGTTTCCTTGCTCAGGAGACACATGTCGACGACATGTGCCTTGTTCAACAAGAATGCACCTACAGATCGTGCTCATTCAGAGAAGAAATACATTAATAATAAATATTACATCATTGAAATCATTCATCGCTCTCCTCGTCGGCCAGATGAAGCTTTGTCAGCGTATCATCCAACAAGTCCGTCACCAGGCCTCTCCGTGCAGAGGACGAGTCACCACAGATGGACCCAAACTGGTTCAAAAACAGTGCAATACGAGCAGGACTCACTGATTGCCCACCCATAGTCTTGAGAGCGTGTATGATTGTCTTTTGGCACTTTTTCTCATGGTATAAGAGCAGTGTTGGTAGAAAGTCGTCATTATACCCTGGAATACATTCTGTACTGATAATCTTGACCCATTTTGTCTCTGGATATTGCTCCGCTAGTGACCTCAGGCATTGATTCAAAATAGCACAATCTGAAACACTATCCTTGTATAAATGGCAAACCACCCACCTGTCCTCACTGGCCTCATTCACTTCTTTGACAAAGTCCTGGCCATGAATATGCTGCAACTCTTGCTTTGTTTTGATCTTCTCAGTCGCTGCTTGCTCCAATTCAAGCATACGCTTCCTTCTATATTCTTCCAAGAATCTATCATCCTCAAACTCGTCTTCTAATTCTTCAAGTTCATCGAACGTATCGATATCGTCCAAGTGTTCCTGAGCCCTCTCTGTTCCCAACCCACCTTGGCCCTTTTGTTTCCTCCAGTCCTCTTCTTCTGGCTCCCAATCGGGAGGTTTTGGCTTTGATTCCTGAATATATATACATGTAATAGGTATGATGATCCAGAGATGTACATCAGGGGAGCCACAACTGCATACCTTTGGGGGCAAATTCCCATGCTTCCTCTGTATCTCGTCCCACTCCGTGGTTTCATATGGATCTCCCTTGTAAATGGTATGGTATTCGCTCATTTTGCATTTTCATGGCTGAAGTATGCTCTGCTTTCAGTACACATGGAGAATTGGCCATGTTTCATTTTTCATTCAAATACGGAGAGCCATGACATTTGAAATCTACAGATTCCTCGTGCTACCCTAGTCCAAGATAAGACTCAATGATACATATACAGTGTATTTCAAAGGTGATATTGGCACCCACGTGTTGAGATTGACGATTGGGATTTTTTGAATTTCGACGTGGCCAAGAAACCAAAACAACAATGGCCTCAAACCTGTCTAACAAGAAAAGCAACAAGAGATTATCAGGACAGACATCAATACAATCATTTTTCAAGACGACAAAAGCCAAAGTTGGCAGTAATGACGAGAATCAGGATGACCAGGTGGTTCAGAATACTGAGACAAGAAGAGTCGTTCAGGTACGGTGCTACTGGTATGTGGTCGGATCGCATATATGGTATATTTCATCTCGTTGTGTTGAATGCAGGCGAATGGAGACGATGGCCAGGTAGTCACCACCACGGTGGAGGATGATGATTGTGGCAATGGAAGGAAGGCTCAGGGTGACAAAGTAGGCAGCAGACAAGGGCATGCACGAGCCTCTGCAAATAAGAAGAAACATCTCAACTCTGTACTCGTATCTAGTGATGATGACGAGGAGGAGGAGGAGGGTGCATCCTCGGGCAGTGAATATGCTGCAAGCATTGATGATGAGGAGGAAGACATGGATCTGGATGACTTTGTTGTTGATGAAGATGAGGAAGCAGATGAAGAAATTATTGATGAAGATGACGAAGAGATGGAAAAGAATCGAAAGAAGACGCCTCGCACTACTGGGGCAGGGAATAGCAAGAAGAAAAACGCCAGTCCAGTTGCAAAGACTCCAGCTGCAGCAACTACAGCTGGGAGAGTCGAGATGACGCCGTACTCTGATTTCAAGACACCAAAATCATCGTATACTGAAAAATTAAAAGCATCTTTGGAGTCTCCCATGACGGGCGGGTCTTTGGTTGGGACTCCAGAACAAGCACTGAAGTTTTCTCAGAGGGAGTCTGAACGCTTTCCATTCTTGCAGTCTGATAAAATAAAGGACAAGAAAATGAGAAGTCCTTCAGATCCAAATTATGATCCGACAACTCTTTATATTCCTCCAAATTGGTTTAAAACAAACAAAATCAGCGAGGGCCAGAAGCAATGGTGGGAATTCAAGAGTCAGAACTTTGACAGTGTCTTGTTGTTCAAAGTGGGAAAGTTTTATGAATTGTACGAAATGGATGCTCACATCGGTGCAGAATGTCTTGGTCTGAGTTACATGAAGGGTGATCAACCTCACGTTGGATTTCCTGAAGTGGGTTATGCTCAAATGGCTGAGAGGCTTGCTCGTGCTGGACATCGAGTCAGTGTTGTCGAGCAGGTTGAGACACCAGAGATGCTCGCAGCTAGGAATGCAGAGAGAAAAAAGTCTGGACTCAAAAGGGACACGGTTGTAAAGAGAGAAAAGGTAGCAGTTGTTAGTCGGGCAACCATGACTGATGGAGACATGGTGCAGTCCTCAACCACCTCTGACAGTGATTATCTGGCATGCATAGTTGATTCGTCTACAGAGGATTCAGGCTGTTCTGTTGGTTTTATTGCTGTTGATGTTGCTTCTGCTCGCGTCATCTTGGGGCAGTTTAAAGATGATGAGCTCAGATCTCACCTACGAGCTGTTTTGACGGCATTGAAACCTGTGGAAGTTGTCATACCTAGGGATGCCGCTCACCTCAGTGCGGCTTCTCGAAAAGTCATCAAAGGAATTCTCAGAAATCCTCTAGTTGACGAAAGGCCCGTGGGAGAAGATGAGGATAATTTTTACACAGCATCACAGTTCTGGAAACTGCTCAAGTCGGAGGAGTACTTCCAAGAAGAATCTGCTATTCCAGAAGTTTTGCAGAGCATTAAATCATCAATGGACAAGTATACAGCCCTCTGTCTTGCTCTTGGTGGTATGCTTGCGAGTTTGAAGAGAAACTTGTGCGATAAGTGGGTGATGTGCTGTAGCAAGTTTCAAAGTATTGAGGACGTTTTGGGGCAATTGGGAAGATGCGCCTCGTCTGATACAGACCAATCTGGCAGTGATAGTGTGGCTTCCACTATTAGTACGATGACTTTGGATGGAGCGGCTTTGGAAAATTTGGAGATCCTCGAGAATGGAGATGGTGGTGTTGCAGGCACATTACTGGGATCTTTGGACCACTGCGTCACACCTTTTGGTCGACGCAGGCTCCGAGAATGGCTCTGCAGACCACTTTTTCAAGTACGTGACATCATCAGGCGACAAGATGCCATCAGGGATCTCATGGAAGTAGGGGAAGAAGCAGCTGGAATGGCAAGGAAGATGCTGTCTGGGGTGACGGACATTGAGCGAGCCATCGTTCGCTTATGTGCCTCGGGTCTAGGCGTTGGCTCTCTCCGAGAATCTTCTAGGGTGATCCTATACGAAGACGTATCGAAGAAGAAGATCAAATCAATCCTTGCAACTCTGTCAGATTTACGAAAAACCGTTGATGCAGTCAAATCCTTCTCATCATTGGAACTCCAATCTGATTTTCTTCGCAGCTTGGTCGCCCCTGGATCGTTTCCGGACGTCGAAACCCCGCTAGAAAATCTGATGAATGCTGTCGATTGGAAGCTGGCCGAGGAAACTGGAAGAATTCAGCCTGCTGAGGGTACAGATGCAGCATATGATGAAGCACAAGCCAATGTCAAGAAAGCGCAGCAAGATTTGGACAAATATCTCGAATCCCTACAATCCGACATCAAAAATGGGTCCAAAGTACTTCGCTACACGTCTTTGAATAAAGAAGCATATGTACTAGAAGCACCAGACTCGGTCTCAGTACCATCATCATGGGAGAGTATCCAGGGTAAAAAGGGAGTCAAAAGATACATGACTGACGAGTTGAAAAAACTCTCTCTCGCCATGAGCCACGCCATCGAGGAGAAAGAAGTCGCTCAGGCTCAGATACTACAGCATGTGACTGCAAAGTTTGCATCGTACAAGGATCTCTGGCTTGCAGCAGTTGACAGCATTGCAAATCTGGACTCTCTCATGAGTCTTGCTCGTGCAGCAATGTGCAGCGATGGTATCATGTGCCGTCCAGAATTCATCGAGCACCCTGAAGCGTCACCTGACACTGCACCAGTATTTAGAGCCACATCGCTCAGGCATCCTGCTGGCATTAGTGGGGTTGGCGCAGGTGGTTTTGTCCCCAATGATGTCCATCTTGGAGGGGAAGCATCCCCCTTCATGTTGCTTACAGGACCAAACATGGGAGGAAAGTCTACAATCATGAGGCAAGTATGCCTCGCAACAATTGCTGCACAGATTGGCGCCTGGGTACCAGCAGAACACCTTGCTCTCTCTCCAGTTGATGCAGTATTTGTACGCATGGGAGCAAAAGACCATATTATGTTGGGACAATCAACATTCTTCATTGAACTCTCAGAAACAGCTGCCGCATTGCACAGAGCTACGAAGCATAGTCTCGTTGCTCTGGACGAATTGGGCAGAGGGACAGCCACAGTGGATGGATCGTCAATAGCATCTTCTGTCCTGCAGTACCTTTCACACACAGTTAAATGCCGTGGCATCTTCGCGACACATTATCACAATGTTGCCGAGTCATTTGAAGATGATGATCACGTGGCGTTGAAGCACATGGCATGTACCGTCAGGGAATCTTCAGATGGATCCGGAGTTGATGACGTCATCTTCCTCTACCAACTGACAGCCGGTGCCTGCCCGAAATCATACGGCGCAAATGTTGCAAAATTGGCAGGATTGCCGATCGACGTTGTTTCACGTGCCGCCACTATCTCGAGCCGATTAGACCACGGAGCATCTTCCCACCAGCAATACAGTCACCTGTCTCTGTTTGACAAAGCATCTCAGGCCTGCAAAAGACCCGAGCCCAAAGAGGCGCTCGTCTCATTGCAAGCGTGTATCAATAATGAACTCATATAGATGGTATCTGACAATGTAACGCATGATGATCCACAGAGATGATTGCTGACTCAGCCCAGAGCTGAGCATCAGGTTGTTGAGGATTTTGAAAAAGATTCCCCGTTGAAAGGGAATCTCACAGCGGTCGATACCAGCGAGGGGAGGAATCTCTCCATGCTGTTGATGCTGATGGAGAATATAACCACAGGGATTCCCCAAAAGTGGCATTATTTCAATGTTTTGATATTTTACATTGCGTAGATCAACCAAATACTCCGCCATTATCCGATTTTGTGCGGGTTGTTACTTGACCTGATCATACCGGCCCTTTCACCTTTTGAGCGCCGGATCGTATCAAGTGAGCCTTTGATTTCACTTGATCTATTCCTAAAAAATATTTTGCTGTCTACTTGATCCCCAAAAAGAGTCAATATGGGCAAAGGAGGGGATGCAAACTTGCGCCAGAGGAAGAACAAGGGGACTAGGACGTCCTCTGGACGCTTAATGAAGCGCAGTTCCAGTGTTTTGGAGAAGATGTCGAGCTTACAGAGTACTTTTGATGCTAAGAAGAGGATGAGAGATCTTCACAATGATTTGACTGTTCTGAAGAATATATGGTTCAAGAAGTTGGCAAAGACTGAGAGTCATGCTGAGAGGCTGGAACAATTTTATGGCCCACAGGCTCATGCATGTGCGTAGAGACTATGGTGAAAATCTATGCATACATATTTTGCTAATTGAGTGATGAATGATGTGCAGATGATGGATTCAGGTCTAACTTTTTGTGGGGGAGAAAGCCCCTCCTGGCATCCTGTGCAGCGCGATTGGAAGACATTGCGTCAACAGATGATATGGTTTGGGTCGACCTTGGTGGAGGAACAGGAGAAAATGTCAGCATGATGTCAGAATATATGGACTTGTCCAAGTTCAAGAAGATTTACGTTGTTGACCTCTGCAGTTCCTTGTGCGAGCAGGCAAGGAAAAAGGTGACTGAGAATGGGTGGAAGAATGTCTCCGTTGTGGAGGCTGATGCGTGTGAATTTACCCCTGATGAAGGAAAAGCAACATTGGTGACATTTTCATATTCTCTCTCAATGATTCCTCCTTTCCATGCCGCTGTGGATCGTGCAGTCACCTATTTGGATCCAGAGGATGGTTTGTTGGGAGTCTGTGACTTCTTCACCGGAGCCAAATATGATCTTCCCATGAGGCAGATGAGCTGGGGAAGAAGGTTTTTCTGGAGGTGCATCTTTGATACTGACAACATTGACATTGGTCCTGAGAGGAGACAGTACCTTGATCATTCACTGTCTAGAGTGTGGGAATTCAACGATGAAGGGTCCATTCCTTATGTTCCATATTTCAGGGCACCGTACTATGTTGCTATTTATACTGTGCCGAAATTGGAAAGTTTACTGATCGAGAACAAGGTTGAAGCACCCCCAAGATTTCCTCCAACGTTCTTGTACACTCAGTCATGGGAAGACCCTCATAAGGATGAGCCGTATCTCAGGGCTGGCCCTGGTGATGTTTGTCTCACCTTGACATCTGGTGGCTGCAATAGTCTTAAACTTTGCTTGGATGATGTCAAGGCGGTGTACTCGGTGGACTGCAATCCAGCCCAAAATGCACTCCTGGAGTTGAAGCAGGTTGCGATCCGCCGCCTTGAATATGAGGACTTTTGGAAATTGTTCGGCGAAGGGAGACATGAAAACTTCCCTGAATTATTTGAGAAGAAATTGGCCCCATTCTTGAGCCAGAATTCCCTCAAATTCTGGAGAACAAAACAGTATTACTTCAAGGATGGACTGTACTATCATGGAGGGATGGGAAAAGTTGTTTGGAGCATGCAAATTTTGTTCAAGGTTCTCTTCCTCAAGGGAGCCGTGGACAAGATGCTTCATGCGGAAACTTTGGAGGAGCAAAAAGCAATTTTCAACAATTCGTGGCTTGTCAAATTGTTCAGGACAGCGCCAGCTCCTCTTCTTTCAGTTATTTCTGACACTCTTGCTCTGCTTCTTTTCAATAGAGTGACCCTTTGGTTTGGTGCCGGTGTACCGCTCAAACAATACCAGTTGATTAAGCAAGATGGTGTGCACATGTCAAATTATGCTGCGAGGACTTTTGATGGCGTTGCTCAGAACTGTCTGATTAGCAAAGACAACTATTTCTACTACAACTGCTTGACTGGATCATTCGCAATGGACAATTGTCCTGATTATCTTACGAAGGAAGGGTTCGAAAAATTGAAGGCCGGAGCGGTTGACAGTCTCTTCATCGTGAACGACTTTTTCCTCCCAACCCTCAAAGCACGCAAATACACAAAAGTCATTCTGATGGACCATGTTGACTGGCTTGACGATACAACGGCGAAACAAGTCGCCAAAGCATTAGGAGAACAAGTTAAGACTGGAGGAAGGGTTATCTGGAGGTCTGCAGCCTTCAGCCCACGATACGCCGCATTCATTGAAGCTGCCGGCTTCTCTGTAGAACGCATTCAGGTCCAAGAGCCTGGAGAAATGATGGACAAGGTCAACATGTACTCAAGTTTCTATTTGGCCATTAAGAAATGATTATCATCGCCGTTATTTTGTGAAGTGATTACGACGGATAAGATTTGACACTTTTGATTATTGATTCATGATTATTCAAGTTTTGTTTGACTCTACTGCTGATGGTCAAACTGGGGTTTGACCATCTTCAGGAGTACGTCATGAGAACGTCCATGTCCTGTCTCTAGCATATTTGATTATGAAATATGATATTAGTACACAATGTAAAGAGATGAAATTCGAAATTACCAACCAGTGTCTGTCCTCTTCGGTGTTGGAGGTGTTTGATTCCCTTCTACAAGATCTCAAAGTAGCTGTACAAGGCGTCATAAAGACGGTATGTTGCTGCCGCATTAGTGCCCAGATTCGATGCCCACCAATTATTTTCAAGAATTTATCCTCTCACACATCTTCAGGGGAGAGTCACACGAGAGTCACACAGACAGGCAAAGCGTGTCCATGAGGGGATACAGTTTCTTATACATGCCATATCAGATGCCAGGCAAAGATGTATCGCCACAATGGCATGCCATGCCTCCTTTGAGTTCTTCTTATATTGCTATAAAGAAATCCAATACTCTGAGGAAGAAGAAGAGAAATGGAAGGAGAAGGAAAGAGATGCAGGTGAGCCCATGTCTAGTGTTCAGTTCCGGGAAGATTCCACAAGAGACCAGGCTGGACTGGTGGATCCTTGTCATCTCCTTCGACACTACATTGGAATTGATATGCGATGTATTGATTCCTACGAAGGCTACACTATCATGGCACGGGGAGCAGATGATTCTCACAACCAGCTTGAGAGACAAGATGCTGTTGGGGAATGCCATGAATGCAGTCTCCCAGATATACTGGGAACCATTGACACAGTCATCCATCTCCGATTACATCCCCATGTTCCATTTCCAGAGAACGCCAAGGCAACCAATTCTCTACCACCACACATCACCCCATCACCACAGACAATACTGAGCCATTGCAGGGATTTTGAGGGCCCAAAGCGAGTGCCTCAAAAGCGTAAAGGAAGGCAGAAAAAACATGATACGGTGAGAAACCATCTAGGATGCCCGACAACGTCGCTATCATTTCACAGATTATATTGCCAGCTTTCCATGTCCTTCATGCATGGAACCCCATCAACCATCATGCTTGCAGGACCTCGTGGCTGTGGAAAACGCCACATCATCCGTGACGTAGCCTCAGCCTTTGGACATGTTAAAATAACGGATGTACTCTCGACCATCGAATCACTGCAGCTCGATGAGGAATCACCAATATTCAATGAGGATGTGTGCGAGACACTAGATTATGCATTCTCCACAGCCATGGAAAGTCCAGCCCCAACCATTATGCTTTTTCGCCATATCGAGCGAGTATTCATCACATCATCAGCTAGAGATAATGAAAACAAGATGGCTGTGCTCGCTCGAGCCATAAAACCTTGGATACAGAATCAAAAGGGCAAACTCCATGCGGGCAGGGTGGTCATCATAGGAACAACATCCGGGCCAGATGACTGCGCAGGAAAAGACCTCGAAGACCTTTTGGAGTTTTTCGATGATTATATTACAATACCACAGATGGATCACTTTTCCAGAATGACGCACATACAGCGCTCTTTGGAAACCCATCAACACCATCCTGCAGATGAAAATCCCACAGTATGCCACTGGGCAATACAATCAGCCCTTGCCTGGAACAACCCAAATGCGTCATGGAATGAAATCGATACAGCTACGAAACAGTTCAGTGGCACTCCTGGCCTACCCCCCGCTGAGGCCGTGTCACAATATCAAACCCTGCTGCACCATTGTCACAACAGCAGTGACCGTCAGGCACAGACGGCTGAAATCGAGTCCTGGATGCAACGCATCCTCTCTCATCGTATACAACTTTTACATAAATAAAGAATAGTAGTATCATGTAAATCCAGAACTACAACCCAGAACTAATAAACGTCCGTGCTCCCAACAACAGAATACCACCCAAACCACCAACAGCAGCAGCAGCAACAGCCTGTCGAGGACCCCTCACAGACCGATAAATTGCACCCGTTGTCGCTCCTGACGCAATAGTCATCAACTCCTCCGGCAAGATCGCATCATTCATGTAGTAATAAAAGCTCTCTGTGGACGAAAACAGCAGCCCCAACACCCCAAGGGCATTCCCTGCCGACCTCCCCAATTTACCACTCGTATTCAACAACTGATTCACTCGAATTCTCTGCGATGGCAGCCCACCTTCACCCTGAATCGCACTTGGCGTCAACAGCGCCTTGTATGCTCCAACACCACCTCCTCCTGCTGCTCCAGCCAGATACCCTACCCCTGTATAATACGTCAAGTTCTCGCTCCAACTCCGCCTCTTAATCACCGATTCTTCACTAAATAAAAACTCTGGCTCCTCTGGTAGCTTGAATGGAGCCTTCACATCGCGACGATCAAGTGCCGCACTGATTCCTTCGTATGGATTATACAAGCGCTCACCACCGAAATCAAGCCCATTATGAGGACTTGGGTCCTGTCCAAACGATCCATCTAACAATATTTCACCAGAAGAAGAGGGCACACCCTCTTGGGTATGGGATTGCAACGCCTCCGTCGATGTGGAGGCAGCATGTTCCTCCGGCTGGGAATTCTTCCCACGAAATACGTCCAACAGACCCATTAATACAACAGTGATACTTTATTTTACTACGTTATTGCTAAGAATATGGCATATAGACTGTGTTTGGTCCTGGTATATATTGGTGAAGGATGTGGCAAACAAGGAACAGCACCAATATCCTATCAAGAGTTTGCGTTGATGGGACAAACGTGTATATATCGATCAGAACAACAGGGCTCCCAATCCAAGTTGCACTACGACCGGTAGGCTGTTGTGACTCATCTATTTCAGCTGCTGAATCCATACAATGGAAATGTTACATTGAGAGATTCAGCGTTGTAAAAAAAACCCTTGCGATGCGATTCTTACAGGGCTAGATGTATTTAATTTTTACAGCAGAATATCACAATCAGTAATCAGATCCTCGGTATCATGAGTATTGGCCGTGTCGTCTTCGACATACAAGGACGCTGCCCTGGAGGTCATCAGGGAACCAGTCGTTTGGGTGGAGATGCTCGTGTTATGAGCCATCAGTATCGCCATACTAGTACCAGTAATCGTTATTTTACGTGTTTATCGAAGAATATCACGCATTCAGGGCATGGGTGGTTTGGGTCTCGGAGGAGGGGTGGAGTGCCCCTTGCGGGACTCTCCAGGGATTCCATTGTTGCTGCTGCTGGTGTCGCCAAAAATGCAAGCGTCTTGGTTGCGGATATCGGAGGGACAAACTGTAGATTCCAGTTGTGGGAGTTGGATGCGTTTTATCGCCCTGCTGAGATGACTCTGGAGCAGATTCTTCCCACCAGTGACTATGAGACGTTTGATCTTGCCCTTGCTGCGTTTCTACAGACGGATGCAGCGACCCGATCGCCGCCAAAAGCTGCCGCGTTTGCATGTGCTGGTCCTGTGAAGAATAATTGCTGTCGGTTTACGAATTTGAAATGGGTGGTTGACAAGGAGGATGTGGAGCGCGAGTTTGGAATTCCTTGTCGGGTGCTGAATGATTTTGAAGCTATTGGATATGGTGTGACATCGTTGGGAAGTCATCAGATATTGACATTGCACGATGTTCCGAGGGAGAAGAGAGGACCATTGTCTGTTCTCGGTCCTGGGACGGGCTTGGGTCAGGCACAGTTGTTTTGGAATGATGCAATTGGGAATTACACTGTGTATCCCTCAGAGGGCTCGCATGCCACATTTGCTCCACGAGGGTGGAAGCAGAGAGCATTGCAGGCAAAGGTAGAGGCGGATCGTGGGCATTGTTCTGTAGAACGCGTGGCCTGTGGGAGTGGTTTGGTTCGTATTTATGAGTTTTTGCACACGGATGAGATTTCACACAGACCCATCCATCCTCCCATGGAGAATCCCACGCCAGCATCCGTGTCCAAGGCGGGATTAGAGCGGACGGATCCTGTGGCGTCTGAGGCATTGGATATGTTCCTGTCTATTGTTGGTGCAGAAGCGTCCCATATGGCGTTGAGAGGGTTGTCGACTGGTGGAGTGTATATAGCTGGTGGTATCCTACCAAAGGTGCTAGAGCGAGTAGAAGAAGGAGGCCTTTTAGAGGCCTTTTTGTGGAAAGCGTCTCGCTTCCATGACAAAGTGCTCAAGCATATTCCATTGTATGTTGTGTTGGAGGAGCGAGTGGGTCTGATGGGAAGCCGAGAGCAGGCTATTCAGCTGATTCAGCAACATGAACAATAACAGTTTCTGGTACCACCATCAGACGAATATGGTTGTAGCAATTTAGTAACTGCCTCTACTAGAGGCCCATTAGTAACAAAGAATGAAAGCACATCTAATGAGGTTTTGGTACAAAGCCATCTACCGCGAAATTTCGCGTCGCCGAGGGTATGGTAACATGCATCCCATCCAACTCTTCTGTAGCAATCACCTGGCACCCCAACCTCGACGTATCCGTCAACCCAAACGCAAGATCAAGCATATCATTCTCATCGTCATCAGGCTCAGGAATCTTATCATAATACGCTTGATCTTCCACAATCACATGACATGTTGAGCACGCAAGGGACCCTTCACACGCCCCTTCCAAATCAATCTCATTGCTATGTGCCACTTCCAATAGGTTCTCTCCCAGCGGAGCTTCCACAGTCACCACAGAACCATCCTTCTCGTCTTTAAAAGTAACATGGATTGTTCTGCAGGCAATTGCATACCGAATGGAGTTATATATAGACATACGCAGCAGGAAAGAGACAAGAGTGTTGCAACAGCATGTTCTGACATGTCTACGTACGACTTTTTATCTTCCGATGCGGCTATGGATGAAGATGTCAGGGTCCTCGATGAACATAAATAATCTTTTATCATGTGTTGAGAGATGGTATAGTCCCAGACAGCCCTTTCTGGCTGAAGCTTGGACAAGTCTCCAACGCTAGACGAGCACTGCTTTGCCAGTCTTGACACCGTACGACGCAACATTATGTCCCTAACGCTATAAATGATATAATGTGCTACAGGTATGTCTGATACGGGTGCGTTTCTGGTGACAAGAGCACAGTAGGGGGTGGTTGAGAAAGTCCGTATATAAAACATTATGTATCGTAGATTTTTGATACCACACAGCCACCCCAAGCTTGGGCATGCGTCAGTCACATCCATTTCGTTTTAAAAAATATTAATAAAAAGAAATAATGGATGAAGAAAAGAAGGAGCAAGTTCAGGCCCGTGTGAGGGACCTATTGCCCCGTCTTGAACTTGAACAGTCCACTTTGACAAGTATTCAGGTATGCACTTTGGACGCTTTGTATCATGTATAAAAGATGCAATATTACTACTGTAAAAGTAATAATATTACAGGAGAGTCTCGAGTCGGATCTTGGCTTCTCATTGGCGGAGTATAAAGACTTGCTCAGGTCAGAAGTTGACTTGTTTTTACGACAGCAAGCCATGCGTGAACATCAGAAGAAGAGAAAAGCGGCCGAGGATGCTGTTTTGGCGCAGCTTCATGATGCGATGAAGAAGCAAAAACAAGAATCCAAGGTTCCTGGCTTTTATCCATTGTCTTCAAAGAGGTATGTGGGACTGAAGACGTTTCATGGGAAGCATCTTGTGGATATCAGAGAGTTTTACGAGAAGGATGGGCAGATGATGCCTGGTAAAACGGGTATATCTTTGACATTGAAGCAATGGGAGTGTCTTCGTTCAAAGGTGATGGATGGTGATGTGGATGGTTTGGTGAATGCTATTTATGATGAGCCGTGTTCATTTAATATGATCAACATGTCCTTTGAGATATCTCCGACCAAGAAAATAAGCATCGTTCTTCTCGGTGGGGATTCTATGGGATTTGATATACGAGAGTTTTATGATAGTAATGGAGAGATGAAGCCTTCGAAGAAGGGTATTTGTTTGCCTCGGGCACAGTATGATGCCTTGAAAGTCATCATGGGCCCGTTGCAAGAGGACATTGCTCGGCTTGATTCGGTCGAGGAGGGCAACGAAGGAGGTAGTTCTGCCAAGAAGGAGAGTGACAAGGCGCCAGTCGCGGAACAGCAGCAGAAGGAAAAGCATGATGCTCCTCCCCAGGGAGATGGTGGGCCAACAAAGCATGCACTGTCACAGAATAGATTTGTCAGTTTGGAGAACTGGCGTGGGTCTGATTTGATCAATCTGAGAGAATATTACGAAAAAGATGGAGAGTTGCGACCAGGAAAGAAAGGTATTTCTCTCACGTCACCACAGGCAAGGACAATGCTGGAAAAGATTGAAGACATTTCTCAAGCATTTGCCCAGCGTGATGAGTCGTTTTCTCTCGAGATTTCGCCAAAACGCAAAGTTACAATCCTAATTTTCAAAGGAACGCCCATGGTGAACGTGCGAGAGTATTATGAGAAGAATGGGGAGTTGTGCCCGGGAGCAAAAGGCTTGAGCATGCCAGAGGAACAATGGACAGCGTTCAAAGCAGTGTTACCAAATCTTGTGCAATCAATGAAATAGGGCATTATTATTGTATTTTATACATGGATATCATTTCTTTTAAATCTGCTGTCCAATCCATGCATGCATCGATATCATCTGTACTGTATGTTTGGTGGACTGTCTTTCCACTCAGCCATGACATGGATGCTGTCTCCTTGAGTTTCCAGGACGGGGCATCACCAAGCTCGAATTCACACCTGGAAAGGTGAATACTGCATTCTGGACCACCAGAGAAGATCCACATTCTATCTTCAGTACTGTCATTTGTAGTAAACCAATGTAAAAAGCCTGCTCGAGTAAGCACCGCATAGCCAGCTACCCACACCCTTCTCGAGTCCATTCGCCGCACACGCCCCTGCCTAATGACATCTACACTCCCTTCCAGCTGACGCCATAAATATTGAATCATTTGGGATTGACGTCTCGATAAGACCTCTCCACCTTTGGTACTATCCGCAGCCATGCTTGCAAACGAATCCAAATCTGATTCTCCATCAACAGCCCCTAGACTCCCAAGGGCAGAATCTGATTTCTCTCGTATTTCAAGAGATATGGAACTCGCCATCAGTTCTACACAATTGGTCAATGCCATTTTCGTGACACTAATTCTTTGTCGTTCAAGCTCCCCAACGCGCCGGAAAGCTCCAGCCAAATACTTTCTCTGATTCGCCTGCGCGATTCTCAGTGCAGCTTGCCTCTCAACCAACCGCCCTTCTGCAATCCATGGATCAGATTCCACCTGCCGCGATTTCGAGGTAAACTTTGTATTCTTCGACAAGGCCAACGCATCAAAAGATTTACAGACATCTCTATGCGCGACAACAGACTGCCGAAGAGCCTTCATGCTCAAGTCAACGTCTGCCTGCACCTTCAAAGCTCCTTGCTTCAACTCGGCACACGCCTCTCGGAGCTTTCCTACCAGGTCGCGCACCAAATTAATCGACGGCTGCGACGCATGCGACGCTCTATCATGACTATCCCCAACCATCTGCATACAACAAGATCATACATGTATATAAATATATACATCGAGACGGATGCTCATCACCATGACTGGTCACACACACGTACCATGGGTAGTTGCACAAAGTCTGCCAACGCATCCCTCAGCGTCGCCCCATCCGCATCCCCTATTAGCTCCATCCCCCCTATTGTACTCAAAGATTTTCCATACGATCTATTCGCCGATGCAAACGCCTGCAACACGGACAAAATCTTCTCTGCAGATGATCTTCCTGACTGAATTCTTGAAATCACAACACTTGCCATCTCCTGATTCAATCGACTCTCCAACTCCGTATCCCTATCAAGAGCCTCACAGACTTCCTTCTGTCTATCGATATCTGGGTCATGAGAGAGAAAGGCCACGCTATCATCCAACCCAGCAGTTGGGGTCGCCTGACCAGACACGGACTCCAACCGGGCAGCCTGAGAAATTTTTGGATTCCGAGCAATGTCCTCCACATAACTAAATTTCCTATCAGGAGAAGATCCAAAATCCTCTTCACTATCTAATTTAATCTCTGCAATCCGATTGAGCAACCGACTCGTCGGCGAGTCCGGAGGACTGTCGTTGTCGTGTGCCTTGCTCTTCTTCTTCTTCTTCTTCTCCTCCTGCTGCTCTTCCCCATTGATGAAACCCTTACTATGTGACATACTAGAAGATAATAATGCTCCTCGGTGTATTCAGCATCAATTGTGTCGCTATTTATTTACAGGTGTTTCTCAACAACAAATACTATGATACTCCTACGTCCTTGACAATGTCAGTCGTGGTCTGAAAGTATTTGGAATTTAATATGTGTCAGGATCCTCTGTAGGTGGAATACCCGAATGGGTTCCATGTCAATGGGACGTGGAAATGCTGGTTGACCTGCACATGATGATGAGTTTGGATGGATGAGTCTTGGTAGACATTCACCATGGCACAGGAGTGATATATACGCACCTGATCCTGTCTGATGCTGAAATGAATCTTCACAAATGGGTAAAATGAGGCGTCGCGAAAGAAGGTTGGATTCTCGATTCGACACTGTTCCACATACTCGCCCACATGGAACGTAAGGCAGTACCATCCTGGTTGAGGTGAGGCATCAGATGGCAAAAGATCGGCTACTCTGCCGTCACTGTTGGTTTTTCCTCTTCCTATAGGTATCCATGTGTGTGGAGATGAGGATGGACAGTAGTCGAGATCGATAGAGACTCCTGAGGCTGGTCTTCCATTGCATGTGTCCAAGACATGGGTGGTGATTGGTGATGTCTTCCTCTGCTTTGAGACAGATTGTCCTGGAATGACAAGACTCATAATAATAATTAGAAAATGATATATATATATATATATATATATGTAATCAGGGAGCGATAGAGACAAGAAAAAAAGAATGCGCATACCTGTTTTGTTGGTGGAGCCAAGTTGAGATGCCAAGTTGGCAGCCCTCCTATCAACAACGCTGTTGCTGTCGAGAGGCGCCTCCTGGCGAGCAAATGTATCCTTGAGTCTCTTTTCTGTAATCTTTTGCTGCTCAAAGGCAGCATGGCGTAATTCAATGTCTGCTGTATTGACATACCTGCAAAAAAAAATCAATCATCATCAAGTAGAATCATTCATTGCTAGTAAACAAAATATGGTGCCTTGAAATGATCAGACAAACGAAAGGAATCACCACGCCAGAATGTGACGATACAAGGCAATTGACTGTTTTCAAGGAAAAAAAAAAAAGACAGTTCCATGCCCAAGCAATGAGAGGATGAGAGAGACAAATATTTGATTGTGGGATGGTCAAGGATACACACAGTTTTGACCCTGGATCATTTGGATTGGTTTATAGACAGGTGGAGCAACCGTCAAGGCCCTTCTTTGATTTCCCAAAGATTTTATATCACGTATCCTTAGGTAGTCTACTTCTTTCTTTCGATATTTATATCGATTTTAGGTAGCATAGTTTGTATTCTTTAGCGTATCAGAATGTCTTCCTCGATCGCATCTCCGATGAGGGTGCCCACGAGTTCGGCAACCCCCCAAAAGTTTGCTGCACCATCCAGGACATCTTCCAAGGTATGTAATTAATTATATTTATGCTTTTCAAGGGAGAGCATGGGCAATTGTGTCTGTTCGTCCTCCCGAGTGTTGGCATGTCCAGATCTGTTTGTTGATTGAATGATTCTCACCCAGTCGTATGACGCACGTGCAGATGGACCGCTTCATTCCTAATAGGAGTGCGAGCAACCTGGATAGTTCACAATACAATATCGCATTAGAGATGAGGGATGTTGAGAATACTCAGCAGAATGTGGCTTCGTCTCCAAGCAAGGTGTGTGATGATCATGAGCTTGCTTGTGTTGGATGCCACATACGATAATATAATACGTACCATTTGTGCAGGAGTATAAGAAACAGCTTGCCGCGAATCTGGGAACCGATGCCTCTGCTCGTGTGCTTGCATTCAAGCAGAAGGCCCCTGCCCCACCAGAGGGACATTCCAGTCATTTGGCAGCATTGTACTCTGCTAATGCAACAGATATGAAGCCATCGAAGAAGTTCAGAGCAGTACCATCGCAGCCAGACCGTATCCTTGATGCTCCAGACCTGGTTGATGATTATTATCTCAATCTGATGGACTGGGGGTCATCGAACAAGGTGGCCATTGCCTTGAGCCAAACAGTGTATCTCTGGAATGCATCAGGAGGAGATATTCAGCAGTTGCTTGCAACTGAGAATGATTCCTATGTGACCAGTGTGAACTGGGCAGGCGATGGAAGGCACATTGCGGTGGGCTTTTCTGGTAACAATTGCCAAATCTGGGATGCTGAGAGATTACGTCCAATTAGAAACCTGGGAGGGCATTCGTCTCGTGTTTCTTCTCTGTCTTGGAATAATCACACTCTCAGCTCTGGAAGTAGAGACAGCACAATTATCCATCATGACGTGAGAGTCAGGGATCATATTGTGAAGACTCTGCGAGGACATCAGCAAGAGGTTTGCGGGTTGAAATGGTCTCCAAGTGGGTCACAGCTTGCATCCGGAGGAAACGACAATATGTTGATGATTTGGGATGCTCGTCATGATGGACCCACCCATACCCTTACAGACCATCAGGCTGCAGTCAAAGCCCTTGCTTGGTGCCCATTCCAGTCCAACCTTTTGGCAAGTGGAGGAGGAACAGCGGACCGTAGCATTAAATTCTGGAACACGACAACGGGTGTATGCTTGAATTCCATTGATACTGGATCTCAGGTATGTGCCCTCCAGTGGAATCGTCATGAGAAGGAGATTCTCTCCTCTCATGGATTTTCTCAGAATCAGCTTTGCCTTTGGAAGTATCCTTCCTTGGCAAAGGTGGCAGAGATGAATGGGCACACATCTCGTGTGCTCCATTTGGCACAGTCTCCAGATGGAACAACTGTAGCCTCTGCCGCTGCTGATGAAACCCTGAGATTCTGGAAATGCTTTGGTGACGGATCCTCCTCTAGATCTTCTCAGGGCAAATCTGTTGCAAAGGCTGCGTCCGGGATGAGCTCCTCTTTGCTCCGTACTGTCAATATTCGTTAATCATTCTTTGATGCACCATTGTATATTTTGGCGTTGTCTCTCTGTGTTTTTTGCGTCTCACCATGTTTTGTTGCAGGTACACTACTGTGTGATATGAATTGCTCTGTCACAGGTATGTTTGACTTTTTGTCAACCCATCATGGTGTTTCTAAACACCACCAATCCTTACCACGTGGTCAATTTGTGTCGTTCCAATGTACTCTCTCTCGCTGTCTATCTTGTTTGTGTAATGATGTAAGAAGAAATACACACATACCTTTTGCACAGTTCTGATAATATCTCACGTGATGACCTTCCTTGTGCGAATATCAAAAAGACGTGACCAAATCTTTGTTTATACTTGGCATTCCAATGCGCAAGCTCCTGCACATGATCAACCACGGCTGCTGTCATGGGAGGGCACATGGAAAAAGGCAATCAAAGCAACTCTACCTCCTTGAGACTCTCATCTGCCGTCTGCGCGGCCATCGACTGCTCCACAGCACTGATTGCACTGCCCAAACCCTCGCCACTCGCTCGCTCACCTATACTTGGGTGTGCTTGAAAAGCCTCGAGCCAGTCAAAAATGGACAACTGCAGCAGACAAGGGTTGTGTCATCTGACACCAGCAGTGCTGTAATTGCATTATACGGCATACCTCAGTCCACCAAATCTCTCTAGATATCTTAAAAACCTCTGCTTCGTCCTGAAATGGAGAATGCGAGGCTAATCGTTGCGCAAATGTCTTTGACGCGCAACAGTTCAAAACTTCCTCGTACGATAGGGATACCATGCTGATCTATTACATGAATTATGAAAGTGACGCATACATTTCATTAATTAATTGTTCAAAGACAGCTTTGGCCTGAGGACGCTTCACCTTGAATGTTGGGGTCAAGAGGCCATTCTCCACACTCAATGGCTCTGCCCAGAGGCGAATTGCAGCAGCCCGTTCAAATCCTTTCAGCCCAGCGGATCTGGCTTCTTCTTGCATGCTCTTAAATATGGCTGCAGAGACATGCGAGTTGGCGCAGAGCTGGTTCATATCTTGGGGTAGGTTTCTTTGTGCTGCCCAGGGCAGCAGGTACTCTGGGTCAGGGACCACAATGGCCACCAACTGGGCCTGTAATGAATCTCCATACACAAATGTCTGCAAAATGAAGGGAGATCTGCCATATACACCCTCAATTTTTTCTGGAGATATGTATTCCCCTTGTGCGAGCTTGAACAGACTCTTTTTCCTGTCAAAAATTTTCAACCGACCTCCAGGGAGCCACATACCAACATCGCCAGTATGCAACCATCCATCCTTGTCTATTGTCTCTGCTGTGGCCTCTGGGTTCTTCAAATACCCGGAGAAAAGAATGGGACCTCGAACACAAATTTCCCCTCGAGGATACGGTGTATCCTTGTTTGAGTAATTCATCTCTGGAATATCATCCAGCTTGACCTCACATGATGGAATGGGTGCACCAACATGGCCATATGTGGCATCTCCGGGGTATGTCAACGTGATCAAGCATGCCGTCTCTGTCATCCCATACCCCTCCAGCACATTCGGGCCAAAACATACTCGCAGAAATAAGAATACATCGCTCGAAATGGGTGATGATCCGCTGGATAACATATGAATCTTCCCGCCCAATTTTGCTCGAATTTTTGAAAACACCAGAGCATCAAACAATGGGGCAAGAGGCCCCCCTCGCAAATCGCCGTTCAAAATATGCGACTTTTTATAATTAAACGCCGTCCAAAACAACTTTTTCGCGACGATGCTACTACTTTCAATTTGCGCCATGACTTTATCGTATATTCGATTGTACAACCTGGGCACAGATGCAAATGTTGTGGGCTGAAGCTGTTCTACATCCTCCAACAACAGCAACACATCCCCTCTATAGAATCCTATAGCTCCACCCTTGAACGTCATCAATATCACATTAAATCGCTCATAAATATGCGCCAAAGGCAAATACGAAATATGCCTGTGCTCCATCGTGTCAGACTCTATGATTGGGTCAATCACCATGCATGCTCCAGCCACATTTGCAATCAAAGCTCTGTGCGTCAACATGGCACCCTTCGGTACACCAGTCGTCCCAGACGTATAATTAATCAATGCGATATCATCAGGCCGCGGAGGCATGTGCGGCTTTGGATGCTTGTATCCCATGGCCTGCACTCTATCCAATGTGATCACCCTGACATGCCCACACCCAGCAGGCTTCTCCGGCAACCTCTGGTGAGGCGTCGTCCCATACACAACAACCAGCTTGACACTGGTGCACGATGAAAGAACTGGATATAATTTATCAAGCACAGTAATAGAGCACGCGATCGCCGCCAGCTCAGCATGATTGGAAATATACTCCACAGCATCTGGTCCCAGGGTGTCATATAACGGCACTGCCGTCATCCCATACGCATGAACAGCGCAATCAACCAACATCCAATCCACACTATTATGCGAATACAATCCAACCCTCGTATCGCTACCTCCCTTCACTCCCAACTCGAGCATACCAGACCCAATGGCATTTCGTATCTGAGCAACATGTCCATACGTGATCCACTCATATGCAGCCGCAGACCCATCCTCAAGGATGGATCTGTACCCTAGATATGGTTTCTCTTTGTATAAATCAACACTCCGCTCAAATACGTCGTACAGAGTGCGTACTGTCTCTGCATCCTCCTGACCTTGAAATGTCTCGACAAGATTCCTCTCACTCAATACACTCCGTCGAACGACCCAATCCTCCTCTCCATGAAGCTTTTCCGGTAAAACCCTACAATATTCTTCCATCTAAGGTATTCTGTGTGATTTTCCTAAGAAAAAGACAGTCTCGAGCGATCCTTCCGAAAATGGCCTTGTCCTTTCGACACAAATTAACGCTACGTACTATCAATTGCGTATATGTTTTTGAATTCTATGGATGGATGTGGCCTTCAGGGATGAGCATTGTACGTAAAATTGACTCGAGTTCCTTAAATAGATTCTCAAGCCAATTTTGGCTCTCTCAAGGCTTGGGTAGATCCCCAGTACGAGCACAGGTTCAATCAATCAATATAATTCAATATTATAGTAAAACATGTCGAGTTCATTCAGTTTATCACACGTGGAGGACAACAAGGAGGGATGGGGCCCAAGCAGCATTCCTGAGAAATTCACCGCAGTGCCTTTCCTTCCCTACGGAAAGGGAGAAAGGCTTGGTAGGATTGCAGATTTTGGGTATTCTTCTCACAATCGCATGGGACATTACAGTGGTACGTATTCTGACTGTCGCCGATTGAGGTGGAGCGACGGCGATTGTCATTCTTTTTTCATGAGAGGATTTTACTCGCGAATTTCATACTGTTTGGTCATATAATTCCTTTGGTGTTGGATGAAATCGCTTACATGGTCCAATGGTGATGTGTGCAGGTCGATACAGAGAGCCAGCGCCGGGAACGTCAGTGTTCAACTTTGAAAAGGCGGATGAGGATGAGGCGTTCGAGCTTGTGGATAACAAGCCTGTGAAAAAGTCTTTCGGAGGGCCACAGAGGCGTCCACAGAACCAGCAGCGTTGGGGACAGCAACCGGCGCACCACGGAGGTGGTCGTGGAGGTCAACATGATGGTGGCCGTGGAGGGCGCGGTGGGCACGGAGGAAGGGGCAGGCCACAGTGGAGAGATCAACAGAGAGAACGAGTGCTGTCAGAGTCCATTGACGTGCGTCCTGACTGGCAGGTGCTTGGGGACCAGATATTGTTGCCAGCACTCGGCAAAATGTCTACAAAGGTGGATGAGGGAGAGAGCCTGGTGTCGGTTGGATCTCTTCCAACGTATGATCGTGCTGCTGATCGAGTTGGACCAAAGCTTCCTGCAAAGGTGAAGGAGCCATCAGGGGCACATGCGTATCCTCTGAAGATTTGGGATGATCCTGTGATGAAGAAAATGGCTGAGAATGATGAGGCAGATGTGTTTGTGTCAGATTTGATCTTGACTGTCATTATGACAGCCCCAAGATCATTGTTCCCATGGGATATTGCAATTCTGAAGAAGAAGAATAAAATGTACCTGGATCGACGTACTGGAAGTTCTTTGGAGTACATCACAAATGGTGAGACAGCACCTGACCCCCTTGTGGAGGATAAAGAGAATGTGAATGGTATTGAAAATTTAAAAGCCGAGTCGACGCATGTTCACCAGGCTTTCAGGGAGCAGGTCTTGCAGAGGAAGAAGGGCCATGATTTGGGTGAGCCATTGCCATCAGAGCTGGAGGGTGCAGCCACACCGTCAGCTGGATATATTTACAAGAGATTTGATCTTGGGAACATCCGGTTGATTGTTCGTTGTGAAATTGACGGATGCATGACGGTTGCTAACAATTTGCAAACGGTTGCCGTTCATGCATTGAACGAGTTTGATCCTAAATGGTCTGGTATTGACTGGCGTACAAAATTAGACACGCAGAGAGGTGCAGTGCTGGCAACAGAGTTGAAGAATAATGCAACAAAGATTGCTCGATGGACTGCTGCAGCACTTTTGGGTGGAGTAGACATTATCAAACTTGGTTATATTAGCCGCACATCGTTCAAGAGCTCCAAGGCTCATCAACTGCTGGGTACACAGGCTGTCAAGCCGAAAGACTTTGCTGCACAGATGAATTTGAATATGGATAATGCTTGGGGTATCGCCAAGGCACTTTTAACCTTTTGCTTTGATAATACAGAAGGTTCGCCTGAAGGTATGTTGTATGCTTCTTGTCTCATGTGTGAGCCGCTACTCAACCACCAACCTGAGCTACTCATGGTGCTTTTGTTGGCAAGGATATGCGGAGACGAATGCAAACTTTGGCCCAGTATACATGTGTCTGCAATAGTGTTGAGTACAATTGTGGAACTTGGGCCATACCTGCAACAGTATGCATGTCGATTTACATATATCGTGAGAATGATTGCTAATCCTAGTATGTTTTTACTAATGATGATGCAGGACAGTATATTATGATGAGAGATGCAAACAAATCTCAGTTGAGAGTGTACTCAGTACCGTCCCTGGAGAGCCAGTTAGCTCACCAGGATGATGACGACGACGAAGTCCAGGACACGGTCCCTGTAGAGTAATATTCTAATACATTTGTTGCTGTCATATATATGTAATCGATACGCGATACGTTGCTCTTCTGTCACCGTCATGCATCCTCGTGCATCTCCATGCAAATCTGAACCTGCGCGTCCTCTGTCGGGACATCCGAGAAACAGAAACACGTGGCAAATTACGTGGCAATTTCAGATTCTGAAAAGTCCCATAACAGTATGGGAAGCCATCAGACTGTAGGCGTGGAATCCTGAGCAGTTAACAAAAAGTGTTAGAATATTTTGCCCCTGTGTACAGAGTATACCAGGACAAGATGAAGGGAAACTTGGCGAGGCACAGTCTTTTCGCTTTATTCGTTGCCGTGTTTCTGAGCGCGGCACAGTCCCAAGAATGTCCTGCAAACTACACCGCTGCAACATCCTCAGGATACTATGTGCTGTACTTTGGTGATTCAGATAGCGGTGGGGACTGTTGTGCTAGTAATGAGCTTGCAATCAGCTGCGGTATTGACGTACTCTGTTCTGATCCAGCCATTTATGACGAATCCTTTGGGGCTTTGGCTCCATATTCCTCCTGTGGGACGTCTAGAGAGCTACTTGTCGGATCAGACAACAGTGGTGCATCGACCACCTGTGATGAGGCGATGCAATATGTCCAGAATGTTGCAAACCAAAGCGACCTGGGATGCGACTCTGATCAGTTCTCCGTAGCACGGCGGCAAGCACTGGCCTTGTGTGGGAGTCAGGCATATCTGTGCATGGCTCAGCGCGTGGGAGGAATTTGCGGCGATAATACAACCCTTGTGGAGGTGGATAGTACTGAGGCTGAAGATTCAGAGGTGGATTGTCCTCCTGAATATGTAGCAGCAAAGGAGAGTGGCTTCTACCCACTGTATCTCGGAAGTAGCACAGGGTTTACGAATCAGACTTGTTGTGAACGGTATCAAGTAGAGTCCTCGTGTGGTCTGGATGTCCTCTGCCCAAATCCAGCAGGGTATAATCAGTCGTATGGAGAATTGTACACATATATTTCATGTGCAACCTCGGGACAAGTTCTTGTTGGGCTTGACGGGGCCAGTACATCACTCTCTTGTGATGATGCCGTAGCATATGCATGGAACATTTACAATCAAACTGGATGTGATTCTGATGAATATACTGCTGCAATTCAACAGGCACAGGCCAGATGTGGGTACCAGTCCCTGGAGTGCATTGGGAAATCAGCGTATGGCGGATTCTGTGACATTGGAGTTCCTCAGGAAGATATTTCGGCATATCAGTGCTTTGCTGCTGCTCAAAATACAGCAGAGCAAGCTCAAGAAAAAGGCTGTGCCAGTGATGAATACATGGCTGCATTGAGTGAGACAAAGGCCTTGTGCAGAGATGATGCAGAAACTGTATTGGCTGCCACAGTTGGCAACGCATGCCCGTACACCTGTCAGAGTGCATTGAACAATCTGAGGGCAAAAGCGTCTACATTTTACACGTCTTGTGGAACAAATGATTACAATTACGCAGCGCAGATTGTCGTTAACCTGTGTGGACCTGATGTCTTTATTCAAATCAATCAGGAGCTTTGTGCACCAAAGCCCTCCTCGTGCGAAGTTGCCTTGGATAATGCGATTCAGGCAGCGCAAAAGTATGGATGTGCTAGTAGTGAGTGGTCTGAAGCTCTTGCAACAGCAAAATCGGCGTGTCCTTTGTCCAAAGTAGCTGCTGGTATGGCCAATGCTGGTGTAGATTGTCCAATTACATGCTCACAGGCAATTCATGATCTAAAGAGAGCTGCATACTGGCCAGGATGCTTTACATTCACTTACTATCAAGCTTCCAAGGTTGCGATCAACACGTGTGGGTGGTTCAATTACTTCATTGCAGTGAAGGAGAACAACATCTGCCAGACAAGCCCAAGCCCATCACCACCACAGCCACCGCCGCCTCCACCATCTCCTCCTTCACGCCTATGCAGCACTAATATTGTTCCAAATGGGCCTTCTAATCTCAGGGTAACACAGTTGGGATCTACAAGCGTAGATCTGTGTTGGTATGTTGCTGCTGTGTGTCTTTGTCTGTAGGATCAAATCATTATTATTGCCTTCTGATGATGTGCAGGGATACTCCATCGAATCGTGGGTGTGTGGATTATTACGAGGTTCAAATCACTCCGGTGAATCTGTATGGCCTGTCTTCCTTGTTCTTCTCAGGCAGCAGTATCAAGGTACAGAGTGGGCAGTGTGTTCGTGTGACCGATTTGGCTCCTGGAACAAAATACTCTGCGAAAGTCACCTCCGTGACAACAAAAGGTGGCGGGTCTTCTGAGCTCACCTTCACAACTGTCCCAGCGCCACCGAGTCCACCTCCAGTTCCTCCTAGTCCGCCACCATCTCCACCAGCACAGCTCTGCTCTACATTGATCAGGCCAGGAGGGCCGAGCGATGTGCGTGTGACTACTCTGGGGGCAACCAGTGTCGAGATGTGCTGGAATCCACCAGAGAACGGAGGGTGTGTCGACTATTATGACGTCAACGTCACGCCTGTTGGTGTACAGGCTGTATCAGTGGCACTCGGAACTATCAAGGTTCAACGTGGGGAATGCGTGACAGTGGAAGACCTTGCTCCAGGAACTCAGTACTCTGCGACAGTAAGCTCTTATGCCGAAAGATTTGGAGGAGGGGGGTCCACGAGCATCACGTTCACAACAGTTGCTCTGCCACCTGGGCCAAGCCCGCCTCCAGTTCCTCCTAGTCCGCCACCATCTCCACCAGCACAGCTCTGCTCTACATTGATCAGGCCAGGAGGGCCGAGCGATGTGCGTGTGACTACTCTGGGGGCAACCAGTGTCGAGATGTGCTGGAATCCACCAGAGAACGGAGGGTGTGTCGACTATTATGACGTCAACGTCACGCCTGTTGGTGTACAGGCTGTATCAGTGGCACTCGGAACTATCAAGGTTCAACGTGGGGAATGCGTGACAGTGGAAGACCTTGCTCCAGGAACTCAGTACTCTGCGACAGTAAGCTCTTATGCCGAAAGATTTGGAGGAGGGGGGTCCACGAGCATCACGTTCACAACAGTTGCTCTGTCACCTGGACCAGCTGGCATTGTGCCAGAGCCAGAGCCAGCCAAGCCAATCATTGGTCCAACAGTTTCATCCCCATCCCCAGAGCCATCACCGTCTCCAGAGCCAGAGCCTTCGCCATCTCCAGAGCCTATTGTTCCAAGTCCACCAAGCCTTGAGCCAGCGTCATCATCACCATCGCCATCGCCATCGCCATCTCCATCTCCATCTCCATCGCCATCGCCATCGCCATCGCCATCTCCATCTCCATCGCCATCGCCATCGCCATCTCCATCGCCATCGCCATCGCCATCGCCATCGCCATCGCCATCGCCATCGCCATCGCCATCGCCATCGCCATCGCCATCGCCATCGCCATCTCCATCGCCATCGCCATCTCCATCGCCATCGCCATCGCCTTCACCATCGCCATCGCCATCGCCATCGCCATCGCCATCGCCATCGCCATCGCCATCGCCATCGCCTTCACCATCGCCATCGCCATCGCCATCGCCATCGCCATCGCCATCGCCATCGCCATCGCCATCGCCATCTCCATCTCCATCGCCATCGCCTTCACCATCGCCATCGCCATCACCATCGCCTTCACCATCACCTCCAGCATGCACACCTCCAAGCAGTCCATTGAATCCCCAAGTCACTTCTGTGGATGAAGCATCGGCCACAGTGTGCTGGAATGCACCGCTAGATGCCACTTGTGTGGACTATTACAATGTTGCCCTTGGCTCCAACCCACCAACAGTGGAGAATGGCCCCTGCAAGACATTTGAACAATTGCAACCAGGCACCAGTTACACAGTTACAATCACCAGTGTATCAAATGTTGCTGGAGCAGGAGGATCTGTTCAGACATCTTTCACCACCACAGCAGCAGCAGTATAACCTCCTCCAGCGCCATCACCAAATCTTGATGGGTAATTCTACTAGAAAGTCAAGTCATCGTGTTATTCTTTTTGCATCATGCGTGTAAAACAAACAACAGGAAAACGCGATTACTACCATCCCACACATTCATCATCATGTATACAAAAAGGGTATTGTTTGACCCTATGGCATGCTTGCTACAGACAGACAGCTTGCAACATGAAAAGAAATGGGTACCTGCACTTCCTTGCGAAGACAAAACGACTACAGCCGGAGAAAGACGTCAAAAGAGTAAGAATAGAAGTCATATGCGCTATCCAATTGCGCCACCGAGGCAAGTACGCTGTAACACGTACGGCATGGCAGAAGAATTTTCGCCACCTCGGACGGGGGTCGAACCCGCAACCTTATGATGTCTACAATAAATTATTTACAAAATCGAATTTCCGTCGTAATAAAAAGAGATCAATCTTCTGACCCGGTCCTTAGACCTCCTTTTCCTGTCCTCTTTCGTGTAGATAGGACGATACCATGATGCATACACATCCCAAGTTGATGTCTGCAGGCGATACCACACAAACGTTCGCAAACCCAGCCACAACGTGGTCCCAGCACTGTCCACCTGTACAGCAGTCGCTTTAAAATGTCCTTGAATTCCACCCAAACATATGACGTTCGCTATCCACAAATTCGATATAACATCTGCTTGGATCAACACCGTAACTCTGTTGCAGGAGCTCACAAATACTCGATGAAATTGTCACGTTGGACTCTGCGTTCAAATTCCCAATGGATATGACTCTCACAAACGCACAGGGTTCCTGTGTTCCAGAATATGTCATTACTTGATCAGTATTGATGTGAGTCATGACATATTGCTCAGGTTTCTTGACTGTTTTGGCCACAATGCTGCTCAAGGATTTGGCAACGTCGCTGTCCTTGACCTTGTCGCTGGGGACATTCACATTGACGATTGCAGTTGGCATTTTTTAGAGGGTTATATTTCAATTAATGGGTCAAGGGTTCTTTGGGTGACAGATCTGATGATGACCCATCATGGCATCATGACTAGATGATGGTTTGTCTTCCAGACAAGGCCTGTAATCGATTTCTCTTTTTTTTTCTTTGTTTGAACACTTGTATCCTGCTGCTACATACATTCAATTGAGAAATTAATTTTTGACTCCAAGCGTCATGTTTCTTCAGAGAGGCATGGTATCGCGGGCAGCGATATCCTGCCCGTCTACAAGTGGTAGTAGTGGTGGTAGAAACTCAAGTGTCTACCGTGGTATTCAGAGAACAATCCTTGCGCAGAGTACATCATCACATGGTATTGGAGACACTAGGACAGACAGCGATCGGATAGTGTATTCTTGGTGTGCAGGGGAGGATTCTTGGGATTTTGACAGAAAGGATGAAGCACCATTGGCCCTTCCCAAGGTGGCTCAGGGGCGTGTTGCAACCGTGACGTTGGTTCGACATGGGCAATCGACATGGAATGCACGAAATAGAGTACAAGGGAGTTCTGATTTTTCGGTGCTGACGGAAAAGGGTATATCTCAGGCCCAGGAGAGTGCACAGGTATTGTCACAGCTGCTTCAGGAGCAGCGTGACCTGTCTGTATATGTCAGTCCTCTCAAACGCGCTCGGCAGACTGCGGATATCATTTTGCAAGGATACTCTAAAGAAGTCGTCGATGGAATGTGTGTGATTCCAAGTCTGAGGGAAATTGACTTGTATTCATTCCAAGGTATGGATAAGTATTCTACAAGGGCAGCAAATTCAAAGGAATATGCAGAATGGAAGTCCCATCCTGCGGAATTTGAAATAGATGGCCATGCTCCAGTTCGAGAGTTGTGGTATAGAGCGTCACTTGCGTGGCAGAAGATTTTGGCTGCAGAGTCTGACCACTGTCTTGTGGTTGCCCATAATGCCGTGAACCAGGCATTGATATGTACAGCGCTGGGTCTACCCCCAAGCATGTTCCGCCGTATCCAACAGTCGAATGCATCCTTTTCTCAGTTGCAATTCACGCATGATGATGTGCGCGTGCAATGCATCAATTCATTTCCTGTGGTCTCCATGATGGAAAAGGAAATAACAAAATCACATTACAAGCTTGTTCTCGTGTGTGGTGGCACCAATGATTCCTCCAGTATATTGTCGAGGATTAAAGATGTAGACACCATGCTTCCCTGCATGGTGGCCGTTGGGACTCCTGGGGAACAGGTTGTTGATGTCATGACTGCCCTGGAGGCGTCTTTATCATCATCAGCACAATCAGGTATTGTTGCTATTGCTGATGCAGAAGCATGTGATGAGATTGTGCGACGATGTGTATCGTCAGGCACTGATACTGTTTTGATGAACCAGCGTCGGTTTGACTTCCGACCTGGAAGTGCAACAATTCTTTCATTTACATCAAAGGACTCTGGTCATGCAAATTTGGTCTGCTCAAATTACACATCACAACGGCTTTTGGCATGAAAACATGATGAATCTAAACTGTCTTTTTACCACTGTAAAGTTCTCTAAACCAGCTGCAGCACACAGGTCTCGTAATTCATCCTCATTCCACCATCTAAAATCATTGGTACGGGGTTCTGCACTTCTGAGCGGTTTGAACACGTCATCACTCCCGAAGAACTCTCCGAGCGGAGCAACAAAGCTTAAAAATGTCGTGCCGACAAAAATACCTCCTGGAGAGAGCACTCGGCTCATTTCAGCCATGGCCAACAACGGCTCTGGCCAGCAATGGATTGCTGCACCTGCATGAATCCCAGGAATTGAACCGGTCTGGAACGGAAGTCTCGCCACATCTGCTTGGACGAGTGAATACAGCGAGGGATCTATGGACGCTGCTTTAAAATTCTGCTGCGTTTCCTGGAGCATTGTAGGACTAAAATCTACTGCAGCAACGTGAGAAAAATTTTCAGACTGCAAAAACTTCCGAGCAAACAGTCCACTGCCACACGACATATCAACAAGCACTTGGCCATAGACTGATCGTAATACATTCATGGCCATATCAGCCTCAATATCGACTCCAGGAAAGGCTGCCCAAGAGAAGCTTTGGCGCCATCCTCTCTCATAAATACCAGAGACCACTGGGTTTTTGAAAATCTCCACACTATTTGGCCCCCTCTTCTCGAACGATCTACTGCTCAGACCAGACACCAGAGTCAAATCTTGTATGCCATTGTCAGCACCGGAAAATGTTCTATTGCACGCCGCACAGGATAACCCTGAGGCTGAACTGGTGTATGCATCAGCAACTCTCAATGGCCTGTGACAAATTGGACAGACCAACTCTGGCCCTGTGGAATTCGCTTCTCTTCTCTCATTCGACTCCTCCGTTGCAACACCAGTATCTTTGGATGCAGATCGATAAACCGTGCTGGCTCGCCTCGCCCGCTCACCAGCCAAGAAGAAGACCTTTTTCCTGGCTCTCTGCCCTGCTGTTGACAAGGCACCGCAGCGGTTGTTGTGAACCGTCACCATCGTCACGTCTCCAGAGCGCTATGTAATCGCAACAAAAAACCCAATATTCTTCAACGACGAGAACTGGGTACCACGGCGTTGAGGTACAATCATGGCCACACGTGTCTCCCAATCCGACTTGACAAATCGACCAATACCATCGGTCAATCAATCCAATTGATAGGACCCCTTGTGTTACAAACGCTGTCCCCTACCTGTAGTCTACATTCTTCAAGCAATCAGCATCATTCCCCCGATACATGCCTCTTATGGCTCAGTAGAATTATTCTATATTGCTCAAGGAAACTGGTGGAGTAAGAGAAGCTACTCTTGGAGGAGGACAGACTCCGAATGGCGAGTCGACTGTTCCAACGCCTTCGGGTGAAAAACCCGGCTGAATTGGCTGCGAAAGCGCATCAAGCCTTTCTCCGATTACCATATGAGAGTTCACAGGATAGAATCGTCGAGGAAATATCGAGATTGATGGTGGGGATAAAGGAACTCATGTTCGGGGATGGCGAGCAGTGTAGCAAAGAGTCTGCGCTTCTCATAGCCAAAGAAGCTTGTAAAACAGAATTGGTATCTGAAATGGTGGATTGTTTGGGCATGCTGGATTTTGAAACCCGCAAGGACGTGGCTCAGATCTTTGGGAGCATTCTTCGCCTGGAAGAGCCAGCAGCTGGCGGAGACGCTAGCGACGCCGGTTCTCATCAAGAACACGGGACAGGAGGCTACTGCCCAGGAAAAGAATATGTATTGCAGCATGTAGAAGTATTGTCGACGCTGTTCGATGGGTTTTCCAGCCAGGAAATTGGAATCAACTGTCAGGAAATGTTTCGAGAATGCATACGGCACCAGGAGATTGCGAAATACGTGCTGGAGTCTGATATGTTCTTTGAATTGTTCGAGAAACTTCATGATACGGAATTCGAGATGGCATCGGACTCGTTCACGACGTTTAAGGATTTGCTGACACGACATAAGACCATGGCAGCTTCCTATTTGATCAAGCATTATGACGAGTTTATGCACGAGTATTCCAAGTTGTTAGAGTCTCCAAACTACTTCACGAGGAGGCAAAGCGTGAAATTATTAGGAGAGATGTTGTTAGAGCGCGCTAATGTGCGCGTGCTGGTGAAATATGTGGCAGATCCAGAGAATTTAAAGGTGATGATGAATCTGCTCAAATCCTCTGCCAAGTCTATACAGTGGGAAGCATTTCATGTGTTCAAAGTATTCGTGGCAAATCCGAACAAATCACCAGCTGTCACTGATATTTTACTCAGTAATAGGGACAAATTATTACAATATTTCGAAGACTTCCAAGTCGACAGAACAGACCAACAATTCTTGGAGGAAAAAGCAGTCATTATTCAGGAAATTTCAATGCTCCAGCCAAAGGAGGAGGAAAAGCCAGAGGCAGAACATGATACTTAATTCCGCTGTAACTTTGATTCTATATCCGTCAGTATTGGGATGATGGACGATTCAACGCTCGAACTATACGTGTGCAGTCTGTTGATTTCTGCACACAAGGCCATGACTTGAATCTCCAGGTCGGCGCATTTGGTCTGCCACTGTGACACATTCCCCTCTAACGCTTTGTAGTGCACTAATACGTTATTATACTCTTCCCGTAATATACCAACTTCTTCCTCGCTTGTCGTCCTGTGTGATTTGGTGATTCGAGGAATCGACACCCCATCAGCCCCTTTGGGCACAATCCACTGTGACCCCTCCTCCAACAAATCCTTGAGACGACAGGACAGAGCAATATTTTCCTGCACCTGTTTCTCCCAAGCATCACACGAATCCTTTAACCGCTCTACTGCATCACATAAAGCTTTATTTTCCGTGGACATCCTGTCCAATTCATCCGCACTCGCATCCAAGGATTCAATCAACTGTGTCTGAGACTGTGTCAGCACGGACACTTTCTTCTTCAGCTCTTCAATCATTTCCTCATACTCGAATTCCTCCTCCACCTTTTTATTCTTTCCTTTCAATCGAGCAATCTTATCCTCTGACGAGGCCAGTTTCTTCTCCAACGTCGCAATAGTCTTGTCTTTAGCCCGAACCATCTTTTCCAATTCTGCCGTAATCCTCCGTTCCTGTTCCACCTCACTCAGCAGAATATCGACATCAGCTTGCAACGCGCTCATCTCATCCTCCTCCTCTCCATCACCATTCCGATCATGGTCATGCGTACTTGTACTCGCATCGCCACCATTGGCCCGGTCCGTCGTATCCTGTTCCACCAGCCTGCCCACCTGCTCCTCCAACTCGAGCACGCGCAGGGCTAATTCATCCCTAGCATGCTGTAAAATGAAATACTTGAAGTAAATAAAAAGTAACTCACATCAGATCGATCAATACACAGCGTACTTTGAGTTTCGACCGTTCTTGATTGTCCAACTGCCTCAGGTGCTTTTCACGCTGAAGCTCCCCAATCAACTCATCCTCTCGAGTCATACTTTACAAATAATTTATAAATTAGGAATCCGGAGGGATGGGTCGTTTTAAAATCCGCCAGGCCTCTCGCACATCGTTCAAATCCCTATGCAGATGCTCTTCGTAATACAGGCAGGCCAAATCAGCTGCCTGTGCCCCAGCCTGAACTGCCCATGGCAAATACACCGTATTTAGTATCTTCCTCTTTGGTCTCGATAACCTCCATTCCGCTGCAATCACTGCCATACCAGTCATTGGCATACCAGTTTGCATAAACTCGACAGCCTTCAAAGCAGCCTCCCCCAACACATCTGTATGACAATCAAACAAGACGTGCCAAAAATCGTGCACCTCTCTCATTCGAGCCGCGACGTATGCCAATTCAGGATCATCTATAAACCGTACAGCCGGTCGTTCGTCCGCATGAAACCCCCTCGTGTCCATGAACGATGCATACGCACCCCCAAACGTGTGAGGGGGCATCCCTTGCGCCCGAGACAGCGTCGCTGCATCTGTCACACGAGGCCTTTCCTCCAACACCCGTCTTCCTTCCTCACTCCTCCGCATCCTATCACGAATCAACGACAGCGCCTTCTCACCAGTCACTTCTCCAACGATGGCAACCAAATCAGCCCTCCTGGGATCACGAAAAGCCCCCCATGATGACAAGATGCTCAGCAAACCCCTCTGAAACCCAGTCAAGGGCACACCTCTCTCCCTCTCTCCCATCAATGGTGATACATCCTTCCCTGTACCATTTTGAGGATGTCCGTGCTCATCCAACAATGCTATTGATTCCAGTATACGAGCATTCCTATCATGCTGCTGCCCATCTTTTTCTTCTTCTCCTAGAGAAGTAGTACTACTCCCTGCGCTTCTACTCGACGAGGTAGAGTCTGTAGTATTACTCGCAGAAGAACTATACCATGCACTCGTGGTGTGCATGCACAACGAGGTGGCTGTACCAGCCTGCTGCCACACAGACACTGCTCTCGTCTCGAGACCTCGTGGTGTCAACATGCGCATCATCATCATCAGTTTTTTTCTCAAAATAGCCTCATGATGACGCCAATTACCTTGTTATACTACTACTACTACAACGCGACCATGACTTTTATTGTATTCTTCTCTTCTTTGTCAATCCTTAGCACGAATAGTATTATTACTAGACTGGATGCGTGCCCATTTCCATCCGAGGTGGATGGTATCGTATCTATATACCCGACATCGGAATTAAGTAAAACATAAAACACGTCTGCTGACGTGGATGACAACCACCCCTGTCGTGGTCACGTGACCCATTTTTTTCATCGTCGAGACTGCTGCTGATACACACGTGCTCGTATTAAAAAAAAATATTATACGTACTAAAAACACGTATTCTTTCTCCTTTGATAGAAATACATCAGGCTGAAGTAAGAAAGAAGCATGCTTGGTCGCGTTCTATTCCTGCTTCTCTTGTCAATCACACTGACTGTTGCTGTTGTCTCGGGCCGATCAGCTCCAGGCGAAACCGAACGATTGAATCCAGTAAAACACTCGAGCCATGCTATGACAAAGAGAGACAAGACACCGCGTATGCAGGTGTTGGATGAGGATGCGCGCATCTTTTTGTTTGAAAACTTTTTGACTGAAGAGGAATGTGACCATCTGGTCAACCTCGCGCAGGACCACCTCCAACGATCTGGTGTTGTTTCCAATAAAAAAGGAGAGAGCAGTGTGAGTGATGTCAGGACGAGCAGAGGTACATTCCTGAGGCGAGGGCAGGACGAATGGGTACAGGAGATTGAGCGGCGAATTGCCAGGTGGACACTGCTTCCTGTGGGTAATGGAGAAGGGTTGCAGATTCTCCGATATGATAAGTCGCAAAAATACGACGGACATTTCGATTACTTTTTCGACGAGCAGAATGGAGAGAAGAATGGAGGGAATAGGTTTGCCACAGTATTGATGTACCTCAACACGGTGGAGGAAGGAGGTGAGACAGTCTTCCCAAACATCCCAGCACCAAATGGTGACAACGGGCCAGACTACTCTGCATGCGCGCGACATCATTTAGCAGCCAAACCGAGAAAAGGAGATGCGGTGCTTTTCCACTCGATCAAACCCAATGGTGAATTGGAACGCCGAAGTCTCCACACAGCCTGCCCTGTGATCAAGGGAGTGAAATGGTCTGCACCAAAGTGGATCCATGTGGGACACGTGTCTTCTGGAGATGAGGCTCCTGTCTCAGTCAAACAGCACTTGAATAAAGTATTAGGTGAGAATGGGTGCGGTGATAACCATGTCAAGTGCGCCGAATGGGCAGAGCAAGGGGAATGCCAGAAGAATGCGTCATTCATGGTTGGTGACTCGTTGAATCCAGGCGAATGCCTGTTCTCGTGCAATCGGTGTGATATCCTCCGGAATGCTGGGGGAAAGAAATCATACATCCATTAATTGTTTTTTTATATACTCATTTGTGAAATACAACGTCTCCATCATCATGATGACAATGCGATTGGCGAGATTGCCTTGTTTGGATGGCGAGACATGTGGTAGGAATTACAACATGATCCAGAGCTCGGTAGCAGGGCCTTGTCATAGAATGAGTAGATTCGGGACAAATACAACCATATATGGTTGTATACCGAAGAAGACGGCTCATCGCACCGCGATGGTGATGGCATCTCCCGCAACACAGGAACCCTCCTCCACAGGCTCTACTCCTGTGCAGGCTTTAATCTTTGATTGCGATGGCGTCATTGTCGAATCCGAAGGAATCCACAGAGAAGCGTATAATGCAGCATTTAAAGAATTCAACGTCATCTGTCCAGGGCAGGACGGCCCTCTTGTGTGGACGGAGGAATTCTATGATGTGTTGCAAAACACAGTGGGAGGTGGAAAGCCAAAGATGCGATGGTATTTCGGCAAGCATGGATGGCCCACAACCACCATTCTCGAGGGAGGAAACGCCCCAACAACAGATCAAGAAAAGGAAAAGGTGATTGATACCCTCCAGGATTGGAAGACACAAAAGTACAAGGATATTATCAAGAATGGCGTGGCTGCCAGACCAGGCATTGAGAGAATCATGGATGAGGCCAGGGCCAGAGGCATCCCCGTGGCGGTATGCAGCGCTGCGACCAAGGAAGCCGTCATCTTTGTTTTAGAGTCTCTGTTAGGAAAAGAGAGATTCCAGCAATTGGATCTGTTCATGGCCGGAGATGATGTCACTGCCAAGAAACCAGATCCCATGATTTACAATGAGGCTGCTGCACGCCTGGGTGCAGATCCATCCTCATGCTTGGTGATCGAAGACTCGGTGATTGGACTTCAAGCAGCCACAGGTGCTGGCATGTCCTGTGTCATCACGTACACATCCAGTACCAAGGATCAAGAGTTTGACGACGCTCTTGCCGTGTTTCGAGACATGACCCATGTCAATATCGACATGTTGCTCCAGGGAGCCTACTCTGGATTTGATTCACGAACCTTTCAGTCTGCTGAGTAATAATAATAATTTTTTAGTATAGAATAGCCACATATGTATACAGAAGATTGATTTATGCCACATATTCTGGCGGATTGAGACGATTCAGGATCGGCCATGACAAAGACACCAAAAAAGAGGGCCTCTCTTTCAAAGAGGGGTGCGTCGATGAGGGATCGATTGTTGGAATCTGTAGGGGTAAAATCATCTCCTGCTCTAGTGAAAAGTAAAACGCAGGAGGGGCTCGCTGAAGAACAGGAACAGATCCAATTGGGATTTGAACCTCGGTTGAGTTTATATGCAAGGACGATGGCGGGCGAGGGTGGTATGGTATGTGTTTATTAGTACAACAAGTAAGCATGTGTGGTGTGTCTGAGGTCAAGGTTTGGTGTAGATGAGTTTTTCAGAGGTTGCCAAGGCACTGCTCGAGGCACCTGATAGATACAAGGATAGAAAGTATAGGGAGTATTTTGTGTCTCTGTTGCATCGATTGTACTTGTTCGAGTACTATCCTGCGGATGTGGTGTCTCGGTTGCTTCCGTGTCTGGAACTGTGTCGGACCCATGTGCAGATTATGAAGAGTTTGTTGTATATTGTGGGTTGTAATGTGTCTCGAGGGCATGCTGGGACGCCGACGTTGTTGGAGCATTCTGGGACGACGTTTGCTCCGGATGGGATGACGTTGAAGCGAGAGGTTGATGTGTGTTATGCCATGGCTGTGGCAGGGGATGCCATGCCGTCTATTCAAAGGACTGCGCTGTATACTATGGCGTGCTCTGTGAGGCAGGATGCGTCGATGAATGCTGTGTTTCAGAAAGCTTTGACGGATATGATTACTGCGGTGGATGAGGCTGGGGCAAAGGTGAAGAAGGAGGAGGGTTCTGATCAGCCAGCATCAGCAACAGCATGGGATTTACAGCACTCTGTGTTTGGGGCGTTGAGGATATGTGGAGGGCCAGTGCGTGGTCATCCTGTTGCTGGAGCGTGCTTTTTAGGGGTGATGAGTCCCGATCCTGTAGGAGCGAGGCATGCGCTTGCTATTGCGGAGGAGATTTCGGTGAAATCTCCGACTGTTGTTCAGAAGGAGCTTGGGCCATTGATGGATTCGACAATCAAGGTGTATGGAGAGGAGGGTCCGGGCAAGTGTATTGCTCCAGCGTGTGGTATAACGTTGGTGGATACGTTGTCTCGAACGCATATGGCACGAATATGTGCCTATCTTGTGAACTCTGATCAGGGGTCATTGGATCCGACATCGCAGGGTGGGAAGCAGTTTTGGGATATGTTGACGTTGATGATTTCGAGGGACCCGTCTGATACGGTTCGATTTGTAGCGCTGCAAGCGCTGACAGGAGGAGTGGTGTCTCAGAGTGAAAGCGTGTTGGGACCAACGAGTTTGGGCAAGGGGCGTGATGATGCTGTGGTACAGCAACGCAGGGCTAGAGCATGGAGAGTGTTGATTGCGCAGGCCGGCGTCGAGGTTACTATTCCTGGTATATCAGAGTCAAAGCCGATTAATTTGAAATTTATTGATCTGGTCGGGAGGCTTGTGTTGCTTGCTTTGAACAAGCCTGTGAAGAAGGCAAGGTTTTCAGTTGCAGCAGGTATTGTTGCGTGCATGGCCAAGTCATGCCTGGCGTTTCAAGTGTCTGGCGGTAATAAACAAGCACCGTCCCCCGAAGTGGATCGAGTTATGAACATTTTAGCAAAGGAATTGGGAAGTTTGATTGAGAGCCCATTATCTGGTGGGCAGAGGGCAGCATGTATTGAAGCGTTGTTGTATCTTCAGGCGGCAGGGTTTCCAGTGTCTTTGCACGCGTCATCGTTTACATTGGTTGGCGCTGAGGGTGGATCAGGAGGTGCACAAGATTCTTTACTCGTGGCAGTGTTGCGATGTGCGCGTTCATGCCCAGGGCAGGCTCCTCTATTTTTGGAATATGCATCTGGTGTGGTGGGCATTGCTCCCGAAGCTGTCGATTTGAAAAAAGTGGTTGCGTTGTGGAACGCTGCATGCGATAGTGAAAATAGTGCTGCAGGGAAAAAATCTGCCTTGGTGGCGGCGTTGTCAGCGCTGAGAAGCCCACTTCCGCCCAGTGCCATGTCCAAGGCAGGGGCTTTGTATCACAGAGCATTGGCTGCTGCAAGGAGTGATGCAGGGTGGACATCTTTTGTTGCAACAGCTGCCTGGTGGCTTGGAGAAATGGCAAATCAGCTCTGTGGTGAAAAATGCGGCTCTGTTGTTGACTCGATACTTTTGAGAGCAAAACATGATGCGGCGTCTGAGGATGATGAGAGTGTGGAAAATACTGAGGAAGAGGAGGAAGAGGAAGATTTGTCACAGGAACAGTTCGATCGCAGAACCCTCATAGATGCCCATTCCAATCGCTCTCCGTCTCTTTCCATCGTTATATCCGCGCTCAATGACATTATTCTGGGTGGTAATTGGCAGTTAAGATCTGCAGCAGCTCGTGCCATTGGAAAAATAGCAATCAGGTCAGGGGAGCCATACAGGCTTCAGTGCTATGGGATTTTGCGTTCTGTTTCCATGGGATCCAATGGCCAGGATTCGTTAGGACTTCAAGGAGTGGTGTCGCCGGCCATACACGCCTTGGATGAAATATATGGGAGTCAGGCTGTCATTGACTCCCTCTGGGACAAGCATGGTGATGACTTGGATGAGTGGCCTGTGGAAATTCTCGAGTCCATCGCGCGGAGAGTGCAATATTTGAATGTATTAGTTGAGAATACTGTGTGCTCGTTGCCGAAATCAGGATTTAATATACTTGGGGTGAAGGCTCAGAAGATTTGCACCCAGTATTATGACGAGGGCGAAGACCAAGACCAGATGACTCATTTGACAGATCTTGAGAAGGATGGCGATTCAGCGTTAAAATCGAGAAAAAGTAAGGAGATTGACGACATCCTCTCGTTTGGGGGCACTGACGATTCGTTCAATTTCACCCAAAAGTTTGAAAAGAGGCGTGACAAGGATATTGAGATTGAATCTTTGCTTACCAAGGACGAGGCATCGCACGCGGCTTGGGAAGCTATGGCGGAAGAACAACAAGGAGTCAGGCGTGACGATACGATGAATGCATTCGTAGATAGCGCCCAGCCTTCTGGAGCAGAGTTTTCTCCGAAATCCAGTGATTATGGAGGCACGCCTCATCGAACCAGTATTGATACATCCTCTGTGCGACATGGCAAAATGATCCACACATTTATTGCCGCTCCAAATCACTCTGAAGAACTGTCTATTTTTGAAGGCGATGAGGTGGACGTGTTGGACCTGAGTTTGGAAGGTTGGGCCCTCGTGAAAGACCCTAATGGGCACCAAGGATTAGTACCCCGATCGTATGTCGCTATAGATGATGATGTGCCAAATCTGAGTGATTCCCTGAATTTGCTCGATATTGAGGAGTCGGATACCACCCCTTCAAATATCCACAACTATGTGGACGAGGTCTTCTCCTCCAATGGGGTTCAAGGCATGCCATCTGGCCAGCCGTGGGGCCACTCTGACTCTGGAGTATCAGCTGCTGTACCAAGCCAAGAAGATACAAATCCGTTTGAAACCACGTCTTTTGGCAGGTCCCATCGAAGAAGCATCTCTGGATTGTCTGGTGATTTCTTCTCTGGGTCCCCAGCCTCACCAGGATCCCCCACCAGGAATGTACAACATGTCATTGTCCATAAATTCGAGGGTGAATTGGAAGGTGAACTCACTGTCGAGGTTGGAGATGGCGTTCAATTGATTTCTGACGCAGGTGGGTGGGCAAAGGTTATGAGGCTGTCAGACAAGCAAACTGGTCTTATTCCCTCTTGGGCGATTCAAGCAAAGAAATCTTAAAGTGGTTACATATACGTGGGAAAAAGTGTATTTAAAAGAATATGCGTGATAATGCATTGTCTCTATCGTATCTCGAAATCAATCAATCAATCACAAAACTCCTCATTCATTAGTCAAGCAAGCAAAAAGTATGCAAGCCTCTTGGGGTTTCATCCAATATTTGAATTCTGGACGGTGAAATGAAATATCCATGTATACATCATCCTCCTACAACCTTTTTGAATTCATCTTGCGTAAAGGATTGCAGTGTAACCACTCGTGTCATGCAATAGCACAAGTTCGTAAATGAAATCGTCAACCCAAATGACCGAAAATACTCGAGAGCCAATCATGCATGTCTCTCTCCTGCAGATTCGTACTCGTCCAAATTCAGTGGCAAAGTGAGCCCTTGAGACATCTGAGAGCCATTTCCTTGGAAAGAGCCGGCATTGTCACGGAAATTCAAGCTGCCCATGGAATTGACAATGGAGTTCAAGTTTCCTGCCCCTGCTGGATTTGAAGATTCAAGCCAGTGCGCAGCATGAGCATACTCAATTCCATTCATCGCAGCCAACAAAGATGGGTGCATGGCATCTGGATGGCTTGATGACAGTGGGAACCTGTCAACATTTCCATAGTCATTATATCCATCCAGCGACCTCCTCGCGTTCATATGCTGCTGCTGCTGCTGAACAAGATCAAACGATCTTCTCTGTGGAGACATTATTCCTGCCGAGGACGCAGACGATGTCCTTGTGGGAGCCAACCCCAGCTTCCTTGCCACTGCATTTGACATGCGTGGGCCCTGAGTGGACACCAGAGGCTGCTCATTCACTGGCACACCTTGCATCAACTGAGAAGTAGTATTTGAATTTGTCCAAGCCCCATCCATACTCTTGCGCTCCAATCCATTTGCTCGATAGCCAATCTGCGTGTCCAAAGACACTGGGCGAACCTTGTCCTCATCCCGTGGGCTTCCAATACCAAGCAAGCTCACATTGTCGGTCGTCGGCATTGCAGCCGATCTTTCCTTTCGCTGTGCTTGAGGAGTGGCCGGGAAGCCTTGCATTCTCTCCACTGCTGGAAGCAAATCTTGGCTTGATTTTGTTGAATCTTCATTTTGCAACATTACGTTTTGCGAGGAATCGCCAACATCTTCATTGTTATTTCCGGAATCCGAAGAGCTGCCCTCGCTGCGTTTCTCATTTGATTTTCCCATATTATTCAAAGCCTCTTCCTGCTCACTGGATTGAATTGACTGTGCGTCTGCCTGGACATGTTGCATCAAGGCAGCTGCAACTGTCTTTGGGATTTCAGCTTCATTCTGAGCATCATCTTGGAAAACATGCGTTGGCTGCCTTAAATCACCCACAGAGTGCGCAAAAAAGCACACAGGTCTCTTGCAACGAGGCCCTTCCTTGCACAACTGTGTCTTGTACTTTGCTGGGTGAAGCCAGCATTCATAAACACCATGTGAATACGGGCATGTGTCTCCTCTCAAACAAATCCCTCTCTTGTAATCTGGGCACGGAACAGGGACATACTTGAACTGTCTGGGGTCCCTACGCCTCGCATTCTCTGTAGGATGGGCAAATGGACAGGATCTCCAGTCGTGCACAAATCTCTTGCTGCACCGCTCCACCTTGAAGTGGAACATTCTGAATCCATCAGAAGCATACTCTGGTGCATTCAATTCAGTCGTATTAAACTGTCCAACATTCATTTCTTGCTGTCGCTGCATCATCATATGCTGCTCCAAATGTCCCCCAAGTGACTGCTGCTGCACTGCCTGCATGCCATGTCCTTGAGATGTTGGTGACAGCAAATCCTGCGGAAGGAGAAATTCCATTGGATCACACACACATGTACACATAATGGCAGACGTCTTCAGGTAGCGAGCGAGGAGAGTGCCCTAACTCTCAAAATCAAATAGAATGAAATTCAAATGAAATACTGTGACACGTTGTAGAACAACAACGAGTGTAGTAGTAGTAGTAGTACAACCCACACTAATAGTAGCACGTATACTTTTAGAATTATATACCATCAATAACAACCATCCCGACATGTATATACACCCCACGAAACCATGCCTGCCTGGGCAGTCCCATGCAGATCCCATGCCTGTTTGACCTCCCAATGCCACTGGGACTCCATGCATGCAAGCACCCAAACCCACCCTCCTCGCTCGCCATCATAGCATCACACATATGAACATACCTCCTCTCGTTCATCCCTCATCCCCGGATGAAAGCTGTGATACAGGACCTGAGCCATTGATGAATTCATTTCAGCGACCTGTTGCTGTTGTTGATTCTTTCGCTGAAAAACACCGAAACAAGACAGGCTTGTTTCTCAATAAAACGGCAAAAACTGATAACCTCACGAAGTGTTGGTAATAATTCTCGTGCGAGAATCTCTCTCTACGTCTTTCCAAGCACGAAATAAGTCTCTTTCACTAGATCCGGTTGTTAATGCTCAATGACCGGATCACACCAAATATTAAGACGAGGCGCTCGCGTGTCGTGCCAAGGACCTGTCCCTACTTCAAAAACCACGTCCGTGACGAACGCTGGTCGAACAAGAATTATATGTTTATTTCTTATGAAGAAAGCTTGTTCACACCGTACGCAAAACCACTGCAAAACTCTGTTGTTGAGTTTCGGTAGCGCACAGAAAAAGCCTTGTGTGCAGGAAAACAGAAAGGGGCAAACAACCTCTGCTTATGTAGAGTAATCAAACATTCGTTGGAGTTGACAATAAAATAACCGACAATAGTGTTGTGTGTACGCATGGGTGCTCCCAGATATGCATTCGGACACGAGGGGCGACGATGGAGGCGGATGCGAAGCATTTCCTATCAAGAGGGTTGGTTGATGGGACGTGGAATGGGAGCATTGGATGTGATATTGGGCGCGATTTCCAAGAAATCTTGAAAGAATCTTGGATTCGCGTTTTAAAGTACCTTATTACGAAATATTTCGATTTGAAGTAGCGAAGTTGGGCGAGTCCCTGGAGTTGTATGGGTGTAATACCACACGCACCATTATTATGGAATCACGACAGAAAAAGATGAATCTTTGGTAGCAACCTGTGGTTGCTTTTTTTTTTCACACATGGGCTTGGTTCGGGCAGGTGCCCTTTTGATTCTATGCCTTTGTTTCCTTCACCCTGTATCGGGGGAGGACTGCAGCACCAAATTCAGTGCATTATCAACTCCTTGTAAGACAGTGGATGACTGTCTAACTGGATATATCGAAGAGAGAGACTGTTACGACGGGTGCTGTATGGTTGTCAGTTGGTATGAGGGAGATGCTTCTGCACCATCCCCATCATCATCAGGATTTCACGCATACATTACGCCCGTCAGTAGTTTAGTTGGATATCTCTTGATAGATACTGTACTGAGCCCATTCTGATGTTAAGATATTCTCCATTCTTCAGGTTTTCTTCAGGTTGTTTGCACTTGCTTTAGTTTTTTTTCTTAAACAAACATACTTTAAGTATATCCATTGATTGATTGATTTTCTCCGTCACATTGAACAGTGTATATATATGCTACATCTGAAATATATCCGCCTCTGAAGACTCCACACAATAATATGTACCACCATGCACGTGCCCAATCATAATCACAGCTGACTCGGTGGTGCTGTACCCGGTGGATGATTGTCATCAGTCAGAGGCGCAAACCTATCCCAACCCTCTTCTTCAATTCTCTGAAGCCTCTGTTTCTCACGCTTCTCGCGAATTAGACGCAACCTGTCCATCTCCTCTTGCATTTTCCTCTCCTCCTCCAACTCCCTGCGATTCTTCTGCACTGGCTGAGGAGCACGTGGCTCATCGTCATCCTCCTCATCCGAACTCATGGGAGGCAAATCACCAGGAAGCACTCTTCTTCCTCGAGCCTGACCCCCACCTCGCTCGTCCTCATCGGAAGATGAGTAGTCATCACTGTCGCTTGGAGGCAGCATACCAACTCTATCTGACTGCCCACCTCTTCGACGGGCTACACCTACACAACCATGTAATGCTGTTGTAATCATGATGCGTGCAATCAGGACCTGTGTTGACTGGCGTACCGAATGCTTCTCCGCTCGACGATGATGTGTCGCTCTCGTCCCCAACGGATGATGATGATCCATCTCTATTCTCAATATATTCTGGTTCATGAACTGGTCTGTCCCGTCGAGATCCTCCTCCACGTCCTTTACGACCTCGGCCTCTGCTACCACCTCTATACCCCATGCTCTGCTGCTGTCCGAAAGATTTTACTAATGGTCTTCTTTTAGTTATTATTATTGTACACAATAGCAATGAATTTTCTATACTTCTTCAATGCCCACTATCTCCGTCATGACTGCTGCTGGCAGATGATCTTTGGAAGACGCACGAAAGCAAGCAATCTTGGAGAACAAACTTCCATCCCATGTACCTGCAAAAAAAAAAAGAGGAGCAGCATTCGAATTGAATTGAATTCATTCTCAAAATGAATTTCTATACATATAGTGTTATATGTTACACCATAAATTTCCATAACCCTCTAAAATACGATACCAGAGATGATACAGTCAAACAGGCTGCAATGCCTAGTAATGCTAACCCAGTGTCTGTGGCAAGTGCTTCCCATGGGGATATGAGAGTCGTCTTCGCCCCAAGCAACAGTACAAGAGATGCCATTTGCGAGGATGTCTTGTACTTGCCTAGTGAATTCACAGCGACAGCGCTGTGAGCTTCAGGACCAAGGGTGGCACCCCACTCTCTCAATGCTGACATGGTAATCTCACGAGCAATGATGATGCACGCCGTCACGGGAAGTATCCATGTATTTCCAGCAAAATATCCTGCCGGAATCGGCACAGTTCCTATTAATATCAATATCGTCGCAACCATGAGTTTATCTGCTACCGGATCAAGGAATGCTCCAAATGGTGTGGAGCAGTTCCACGCCCGTGCCAAGTATCCATCAAAAAAGTCTGTGACGGAGGCACCTATGAACAGTCCCCAACACCACATCCACATCTGACTACACCAACATGCAACCAAGGCTGGTATGGCCACCACGCGGGCCAATGTGAGCATGGTGGGGATTGTGAACAGTGTTGTTTGCGCATCCCGATGTGATGATGATGCACATGGAAGCATCTCCCCTCCTCGCCTCTGAAGGCGTAATGTCATATCGTACACAACTGGACTGTATAGACGCATACTGCGTTTGGAAATCCCGTGCCTGGTCGTCACTGCTGGAGACGTGTATTGGGCAGAAGAAAAACAGCAAGGAACAGCAGAAGAAGAGACAGCAGTCCCCTGTCGCCTCCGAGGTATGTCGAGAGTGCCATGCAATTTTCTGATGCACTGGAACATGCTTTTATTACCTATAATTTACCAATGAATGATACTGTGCCGGGCGTATGGATTGACGGGAAGCTTGAAAGACTGGACATTCGGAATCATTGGAATCCGCAGTATACTCTCCCATCAAATATATCCTTTGATCGGAAGCGAATCTAGAAGCCACCACCCGCGGAAGAATATACTCAAGGGGGAGGCATTGGCGGAAAGGTAGATGTATTGGTAAACTGAATTTAGAATTCTAAATATAAATTGGTTGCGGAATGGTATGTATGCCAAGAAAGGCAATGTTGTTGTCGGCGTTGGGGTACCTCGCTAGGTTCTCTGTCGTCGGGTGCTTGATTGAACACGGAGGGGTATCGAAGGGGGATAGGGGGGTTTGGGACTTGTATATGGCTGTCTCGGATACGACATGGTGACAAAAAGGGACAAGCATAGAGGACAAGAGGAGCCATGGGCTGCATTCGTGTGTGGCAAGGTCTCGTAGAATATCTACGTGGTGATGGCAATGGTCCCTATGCAGGGGTATGCGGGACCGGAGGGATGTGCCGATTTCAGGGTGGGTTGGGATAAGGTTGGGTGTTTGCGAGTTGAGTCGCCCTGTGAGTGCCGTGGCGGGTGGGATGGTGATACATTGTGTGCAATTGGTGGTATGGCGTGTTCGGGCGGGGGAAAGAGAGTACCATGTCATGGGGATGATGGCGTGTTTGGGTTTCTTTTAACCCTCCTGTACGCGTATGCATGTGCAGCATGGTACAATGGCATGCTATTGATATTGGAGTTTGTTGAATGGATGGACCAGTATCTTTTGTGAGTTAAGATAGTGGTGAAGAAGAAGCGTAGCAGTAAATTTTTGTGTGCAAGGAGCAGGAGTTTCTCTCAATACCATTGTGGCTTGTTGTAAGGGAGGCGATTTGCAGTATCTGCACGGACGGATTTTCCGAGTATTGTCTCAGTTGTTTGAACATTGAATATTTTGTATAATAATGAAGACGGAAGGGTACAGTGCGACGAATGGGGCGGAGCAGATGCTGTTTCATCCCCTGGAGAAGCGAGGTGGTGGACAAGGGCAACATGGTCTTGCATGCAAGACGGCGGAATCTCCGAGTGATGACAAGCCATCAAGTTCTTTGTCAGAAGCAAATACATCTGCTGGTGGGCTGGGTTCGGATGGGAGTCCGCAAGCTCGCTCTCATGCACCAGTGAACAAGAGCAGGTATCGAGGAGTCAGTTACGACAGGAAGAAGGCGAAATGGAGGGTTCAGATCAAAGTTGCAGCTTTGGGTAAAAGTGGAGTATCAGTTGGGTATTTCGATACTGAAGAGGCTGCTGCAAGAGCGTATGATCGGGCTGCCATTGGTCTTTTAGGTCGGGATGCACCAAATTTGCAGACAAATTTTGATGTTTCTGACTATTCAGAGGATTCTATTCCTTGCCTCAGTGGCAAAACACGTGAAGAAGTGAAGACTACGTTGAAGAGTGAGAGAATCAAGCAGGCTCCTCGGCGTCGATTCATGTCTCGGCAGAGAACATCCAAGTATATGGGGGTGGGCTCTTCCAACAGGAAGAATCAATGGCAAGCAAGGATATTGGTACATGGTAAAGTGACTCATCTTGGGTACTATGAGACAGAAGAAGAGGCCGCAAAGGTCTACGATCGAGTGAGCCTTGCCCTGCATGGGATGCAGGCACAAACAAATTTCCCAGTGGATGACTATCCTGAGCAAGACATTGAGCCTTTCAGAGATTTGGATAGAGAGAGCTTGCAGCGCGCATTGGGTGTTAAGCCTATGGATAAGAGCAGTAAGTACAGGGGTGTTTCTAAGAAGAAGGGGAAATGGGAGGCTAAAGTCATGGTCAACAGAAGGTGGGCATACAGGGAGCTCTTTGATTCTGAAGAAGCTGCTGCACGCGCATATGATAAAGCCCTGTGGCGATTGAAGCCAGCAGAAGCACAGTCGTATGTCAATTTCAAAGATGAAGCGCCGAATGGAGTCAAAGTTGGCGTAAGACAAAGTATTGTGGAGGATTTGTCAATGGATGACGGGAGGTTTGGAGAATGCAATGAAGTTGATTCTGATGATGATTTTGAATACGAATACAGGCCAACGAAAGGAACGTCCCGAAGTGAGAAGATGAGAGCGAAAAAAAATATGTCAGGAACGCATGTGGATCACAATCATCATTCAGCTGCACGAGCAAAAGCAGCACCAAATGAACGCCATAGACAACATGGCAGACCACAGTTCTCCATTACCCCAGGCGAAGGGCTCAAGTTCACCTCTGGTAGCATTGAATCAGACGTGACACCGGTAGGAATGATTCCAAACCAGCAGCAGGGTTCATTTGATGAACCTCTTCTCATCCGAGTTGGTTCAGAAAGCCATATATTGGCACCTGATCATCACATGAATGCTGGATCCAGCACAGATCTGGTCACCAAAAGACATTCTGGGATGAAGAGAGTCACCAGTGAGCCTCAATTTTCACATGTACCTTTCAATGGTGAACCTCTAGGTCAGATGGCAGTCCCAGGAACGTATGAAGAAATTCACGATTTCATGCATGAGAAGGACATTTTTGGTGGAGTTGATTTGGGAGAATTGACAGGGTCTTTGGGTCAACCGGAAGATCACGATCTGCAGCATATACACGACTTTGTGACCACATCCGGAGTGGATATGCATGGAGGAGCTTCTGAACTTATGTTTGAGGATGATGAGGAGATGGCCCTCACAAACCTTGAGCAGAATGCAAGGCCGCGAAAACTGAACAAGAGCATCTCGATGCAAAACCTCTCATGTGTAGACATCTCGGATGCAAGCAACGTGACAACAGCCAATAAACCCCCTCTTCCAGGTACCATGGTGGGTAGAATGGCTACACTGCAGACAACTGACAGAAACCTGCCACCCAAGCCTGTATTACGACGCATCAACACATACACCAGTGCACTGCCCAGCTTGGAAGAAGAATATAATCTGGCACGATCGCACAACTCGAGTGATGAGGATTTGGTAAAACAGTTATGGGGAGCAGCCCCAACTATTGGCGTGCCAAATACCCACTCGGATGATGTCAGGGCATTTGACCATACTTGATTCACATTGTACCATATTTGATATATGAGAGCCTGCCTTTCAGGCAGCAGATAGGATAATTATATTCATTAGTCGATTTTGAGCTTCGATAGAACAATCAACGTTGATTTTTTTTTACATGCGATGTAAAAATCCAGAGTTCTAACTATTTCTTTGCTGCCTTTTTGGCATTTGATGCCGCTACACTCTGCACACCACAAACACGACCATCATTCACATGTTGATCTATAGTATCGTAATTGCAGATCCACCAACCTTCAAATACCCAAGCTTGACGGATCCGTAGAGAACTCCTCCTCCCACCGCGGCAACCCTCAGCACCTTTGCCAGGGTTGATGTGCCACTGTACGGATTCATAACAGAAACACTACAAAATAACCTATGGAATAAAAGAAATTTCACTGGGAAATCTGTATGGCTCGAGCATACGTGAGAACGTTCATCCTGGCTCGATTCTCCGTAATATATATATTCGGAATGTTTTAAGTACGGAGTATTTCCTATCGAACATCGATACAAGCACTATTTGTACAGAATGTTGTTGATTAAATACAATTTTACATATCAAATATACCAATGTATCTTGTGCATTGTTGATTGAGTAGAAGAGTGACGCGGATACGACTCATGGGGGCGACACATGGAGTCGTCGGTCTCAGGAACCCGCAACAGAGGTGCCATGGTAGCAATCTGAGAAGACGATGTTCACATTTTGGTAATAGGAAGCATAAGATGATTGGAATGCGAGGCATTGTGGCCCAGGGGCTTCCTGGTTGGCTTAGCGGCATTGGGGGTGGTAGCGGCAAAAATGCCGAGGGGCCTCCAAAGCCGAATACAAGTAAATTTAAGAAGGAAGATTTGAAGCGGATCAAGAATGAGGGGCCGACAATGGATGATTTGAGGGCTCATTTCGAGGTGCCTAAAAGAGGAGAGGACAAGAATGTATATGATTTTGTGCCATACGAGGTGCTCGGGGGGCAGCAATATAATCCAGAGCCAAAGTGGTCAGATATAAAGCAGATGTCGTATATGGAGTTCTATGCGGGTCTGAGGGAGAGGAATTGGACGAGTGAATATTACAACCCGGATGCAGAGGTGTGGAATATGGAGTTTTTCAGTGATAGTGGGCGGTTCCTTCGTCCGAGTTTCGCAGGATATAGAGTGTTGTTGACATCTCCTGAGAAGGAAGGTTGGAAGAGGTGGGTGAATTTAGATAGACCTGGTCCGGATAATTTCCTGAGGGATTATATGGGTGGTGGGACTGTGGGAGGCATCTATAAGACAAAGAGGATGTCGCAGAAGCCGTTCTCGCCCAGAGAGTATGGATATAATCAGGTTTTTGAGCAATTGTTTGAAGCGTATGAGCAACGGTTGTCGAGGAAAGCAGCGCTTGATGTTGAGAGGAAGGGGTGGACGAAGAGAGCTTCTGGTGCTGGGTATGATTGTCCTGCGGACAAGCATATGAATATATCATTCCATTACACAGCGCCGGAACGTTCGTTGCACGCATTCTGGGAAATGCTTCCTACGATTGCATTCTACGGGTTTGGAATGTCCTTTTTAGCTGGAGCATTGGCCATTGGGATTTTTAGACCGCGAAAGCAAATGCCAACTGACATGTTTCAGGCCATGGAGTTTGCACAAAGTAAAGGAACAGCCCGTAAGGATGGATCTTCGGATGTCAAATTTGCTGATGTAGGTGGGTTGGGGGAGACTATTCACGAAATGATGGATATTGTCTCATTTTTAAAGGATCCAAAGAGATATGCTGCCTTGGATGCAAGGCCCCCAAAGGGAATTCTCCTCTCTGGAGACCCTGGTGTAGGAAAAACCCTTATTGCCAAGGCAATAGCTGGTGAAGCTGGAGTTCCATTTTATCAGATGGCAGGCTCAGAGTTTGTCGAAGCTATTGTTGGTGTTGGAGCTGCACGAGTGCGTGATTTATTCCGGAGAGCACGAGCCCAAGCACCATGTATAGTATTTGTCGATGAAATTGATGCGCTTGGCATTCAAAGAGCAGCTGCAGGAGTGAAAACTAATGAAGAGAGAGAGCAAACGTTAAATCAGTTGTTGTCCGAGATGGATGGTTTCAAACCTGATTCAGGAGTTGTGTTTGTTGCTGCTACAAACAGACCAGATTTGCTGGATGCAGCACTCGTCCGAGCTGGTCGATTCGACCGAAAGATTGTCATCAGACGACCAGATGAAGAAGGACGAGCAGAAATTTTAAAAATACATGCAAGACGGCATACAATGTCGCCTGATGTGGATTTAGGGCAGTTGGCAAAGGATTTGCCAGGTCTCTCTGGTGCTGAATTAGGCAATGTGCTCAATGAAGCCGCACTGGAGGCTGTCCGCAGAGACGGACATGAAATTATCCCAGAAGATGTATATGGTGCTGTCGATAGAGTTCTTCAGGGTATTAGACGACCAGCCCTTCCTGATAGATTCCCAATCAAGAGGTCCATGGCAGTCCATGAAGCTGGCACTGCCATCATTGCATCTCTTCTCCACCAGAAAGCACAGAGGATAGAGGCAGTAGAGAGAGTCTCCATTGTTCCTAGAGGGAGGGATTGGAGTAGAACAATATATGCCAGAGGGAATGACGAGGATTACATCATTATGACCAAGGGGAGGCTTTTGGATAGGATCAGAGTCGTCTTGGCAGGACGAGCTGCAGAGGAGGTCTGGGATGGTGTCCCGTCAACATACGGAACAAACGACGTTAGGGTACGATTTTTTTCTTTTTTACATTAGTCGCCATGTCCCACAGCTGTGTGACGATACTTACTGTCTTTGCAGGATGCAACCAAACTGGCAATGCGATTTGTAGCAAACTATGGACTAGATGCTGCACTTGGAATCACAACGTATGCTCCCACGCCAAGCCGCCTAGGCTTTATGCAGAAAAGCTTCGAGGTTGCTGTAGATAATATCGATGAAGATTTATACGGGACAAGCATCGACGGTGGATCCTTCCAGCCCTCTGACAATTCCTGGCATGCCATGAAGTCACGGGCAGCTGATATTGTCAAAGAATCATACATGGCCAATCTAAAGGAACTTAGTGCACGAAAAGAAGCAATGAGTGTTCTATCCGATCGTCTTTTAGAAAAAGAGACGGTGTTTGGAGAAGAAGTTATGGAGATTATCAAGCAGTATGAGCCAGCCGGAAAACTACAGGATGCATCTTCTTCTTCTTCTTCCTCTTCTGTGTAATTGTAACGCTCTCTTTCTACGTTCCTCTCACCTTTATCCCAGTAGGAAAGACGATTAAATATATATATATGTATGCGCTATATATAACGCGTTTGCAGACATATTGGCTTCTCTGAGCTTTACAAAGCTTGACCAATGTATACAACATTTCTTACATGGATAGAATTGGTTTACATATTCTGAGGTGGCTGTGGCAATCCCAATGACTGAGCCAATTTCGCCATTCGCTCCTTCATTCCTGCAACACTCTTTGCATGTGCATCCTTCATCGCCTCAGTCACCAATGCAGACAACTCCTCATTCCCTTGACTGTATGCTGCCTCTGTGATATCTACAGACTTTGGCTCCTGGTTCCCCGTCATAATCACACGCACAGTCTCATCAGAACTAAATCCTTCAAAATCAGTGTTTGCCAACTCCTCTTGCACCTTTGCAGCTTCAATCTGAATCATACTCTGAGCCTTTTTGATATTCTCCATAAAGTTGCCCATATTTCCGAGACCTCCAAGACCTCCACCATTCCCCTACATGGACCATTAAAACGATGTATCAGATGTATTCGACACCATATCAACGCATCATCGCAACCATCTCAAGATGCGACGTCACAAAAACTCACATCTTTATTACCGCCGCCAAAGAGTGCTCTTGGTGCGACTGCAACCCGTCCAGATCTTCTTTTACTGCAATTTTATGGACACATATTAGCCAACCAGATGGCCCATTTTGAAATCATACGACAACCACGCAACTCGTACCTGGTCACGTGGAAACCAGAGACAAAGCTCGGCTTTTGTGTAATTACAGACAATTGCATTGTATTGAATATTTTTTAATCGAGTACTTTATTTTAAATAATTCAAACAGGCTCACGCATTGCATTCCATGGAATTTCCTACTGCTCCTGGAAACACACACACACATACAGGCCCTGTGGATGGGGATCAGTCTCTCTCAGGACGACGAATCAAGTGCTCAAACTACTACTACTACTGCTGTCAGAAGAAGAAGAAGACGAGGACGATGGACTGGATATCGAGTCACATCGCTCATCCTCATCAATAATATATTGGGCACTCTCAGCCAGGTCTGGGCGCTCCAACCTGAGATGTTTCAACCAATATCGCGTCATTTTCGGTCGACTGATCCGACAATGCATAAATACTTTTCTAAAGTTGGCACTCGAACAGAAATTATGGGTCACAGCCACGGTGAAATCCAAGTTGAGAACAACATGCCACCACCCATTGGGAACATACACTGTGTCTCCTGGTTGTTGAATAACATGGATTGGTCTCGGATACCTCCAATCCTTCTTCAACGTCTGTGGCCAGACGACATCAAACCATCTCGCAGCACTATCAACACCTTTTGGCTTGATGGCGTCTCGTGGCGTCTCAGGACTGAAGAGCACCCACCGCTTGTGACCTCGAACCAAGGCATTCCATGCAGACGTTCCCAACGGATCCACATGAATATTTGTTCCTGAACGAGCACCTCCCGCACAAAACCACCTCCAAGGTGGTCTCTTATCTTCCCCAGCAAGTCGCAACAAATCCTCTGAGAAGATAAAAGGGACGGTGTAGTCCTTCATCATACAACCACCATCCTTTGCATCTGACAGCACAGATCCATCAAAAATGTACAATGGAGAATCATCCCGCAAGCCTTGTTCAGGATCATGCGCATATTTCAGAAAATGATGAAATTTCATCCGCACGGGGTACCCATCATCATCAGAACCGACTTTGAATGAATAGTCCTTGTATCTCTGCAGCAACGCTGCATCACTCCACGTTCCATTCATGGCTGGCCAATGGTCACATACATTCTTGATCAAACACGGCAAGCCTTTTTTCTCTATACCATGAGAAAATTCTGCAAACGATACCCTCTTCCCATCCACAACATGCATAGAATCATGTGGCCCTTTGCAATCGACATCACATGTGATGGGAGACTGGCCATACCCATGACGAGTCCAGTCTCCCTTGGAAATACGCAGCTCCGACCGGGCCTTTCTTTTGACCTTTCGAACAACCCGCTGATATGTATTCCTTTTTATTTTCTTCTTCTTCTTCCGTTGCCTGTCATGAGAGGATGCACCGCCACACTTTGAGACCTGGCAGGTCCTCTTGCCCTCCTCCTCCTCCTCCTCCTGCTGCTGCTGATATCGACACATCACACATCCAACAATCCGCACGATTATATCTTCTTATTTTGCTACATAAAATAATGAGATCCAGGTATTTGATTCGCTGAAATCAATCGCTGTCATGCATTGAAAACATAATGCTCCAATCCCACCGAGCTCAATACCCTTACAGGTCGACCCAGTATCAAGAGTAGTATTTTAATTTACTGTAATTTTTCATCCCAACCATGCATCATTTTTCTAACGAATGACATTACCAGAACACATTTCCATGCCTGGCAATGCATGTGACACATCTGTTCGGTCAATAGTCTCTTTTGACCGAATCCGTTATTGATATGCATGAAGACTATGCACCAGGTCGCATGGATTGTAGAGATATCCACCGAAACCCCTCTATTATTATTACAACGTCATAGATAGACAAGAAAGAGACGACGAGTATTGACATAGACCCATTATGGATGACGAATACGGTGGAGGAAGGAATCATGGTGGTGAATTCGCTCCTTCGAGCAACGCAGCAGCATCTCCTTCCAAACGTGTTGTTCAACCTTCTTCTACAAGTAAACCTGTGTCATATTCTGATAGGTTTATACCCAGCAGAGCAGGGACGTCTCGCCTTGATTGTACGGTCTTGGAACGGGAAACGGTTGCTTCTCATGTGCCGGTCAAAGGCCAGGATAAGGATCAGGATTCAGCGAGTGTGTATGGCATGGTGATTCGATCTGAATTGTTGGGTTGCTCGTCGACTGGAGGGGGTGCGAGCTTGCCCTCGTCGCCCGAGAAGAATCCCCAAGGGGGGTCCGGTGGATCGACAGGGGAGGCATCAGTTCCGCATTTTGGTCTTCTTGAGAGTCCCATGGGGAGAATGTCGAACGGACGGGCTGGAGGGGTTGCTGGTCCATCGTCTCAAGGGACGCCAGGGACTGGGAGGAAGACGCTGTTTCGATATGTCACTGATTCATCTGATGCCTATGGAAATGTGTGCAAATCTCCGTTTCAGCAGCGAGGGTTGCTGGATGGGAGTGATATATTCGGCAGTAATGAGTCGACGTTTACCTCGCCGGGACGGCTTCCGCGGAGGATCAATAGATCTCCTTTCAAGGTGCTGGATGCGCCCCAGTTGGCTGATGATTTCTACCTCAACCTGGTTGATTGGTCGGCGACCAACACCTTGGCAGTAGGGTTGGGGTCGGCTGTATATTTATGGTCTGCGTGTACGAGTAAAGTGACCAGGCTTGTCGATCTTGGAAGGGATACGAGCGTGTGCAGTGTGGCATGGAGTCAACGGGGACATTACTTGTCTGTTGGAGTTGACAATGGGGATGTGCAGCTGTGGGATGCTGTCAAATGTAGACGCCTGCGACTGATGGCTGGACATAGACAGCGTGTAGGATGTATGAATTGGAGCCATCATGTATTGGCAACTGGGAGCAGAGATAGAAGTATTCTTTTGAGGGATGTGAGGGCACCAGAGCATTCGTATGCCAAGTTATCAGCACATCGGTCTGAAGTGTGCGGTCTGAAATGGTCTCCAGATGATAGAGAAATAGCATCTGGTGGAAATGATAATCACTTGATGATATGGCAGCCAGGGCATTCGTCGTCGTCGGATCCCGTGCAGAAATTCTCGCTGCACACGGCAGCAGTCAAGGCAATTGCATGGAGTCCACATCAGCATGGGTTGATTGCGAGTGGGGGAGGCACAGCGGATCGATGTATCAAATTTTGGAATACATCTACTGGAGCAGCGTTGAATAGCGTGGATACAGGATCGCAGGTGTGTAATTTGGCGTGGTCGAAGAATGTGAATGAGATTGTCAGCACGCATGGATACTCTCAAAATCAAATCATTGTATGGCGATACCAAGGAATGCAAAAGCTGGCAACGTTGACTGGCCATACACTTCGTGTATTGTATTTGGCATGCTCACCAGATGGACAGACAATCGTGACTGGAGCAGGTGACGAAACCCTGCGCTTCTGGAATGTATTCCCAGGACCAAAGGCACAGGCAGGCGGTGCGGCTGGTGTGGGGTCCATGATGCGGACTGTTATTCGATAGACACCCACATACAGATGTATGTAGAACGATATGATCAATTTTCTCATACAAAGAAATAATAATAATAACAACAGAATAGATTCTAGTAGCCCTCTAGAGTAACATGGGAAGGATGTGATCAGCAGTGCCCAACACCTCTAGAATATTCAGCTCTCCTTGATTACTACTCGCTGTAAGCACATTCCACAAAGCCTCATCCGAAGGATTAATAACCACCTGTACCACACGCTGATGCTTGTCATCCTCCTGCAGCCAATGCCTCACCTTTCTAAAATACGACGTCGAGGCACTCTGTTGAAACGAAATCCCCACCCAGACAATCATATCAGCCCCTTTGACATCCTCTTCCATGAGGTCCATGACATCATCAGGCGTAATATATTCCCCATCATCGTCATCATACATCATCACTTTGAACCTCAAGGAAGAATCCTTGCACACATCACACCGCACAGACACATGACGTGACAAGGACGCAGCATGTGTTTCGCTCATCAGCGTGGTTGTCCCACACCCTGTGCATACCAAGTGATGTACTGACCCATGCATCTCGACAGTACACCCATCCACATTACTCTCAGCATCCCACACATCCATCCCTACTCGAGTAGCTAATCCATCTATATTCAGCGTATAATGCCGCGACAATCTCCCAGCCTCAGACAAGCGTGCCAGGGCAACGTGCCCAGGAGCAGGAGTAGCAGCACGCGCCTCTCGTTGAATATCCACAAAGAATGCCTCAGCCTCCTGTTTACGCCTTTTATAAAAAGCATATGTAAACAAGTTTTTCCCATCGCTCAATTGGTACTTTTGCCGAGCCATATCGTATAATCCACCCTTGGTACTAAATGTCGACATGCCACTCGTTGCAGACAGACCAGACCCTGAAAATACCACAATCTTTGACGCTTGATGTGCATATTCCTTTAACAGTTCTATATTACGAGCATTCGAATCATCCCTACAGAAACAGACGGCGGTTGGAAACATCTCAACGACATTCCGCTGACATTGGCTTGAAACTCTCACCTTTTCTCACTCTTCCTCCTTTTCCGAAGCGCATAATAGGGCTGGGGAGTATCCTGATCAGAATCAGATGAGCCCATGGTTGTTGTTGTCATGAGTAGTACCTCGCGTTGCATGACTTGAGATTTTCATGTTCATCTTCTTCTATTCTTATTATTTTATGCTACATGAAATTACAAATGTCGTATTTATTAGTTTTTTAAAGTATGGAACGGAACAGCGTCTGCCAGGCTTTGGCGTCTTGGCCTGGTCCAGGACCAGGTCGAGACCCTATAGAAAAGACTGCATTGGTGGTCTCTGGTGCAGTCAAGCATTGAACGATCGCCTCTGCGACCGCAATGCGGGATGTCTCACCGACCTGGTCATCTTCAAGGGTGAGTTGAATATCCTGTCTCTCTCCACTCACCCCTTTCAATAATGTGTTCAAATCATATGATGTGTATGGGCCATCTGTCAATCTGTTTGGTCTGAGTATAGTGTATGGTACTCCAGAGGCCCGAAGGGCGTCTTCTGCCATTTTCTTATACTTGAGTACTCCAAATGCGTTCAATATGATGAATGGGAATTGATTGGATCTGTCGACACCAGCTGATGTGGTGAGAATGAATCTCTTCAGGCCTTCAGATGCTGCTGCAGCGTCAATCAAATGCTTCACGCCGATGTAATCTGTCTGCTCTGGAGTATTTCCTCCATCCCATCGTTTCGAAGGAAATGCTGTTGTCCCAGTGCAGCAACACACGGCATCAACCTTGTCCATCGCCTCTGTCAAGGTTTCTGGTTGCCTCATATCTCCATAGACAACCTCCAGATGTGGAGCATCCCCAAGGAGGGTTTTGGTCTTCTCTCGACTTCTGCTGAGTGCTTTGACAGTGTATCCTCGTTCTAAAAGCTTTGCAGCGACCAATTGTCCCACACCGCCCGTGGCGCCAGCGACGAGGACTGTTGAGCCAGGTTCACAAGTGTGCGTCTGTGCATCTGTCCCATACGCGATCACGCTCCTTCTTGACTGGATGAATTTTTCATGTAATGTACTATTGGTTGCTGAGGACATTAGGGGTGAAGATCGACCAGAGTCGAAGAAAGGCGTGGAGATACCATTGGCTAGAATTGTTGCCATTGTGACGCTTTCTTCGCTAAATAGTAGTTATTAATCGAGTATATCGATTTAGGAATGCTTTAGGCCTTATTATATTGGATTATTATTACATGATGATGATGATGATGGTCATCATCATCATCAAAATCCCTCTACAGTCGGGGAAGTGGAAGTTGTTGTCTTCATCTCCTTCTCTGGTAGCTTTGGTGTCTCACCAGGAATATACGGAGGCTTTGAGTTGGCCAATAAAGACCAATCTATGTCATGGAACCATGGATGTCGTTTGACATCTTCTGCTCCTGCTTCATGGCCCAATCGATCCTCTGGATCTTTTCTGAGCAATGACTTGAGCAGATCCTTGCATTCATCAGACATGGGTGGCTCCAGGGTGGGAAACTGCAGTTTCTTTTTCAGAATATTGTCAAATGTTGCATCTCGTCGTGGTCCTCTGAAGGGCGAGATGCCAAAGGAGAGTTCGTAAATGAGGATGCCAAAGGACCACCAGTCCACCATGTAGTCATGACCCTGTCCTGTGATGATTTCTGGAGCCAAGTATTCTTCCGTGCCGACAAAAGAGTTTGCTCTTCCCTTTGGTTTTATTTTAATGATGTAATCTTCTCGCTCAGGCGACAGACCATTCTCAATGTCAGTCGCCGAGCGTGGCACATGTATCTTTTCTACGCTGGGAATAGTCTCTCCCTGGCACCATGACAGATCAAAGTCTGTCAGTTTAATATGCCCTGATTCGTGGATGAGTATATTCTCTGGTTTCAAATCTCGATACATGAATCCATTGAGGTGCAAGTACTGGAGAGCCATTAACACTTCTGCGGCATAAAACTTGACCCAGGCTTCTGGAAGGCGCTTTCCAGGCATCCGATTCATCAGGCCATACAGCTCACCCCCTGAACAATATTCCAGGATAAAGTGCAAATGTGTGTCGGTTTTTAATTTCGCATAGCATGTTGATAGGAAAGGATGATCAATCGTTTCGAGGATTTTCTGTTCGGTTCTGACGCGACCAACCTTGTTCCGATCAATCATTTCTTGCTTTTCCAAAGACTTCATGGCAAATTGATGGCCATCCATGGCCACCAAGTCCACCATACCAACATCCCCGGTCCCGAGCTGCTTTCGTCGTCTAAAGTCAGAGAGTTTAATTTTTCCTTTATCGTGCTGCAATTTTTGAATAGAGACGCCCCCAGAGTCTTGTCTTCTGTGAGGCTTGAGTGGCAAGACGGTATTCGTAAACGATGCCCAAGGGTCCAGACCAACCCAATCAACTCTCTTCAACGCGTTACCAACATCATGTGCAGCCTTCATTCCTAGAGGTGCAGCTTTTTCTACCGTAGATTCTTCCGTGACGTCCACTTGAACGCCGACCAGAAACCTGGGAGCTCCAGAGACATCTCGAATGGGGGCCACCGTGAGCATATTCCAAAATGGAGTGCCATCCTTTTTGTAATTCAACAGTCTCACCGTGATCTCCCTCTGTTCTTTTATGGCTTTTTTAAGAGTATCAACTGTTGATCTATCAGTGTGCTTGCCCTGCAAGAAGCGGCAATTCCGCCCCAACACTTCTTCCCTACGATATCCACATAATTCAATGAACGAATCAGATGCAAACACAATTGGGCAGTCCGGGAGCGTTGGATCCGCAATGACGAAATTCGATTGAATTCTCTCTACAGTTGTCGCAAGATCCAATGCATAACGAGGCATCCCCCGACCAGGAGACCCAGCTCCAGATTGCCTTGACAGGCGCTTTGGAGTCTTGCCCTCACCCGCCTGTACTGCATGCAATACGTCATCAACAATCGGCTTTGCCACATTCTCCTTCAATCTATCATCATAATTAATCAACACAGGAACTCCAGATGCATCATGAATCGCATGACCTTCCGTTGTCGACGTCACATCCACCTGCACCCCCACAAACTTGACAACCCGACCAGTCTCATCGCGAATCGGCGTGATTGTCAGCAAATTCCAAAACGGCGTCCCATCCTTTTTATAATTCAACAATCTAGTACACAACGATTTGCCCGTCTTCACAGCTTCTCTAATCTGATCCACAGACTTTGGATCAGTACCTTCTCCTTGTAAAAATCTGCAATTATGCCCAAGAATCTCCTCAGAGGGGTAGCCAGTCATCTGCATAAACCCTTCGCTTGCATACACAAGCGGGCAGTCGGGTAGCGTAGCATCAGCAACTACAAATGTATGACGTAAACCAGCCAATGCAGTTGTCAATTTCGCCTGGGGCAATGGCACCTGCGCAGTCGTCACCGCGCTTGGCTCTTTCTGCCCAGCAACGTCTCCCTCCGTCACCATCCTTGCTTTGTTTTCATCCGACGACACCTAGTATGTGTCTCCCATATATAAAAATGAAAAATGTTCTACCCTCACCATGAGGCACGAAGATAAAACTATCCCGGAGTGTCGAGAATTTTTACAAGCGCAGTCTTATCTGCTCCACCTCAGAACCCTCGTGAGCATGCGATAGCTCTACACTGATTCCAAACATACATGGATGTTTTTAAGGCACTCTGGGTGGGATCGACTATCATCAGAATGTGCCCTATTCGATCCAGTCTTTCTGTGGACATAGTATTTCGGGATAGGTCTCGAATGCATGACACAGCATCCCCTAAAACCTCCGGAGAGTGTAAAATAATAGATACATACGTGTTTTTAATATCAAATATCACCCCACTGTGAGTAAGAACGCCCGTTGTGATCGACAATGTCCCAAGGCCAACATCAACCCGAAGATATCCAGGACGAGTACGAATCTCTGCCGAATTGGAACGATGGATTATCACAAGAATTAAATATGCTACCATCTGGTGAGGGAGACAGGATTGATGCTGTCAGGAGTCGAGTGGGGGTGGGAGCAACGACCCGCCAACCGTCGTCCGATGTGATTGGCGCTTTCCATTGGCAGGGTGAGGATCAGGGTACAAAGAGAAAGTCACTGACCCCTCAAAAGAGTGGTCTTAGTGGAAGAGCGTTGAGAATGCAGAGTAGTCATGGTGGAGAGGAGAAGGGTGAGCCGCATGGTGAGGGGGGCTCTGATGCCAGAACTACTGTTGTGGAATTGGACAGTGCGCCACGCACCACATTCAAAGGGATTTTGAAAAAGTTGGATTTTCCATCGACAGCTCAAGCTACTCCTGCCGGGCAGACGATTCATGCTCCGATGACTGCGACAAAGCGTTTGACGTTTACATCACATCTTGCTCATGCTGAGCGTGGCAGGGATTCGTCATCATGGAACACCCCTCTTTCGTCGACAAATGGGCAAATGGTGTTTGGGTCTCTCGGCTCTCAGATGACGTTGGAACGTAGGCGGGTGACATTCGGTCGAGTGACGGATGATGACGATGTCATTGCTGAGGGAGATGAAGGCGAAGAAGAACATGATGACGATGTGTGCCCGATGAGTGTGAATAGTAGGAATGCAGGGTCAACTCCTTTTGATAAGAGGCTTTCGTCGCTTTTTAATAGATATACACCGTCAGAAGAAGGGGAGGAGATTGATCATGTGATTGAGCATGCGACAGAGGATGCCGATGGTGTCATTACCAAGGATCAGCTTGCATCTGCATTGAGACGCTCACTGCTCTTTGTGGACAGATACAACCGCTCCAAGTCTCAAGAAGGGGATACGCAGCGCCCTCCAATGTATGGCGTTATATCTCCCACGACTGGAGTTTTGAGTATGCCGTTCAGAGAAGAAGAACAGGACAGAACTCCCTCCATGTCAACACGGAGAAACAGTGCAGGTTTTAGTTTTGCCCCTGCCGTGACTCCAGAACTTCCACAATACAGTGGAACTCCAGATTTTTCATTCTCATCTCCAAAGACGGAGAATACAAGACACCATCTCACACCACAAAGCTGCAGTCCAAACCTGCTGTCCTTGTATGGCAAGGCACGCAGAGTGGTACCTGAAGAGGAGAAGGAGGGCGCAGCCAGGGCTGCCGATATGGTTGCTGCCATGTCTCTAAAAGAAGAGCAAAAAGAGATGCCACGCCGATCACCTCGACTCGCCAAGAAGAATGCAGCGAAGAAAAAGCGGGATTCGCTGTCATCACAGAATGCGTCCTCAGGGGGAAAGATTCAACTCAGCCCTACAGAGCAGTCCATTCGAAATTCCCTCCGCCGAAAGAGCACCCTTGGCAACTCGAATTCCACATGAAACATATTTTGTATGTATGTATGTACTGTTTGACAGTTGTATGAATCTATATATGGCCATAGAATGCATTTGTGTTACACAATCTAGAATGATTCATGGCATGATTTATTTCTTGCAGTCACACATTAGGCATCATCAGAGTATATATATTCTCCAACAATGCAATGAGAGTGAAAGCCTCTGCTGCATGTGTTCTTATTATTATTCCTTGATTTATTCCAACACAACGATGATGCTACATTTTTGCAGTCTGTGGCAGTGCTGGCTGCCCAATCTTCCTCAACCCCATCGTCTCACGCGTGATCCTGAAATTTGACACATCAATCGGTGTCTCCTGTTCAAGCGCCAATCTCGCCAAGCATTCTCCAAGCAATGGTCCAAACTTGAATGCACGGCCGCTCCCTCCAGCAAACACCACCACATCCTTCATATCCCCAGGCAAGCAGTCCAACAAAAAGTACGGATCTCGCGTCATAGAATACGGAGCGACATATGTCGATGTCCTCCTCCCAATCCCATTCATATTATTCCGTACCCAATCATCAATCATGGCCAACACATCCTCTGATGGCGTATAATCAAACTGTGCCATTGTCTGGGGCGTATCCCTCTCCTTCAACGTCTTAAAATCCACACCAACCTTGATCTGTGGATTTGATTCTCCTCCGGGACCAATCATATCAGGCGCCGTCTCTGTCGCATTCGGAGAAAACGCATAATACAACCCTCCATCGTTCCCACCATCCCGCTCCTTTCGAAAGCAAAACATCTGCGGATACCCTCCTTGAGCAGCGATACCCTTATCCACCTCATAATGCGTATAATGAACCCTCCAAATATCCAGATTCACATCCAACCCCAGCTCCCGATTGAAAAACTCCCTTGTCCACCCACCCAAGCACAAAATCACCTTTTGAGCATGATACACATTCCCACGCTCTGTTGTAGCCTCCCACACAAACCCATCATTCCCAATCTTTTTCAAATGCTTCAACCCATCATAATACATCACCTCACACCCATGCGCTCGAGCCACCCGCACCATGGCATTGCAGGTCGGAGCAGCCCTGGCATGCCCAGCTGTATGCTCAAACACCCCTTCATATCTAGGCTTATCCCCAGCACGCACACCCGCCCATCGCGCATCAATATCCTTTCCACTAGGAAACGATTCAAATGGAATCCCAAGCTCCTCCATCGTCTTCTTCGCCCCCAACACACTCCCCTCCACCGTCTCCCCAGTCTCCTCTCCATAAAACAACAACCCATTCGCCACCAACAACTGCTCCCCACACATCGCCTCCAACTCACGCCAATTCTTTTCTAAAGCAAACTCTTGCATCTTCGCATAGAAAGGATCGCTGTACATTTTACGATACATCCGAGAATCCCCAGCAGATGATGCCACATCATTCGCTGGGTAAGGCGCCCCATCAATCAGCGTCACATTCGCAATATCTTCCTTCTTCCCATCCATCGCCATAGAACAGTACATGGCAGCCCCAGCCCCTGCCATCCCAGCACCCACCACCAAAACACGAGTCTTCTTTTTCTGAAATCCCATCTTTCTGAGCGTCACGTGTCAAATCGATACAGGCAAACCCTTGATCTTTCAATCCACCCGCATTCGTTAAAATACTATTACAATACTAATAATAGATATCATCTCTGACCCCGTCCCCTCTGGCATTCTGTACTACAACGACTGATACATGCCTCATTCCAGGCAGGAACCTGATGCATACTGGTACACACTGCCTGTTGACAGGCTTCTGTACACGCATCCAACGCTGATACGCCACACACAGTCACACATGTATGGGGTGTGATGTCCTTGGCAAGGCCACCCATTCGCCGCATGAGTCTGTTTGATGTGCACACACGTTCACAAATGAAATTGGGATCTGTGCCACCCTCTCTGCATATATATACATATATAATTACATCATGATTGTCTGTTACGCATCTCTTTGACATCCCTATCGTATTGCTTCTTCTTCTTCTTCTTCCCTTTGTTTTTTTCTTTCAATAGAGTACTTGTCTTTTCTTGTGAAGGAGGAGAGACAATTGCACGTACCCATCCATGATCCCATCCCCATGCATGTATGATGAAGAACTAGAAGATAATGAACGTCGTCGAGAAGACCCACCGCGGTGGGTCACTGCCCGGATGGCTGTCACGACTCCCAAGGCTGGGACAATACCCACCAACCACGGGTTTACCATGTGAGGTGCTCTTGGTTTTTCCTTCTCTTGTGTGTTGAGAGAGGAGAGCGAGAAAAGCAGCGGTGTTCAACTCCTCCTGTTTGATTTTATTACCACTAGTATCCCTTCTGTATATAGAATTTAATACTGGTATACTATTAATAGCAGAATACTAGTACGTACTGAAGAACCGTGCTAAACAAATGTCCATTCTGCGCTGTTTGAAACACAGCCTCTGGACAGGTGGGTGCTACCCATCAACCATCCCCGTTGACAGGGGACTCCTACCTTCAAAATCCTTGTTGTTGTTGAAGGCAAATCTTTCCTTCCCTTGTGTGTATACATATACATATAATATATCGCCTCTCGCGAGAGGGAGAATGTCGAATAGATATTACACCATTCTCAATGCATGGACAGGATAGAAAATCACATCAAGATGATATGCATGATGCTGCTACTACCAACAACAATCACCTCTTGCACATCATTTTTGTAAACTCTTCAATATCAACCTGACCATCCCCATCAGCATCGGCCTCCTTCATCATGGCATCCACCTCCTCATCAGTCAACTTCTCTCCCAAACTGGTCATCACATGACGAAGCTCGGCTGCAGAGATGTATCCATTGCCGTCCTTGTCAAAGACTTTGAACGCTTCTCTCAACTCTTCCTGAGAATCTCGTCCCTTGCTTTGTCTCGACATGAGACCTAAGAATTCCTTAAAATCAATGGTTCCGTCCTTGTTCGCATCAACTTCAGCAATCATATCCTTGAGTTCTGCTTCGGTTGGTGTTTGGCCGAGGGATCGCATCACGACGCCGAGTTCCTTGGTTGTGATTGTCCCATCTCCATCTGAGTCAAAGAGCGCAAAGGCTTCTTTGTATTCTTTTTCCTGCAGGTATATGTGGATGCGAGTGAGTGGAAAGGGCAGGGATGTGATTCAAGGGTCATCAATACCAACGGAATCCGTCTTGGTTGGTGATACATGGGCATACCTGGGCGGTTGTGAGTTGTTGTTCTTCAACCATGGTTGGAATAATTTGTTTTTTTTATAGTAGTTTGGAATGCTGGGGGTGGGGGTGGTTGTTGTTGGTTGGACGACCTTGCGAGGGTTGTTGTTGTCCCATGCGGGCTTTGGTCTGACCGGTTGTTTGATTGGGATGCCAGAGATCTCGAGAGATCTCTCTTTGTCTTTTTCCTTCTCTGGTACATGCATACATATGATGTAGAGTAGTAGTAGTAGTAGTATTTACAGCAGCGCAAAACTATAATGATACAGGGGTGTTATTATTGGTCTGCTGCTGCATCCCGCATGGGTTGGTCTGGTCCAGCATCGTCTGCAGCAGAGAGCAAATGATCAAACATGGGGGTGGTCCCAGGGGGGTAGAGTTGATTTCCTATATCGTCTGCCTGTTGCCTGGGTATTTCTTGCATGGGATTTCTTTCCTCCTCCTCCTCTTCTTCTTCTTCTTCATGTGCACCATCAGCTGACACAGGGGGCTTTTGAGGGGATGCCCGGATGATTGCTGATTCCCTTTCAATCCACGCATTGAACTTTTTGGACTTTGCCTCATTGATGGTCTTGGTCTTCTTCTCGTCCAATTTTTGTCGTTTTCGCAGGAGGAAATCTTCAGTGCCGAGAACATAGGCAATTTTCCTTGTTTTGCGGGCTAATGTTGTGCCAAGTTTGCATTCCAGTCCGTTCCTTGAGATGATGCTGCTTCGGATAAAGTCTGATGACATTGTATCAGCATCGGATGAATCTTTGATGCCAATTTGATCAAGGTTTCTCTTCAGGCAGACTGGGACTCTCTCTGGGCCTTCCTCCGTCTCTGCATACTCGGTTGCTACACACGTGCCAGCCATCTGTCCAGCTTCGTCTGTCGCTATGTACTCCTCAATATATCCTCTAAATCTAGAATCTACAACGGGAGGAACTTCTGATTTATCACCTTCCAAGTACTGGAATGTCAGCTGATGATCTTCAGTGAACTCAAATCTCACTGTTGGTTCATCACCATGAATGACTCTCGTGTTTGCATAATACACGCTATCAACCACAGGAACACTACGGCAGTTTTCATACTTCCATAAATCTATCAATCGATGGGTTTGGTCCTCTGTCAGGCAGGTGAGCGCTTGTCGGACGAGCTTTTGCACCAGTTTGTCCAATGTGAAGAGTTGGTAGCTATTTGTGCCAAGAAGAGCCCTGCAATCGTCTTCGTAGGTTGAGGGGTCAGTGCTGCCTTGAATGAGTGACTCTGCCATTCCCATGAATGTATCATGCATTGCTCTGGCATCCCCCTCCTTTTCGCACTGAGCAGCAGCGCACTGGCGAGCAGTCTTCATTCTATCAAACAAAATCTGATGCAGTCTCAGCAAGACAAACAAGGATTCGTTTCCATAGAATATTCTGCAATGGCCTTGACGAGGTCTCTTGTCTTTTCCAGACACCAGTGGGGCAACTGGACGGCACCCAGCAAACTGAGCTTCTGCTGCTTCATCCTCTTCAGAATTCTCAGCATCTGTCACGTCATCAGCCCTGTCTTTGACGTCGCCACTCTCTACATCCGTTACGTGTTCTTTGTCGTCCTTTTCATTCAGTTGAGTCTCCTCATCCTCTCCAGTCGCGGCAGCAGCATCCATATCCGTGGATGCTTCTGTATCTGGAGCAGCTGCTCGTGCTGCTCGTGGGGTTGTTCCTGGAGGTGGTGCATCACCTCCTCCATCCTCCATGCGCTTTTGTTCAGCTTCCATGCAGATACATTTCAGCTCGAAAAAGGTCTCGAAAAAGTTGTGGTAGAAATGCCTGACCCGCTTTGATGCGTCTATGGTCAACATGTTGTCGATCGCTGACTGAACGATGCGATTCGTGTCCTCAGCCACCTGACGGTCAGAAAAGTCTGACGTGATGTGAGGTGTAACTCGAGAGGCAAAGTCCACACGCCCAGCAAGGCTCATCAAAATTGACACCTTTTCATTCTTCTTCTTGTCAGAAATATCCTTGAGCTCTGTGAACAGCAATTTTGGTGTAAGAGTCTTCTTCTCCGACTGCTTGAAATAGAATGAGCGATGATCCAGCGACTTTTTGTAATTTTCCTTAAAAATAGCCTGCCAGTGAGCCATCATCTCCTTCTTTGTCTCGGACCACTCGAGGGCTTTTTGTTCCAGACGAGGGAGAATTGTCGGTACAGCCACAGCAGGATTCTGCCTCAACAGCGCAAGCATTTGCTGTGCACCCTCTCCATATACCCGATGGACAGCTCTGTAATGAAAGGCCCGCAATGCTCCTTCAGGCAACTGCCATGATGCTTTGGCATCCTCTGGAAGCTCTGAAATCTGCTCCACCAAAGGTTTCATAGCCTTGATGGCAGATGCATTCTGATTCATAATCATATCCAGTTCGAAATGATCATCCTCTGCCATGAACAAAAAGTCTTCGTACTGATTCTTCCTGTAATGCTTGAAGTTGTAATCTTCAGATCCAGAGGTGACTGAAACCCAGTCATCGTTCATCAATGCAGCCATTGCAGGATCACGGCCAGTTGTCCTGAGTTTTGGGTACGACGATGGCAACTGCACATATGATGGCGTTATCCTCTCCCAGTTCCCAACCTCAAGCTCCGAGATGGGCATCGAGAGATACTTGTGCGTCAGATTGGCATGACGAGATCTATCTCGTGCCTGGTATGGTCTCGAATATGGATCATCTGGCCCCAGCTCTGATCGCAATAAAAATTCATTCAAAGCAGCCAACAAATCTGGATGCTTTCCGATGATATCTTTTTGCAACGTCACCAATTCATCCCGTGTCACAACATCATCAGCATAAAGGCTGAGGCATTTCAAAAAGTCACTGTATGACACATCATTCCTGATCCTATTCTTCACCTTGTGTAAAAATGCAAACTCTCGTTGAACTTTTGGATCATCCCGTCGCAATGGAGGAGGCGCACGCTTTGGTTTGCCTGCCGCCGCTCCATAGGCACCACCAGCTCTGCGAGGCGCCGCTGTCTGTCGCCGTGCCTGTGCCGGGGCAGCATCTGGCAAAAAGTACGAAAACTCATTCAACAAATCCTCATGATGTCTGAACAAGAGCGCAACCTCTTCATACACACTCTGAATAGTCTTCAAACCCTTCCTGTACTGGTTCAAAATCTCCAAAAATGCCTTGTACACCCGTTCATCATTTGCAAAGGTTTGCTTGATTCTGTTCACATACGTGATGGCCTGATCAAATTCCACAGGCGACTTTTGCGGTGGTGGCCAGCTTGGTAAATCTTCCAGCTTGATTTCATATCCTTTGGGCAAAAATGTGTTGAACCCAAGAATCAATTCCGAATGCCCATAGAAGAGATTCTTCACCTTTTTAATCACCCCAGCAGTATCAATTGTCTGAGCTTTGAACTGCTTCATGATCTCCAAGAAATTATCATACACTTTTCTATTATTTGCAAAGCGACTTTTGACTTCTCTGAGATAACTCAGAGCGTCGTTTGTCGTCAACTTTTCCCGTTTCTCATCCATTGTGTCCTTCAACGTACAACAGGATCGATGGTATCGCAATCAACTTGTCTCTCTGCTGCTTATAGTACTGCGCACTTTGTCTTCATATCGAATCAAAAGGGCACGTGTGATTCCGCTTGTCGACGCGTATCAGACTGATGTGTTCCAACACCCTACACAAGGAAATTCAAACGAGTCATTCCAATGGCACAACTCTCCCATGGCATGATATGCTACTCCAGCATGTCTTGCTGCTAGACCAGAATATAAAATATATGTATATCAATACATGAAGGCACTCGGAATGCATCGTGCCTCGTGTCCACCCAAAACCCTCCCATCAGTGCCCTGTGGAACATTGCCCTGACACGCCTGTCAAAAGGCGCCCTTTTCCCTGCCGATGCTGAGCAACCAAACCAGGACCTTGGCCACCACAGCCCCACCCCAAACGTACGATACAAACGCAACCACACACACTAGTTCACATAACGGAACAAAAATATATAGAATACATCGTCATATGAGCTACACGTCAAACTCCGACGAATCGCCCTGTGACAGACAGACACCTCGCCATCGAATCAGGACCATCATCGACGAATGCCCCAAACACACATGACGCCACAGAAAAACATATGAAATGGAGAAAGCAACACCCAAATGAACACAACTGGCAAAATAGAAGACTGACGCGACAACCATGAACGTGGCAGCAGCAAGGAATCACAATCACAGTTGACGCCACCCCCGACCCATCGGCGATGGAATATCATGCATGAGAAACATATATTCAACGTACGTTTGTCGATATATTATACGATTGTAATTAAAATAATGTCGCTGTCACTTTTGGTACCGTTTCAAACACCTACCGGTCATCGTCGATCCAGGGACGTCATCTCGATGGTCGATGGATCCATGCCGATGTGATCGGTCGACATGGCCTTTTAGTCGAAGGAAAGGATGAGCGGGGTTATGTTGGATGTGTCCGGTTGTGGGTGCATGTCGATGGGCAATCTACCTGTATCTTCTTAGTCACCGTGCAGCGATGGGTCAATCCTATGAAACAAGGCATTCCATGGGAAGAGGTGGAACTTGAGGCGTGGTTGTTTGTGTTCTTCAGATACTCGAGTCCTGAACGGTGCTTATCGAGACCAGGTATATCAAGTATCCCATAAAATTGATTACAAGGATCCGTGTGGGAGAGTCGTTGCCATAACATCGCCAGAAAAGGCAATGAAGTAGTCGTTGTTGCCGCTGCTGATCGATCGCACCGAGTTTTGCAGACTCTACACAGGAATACGTGCTAGCAGAAGGAATACATTTGTATTACATAGTGCTATTTTGATCTACTGTGGGTGGATTGTGGCGAGACGCGTCGTCGTATTCTGTTGCTGTTCGTTGTTGCTAGTACCACCACGAACGTGATAGTATCGTCATGGGATCATACGGGAATGAATTTTTAGAATTAGAGGAGGTTGATGGGGTTCGTATGGTGTGGAATGTGTGGCCTAGGAGTCGGCTTGAGGCTGCCAAGTGCGTGGTGCCCTTTGGTGTTGTGGTGACTCCAGCCAAGGAGACTGCGAATTTGCAGGTTGTTGAGTACGACCCTGTGCCGTGCAAGTCGTGTGGTGGGATCCTGAATCCATATGCTATGGTCGATTTTGCCAGTAAAGTGTGGACATGCCCTTTCTGTATGGCTCGCAATCACTTTCCTGCGCATTATCAGGGAATTTCCGAGGCATCTGTTCCAGCTGAACTTTTCCCTCAGTGTAGCACGATTGAGTACAGCTTGCCAAGGCCAGGGGCTGTGTCTCCTCCTGCGTACTTGTTTATTATCGATACATGTGTTGCAGAGGATGAGTTGAAAGCGTGTACGACTGCCGTTGCACAGGCCATGACCATGATTCCAGAGTATGCACTGGTTGGTTTGGTCACCTTTGGAACCCATGTGTATGTGCATGAGCTCGGTTTCCAAGAATTCCCAAAGACATATGTGTTTAAAGGAAGCAAGGAATACTCTCCTGGAGCTATTCAGGAGCAGTTGGGTCTGCTCCATGCTCGGCAGCAGCAGCATCCAGGGCAGGCTGGTCAGGTGCAAGGGAAGAAGGGATCATTCCTGATGCCCATGGGCGAGTGCGAATTTGTTTTGTCAGCAGCCTTAGAAGATTTGCAATGTGATGCTTTCCCTGCGGTGGCTGGGCAAAGGCCTTCGAGATGCACAGGAACTGCATTGCAGGTGGCCACAGCACTCATGGGTGGTAGTTTGCCAAATGGAGGAGCTGCTGCTCGCATGTTGCTCATGTTGGGAGGACCATGTACTGAAGGAAGCGGCAAAGTAGTAGATAAGGACTTGACAGAGCCTATTCGATCGCACAAGGATTTGGCAAAAGACTCTGCTCATCATTATAGAAAGGCCAAGGCATATTATGATGGGATTGCAACTCAGCTGGTGATGCAAGGGCACACGTTGGATGTGTATGCCTGTGCATTAGATCAGGTCGGGCTTGCAGAAATGAAAACTGCCGTAGAAGCGACTGGTGGAATTACAATTCAGACCGATACATTCACCAATCCAGTGTTCAAGCAGTCGCTCAAGAGAATGTTCATTCCTCCTGGTGAAGATGAGCATCTCAGTATGCATTCAAATGCAACCATGGAAGCATTTTGCTCCAAGGATATAAAAATATGTGGTGCGTTGGGACCAGCATCCGGCGTAGAGAAGAAGAGCTCGTTGATCAGTGATACTGTGGTGGGGCTGGGTGGAACCACCACATGGAAACTGTGTAGTCTGGAGCCAGGAACGTCCATGGCAGTAGTGTTTGACATTGTCGCTCCACATAGTAGCAGTGACTCGATGGCTCAGAACCAATTCTTTTTGCAATTTGTCACAAGGTACCTGCACGAGAATGGCAGTATGAGGTGTCGAGTGACCACGGTCACCCGTCGATGGGTGGATGGGTCACATGTTGGAGACTTGATCCAAGGATTCGACCAGGAATGCGCTGCTGTACTTGTTGCGAGGCTTGCGTCGTATAAAATGGAAGTCGAAGAAGACTTTGATGCGACCCGATGGTTGGATAGATCGCTGATCCGCCTTGCATCCAGGTTTGGTGATTACAGAAAGGATGAACCAGAATCTTTCCAACTGCAGCCTCAGTTGGCCTACTATCCACAATTTATGTTCCACTTTAGGCGCTCGCCGTTTGTTCAGGTGTTCGGCCAATCTCCTGATGAGACAGCGTATTCCAGGATTATGCTGAATAGGGAGGTGGTATCAGAGGCAACCCTCATGCTTCAGCCAGTTCTGTATGCCTATTCATTCAACTCTCAGGCACCAGAGCCAGTACTTTTGGATGTCACGTCTGTCACGCCAGATCGTATCTTGCTTCTGGATGCATATTTCTATGTTGTGGTGTTCCATGGTTCCACAGTAGCACAATGGAGAAAGGCAGGGTATCAAAATCAGCCAGAGCATGCCGCATTTAAATCGCTTCTGGATGCCCCACAGAGTGAAGCAAGTTCCATTATTCGCAGGCGTTTCCCAACCCCTCGTTTCACTGACTGTGATCAGAATGGAAGTCAGGCTCGATTCTTGTTGGCCAAATTGAACCCATCGGCAACATACAACTCAACTGCAGCAGTAAGCAGTGAAGTCATCATGACGGATGATGTCAGTTTACAAGTCTTCACGGAGCACCTCAAGAAGCTCGCGGTCCAAAGCTGACAGGAAGAGCAGGAGAGTGTGCCTGCATCTGAATTATTCTGGTACATGTAGCAGTCATACGGGCACTCTGGTACATGTCAGAAACAGATGCAAATCCATGCATATTCTGCTGCTCATCCCCGAACATAGTGCCGTATCTCCTGTATCATTGATATACTTGTAACTTCATCTCCGTGCATGTTTGAATATACGCTTCCACGTGCCCACGTGGGCGCGTCGAACTCTTGGTTGGTCGCCAGAAACACGCCTCGTGTACCCACCAGGCCATATTCAGACTCCCCCGCAGTCTCCAGACATTTTCAATATTACACATGGATGAATTATGAAGTCCATTTTGTTTTATATTGGGTTGATATCCCTGCTGGGCGCCGTGTCCGGTCAGTCCTCGGCTGGACTTCCGAAAAGAGAGCTCGTCGTCACTGGAGGCCAATTCACTGCGGAAACGTACATTGATGTCGGCGCATTCACCGCTCCAGTATTCCCTCTTGATGATCGAGGTACGTGTAGGACTCATTCATGGTGGCCCCTGGCATTGCATTTGGTAACACATGGTATGTATCTGCAGAATGGATTGGGACACCTCAATTGAGCATGCTGTGCTATAGCCCTCGAGTTCCAATCGAACAATTTTCATTATTCACTCACATGAATGATGTTCTGTACCCAATCATTTGGTATTATCCATTGGATCATCGTCTGGGAGACTGGAAGTATGAGTACGGGGACACACTCATCTGTCAACTATGGGAATGTGATGGTGCACCAAATGGATGCCATCCCGACAAGCCAAATATTCTTCCTAATGCAAAAGCTGGAGATGATTTGATTGGTCAAGCAACATTGTCAATGGGAAGTTACCAGATATTGAGCTCACATTTGCTGAACATGACCATTCCACGAAATGGAAAAGGAAACTTTGGTGACCCATCGGCATCCTTCCTCATCGAATGCAAAGGGTGCAAGGAGCTCTGGTCTAAAGATCCATCGTGGTATAACCCATTCACAGAAAGACCACTTCCCATGGAGCCATCGCCATCTCCGTCTCCGCCTCCAAATGAGCAGGTAGATGTACCCCCTGTCTCACCATCGCCTTCAGAGACACAGTCTCCATTACCATGGAGAGACCCCGAAGATAAAAAGAAGGATGAGCCCGACACAAAGGATGAGATTGTCGAGACGGACGAAAATGTCGAACCTTTCGAAGGCCCAGTGATACCCACAAAATTGGATGAGCCAAATGACCCAACTAGTGCACCACCATCACCCGATACCACGAACACTCCAGAGCAACAAAAAGGAGAGGAAAGCGAAAGTTCCTCAGAAGGTGGCAGCAACATATTGGTCATCGTATTAGCAGCTTTGGGAGCTTTAGTAGGAGTATTAGTTTTAGCAGGCATCACCTACATGGTGCTGAAACGGTGTGGATGGAGAAGAGTAGAGCCAGTCGAAGAACCCAAGCCAACCGAGAAAGATGAGAATGTAGCTCGCCACCTCCGCATCCGAGTCCAGCGTCCAGCTGAAGCAGATGCAGCAATTCGACAACATCAGGCAGATGGTGCTCTAGCCGAGCTTCCATGGGCCCCAAAGACCAAGCATTAACACCGTCCTTCTGTTCTATTTCATTAAATTATACTCCATGTAAAAGATCGTTACAGGAGTATAATACTATGCCCTAGGATACGTAGACTCGACTATCAAGGATGTCGCCTTCCCTCTTTGACCTCGAGTCCAACAGGAGGACAACTATTCTCATCAATACAGCCAGTGTCCTAGAGAAATGTGATGAACAAATACTCCCTGCCCTATATTCTAGGGTTGGTGCGTCTTTACACGCAACGCCATCGCAATTGGGGTACATTACACTTGCTCGAGCTTTTGTCCAGGCTCTGACATCTCCGCTGGCTGGGGTAGCAAGTACGTGTTAAGAAAAGAATATTTGTGCCTTATATGGGGCAATATCACGGTATTGTCAATGGTTTATGTGTAGGTGAGTTTCTTCCACGTGGGACAGTTATTGGAGTTGGTTGTTGCATTTGGGCCATCTTCACGGCTGCATTTGCCTGTGTATCATCGCTTCATCTGGCAATAGGACTCTGTGCTGTCAATGGTTTGGGATTGGCCCTCGTGATACCCAGTGTGCAGAGTTTGACAGCTGATTTACATGCCAGTGAGTCACGAGGGCGGGCATTTGGTACACTGTGGCTTGTCATCAGCCTTGGAGGCATGCTGGGCGCTCTGTATGCAACCAATCTTGGGGCATACACGCCTTTAGGCATTGAAGGGTGGCGATTTGTCTTTTTCTCTGTGTCAGCCTTGAGTGCGCTGGCGGGCATACTGAACCATCTCTTTGTCCATGATGCTGCGTTTGAGGACAAGGAGCGTGATGCAGAGAGTTCGGGTGGCGTGTCGGTCGACAGCCTGAAATCCATCGCCATGCAAATTGGAGGTGTCATGAAAATACCCACATTCTCGTTGATCATCCTGCAGGGCATTGTTGGGAGTGTTCCATATGCAAGTTTGGTTTTTCTCACCCTCTATCTGCAACTCTTGGGTATGTCTGACAGTGCGGCATCGGTCATTGTAGCTCTTTATTTAATAGGAGGCGGTTTAGGGGGTCTCTTGGGAGGATGGATCGGAGACTTGGCAGCATCGAGATTCCCAAATCATGGACGTATTGTGGCAACCCAATTCAGTGTCTTTATCGGAATACCATTTGCATTTTTGATCTTCAAAGCGCTCCCTGATGGAGCAGGTCTCACCAACACCTTGCTGTACAGTATATCAATTTTTCTCTTTGCAGTGGCCACGGCATGGCCTGCGCCTTGCGCCAATAATCCCATTTTTGCAGAGATTGTTCCTCCATCCCAGCGAAACCTTGTATATTCATTTGATAGATGCTTTGAGGGAGCTGTTGCAGCGTTTGCCACCCCATTAGTAGGATATATGTCGGAAAAAATGTTTGGATTCAGTGGGACAAGTGCCGTCACGGGAGACCCAAGCATCGACATTCCAAACGCCCATGCCCTTGGAAGCGCTCTGGTGGCCTTCACCACCATCCCATGGCTCTTTTGCTTCGTCGTGTATTCATCCCTCCACATGACGTATCCAAAAGACAAGCGAAACACATTCTTATACTCTAAAATCTCGATATCATCGCATATGGGAATGACGGATATGGAACAGGCAGATCGCAGTATGCCACGAGAGGATGATGATGACTCCATCAGACTTCATCATCGGTCTGGAGGAAGCACCCCCTCGTCAGCAACAACACATCCGAGTAATGGATCTCAAGGAAAAATCCAACTCCTGCAACATCGATAGAAAAAAAAAAATGTATGTTTGTGTATATTACATGATGGATGAAGAATGAATCAATCAGGACAGAACAATCAGAATAGCAGCAAGCAAGATGTTTGTCATGGAAAATCTGAGCTGATCTGCCGTCCCAATGCTTTGCTGCATCATGTTCAAAATCTGCTGCAGCATTGGCTGCAGCGTCGTATCCCATAATGGAACATTCGCCTGAAGCTGCACCAGACGAGTGAACAGGGCATACCCAACCTTGAAGTAAGTCAAGGACAGATACCCCAGAGTCAGGTAAAACGCTGGCATGATCACCACAAGCGGAGACTTTCTCATTGTTCTTGATAAATTTGTAATGTAAATCTTCCACTACTAAATGTCTTCTAGATGCCGTCTACCTGACAGCACTCGTAACAAGCGAATCTGAGAAAATGTCTTTCGATGCAAAAGCCGATAAGAAACCAGCGCACGTTGTTCCTCGTACTTTTGTATAGATATATATGTCGTCAGTCAGGTCAATAAAGATGTTAGTAATATCGGAATGCCACGAGCACGCACAGCATTCTTGATGTACACCATGTGCTGTCCTTCTCGGAGCATGTGACAGGGAATATATTCTGGCACCATCAAAGGAATGTTTTAATGGTAGATACATGTCTACCTCTGCAGTGTGGGTACCCTTTTCCATCAAAGGTTGCCCATCTGCTTGTATCACCGCATCTCGCACGTAAACCTTAAGAAAAAGCATCATTGTCATGCAAGTGCTGTGACGGTTGGTCACATTGAGGACTACGAGAAACACGACCAAGGGTATCTTGTTGGACACAAACAGAGTTGCATTTCCGGCCATGGTGGTGGGACGCGTATGCGTTGTGCATTCACATTGTTATCATGGCTCTCATGGGAGAAGAAGTGGTAGGGTTCAAAGGGGATGGAATAACAAAGGGGTTTCGACGACACGTGTCACCACGACGCAGTGTGCCGTCGAGAGGCGCAATGACGGAGAAGGGTTCACCAAGGAGAGTGACACGTACTTTATTAAGCGTCTTGAGCAGCGTGGATGGGATTCTGCGAGAGACACGCTTCCGGGGGTGTCTGAAACAAAAGGCTTGCAAGGAGGGATGGATTTGGTGTGGCGAGCCATGGAGTCTATTTATGGGCTTGGGATTATCGAAACAGCTCTTATGCCGAGTCCTTGGTTACAAGAAGCTGTGGCTCGGGAGGGTAGTGGTGATGTTGCCGCACGCACCCGGGTGTTTTTGAAGATGGAGAACACACAAAAAACAGGATCGTTCAAAGCTCGAGGGGCTGCATTCAAGGTTTTGTCTCTGACGCCAGAAGAGAGGAAGAATGGTGTTGTGATTTCTTCGACGGGAAATCATGCCTTGGCGGTGTTGAATGCGATTAAAGAGATTCGAAAGATGACTGGGGAACGTATTCCAGTCGAGATGTATTTGCCAGAAACAATTAGCTCAAGAAAGTTGTCAAAGATTGAGAGAGAGGCTGAGGCATGTGGTGGACATATCACATTGTTAGGACAAGATTGTGTCGAGTCGGAAATTGCCGCACGGCGGGCTGCTGAAGAGGCTGGAAAAGTGTATATATCACCGTATAATGATGTTGATGTTGTGGCTGGGCAGGGGACAATTGCAATAGAGATTCTCATGGCAACAGACAAGTTGGATGTAGTGTTTGTACCTGTAGGTGGAGGAGGATTGATATCAGGGGTCGCGAGTGCTTTAAAAGGTATTGCCCCCCATGTCAAGGTGATTGGTTGCCAACCAGAGGCTTCTGATGTTATGCGTCAATCCGTCGAGGCAGGCAAGGTTGTTTCCATGCCGTGGCTGGAAACTCTGTCGGAGGGAACTGCTGGCAGTATCGAAGATGATACGATCACATTAGGGTATTGTGCTGACCTGGTGGATGATTGGGTGACGGTGAGCGAGTCTGAGATTGCTGCTGCCATGGTTGGTTTCCATGGGCATCATGCAGCACAGATTGAGGGAGCTGCGGCTGTGACTATTGCAAGCATCATCAAGATGGCTCCATCTTTGGCTGGAAAGCATGTCGTGGCTGTCATTTGTGGTGGAAATGTGGGAGGGGACATGCTTGATGTTGCCTACGATATTGTCAGAGGTGTACATCTCACAAAGGATGAACAGCGGCAACAATCAAAAAAGGGGGAGGCTTCAGCTTTCTAATCATTACGATTCAAACAATGTATCAACTATTTTATTTCCAAGGATATTGTGTGGGTCTACCTCTTTTCTAGCCTGCTGTAATGCGGCTATAGGATATCGTTTGTTGAGACGATTGCGCATGGCGTGAGTCTCTGATGGAGTCTCTGGAATCTCAATCTTGGCCCAATGCTCCACAGCGTTATAACGACTCAAAAGATTCTTTTCTACGAGATTTCTGTAATCCATGAAACGGCGCGTGACGTCTAATCTCTTTTGTTCTTCACCTTCTCCTTCTGGTAAATACATGATGATGCCAACCCATGAGAAGAGTGATTCAGGGCTCCCTGAGGATGGACTCATGGACGATGAACTACCACTTGACCACCTCTGTTCGATAGGGCTAGGCGCTGGAATGTTGTTCTTCTTGATGTGCTTCAATAGCTCTTCCATGTATTGGATGTCCTTGTGATTTGGAGATGCTTGTGTGCCGCATGGGAATGCTACTTCAAAAACCCATTGCTGACCACCGCAATCAAAACCCAAGATATCATCACTCCAGCCAACGGTGACTCCTTGATTAGACTCCCAGAATTCTGCCTCTGCTTTATTCACAGACGCCACCCATGAAGGATTCAATGGATCATGGGCTAACAGGACATCTCTGCACTCTGTTGGTGACAGGTTATGAATCGATTCCTCACCATCCTTGAGAATACCAGATTTTTCGACCATCTGCTGGAGGGCATGCAATGTGTTGTTCTCTCTACTGTTTGTATCGTCCTTCATCTCTTTCAGAGCCAATTCTGCCTGTGGAGATCCTTCTGGATTGCATTGAACAACTACAACTTTATCCGTGTTTGGAATCCACATGTAACGCAAATGCTTATTATCCTTCAGCCATGATGCGTGATGTTTCTTCACATCACGCACGTGTGTGACAAATGTCTTCTCCACCAACTTGTGTGCTGGGACACACTGAAGAGTCACCTCTGTCACAACCCCCAAACAGCCCAAACCAACCTTGGCAAGCTTGAAAAGCTCTGGGTTTTCCTTCTCAGATAAATATATAGTTCCTTGGGCCGGTGTCACAATCTTCAACCGGACAACAGAATCATCCACTGTCGGAATCCCAGCTCCTGTGCCATGTGCTCCGATTTGCGTGAAACCACCGACAGTCTGCTCCCGTATACTAGCATAATTCATTAAAGTCATCCCATATTGTTTGATTTCATCAGCTACATGCTGCACACGTGCACCAGATTGGACAGTGACAGTCATTGCTTCCTTGTCTACAGAGAGGACCTTGTCCATGAGAGACAGGCTCATCATCCCTTCCTCTTCGAACGATATGCCATTGGGAGACAGGGCAGATCCCACACATCGAATCTTCTGTTTGGTTGCATGTGCCTGGGATACAATGGCTTCAACCTGCTCTGATGACTCTGGCTGATAGAGCTTCTTCACCAAGCACGAGTGAGTTCCAGACCAATTGACCAGCTCTTCATTTTCGATCGGCTCTAATGAACTCTTTGACGATATATTTTGAAGCACAGAGTAGTACACCGCGCCTGTAGTCCCAAGTAAAGTGGCAAATGTAATTGCATTCCTCTTGGAAATCTTTGATGCTTCCTCTGCCGTCGCATGGTGTACTTTGGGGTACGACGCAAGTGGATCTTTGAAATCCTTTGATTTATTTGCGTTAACAATGCGGTTCGAATGAATCGATCGGCGTCCTTGGTTTGTCACCACAGACTCCTCTCTGACTAAAAGTCTCAGGATTTGACACCAATTCTCTGCACCCCGCCGCATACTATTCATTTTATTACATATAAATTGATTGCATGTCGGTGGAATGTATTGTATTCATGCAAAATGCACGACGGGTTCTGTAAAAAGGAATCTGAATTCACTTGATCAATTTGATCAACTCAAGTTGATGTGCCTGGAGCGTGGTATTTCGCACAACTTTTCAGGTAAACGTGTTTTTATCAGGTCACCTAAACATTGGATACGTTCATCTATCAAAAGATCAAAGCGCTACTGTCAATGACGCTCATTGTCAAAGCCTGGGCAGTCAAAGGGCACCTCGGGGCAAGTTTGTTGGATTCCACCTGGAAACAGCACGCGCTCCATATCCGCAGTCTCAACCGACGCATGAGTGCCATTGTACATTGAACTATACTCCTCAAACACATATTTCATGTACGCATCCACCGATTCCCTCGTCACAGTGTTACATACAAACTCTCTCGCAGCAACAATCATTTGATAGGATTGTTTTGGATGTTTCCTGGCCCATTCCACGGCAGCAGCCACATCTGTCACATGGACCGGCAGATAATGCACATATGGCTGCAGGGACGGCTAGAAGAATTCATAGAACGGGCTCTCTTGTTTAAGGACAAGACTGTGTCCTTGAAGCTGAGACAATATCCTGGAGCTTGGTGGGCCATTGCCATCCACAACAATCACAAACTTGTGCTCTTCAACATCAACTTGTGACACCCTGGCAGCCTCCATCCCTAGCCGTTCTCTCATCTCGGGGATATTCTCTGCTCCTTGAATGTATGAAACGAATTTAGCATCGCAAATGTCCTCGTGCTCCTTGCAGTAGAGAACAAGCTTGGGTCTTGGATACTGCTCCCAAGTTGATGTCGTCCATTTACCGATGCCTGTTGTGCTTCCTCTCCAGAACGCAATGTTCTTCTTCTCACGCTTCCAAGTCTCAAAATCAGGCAAGGGTCTTTTGCATCCTGCTCTGTCCAAGCTGCGGAAGGAGTGCTGATATGGAACCAAAATGTCCAAGTCTGTAATACTCTTTGTCCATGAGAAACTTGGGAAATCTTTTGATAGCGATTTGTCGCCAGTGGTGAACACCCAATCCATGTCTCCTTGTATGGATTCCTTGCACATTGCGTGCACAAATTGGCACAAGGCATTGTTCATGTCGTTCCCACTTCGCAAAGAATGTCTTGTCTTGTAGAGCTTTGACCCCTCTTTTCGAAGGTGATAGCCAAACCGTAGGGACTCAATGGCCTTCTCCAGCGCCTCTTTTGATGGCGTGTGATACTCTTTCAGATACCTCAAGGTCCTCTCTGCATCTCGCTTCCACTCTGTCGGGAAATCATGGCACACTTGGCCTCCCCCACCAAAGGCAGCACCAGTCTTACCATGGTCCACAGGAACAGATGTATTGGGCATTCGTATCTCGCTCTTTTCAATCTCAACCTCGTATCTTTTGCAGTCCAAGAAGGCGTACATGAAAATCCATGGTGCCAGGACTGCTATCAGCAGAACTGAATACAGGGGAATACCAACCCCAAAACTTGCCCACCTCATGAATCAAATTGACTATTTAGTGGCATATCTACATATAGACGTGTTGAAACATCAATATTATTGTTCTATCGTACTACAGAGAGTAAGAACGTACTATACCGTAGTATCACAAACTTTCGTATGCTGTTGACCGGGGTGGAAATCGACCAAGTTCGAAATTGTATGGACGACAAAACCTCTATTTGTACTCTTTTGAAAGTTTCATATCAATCTAAATTACATATGGAAACGCGTTTGTACGTGGGGATTCGGGATCAACGAAGATTGGTCGTCGGCGATAGGATCCTACACCATCTGGCGCCAGATGTACACCATGCTGTACAGCAGTACATGTACTCTCCAGAGACCTGCCTTGCTCACGGCTTGGGTCTGCCCAGAACTGGCCAGCACACTGCTCAAAATCTGGTCGTAGTACTGTATACGCCGGGGGATAAGCCAAATCATCGCTAAAATGGCCCAAGTCTGGTGGAAACGGTGACATGGACCATCTACAATAAAAGTCACCTCCTCACCCAGAACACAATGTTGTCCAAGCAACCGGACGACTACCGCTGGAATCAGAATTTTCTAATCTGTCCAATTTCATATGTTTCGAGGTGAATCTAGCATGTCTGGTGAAAAAGTGGGTTCAAATCACCTATTTTTGTACGACATCTCGTAGGAGAGGCCTTGATCATGATCAATGCGAATTCTAAAATTCAAAAACTCAGTGATATTACGGTAGTATTTTTTCCATCGCATCCCGTAGGCGGCAGACCACCCTTGGATGGATCACACCTGTGAACGGGGTAACCACATGGTAAACTCAGATGCATGCATGTGCATGAGCTTTGAAAGATGAGGGGGGCTTGGAAATGCCATCAACTTTCAAGAAGAGAACGCATGCCCTGATCTTGCATAGAGCAATTACATTAATATCAGCTGTTGTTCATGCAGAAATCGTTTTAAAGCATTGACCAGTACAAACACACACGACTGATGTTTTTTTACTTGAAATAAATATATGATGACATGCCCTTGCATTGCTCCACACAGGAGGGAGATTTCTACTTTTCTTGCTTTGATTGGCGGAGTCACCACATGATTTTCTTGTACCTATCGCTATCAATCCTGCTCATTGTCAAAGCCTGGGCATTCAAAGGGCACCTCGGGACAAGTTTGCCATATACCACCTGGAAACAGCACGCGCTCCATTTCCGCAGTCTCAACCGATGCGTGAATGCCATTGTACATTGAACTATACTCCTCAAACACATATTTCATGTACGCATTCACCGATTCCCTCGTCACCGTGTTGCATACAAACTCTCTCGCAGCAACAATCATTTGATAGGATTGTTTTGGATGCTTCCTCGCCCACTTCACGGCAGCAGCCACATCTGTCACATGGACGGGCAGATAATGCACATATGGCTGCAGGGACGGATAGAAGAATTCATAGAACGGACTCTCTTGTTTCAGGACAAGACTGTGTCCTTGAAGCTGAGATAAAATTCGGGTGCTTGGCGGGCCATTGCCATCCACAACAATCACAAACCTGTGCTCTTCAACATCAGCTTGTGACACCCTGGCAGCCTCCATCCCTAGCCTTTCTCTCATCTCGGGTATATTCTCTGCTCCCTGAATATATGAAACGAATTTAGCATCGCAAATGTCCTCGTGCTCCTTGCAGTAGAGAACAAGCTTGGGTCTTGGATACTCCTCCCAAGTTGATGCTGTCCATTCACTGCCTGTCGTGCTTCCTCTCCAGAATGCAATTTTCTTCTTCTCACGCTTCCAAGTCTCAAAATCAGGCAAGGGTCTATCGCACCCTGCTCTGTCCATGCTGCGGAAGGAATGGTGATATGGAACCAAAATGTCCAGGTCTGTAACACTCTTTGTCCATGAGAAACTTGGGAAATCTTTTGATACTGGTCCATCGCCAAAGTTGAATATCCAATCCATGTCTCCCTCTATCGAGTTGCTACACATCAAGTACACAAACTGGCACAGAACTCTGTTGAAATCTTCACCATCACGCAGAGAATGTATCTTCTTGTAGAGCTTTGACCCCTCTTTTCGAAGGTGATAACCGAAATCCAGGGACTCGATGGCCTCCTCCAGCGCCTCTTTTGATGGCGTGTGATGCTCTTTCAGATACCTCAAGGTCCTCTCTGCATCTCGCTTCCACTCTGTCGGGAAATCATGGCCCACTTGGCCTCCACCACCAAAGGCAGCACCAGTCTTACCATGGTCCACAGGAACAGATGTATTGGGCATTCGTATCTCGCTCTTTTCAATCTCAACCTCGTATCTTTTGCAGTCCAAGAAGGCGTACATGAAAATCCATGGTGCCAGGACTGCTATCAGCAGAACTGAATACAGGGGAATACAACCCCCAAAACTTGCCAACCCAGTCAACTTTCACACGTACATATCCACTGGGAAACACAAAATAACATCTTCTACTAACTAATCGCATCCGTGGAGAAACTATTCTGGCGATGTACATATCTCGTGCATGAGCCACGCCGTAGCTCAAGTTTCGTAAAAAGGAAAAGACTGTTCACATCTGAATTCGACAGTTGCTGAGTAATACGAACCCGTCGCCTGAAAATAAAATCATAATAACAATGAACCTGAGAATACGGGGGCCTAATGGCCAGTCAACATTGCGAGGTAGTGTCTTATAAGGGTTGATTTGTAACTGTGATATTCCTGACGAAGGCTCTCTCCTGAATACGATGAGATTCAAGTAATGTTTTGGATCTAATGGGGTCATAATGTGTGCAGATATATCAAAGGATATCTCAACGGCAGATTTATTGGATATGATTGCAGAAGCGACCACAGTTCCAGTCAACTGTCTGGAACTGCGAGGTGGATATCCAGTGAAGCGTATTGACATCCCCGAGGACGGGTCTATGCCGGCGACAGATGGCTTAGGAATTACTCCAAACGATGTTCTGATAGTGCAGGCGACGCCCGCGGTCGATAGTGCAGCACCTGCAGTCTCTGAAGACAAGACCCAGTCTCCAACTGCTGGCCATGTCGACACAACCATGGTATGCTCCTTCTGGCATTATGATGGATATTCAAGAATTCTACTTCACCTACTATGATTCGTATTTTCTAATGCAGAATGAGGACGAGATGTTGGCGAGGGCGATTGCTGCTTCATTAGGAGAAGAGGTGCCAGGACAACAAGGCCAGCCAAGCATTCCTGGGCTCATAGAAAAAGGAAAGCCTGCATTCGAACTCCTCTCTGGTTCAAGGAAAGCAGTTGTAAGGAGAATAGTTCCAGATGATAATAGTTGTTTATTTAGTGCTATTGCGTATTGCGTTGGTAGAGGAAGGATGGGTGCCGGTGAGATGAGGTCACTGGTTGCCCAGGCAGTTGTTGCCGATCCTATACAATGGAACAAAGCCATTCTAGGGTCTGATCCATCCGAATATGCGGCATGGATATTAGATACTTCCAAATGGGGTGGATCTATAGAGTTGACAATACTTTCACAGCAATTAGCGGTCGAGATTTCCGCATTTGATGTTCAGACACAACGAGTTGACACGTATGGTGAAGATTTTGGGTACTCCAAGCGTATTTGTGTTGTATATGACGGTGCGTATGCTATTTTATGTAGAAAATAATCAGTACCATATATATCGTATGCTAATATTACATGCAGGCTTGCACTATGACGCCCTGGCACTCGCTGCATTCGAAGGGGCTCCAGAGGCACAGGATATCACCATGTTTCCTGTGAAAGGTTCGCTCTTGGAAGAATTCATGGGCGGAGCCTCATCACTCGTATCCAGATATCATGATATGAGACAGTTTACAGATACATCAAAATTTACACTTCGCTGCAATGTGTGTCAGCTCGGCCTCGTTGGAGAAAAAGAAGCAGTTCAACATGCCCAAGCTACTGGCCATGATAAATTCTCAGAATATTAGCGACGCTTCTGTGTAACCATGGAATATACACCACGCCCAAACTCTTCCTTCGCCTTTACTGAGACAGGAGAGCTCCCCAAATATAGATTTAAAAAGGCTTTTGAGAACCTATCATCACGCAAACGCCCTATTTCTTGCCCATCCACCTTGGTAATCATAGCATCCCGTTCAAAGAAGAAGGAAATATCCATCCCCTTTCGGAACGATACTGAGTCAAACATGCTCCCAAAATTGGCCAGTGTCTCTTCAGATGCCGTACCGCTCAAAGGAGGCTTTAACTGCTCATCGAGTGCACTGACGAATGCTTTGCGCTTCACAAGCGCAGATGTAATCACCACATGAAGCGCCTTTTCAAGGGATGAATGCTTCATCAAATCTGCACAGAATATGCATAGTTGCCTTCATCAAACATACATATACATGTATAGTCGTATCCAAACACACCTGTAAACATGGCGTCGTCGTGTGCAAACGAATCCTCGTCAGCACTCTTTAGAGCCCTGTCTCCAAGCAAAGAGGTGACTCCAGACTCATCAACATACAAGGCCACAGCATAGATATCCAGGCTCTTTATCCCTGCCAGTCTCTTCTGTCGAGTCCTGCATATTGTCATCAATCATTAGGGACCAAGATCGCTCCGTCAATACCCATTGCACAACGTACCCTACCCCTGTAATCCTTGGGCAACGACGGTCCTGTGGACGCAAGCACAGTTCTCCTGGGAACACAAAGCCACTCCGAGGCTCCTTTATCGAATCCACATGATTCGATTTAGATAAGAAATTCATACCAATATGACACCATCCGACACTGCGGAAATTAATGGAAGAAAAAAGCGACAGGTGTTGTCCATCTGTCCCGATGGATAGTCTGTCATCTGTCGAGAATCTCGGCATAGCAGCGGGCTATCAGACCGCTGGAAACGATCAAGAAGAAGAAGGAGAAAAATACAATTGCGCATTACACACGAGACACACGTATCAAACGAAAATCTCTTCATGGTACATTATCCCCCTCGTCATGAGTGGCGATTTAAAACACATTCATTCATCTTTCCCACACTCTCTTTCCAACGGCAGCTGGAACAATGGCCCTATCTGACGGAACACGACCTCCATTGTCGCCTCGAGATCCGTACATGTCACCATCACGTCTCCTAGTCCTTTTCCTCTTACCCACCCTTCTGTAGCTGTCATACTCCTCATCGCTCATCGATCCCATCACACTCGACTCCATCGATTGCTTGAGGCGAGTTGCCGCATCCTCAATGCCAAATTTCTTTGCCAAGTCATCGAACCATCCATACTGCTTTTGTGCCAATGCTTCAGCAGCAGCAGCTCTGGCAGCAGCCTGTGCTCTACTGTACCGAGCAGCACGCTCCTTGGCTTTACGCTTCTCCTCTCTCTCCTTTAGAAATTTTGCCGTGGCCGACCAAACATCCTTCGCGCCCCCACCCTGTCCAGCCATCATCACGCCAACATCGACCCGTTCCACAACATTCTGAGTGACATACTCCAACGCAGGCAAGTCTTCCTTTTCCACCCAATGAATACAGCTCACTGGGCACGCATCCATAGCAGCTTGGATATCATCCTCCGTATCCAACCATTGCCCAAACACCCGTGACCGTCCATAGTCATCCTCCATCCGAAATGTAGCTGGGGCACACCACACGCACTGTTTGCACCCAATACATGTACACTCATCCACAAACACACCTCGACTCTCATTGGGATCTTCATTCTTTCCCATCCGAGTATTCGCCATCCATTTAGACAGCGTCTGCCCTGTATACCCATCAGTCTCATCCTCCAGAGCCTCATCCAACACTCTGTTGTATTCACTTCGCTGTTCTGGGTCCGAAAGGACTGTATAGGCTTCATTCAACAAGATGCACATATTATGGCCCTCCTCATCCCCACTAATATCTGGATGACAGACTTTTGCAATTGTCCTATACGCAGACTTGATCTCTACTTCTGTAGCATCATCATCCACTCCTAGTACAGCGTAATAATCAACAACACCATTTTCTAATACGAAAATTTCATCCTGATTCAGTCCTGAAGCAGCACGGCACGTGCTGCTGATCCCTCGAGAACCAGCGAATGCCCTTCTGAATACAACAGACTGAATACTACTACGACTGATAGGCAGTGTGTTTGTACCAGTATGTGTGACATGCGTTGCTCTGGTGCAACACAAGGGCATCCGCATTGCGTTCAAGGGTTGAGCCAATTATCCCAGTGGATGACCAAGAACAGGGGCGAATCTTTTGCAATCTCGTATAGTTGATGCCGAAAGAACAGCAGACTCACATATATTTACATATACGAGAGTCTAAAGTGAATATAACATTTCATTATGGTGAGACGAGTGTCCTTCGAGTCACGATATCAAACCTGATCACGATCACGTCGGTCGAACGCGCGTTCCGAACGCGTGGCATGCATGATGAGACTATGCCACAATGCAACGGCAGTCATCAGTACTCTTTGCAACGCTCTGTCATATTTCCATTGAATCGAAGAGACACTTGCCTACCTCTTGCCTGCTGGTTGCAACCATATTCAACAATGGCTGCAACTTTGATGTAGGAGGTGTCAGAAAGGTCTTCCGAGTTTGCAATCCAAGTTCCCATTTCCTCATCATATCTGCCAACCATTTTCTCGCACAACTTCATTTTGGGGATTATGTAGTAGTTCACTCCTTCGCCGCAACAGTAGTTTCTACCATTTTTGTAGCAGGATGCAAAGTAATCCGAGTCATCATCCAGGGGACCGCTGTTCAGAGCAGGCAAGTATGATTTCGACATGACAGTTGCAATGATCTTTGCCACCTCATACCCTCTCGAGCCATAACTAGCATCTTTTTCGGTGAAGGAATAGCAAAAGTACTTTTTCTTGTCCACCTGCAGGGTAGAAGCAACCAATGTGAGCAGCAGCAATCTTCATTTTGTTTTTGAGAGTCTTGAAGGCCACGTGACACGGGATCAATCAAACCCAAAACGATCGCACCGATAATGGCAAATATTTGTCGCTTCCAAGATTGTATTCGAGTTCTCCAATCGGAACAAACTTTGTGAGTTCGTTCACGCAGGTGTTGCTGGCCAGCACGCCATTGCGTAGGAAGAAGACGACAAGCAAGGCGCCCTGTCGGAGGAGGTGCTTCATTGCTTTTCTTCTATGAGCAAATAGATCTATTGTAAAAGATATATTTTTACGTTTACCAAATCGGATCGCCGATACAATCGTCTGTACAGGTACTTGGAGGACGGCAAGGCCAGAGCCGCGCCCGAATCGGATGAATGTGCGCACATCCACGTGGATGGCAGCTTCCACCAGTGGCAATGCATCGTTATGCGACCCACATGTGAGCACCACATTTGGATAGATCATTGCATGGGTACAATTTTACAGTTTCCAACGAAAGGTGACTGAAAATTTATGCCGGACAAATCATGCATTGACATGTCATGTCTGGCAACAGGTGCATGGAGCATTGCATTCGTCTCCAGAACAATTTGACGTGATGGTGGCACCTGAGGAAAAAGTACATCAACAAGTTGAAGTGTCGGAATTTATATATAGGTTTCCATCCGTTGGGATCGTTTTTTGCAGAGTATTTGCTCAGCCATCCAGCTAGGTTTGAATGCGTATGCATCCACCGAATGGTGATTGCTTCCAATAATAATATTCCTTGTTCATGTTTCTAAACAAAGAGTTTCCATGCCCAATGCATTCTCACACAACACATACATCAATACGACATTTAAAAGGTGGTGCACATGCATCTCTTAACTGAATCATTTGAAGGCACAGCCACGCGCCAGCGTGCGCTAGGCGTCCTTTCTGTAAAGGTGTACGACATGTGGCGCACGCTCGGCGTGTTATCTGGCAATCGAGATGAGAGATAATGGCGGCTAGTCGTTGTCTGCTCCATTTTCAATAATATTTGTGGCGAATACTACCACAAAGATTGACATCACGAAAGATCATTTATACGTTGGTGGATCATCTGTTGTGCAAGTGCCAATATCTTACCACGATCAGGGTGGTTCCCAAGGTGTAGAGTCAATATGATGCGCTCTGCTGCAGTCTTCTTCTTTTTGGCATGTGTGATTCATAGCAATATCGGTATGTTGTTGTATCCGATGGCCTGATACAGCTAGATGGGTTTCTTAACCAAGTGCCGGAACATCCAGTTTTGGAAATGTGCTTGATCACATTTCTGCCCCACATTTTCTTTGAC